>OU830593.1:94759146-95384146 GCA_917563855.2 Limnephilus lunatus | reverse complement strand
TGCTAGGAGTAACCGCGTTACGAGGGTAAGTACCGCCATTTTCTATATACGACACCCTTGTTAGTCCAGTCTATGGCGAACACATGGTACGCATCACATATGCAATTTGGGCGGCGGGTATAGCGGTACCGCCGCCCTGGAAACCATTTTTTTGGATAACCAACACCCCCAAAGATGACATACGTCCTGAGGGAAATTATTTTCCTCAGGGTCCTGTGTGAGTGTGTGGAGCTAATTTAAAAAAGACCTAAACTAAAAAAATACGTTTTCCCGAGATTTTCTTTACGTGTAATTTAAAAATTGATTTGATTGATTGTTTCATTATTTTGACCTGTCACACAGATTTTCATTTCACAATTATTAATTTAATACTTCACTGCCAAAGCTTGCTATCATATCATGAAGTTTGATATAGCCACAGAATATGTTGAATATTAATAATGGTAGCATGATTGTAAAACGCAAATCCAGCAACTGTCTGCCTTTTTGATGATTCTGATTTCCACCAGAATTGGATTGTTGATTGCGTGGCTTTCAAATCATGTTTATTTGACTGCAGTTTATTATAACAACGTGGAATAAAATTTCTGCGCTCGTCATTGACATGCAAAAAACTAGAGCAGCTCCGCTCATGTGAAAATTCCAGAAGATAAACAAAAAATAGACTATTCTGTTTGATTCGCCGACTGCATTTTGCTTGAGTTTAGATTTATCATATTCATATATAATAAACGACGCCATGGTTTTAAAATAACGAGGTCCTTTTAAACTTGACTCTATATTTCCGTCTGTAAATCATTATGGTTCCGGTTCAAGATGTTGGCTTATTAGACACTACATTTTTATCCCATCAAGGTTCGCACGATCGTGGTTCCTACTACGAGCTGTCAAATCGGAATATTCAATATTAAGGTGCCTATCGCCGTGAAGAAAGTAGGAAAAAATAATTGTCATTGGGATGGTGACATTTCTTAGGACAAATTGTTTAATTCTTTGTTTGAAATAAAAAAAGTTATATAAAATAAATTAAATATTTTTATAATGAGGTAGGTGAGTACGTAAGTACCTACTTAGAAATTTTATGATTTCAGAGGAAATTTTGGTTTTGATTTATCAAATAAGTAAGAGAAAATAAGGAACTTTTATTAGACGCGTGGTTTAGTGTTCACTGATAATAGATCAATTTGGAGAAGAGAAACAGAGAAGATATGATCAATCTACCTTGTCATGGATTCATTATTCATTATAATAATTATTATGCCCAAGAAACTTCTAGCCATCTATACAGAGGCTTTGTATTCGAAAGGTAGGTGAAACTTTTCATTATTATGGTAGAATTCTCGTTTTTCTTGTAATTTTACACAGCCAATGTTTTGTTTTCTTTATCAATGGTATGAACGGGCCTTTTCAGCCTCGCAATGGAAACACCAAAATAAAGTGGTTATCCAATTATTTTTGAACAGCCACTCGTATGTAAGTTGAAATTCAATACACAATGCCAAACTCATTTTGCAGAACAATGTCTAATGACGTCGGTTCATTATCGTCTTGTCAAAAGGGCGTAAGAATATAAAGTAGGGCAGTAATTATTGTAGAGGCTAATTCATAAACAGGTACCTACTCTCTGAAAATATTAATTTTTGGGATAAAGATTTTTTGTTTTATTAGAGGTTTTTTGTAAAAAGTTCCAAGAGGAAGTAAAAGTTGGTAGACAGAAGTAAATTATTAAATTAAATTGACAAAAGTTTAAGATGTGTTCAAGGAATCGAATCTAACAGATAAAAATATTTAGATACATTTTTTTAACATTTATAAAATAACTAGCTAGTACCCGGCATGCATTGCAATGCATTCAAAGAAATAAATTGATTTTTCCTGCATTTCCTTTTTCTTGCGTCCCCGTTCCCTTCCACCTTCCCCGCTTTCCCCCTCCCTCGTCTCTTCCATCTCCGCGAACTCGCCTTCCCCCTACCTTTTTTCCCTGACGCTAAAATATATGAAATGCACACATTTTCATTTATACCAATTTCATAACGCCAGAGCTTACCATTATACATGTATAGCCTATGTTACTCGCTAATAATGTAGCTTTCTATTGGTGATAGAATTTTTTAAATCTGTTTAGTGGTTTAGGCGTGAAAGCGTAACAAACAATCACACGCAGTTTCGCATTTATAATATTAAGTATAGATAATTATGAAGGATTTTCACAAAATAAACACACAAATAATAAGTAATACGCTGTTGCTTAAAATATTCTGCTCTGAAAATTCTCAACAAAAAACTGACTTTGAATAACGAATCAGTTCCATTGAAACGATTTTCTTGAAATAACACAAATAATTGTTTTTATTTTTATTTTTAACTTTATGAGAAAAAACTCAAATTATAATATTTAATTAACTGAAGACAATATTAGCGAAACTCAATCAAAATCTGAAGACAGAAAAATCAGAAAAAGATATTGGTTTCACTGGGACTCGAACCCAGATACCTTAGCATTCATGGCCAACTGCTCTAACGATTGAGCTATGGAACCCATTTCCAATTCGATCAATTTTAACTGTATCATACTTCGACTAAGAACTACGAACACTATCTTCATTTTTCTTAACGTTGCGTTTCATTCCCGCTATGAGCATATTTTTTTTTAAATTATTATTTTTTTTAATTGCTTTTTTAAAATTTTTTTTATTTTTTATTAGTGACTATTTAGTTACAGGTTTGAAGACAATTACAAGATATGATAATATATATAAATATTTAATCCGTTTGTTCTTAGTCCTCCTCAATAGGTGGTCCTGTGCTGAGGCGGACTGGTAGATTTCTTTGATTTTCCGTTATTTAGTTTTTATGATGTTTTAAATACATTCTCTAGTATGTCTGCATGACGTCGTGCATGATGTTTTAATTTATTTATTTATTAGTTTTTGGGAAATCGACAGTTAACATTTTTTCAGATTGTACATAAGTATTATATAGCCAAAATAAAAGCAATTATGGATTTCCTCCTTGTGAATTTACCTCTACTGAGACAGCATAATAAGTTATAAGTAAATTAAATGTATAAGAATGGAATGTGAAGCCACAAATTATATAAAACAAAAAAAATATATAAAACGAAAAATTACGAAACAAAAAAAAAACATTACATTGGTAGCCGTGGTAACAGGTTGTACATACAAATTAAATCATAACAGAAATATAAACAATAGAAACATAATAATATTATTCACGAAACATCAGAGAAATACTCTTTTATGGACCTCTAATATTTGGTAAGTTCGCCATTGAAAATATCCACAGTGGAAAGTGTGTTATTACAATGAATAAGTTAGGAAATGTGATTATAATACATATAAAATGGTTCTGTATATGTTCTGCCTATTTTTACGCAGCATCGCGTTCATTGGTCAAATGCATTGTACATATTGATTTGTATCAATGATCGATGAACTGGTGGATGCAATTTTAAGCCATAAGTTGTTATAATGGTTTGTCTTGTCTAGTTAGAAGTAAGATTGTACAGCGCCCTTGAGCGGATTTTTCACAAAATCGGCGTTATACAAATTATCCAAATATTATTATTATCATTAATAAAGTGAGGTATGCTGATGATTGTGTAGTTTGCTTACAAAAAAAGGCTTAGAATATGTTGTAAGCAGCATATTTAAAAATAAAATAATTTCTTTATGATGTCATCGCCATTAATTCCCATTAAAATATTCTATTACAATATAATTTTGCTTGCTATTAAGGTCGCAAAAGATACTCTAAAATCGTATTATTCATTTACTCTGAATTTATCGTGTGGGCGAGGAAAAGTTTCAGAAAGTGGAGATTAGCAATTTTCCTCATCATATTTTTACGTTAGTGCCAAAATGCTAAACTGTAGACCTTAAGGAAGATAATACGTTAAGAAATTTGACTTGGGACACGTAAGCAAAACCTTAAAATCGACTCTCGGAACAAGTATCACTACTCTAACACCAAAATCTAAAATTAATTTAACACCTATAACACAATATTCGAAAACTTGGGAAAAGTAACTAACTCGATTCGGTTATTTTATGTGTTTTTTCCATATCAAATTATATAAATTTAGTAAATCGTAGTTTATTGGAATTTTAAGTTGGCGTAAGCATACAGTGTTTTGTTTATTTCGGTTTGTAGTGCTATTTTTTCAAAATTGGTAGCCACATTACAAAGCTTTTAACGTAACACTTGACGTAATACACAGCCAATATAAAACATAAACATTTTTCTTTAGTAATTCATCATTTGCTGAAGCTACAATGCTGTCACCTTCGCTGAATATTTATAATTCGTGAATAAGTTATTTTTTACGGTGTATGTCCCGGTTAAATCTTTCCCAAATGAAAGACTAAACCCTTCCACACACTTTTCCACAAATGATTATCTAGTAAATCCACGCAATGTAAGTGCACTATATAAGTATACTAAATACAAAACAATACAAGAACAATACGTCAATCCACCAGAAACATAATGGGAAAATATTTCACCGACTCCAGATATTTTCATATCAGAGTGTTTGGCTCTGATGAAATCCTAACTCGACTGATAAATCCTACTGATCCCTCAATATAAATATGTAAAAATTATCGTAGTCCTACATGTATTTAAATTATATTTCCTACATGTATTTAATATATCTTTCGTAATCCTCCATGTATTTAAATTGACTGACTTTTGCATTTTTATATATAAATTCTTTGACAAATCTAATAAGTTATACACATAAAACTACGAATGCATAATATTTTTATTTAAAAACCATACAAGATTCTATACTGCTTCCGGCAGTCTAGGGCTAGTGGGACTACGGCATCGCTAATTGGCGAAAGGTGTGAGTCTGAAAGAAGTGGAGAACGAAAGGATCAGAAGAAGATGAAGGTTGGAAAGTATCTAATTATTCAGATCTGGTTACCAAACATGGATAAAGCCATTTGAAGTAGAATTTCGAATCTAAATGGTGGTCTTTCACCAGAGCGATACTTGGAGTATCTACCACTCTGGATTCACAGGTACCAAATTTGAGTCATGTCGTTGAGAGCTGCATTGTTATTATTTGTTTTTATTAGTTTATATGGCAAAGTTTGTACATGATGGAATCATTAAACATAATACTAGAATAGTGTCACAGTTTTCACATTCCTTGTCGCTAAGTTTTTCCTGTTCTGAAATTGTGTTACCAGTTGTCTTTATACGAGTATTCTCTTAATAATGTTGGCAGGTTGATTATCACTCTGTTCTCTCAGCCATGTTATACTATGAAAGAAAAAAACACCACGTTTTATATTCAAATCTTAAAGTTAGCCACAAAATAAATAAAATGTACTCCTTTATGAAACCAAAGTTTCCAGCTGCAATTTAAAAAAAAAATGAAACTTAGTGGGTAATTTTTATTAATTATTTTCATATGAAACGAAAATAAAGTCAGGTGATTAAATTTATAATACGTTTGTCTTATAAAAAATGAATATATTATTCAGTAATTTTAGTTAGAAAAAAAGTAAGATCAACCTTTTTTAAAACTTTCTCATGATTGCTTTCAAAATTTACATATTTTAAATATTATATGTTATATTTTCTTTGAAAAATAGTTTTTATAAAATGTTCCATTTATTTGGATTTTATTGCAAAGGGGAGAATATTTTGACCTTTTGACAAGATATGCTGCATACCTGAGGGGTTTAATGTACCTATTCATTTCTGTTATTGTAAACAATCTATCTGTTACATATGTAATATCATAGAATAAATAATAAAACTAGTAGTGATTGTATGGAAAGGACTTCTAACTTCTACTGTTATTTTCTAAGCGTAATATTATGATTTTTTTACTTATTTTATTCATCGATCTAAGAGCGATCACCGGAACGCCTATCTATGCATAAAATGTTGGAAACTTTTTGTTAAAAAACTGTTGTTGCGAAAAATGGCTGACAGCACTGTGAAACTAAATACTTTTACACGAATAAAGAAAACAACGCTTAAAGCTCCAAAAACATGTTTTTTACATCCTTATTTCAGCTTCATCATCGTAGAACTATGAAAAGTTCTTAACTATGATTAATACTTTACGCATAAACGGATTGGAGGTCGAGCAATAAAGGTCGGAGCCCATTTCCACTAGGTTACATCATACTTTCCCAAAGGCTACATTACTCACACATTTATTATAAATCACCCAGATTACCCAGTCTTTACGCTTTAAACCTACCCACGAAAACTGACTGTGTAAGTGTGTTTATATTAAAATCAGCGATTTTCGTTCACAGAACGGTGTATACTACAAAAAAACAACGCCTGAACATTTGATACAAATTTAAATATGCCCGGAATTTTTTAAATTTTATTTTATCTTCAAAGCAGAAAACATGGTTTCTATGTAGTTTGGCAAACAGTTTTGAACGGTGCGCTTTGACGATTTAATTTTTACACAGATATTTTTCTATATGCAATTTATGTTATGCTTAAGTCAATAGGCCACTTGCATGGATTTCATAACGGCTTAGAAAAAATCGTAAGGATAGGTTTTTTTACTAAGATTACAAAAACGTTAGTAAAATTTTTTAGAAATGTATTGTTTTTTATTATTTTTAAATAAATAAATCCATTATTTGACCTCGTGACGTCACTACATAAAATGTCTCGTCTCCGATTATGTTCTATTAATTTTGTAAAATTCCACGCTGATTTATTTTTTTTATATGGCAACACTTTGATTTCAGGCGAATTTTTGAATTTGACGTTAAACATTAAACAATCACTAGATTTATTGTTTGTTTTCTGCGAACTTACGTATCCTTTGGTTTAACGATTTTATAAAGATGGCGGTGTTTTGACAGATGTTACGAAGAGAACCCCGTACATTTTATTGCCATTCGTGTGGAGAACGTTCTTTTTTTTAAAATGATTTTCAGCTATGTAAATATCGTTTTTTCGCACCCATTAAATAATGTCCCGTCTTTCTGGTTTATAAAAAAATGGTCTGATTGTTCAGATTGAAATTTTCAAAAAATCACCGAGTTTTCAAAAATACAATTAAAAAAATAAAAATACGGAATGTCTTACCGGAAAAAAAAGAAAAAAATGTGATGCAAATGGCCTATTGCATCAAGAGCCAAGGAGCTGTGATACATTTAAATATCTATCAAAGTAACGTAAATACGTCCCAACGTGGTCTTTTTTTATTATTCAGTCAAGTAGGTCAATTCATTGATCCGATCACCATCAGGCACAACGGAATGTGTATGTGCAGATAAGGGAGGTCCGTTTGATAGATACTCCCATTTTAACAAATGGACTGATATCTTTAGAACACAGGCTTCGGGTGGAAATGCTGTCTACGGATATTTCAATAGAAGATACTCCGCGCAACTAGCGCTTTTGATTCCTTCGGCACCGTCGCACAGTCGGGAAACAAGCCAAAAATTTGCACACAGGAGACTGTCACATGAAAATGAGTAATTTTTAAAACTCGTTCTTGAGTTCAAAAGCTCGGCTGTGGAACGATTTGCCGACCTCTGTACTTCATCCCTCCTACAATATGGGTCTCTTCAAGAACCAGGTTTACTCCTTCCTTTCCACAAAAAGACCCTCCATACGGCAGTCCCAACGTTGATTTAGGCCCTGATGGAAAATATTTTTCTCAGGGGGAGTGTAAAATAGGCCTATCTCATGTTTGGAATTTTTTTACGAGAACCAATATAGCTGTTTTTTTGTCAGAATCTTATAAATTATTTATTGTTATTAAGTTTATTTTGTATAACCTCATATAATGTAACCTCGGCATAAAATTGTAGTTTTTCATACAAATCCAATCCACACCGCCCGCTTGCCAGCCCGCTCGTCCACCACATACAGACATTCTCCTTTATATATTATATATTTCAACCAATTTACAAAAAACCTTAACATTTATACCGAAAACTTCCTCATGAACCACTCTATCCATTGGTGAAAACCGCACAAAAATCCGTTCAGTAGTTTTGAGTTTATCACGAACAGACAGACGCGGCAGAGGACTTTAATTTATAATATGCACAGATGTTTTGTTGATTTGGCAAAAAAAAAATCGCGTTTTTAAAACCCCACTAGCGGAACATGTAATAAAATTAATAAATATCGGGCCAAAAAAGGTTTTTTGGCTCTCCTAAATTCCAAATATGAGATACGCCTGTTGGTCATCGGACCGACATAGAAAGGTAATAAAAAGGGTTGTATCAATGATTTTTTTTACTAACCAAGTTAATAATATATGTACCAAAGAAACGTTAAAAAATTAAATAGCATTCACATTCAACACAAAGAGAGACAAAAAAAGTTGTATTTTCAACCTAAACCATGAAAGTAATAAATAATTCACAAGTGTATGGAGTGAAATCTCGTATTACCATAAAACTGAGAGAAAAATTACCAGCCCTCTTTTTACCGAGGATACAAGTATTATTTTACTTTGGTCGCCCACAAAAAAGATTCTTTCACTTCATAAGAATTAAGTATTCACTCGTGCTTTTATAGGACAAGGCCAACTGTCTGAAATTGCCTGAAATAAACATTTATGTTTACAATTTAGATACCAGAATTTTCTAATATAATAATACGAAAATGTTGGCGAACCTGATATGGTTGGTGATTCGTGGTTCTGTTTTGATGATTCTTGTACTTGTTTACACGAGATCTGTGTCTAGGTTTTTAAAATCAATAGATGGAATCTACCTACATGTAAATACGTAATTCGTAACAGTAAGCTTAAGTACGTTGGAAAATTTCGGTACTTGTAATACAGTGGTGGAAAGACAAACTCTAGCTCTCCATGGCAAGTTTGTTGAACATATTTTCCCACACTTTATTATCATTTAATATAAAACCATTGTATTGAAAAAAAAAATCGCAAATACATTTTTTTAATGTGGATACCGCACAAGAATCTTAACTGCTCCTGTCCTGTCCCCAATTGGAGTGAAACTAAAGATAGTGAATAGGGAAGGTGACAGAAAAGAGGAAAGCGGGGGAGAGGTAGCTGACTGTTCAGATCTGGTCACCAAACACGGCTAAAGCCATTTCAAGCAACGTTTTAATTCTGATTGGTGGTATTATACCAGAGCAACACAAAGGGTATACAAAATAGGGCAATATAAAGAGTCAAGTGCCTCAAATATACTATATATATATTATTTTTAATAATTAAGCACGCCGGGATTTAAACCAGCGAAGTTCGGATTGCTAGTCGAGAGACTTACCCCTCGACAATGGAGGCCGTCACTTGAGGGAAATTCCAATGACCAGTTTGTCGAAGCTGGCGAACTATATTGGTGTTGTTTGCTATGCGAATAGAGCATTTATGTGTTCAATATGTACATGTACAATGGAATCACTCAATAAATCGGTGTTTGATAAGTCGCCCTTGGCATCACAATGTTTTTATTTTTTTGAT
The DNA here is from genome assembly GCA_917563855.2 of Limnephilus lunatus. Classification (NCBI taxonomy): domain Eukaryota; kingdom Metazoa; phylum Arthropoda; class Insecta; order Trichoptera; family Limnephilidae; genus Limnephilus; species Limnephilus lunatus. The sequence goes on along the minus strand of OU830593.1, from coordinate 95,374,680 downwards.
ATCGATAATAAATTAAAAATATGTTTATCAAGTGGTTGTTTAGTAGTCACTGTGTGCTTTCAGGGATATCAAAATATAGTGTGACCGTTTAAATTGCGAATAGACCACCTATTGCGAATACGAATGTGAATTATTCAAATGTTATGGTGGCATGAAAAAACGCAACTGCCAAATGATCATTCTGGATTTTACTCACCTAATAATAATAACCTAATCGGTGTCTATTATTATTAAATTGTGTGATTCTAACTTGGAGTGGAAAACATCTAAAGGGCCGCCTATGCAGCAGACGTCACTCTGTAATATTGGTGTCTTTGATGTACATTACATCTTCTGATTTGCCATTATGCTTATATGTTTTGTATCCACCTAAAGTAAATTCATCAGTCAATTTTTAGAGTATTACGCCCAGTAAGTTTGGGGTTATTTATACACCCCAGTCTTACGTATTCTGATTCAATAGAGGAGGTACATATAATGCGAATCAGAAGCTATTATTTGAAAATTATCACTACGGAAGACGTTCAAATTTCCAAATATTGCTATAACTTGCCCTAATTCGAGTTAATCTTCTTTTTACAGTGTTAAATTTTGAAACAGCTTATGAAGTCCATTGTAATTAATCTCTCTTTGTTTCTTTTCGTTCCTATACAAGGCCCTACTTAATATAAAAAGACGAAGAAAATATTGACTAAGTACTTGGCTAATGCACAATTATTGCTCAAGAATTTTAAATACCTACATTTAGTCAGTCGGAAATTGTCGCGATCTGGATTACATCTCAAATGAGCTCCCTCTTGAAATTTATTCAAAATACTAATTAAAACTTATAAAGCGATGGTGAGGTTTTTGTCCAGCAACCCTTGTCTAATTCACCCAGGAAGACCAGCTATCATCATCATTGGATTTAAGTAGCATATGAGTTCACTAAAGGTAGTGCTTTCTGCCTTCAAATATCTCATCCTGTGATCGATTTAAAAACGCCATTAATTATGTTCCATCACACTTTATAGATTTACAGCCCATCCTCGAGTGTAACGATATCATTCGTGACACACAGATTTACAAAATAATAATTATAGTGCACTGGAAATGATTTCCCGTTACAATGAACATGAAAAGTTTCGTGTGCAGCATGTATTCATGAATAAAATTAATTTGTTGAGGTATTGTTAAATGCAATATCCGCTTCATGCTTTGAACGAATTGGAAGTTTAGTCACAGAAACCTACAACGACGTTAAGATTGGAAGCCTTTGAAATGAGAACTTTTCGGAGAATTCTAATTCCAGTAACCTGGGTGGAATACAAAACAACAAATAAAGTGTTACTACTCGTATGTTCTATAGGAATGAAAACTTTCTTTCACAACCAAGCAGAGAAAAACAGAATATATCATTATGTTAATCAACGTATTAACCTCAGGAATAGAAAAAAACGGGGTGTATTTTTTAGCGTTGAATTTTTCAGAATTCAATTAAAAAAAATGTTAACATTTACTACTGGGTGTAATATTTATGCTGCATGCGGGCAATTTCACCAATATTTGTATTTGTAGATATTTTAAATTTTTATACGTACATACTTTCCATTATATTGTTGCATTTTATTAATTCATTTTCAACAAAGCCAGAGAACTAGAGGTCGGGTTTTTTTGCATCTTAGAGTATGAAAAAGAACGCTTTCGATTGCAATTTTTAATAGTTTTACCAAATTTGCCAAAAATTTACTATTGAAACTATTTAAAAATAAAAATTTAAATATAAAAATTTAAATATAAAAATATGTGCCAAAAATGTAGTATTGAAACTATTTAAAAATACAAATTGACATTTTTTTAAAGAAAGGCAAACATTCTTGGGTTACGAATAACCCAACAATATATAAAGTTCTAAAACCGCATTTGGACACAGAAATTAAATGAAAATTTATCAATTAAAAATTTACTTTGCGACAAAACTCAAACACCTTCCCCCAGATGTAAAATGAATGTAAAAGTTTAAGGAGTACATAAAAAAATCTGTAGAAAGAGGTAAATAAAATAGAATTACATTACATTAATCCAACTCAGCTCAGGATCCCGTAGTGAGGAGGACAAAGAAATACCGGTTACATGACAATTCAGAATCAACACAATACTTCTGAAAACTCATTAAAAGCTATGAAAAAAATGAAAAATAGCCCATAACCTAACCTAACGTAACCTAATTTGTATGTGGTTTATCTTTTAGGGTACAGAAATGAAGTAAAAAAAATGTATGAATTACAATATGATACTTTCAAAATGTTTGTAATCGAAAAGAAGAAGTATACATAAAGGAGAAAGACATGGTTCCCTTATTTTATTAAATTAAAGAAAATAATTTATTGATGTTGTGGTTTTTCCAGTTCAGAAGATTGCCCCGGCCACTAGTTCAATAGCACTATCCATTTAATAATGATTATTTTTTATAAGTCTCGAGCACATATTCTGGACGATTTTAGTACCTAGGACATGATATATTTCCATAATATTGTTTATTATTAGAAGATAAAAGTAGGTAGGTACGTAACGATACGGTCGACGGAGGCGTATTGATGATTCGGTAAGAAACCTAAATAGGAATTATGTAGGCGTGTTATACAAATAACACTATAATACCTATAGGGTGGGCCATGAACATTTGCCCTTTTGAGATAATCATGAAAAAAATACAGATTGCATTTAAATAAATGATTATTGATAAGAACAAAAATATGCTGGAAAATATTTCTTAAAAGTAATTTCGTCAAAATGGCCGCCATCTCACCGATGGCATTCCTCAAATCAGGACCTAAGATTTTCGAAAACTTTTCGTCACAAATCTCGGGGTATGTTGCCCATTTCATGATGGATGTTCTCCTTTAATTGGAGTATAGTCGCTGGTTTATTTACGTAAACTCGATTTGTAATATAAAAAAAATATGTATACAAACAAATATATCCCATAAAAAAATCAGCTGGGGTTAGATCCTGGCTGCTGGGAGGCAACGAAATATCTCCTCAGCGCGAGATAAGTTTGATAGGGAAAATTTCTTTAACCAATTTCTTTTGCTCTATAGCCGCCCTGTTTGTTTTCCTGCCGGTTTCTTCGAAATTTTTAAACCCTGGTTCCATTAAATTAACACTCAGGCACTGATTAATACTCTGTAATTGGTGATAGGAACGAAATAGGCGCCGTGCATCATTGTTTTTTAAAGACAGAATAGAATCATTGTTGAAGAGAAAATAACAAAATCATTGTTTTTGTAAAAATGTTTTACCCAGAAAGCGCGTTGCTCTCCCGTAAAGCAATTCATTGTGACTAAATTTCCAAGAAGCGAGGAGCCACGTATAAGTGACCCCGCTTTCCTCCCTCCCCGCTAGCACGATTACAAAAGTGCAAATGTTTATGGCCCACCCTATATTTTGGAGGATCCAGTTACCTGGCAACATTATGTATAATATTAGAATGGCGGATTAAGGACTTATTCATACGGATACTAGGTAGGTAAGATTTATCATAAACAAATTTAACTTTCTTGTACTTGAAAATGATAATGAGAGAGGATTTATGGCACGTGTTTTAAAAACGTATTATACTTCCAAATCAAATTTCCAAATATATATTTTTAAAATATTCATAAATTTAAAAACGTTGTGAAAAATGGTTACTTTACATATAAAATAATCCGCTTGAATGATATAAGCTAACGAGGTAGCCCAAGTCTGTAGAAATACAGTGATGAATAAATTTATGTTTTCCTAATATTTTCTTTTGCACAATTTAACTATAAAGCAGACGATCCGCGTGTGAAATGACGAAATAAATTTCTCTATCGATGAATCGTCTAATTTTTCCTTCGTGTCTTTTTAAGTCAAGGCAAAACTTTTCAGATCACAGCGTAAATCCATCATGAGCGAAGAAGCTTAGGAATATCAAACTAACTGTAAAGAAAGAAAGAAGATACCATTATTATTAATCCAGTCATTAGATATGTAGTGTGATGAAATGAATTCCGGTGTAATTCTGCTTTTTTCCTGATTTATGTGTTTTGTGGTGCTGATTACGAATCGGATTCGAGTTTTAGTCAAAAGACATGAAAAAAGTTTTTTTTTCGTTTTTTTTAAATTATTCGAAAACTAATAACTTCGGGAAAACATTATTTTACGCTCAAAATAATTCATAATGTGCTCTTTCATAGATGGCGCGAGTAACATTATTTTAGGAAAAAAGCTTTTTAAAATTATGCTTTAAAAAATTAAGATGAATTAATTGTTTATGCCCGTATGCACGCAATATGAATATGAACAAATAGTTTTGTCTATAAAAAAACTCAAAACTCTCAAGAAAAGGGTAACAAATACAATATTATAACTGTAATTCAATCCAAAAGTAGATAATGAATTTTTTTGAGAATCAGCTTCATAGTTTTGGCATCATGTTTACTTCATCCTAATTTGTTTTAAAACACTGCTATTTGCACCTAATGACTGGGCTATATTGAAATCTCAATTTTTTTCGGTTGTTCTCTGTGAAAAAAGTAGAAGTCTTGGAAAAAGGTAGGACAACCAATAACTTGATTAAAAACATAATGATTCGAAATTCATGTGTTAAATTTGTAATAAAAGTTTGACTTGTTACATGAATATCGTATTTTCTTTCACCGGTAAATATGGAAACGACGCGCGACGTAAGGAGAGGGTGTCAAAATTACACGAAATTCAATGCTTTGATGTTTTCTTAAAATTACGTTTTCAGGATTTCACGGGTGACAAATTTATTGTCTCTAAAAAAATAAACTTCAAGAGAGAAGACTTTTTTTCTCGTGTTAACAATGAATAAATTGGTACAGATTTCAACATGTTCCCTTAGAATTATTGAAAGTTTGTTTGATGTATGTGAAAGCATTACCGTAGTGAAAAGGGGTTGATTAAAAAACGGCTTAGAGGCTTAGAACGTACGTTTGAGAAATCTCTCGAAGGTTGAAGGAACTTTTTTAATGTAATTATTTATTAAAGAGAGTCATGACTGCTCTCCAAAAATACAGGAGTAAGTAAGACTAGTAATAATAGTTAGGAACTAGTACCACACAATAGTTCCAATTGCTCCCAACCGTCTGGAGTCATTGGAACTATGGCATGCCCAATTGGTTTATGTTGTGAGGCTGAGGTTGTATGGAGAGAAGAAGGAGATATGGTAGGGAAAGGTGGGGAAGTACCTGGCTATTCAGATTTGATTACCAAACACAACTAAAGACATTTCTTTCAGTTTAAGCAGGATGAAATTTGAAGGATTCAATATTTTCGTTTTACTAACATAATTTTCAAGTACCAAGAAAAAATAATAAATCCAGATCTAACTGAATTTCAGGAGAGAATTTAATGATAAGCTTTCCGGAATGAAAAAGAGACTTGAGAGTTTCGTATCACATACCACTGGTCAAATAACCTAATGTTATTTCACGTATTTCATTTGATAGAATAATCTCCAAGTAAGAATTCATTTATCCCTAAAACGGCCTCAGAGAGACAGAATAACGAACCCTCATTTAACATTATAGCAAACATCAAAGGAATCGCGTGTCTGGGAGCACTTGCTTTGAAAGTAACAAGTAACACAAAACGTCAGAAGACTCGGAGGAAACATGTTCTTTGTCGCCGTCTCTGACTTCAAACTCAAAATTGTCTTAATGGAAAAGAGAATGCGAGATTTGGGAATACTGCTGAAGAGGGAGAGTGGATTTTTCGTAATTCAATTTTTCAATTACTGCTTTAATTGTAAATTAACTTTAAAACAAAAGGGCGCCTGTGAAACTTCGGCGATTTAGATTTATGAATTCAGATTTGCTCGTAATAGTTTGCATTCAAACTTATAAAAAAGTTAATTTGTGCATAAGAACGCAATTTCACAGGCAATAGAAATCCATAAAACCCCCGTAAATATTAATAGGGACGATGCTGAAGCGCGACGGGGCCAAACTTAATAGTTCTTGTTATTAGGTATATATATATATTATATACTACACTAAAACTAAATCCAGAAAACTACATTACACGGTGAAACTTCTAAATACAATCTATACAATTGCCCTGATAATGGATACTGTAACGGTGTGGCTAAAGTAGGAGTATTACATATGGCATTAAAACCAAAAAATTAATCACGATAATTCTTTTGGCCGTGAAAATCACAAATCATATCAAAGAAGTACACCACTCTCCTTTTCAGTATTAAGCGTCGAAAAACAAAATGAAAAAAAAACCATTAATGAAAAGTGATCTTCCGATTGTTAAATTGATAAATTTCATCAAGGGTTTTCATCACAAAACTCTGTATAATGGAATTAATAATGCATTAACAAGAAAATAGAGATGGGAAAAACTATTATTTTTCAAAGCAAATTAAAAATAATTCCCACTTTCAAAACTTATAATAAATACACAGGTTGTTCAAGAATTAATGACTTTTGCTCGTCTTTGGCGACGTGGACATTATTTCTCAAAATATAGGAGTACTAGCGCGTAGCTTAGACTTTCCCCTAAAAAACGACGGGTGATCCGGCACGGTTGCTGCTTCAGTGCGACCTTTGCGTCTGTTTGAGATGGCACCACTAATGCTGCCGTATGCTTCTACAAGATTCGCTTTCTCAACCAGGAAGGAGTTCGCGAGCTCGTAATTTTTGTCCCAGTCTTAAGTCTACCATATTTGCAGTTTAAATGGACTAATTTGGCGTAGCTAGTATAGTGCCCAAAATGCTGGTGGAGGTTCACGAGCAAAACCATTCGGAAAGCGCTCGGTTCTTTTTTAATCGTTTTTCCAATGACATCAAGGTTTTTTGCTAACATTTGGAGACTGGCAAGGTCGCGGATTAAGAGGTGGGAACATTTTTGGCTACGGAGTTCTACGACAAGGGAATAAAGGAAATAGTGGTTCACTCAAGAAGAGAGAATAATAATATTTTCCGGTTAAATAAAATTAACATTGAGTATTTAATGAAAATTCTTAATGCAATGAAACTAAAATCGTCCACGGATGGAATTACGATAGGAATAATCAAAGATGCACTGCCAGCTATAGGAGACAGATTAGTTGCACTAGTAAATGAATCTCTGTTCGAGGGAATTTTTCCACAGGCATGGAAAACTTCCATAATAACACCAGTGCCCAAAAAAATAAATGCTAATAATTTTGAAGACTTCAGACCAATAAATGGATTACCTAAATATGAACAATTACTAGAATCGATAGTTAAAGAACAGATAAACAATTTCATTGAAAAAAATAACATTCTTGTAAAACAATAATCTGGATTAAGAATCAAATATTCCTGTAAAACAGCAATAAATTATGTGATAAATGAATGGAAAACAAGTATGGATCAAAAGAAATCATCATAACAGTATTCTTAGACTTTAGACGTGCTTTTGAAACAATAGACAGAGAAAGACTAGTAACGAAATTGAAAGACATGGGAATTCATGGTAAAGAATTGCAGTGGTTTACTGATTACCTAAAAAACAGAAAACAAAGAACCAAATTTGGAGATGCTATCTCTGAAGAGCAAGAAGTAAACCTTGGAGTTCCTCAAGGATCGGTCTTGGGACCACTACTTTTTATTATATATATTAATGATATAGTGAAGTGCTTAAAGTACTGTTTCATAAAACTGTTTGCTGATGACACACTTTTATATATAATAGCAAATAATATTGAAGATGCATTGTCAAAAATACAAAATGAACTTCATGAAATATCTAAATGGTTAAGCATAAATAAACTAAAATTAAATGTCACTAAAATTAAATTCATGGTATTAGGGAAAAAACAAAATGAACTTATTACCCTAAATATAGACAATCAAAAATTGAAGAGGTAGAAGAAATTAAATATTTGGGAATCATAATCGATAATAAGTTAAAACTTAACTCTAACTTTGAAATGCTAACTAAAAAAAATTCCCAAAAGATTAATTTCTTAAGTAGAATAAAGGGAAAATTAGACATTAAAACTAGGAAATTGGTCTATAACACAACTGTAGCATCCCATCTGAATTATTGCTCAAGGGTAATCTTTCTGAGCAATAAAACACAAATTAAAAGAATGGAAATTATTCAGAACAGAGGCATGAAGTCTATATTGTGCTGTAGCAGATACACCAGGATAAAAACCATGCAACGCCAACTGAATATATTAAGTGTGTGGCAAAGATTAGGTTTCAATACCCTAGTTTTTATTTATAAGTTAAAAAATAAAATGTTACCAGATTATATGTTGAATAATGTTAGAATCAACAGTACAGTTCATTGTTATCGTGATTTTAGGCTTCCTAAAACAAATTTATCGGGAACACAAAATAATATTTATCATAAAGGTTTTAAAATGTTCAATGAACTCCCTGTAAATGTTAAGGAGGCTAAAAGTCTTGCAGTTTTTCGTGGATTATGTCTTAATGTTGTAAAGTCTAAATTTTAGTCAGTAGTTAGTAAATAATATTGTAGTAGTCACAGAAAAGAAAATATTAGATATAAGATGTCAAAATTTTATATCTAAATAAAATACACAATAAAAAAAAAATCCATCGATCGTAAGGGGACTATTTAAAAAAAAAAGTGGGGATATGTACATAAAATGATGTGCTTTTTTTGTAAAAATAAAGTGTTCCTGATTTCTTAAATAATAAAGGTAAATAATTATAATAATTCTGGTACAACCCTCGTACTACATCATTTAAATTGCATCTCAGTACATAAATATACTAGTAGAACATTTGTTTCCAAAATCTATCCAAATTTAACGTCTATTTGACACAAATAACAAACATTCACATTTGCTAATGCTTCAAATACCCGAGGGTTGAAACGCCCACACCACGTGCTTGATCAAATTTGCTAGCGTCAAAAGACACGTGTCGAAATGCACCGTACAAACTCTGTCTATCTCCAGCTTAAGCCACGGATGCCGAGACGCTTAACCTTTTAACCACGTAATTACAATATTATGTACTTTCTCGGCGCTAAAGATAATCAGACCTGACGGCTCTCTATCAAATACCGCCGCCGAAAAGGCTAACTTATTAGGCAAAATGTTCGCGGAAAACTCGACCCTCGATGATCAAGGTGCTACCCCACCGTTGGTTCCTTATTGCAGTTTCGTATGAAAAAGCTAAGGATCCGGCATCGGGATGTACTCCAAGTCTTACGAGGGCTTGAAGCTAGCTGGCCTGACGGAATACCCGCCCTGGTATTGCAGAAGTGCGCTGTAGAAATAGCTCCAATTTTGACGAAGCTTTTCAAGATGTCCCTGAAGTCTGGCTCTGTGCCCTCTGGTTGCGAAGAAGCGATCATTCACCCCATTCCAAAGAAGGGTGACCGCTCCAACCCAGCCAACTACCGCCCCATAGCGATCACATCTGTTCTGTCAAAAGTGATGGAACGTGTGATCAATGTCAAACTGCTCACATACCTCGAGAAGAACAAAATTATTAACGACCGTCAATACGGATTCCGGCGGAACCGCTCATGCGGCGAACTTCTCGCTTATGTGACGCATGTTTGGGGATGGTACCTGGAACGTTTTGGTGAGACCCAAACGGTTGGACTGGACATTTCCAAGGCCTTTGACCGGGTTTGGCATCGAGCGCTTGTCAACAAACTGCGTTCTTACGGACTTCCCGCATCCTTGTGTGCGTGGATTGCCGACTTTTTGAGGGGGAGGTCGATTCAGGCGGTTTCTGACGGTTTCACCTCTTCCTCGCATTCGATAAATGCTGGCGTTCCACAGGGATCGGTTCTGTCTCCGACTTTGTTTCTGTTGCACATCAACGACCTCTTGTCATGTGCACCGATTCATTGTTACGCGGATGACAGTACAGTGCATGATAACTTTTTGTTTGACAAGCCTCCAAAGAGCACACAAACCTCAATAGCTCGGAGGGCTTTGAAGCAGAGAAAGGACGGTTACCTCGAGAGTGTTTTCTCTTGGGGTAAGAATAACCTCGTCGAATTTAATGTTTCAAAGACCCAATCATGTTTGATAACGTCTAAAAGGGATCGAAATGATAATCTAGTATCCTTCAACGGAAGCATTCTTTCGAACAGGACCTCCATTGATATGCTTGGTGTAACTCTAAGTGACCAGCTCAGGTATGGGGGCTCCATCGAAACCAGAGTTAAGTTAGCCTCTCAGAAACTGGGCGTACTGTACACTGTATAGGGCCCGCAGATACTTTAATAGTACACAACTGCTAACCTTGTACAAATCGCAAGTGCGTCCCACGGTTGAATTTGGCAGCCACCTCTGGTCTGGAGCTCCAAAATACCTTTTAAAAAAACCCTTGACTCTGTGAAGAAACGGGCGGTCCGTTTGATAGATTCTCCCATCTTAACAGACGTATTGCAATCTTTAGAGCACAGGCGTCAGGTGGGAATGCTGTTCTTGTTCTACCGGTATTACAATGGAAGATGCTCCGAGGAACTAGCGTCATTGATCCCCTCGGCACCGGTGCATAGTCAGGAAACACACCAAACACGCGCCCAACATTTCAACATTTGTTCACGGTTGACATTAGTCACATGAGAACGGGTCGCTTTTACGACTCGTTCTTGAGTTCAACTGCTCGGCTGTGGAACGATTTATCAGCCTCTGTGTTTTCTCCCTCCTACAACATGGGTCTCTTCAAGACCCATGTTCACTCCTTCCTTTCCTCAAAAAGACCCTCCACACAGCATCCTCAAAGATGACATAGGCCCTGTGGGAAATTATTTTATGTGTGGAGTTAATGTAAAAAAAAAAAAATCAGTATCGCCCACTTGCTTGAAATGGCGTTAGCCGTGTTTGGTGACCAAATCTGAATAGCCAAGTATTTACCCATCTTCCTCTCCCCAACCTCCTTCACCTCCCCACTACCTTCAGCCTCACAACATACCCCTATTTGGGATGCCATAGTCTCACTGGCTCCAGACGGGAGCAGCTGAGATTCTTGTTAGGTATTACTATAAAAAAAATGTATCCATAAATAAAAGTTCTTATGCAAATTGGCTAAAAGAATTGTTTTCTTCCAAATCGGCACCACACTTCTTTCGATTTTTGTCTCCAGTGATGATTACGTGTATTTGGTAATGATAATTAATTAAATATAACCATAAACCGTGGTCATCAATACGATTTGTTCGAGATACCACAGGGTAGAACATATTATTATTATCTAGCACAGAAAAGCATGGTAAGAGGGATGGTTATGTTACACGAATTTTCTAAAACAGTACTTATTATATTAATATCGTGGTTTATTTTTGAGGTATTTTGCCGTGTTGCGTTATGTTCTTTTTTAGCCAACGTCACAATCGAGTACAATCTAAAGTACCCAAATCTTTCTTAATTCGCACGCTCGGCAGTGATGCTTTGGGATTCCCCTAACTCCTCTGAGCCTCTAAATATTATTCCAATCTTCGTCAAACTGTACTGAAGAATTCATTCTAACTGATCTTTACTGCAAATACCTTGGCATATTTGATATTTTCTTGTATACCCAAATTAAGTATTTCACAAATGATCTAGTTTATTAGACAACCACTCACTATACAAGCATTTAACCCTCGGAAGGACATTACCCGACACCAACATCATTTATTCCATTACACTTTAGAGCCTCTTAATGACAGATCTGACCTTATATGAAGGGCAGATCTGGCCTAAAGAAGTACTTCATATAATGTAAGAATGATACAAAATAATAATTATTTCATGCCAAAGAAAAATTAGCGTAGGAGTTACTTAGAAGAATATATTAACAACCTTTTACTTTCCACCCTAATGCATTCCCAACTAAATTTTTGTATTTTTTTGGAAGAAATCCACATGAATAAATAATTTTTTATAAAAAAAGAACATATAATAATACTATTCAATATGTATATAATATACCCCTTTCATTATATAATATACCCCTTTCATCAAATTTTAAGTATATCCTTTGATAAACAAAATCTGTCTTATTGAAGAAAAAAATCCAAATAAAAATATAAATTAAGTGGAATTATTGGAGAAAGTATTACAGCCTTGCTTACAGTAACGCTAATGTTGAATATTATTCTCGAATTTGTTTCTATGGAAACTGTTTGAAGCTCGTATTGTAGAAGTTTGCGAGCGCTTTCAGAAAAGTTTCAAGCTTCGAAAGCTTTTATTGAACCCTGCTGGGTAGATTTCTAACTCAATAATTCATTTGATGTACGGATACAATGCAAGGTTCGGTAATGATTTAATACTATCATACATTATGCAAATATATGGTAATGGAACGTAATTAAAAAAGTTATTCAAATTAATAAATTACTTTGTTTTTACCACTATAATTGATTATAAAAAACAGACATGTTTCGTAAGCCAAGCTTACTTGATCAGGGTTTTAATAATACTTAAGTAAAGTAATAATAAGTTTGCTGTTTTAGAAGAAGTGAAAAAAGTTATTGCTATGTTTAATATTACATTGTCGGGTATAACCTTCAAAAGTTATTCCTATAAAATTGAATATTTATTCTGGACTTGTAGAAAAGTCAAAAGGTTTCCCATACAAATAAAAATGGGATATATTTATCCGAGACATTATCAAAGATCAAAATAAATTATTTAGAAATTTGTATTCATTCATTTGAAAAGATATCAGCCAAAAAATAAGGGAACAAATTATTTTTATTGTTAATTCTGAATTTTAAAAATGAGATCTACAAAAATGAAATTAATCAAATAATTGTGTTTGATTCCGCGACCGATATATTTTTAATTTATATATCTAGTTTTATTTCATATTTCATTTAGATTTATTGTATTCTCTTCTTCTTCAGTGATTCATTATTATGTGATGCTATTTATCGTTTAAAAGTTATTTAAATAGTTATTCCACTAAAATTGAACGACAAAAAAGCATAAATACATTAAAACTGAATATTACTGAGATCAATAATCGTATAATTTATAAAATACCTACTAGATATTACTAGCTGAAGCTCTTTTTGCTATTGAGTGTTGATTGATGGGGAAGAAAGAATTATGGTTGACGTAGCAAAGGATGGCAAAGGGCATGGCTTCATAACCGTTGCAAATGCAGCTCGCTGAGTTCACCGTGATGAAACTGCAAATTATAAAGTTGTTAGGGGCTAGAGCCCGCAGGATGAAAATGCCCTAATGATAGCTAACCTCCAATAAGTGAGGGCATTGAAAGATGAAGAATTGAACGCTTGAAGAACATAAAACAAACATTTTGGTATCTAGCGTTATTTTTGTACAGATAAATAAAAATTTAACACCTATGACTCGCAATGAAAATCTGATAGATAATGACGATGTTAATAGGTAAATACGATTTATCGTACGAGTTATCGTATTTGCCTATTACCATCGTCATTAGCGCTGTTGTTTATTTGTTTTTTATGTTTTGAACTTATTTTTGTTGTTATTTTTATTAAGTATGTCTCTTTTTCACTCACTCAAAATACAATTTAATGTTTACGTATTCTTTATGTGATATGTGGGACTGTACTAACCTCCCTATACACCGTGATTAAAACATATTGTTGTTAATATTGGTGATGGCAGGGCTTAAAATTATTTTTTGTTTAAAAGACGTATTTCGATTACATATCCTCCTTGGGTCATCTCCACCGCTTTACATACATCTTTGGAGTTGTGTACCTGATTCTATCCTGATTCTAAAATCTGCAAAATCATGCGAAAGATTATTTACCTTAATAAGAAGGAAGCCGATAAACATGGCTCAGCACCCCAAAAATGGAACTAACATTATTCAACAGGTCTATAAATACTAGTACAAAATGATTCAAAGAGGGAACGCAGAGACAGTGGCAAAACTTTTTCGGCTAATAGTTCTTCGTTTTTTTCATTTTCTCGCTCTTGGAAATGATTTTGAAGACATGCTTTGGAAGATGTGTGAATAGGAATCAAGCAAAAGTTGTACATTATAAAAAAATATTCTTCTTCTTCAAATTGTTGGCGAGTTGAAGGTGGCTAAATGAGGTGGAGTTTTTCAGCCATTTATTAAGGAATCTATTATTATTATTAAGGTATTTATTGGTTCTCCCAAGTAGGGAACCGGTATAATGAACATTTGATATTCTTCAAAATATTGTGCTTTTTGAATATGCCAATTAAGACTTCCAGATGTCCAGAACTTACTCTCCTTCCTTTCCCCAATAACACCCTCCACTCAGCATCCACAGAGGATTTTTTTCCTCAGAGCCTATTGTGTGGAGTAAATGTAAAAAAAATATGTTAACAATATTTCATCCGCTTCATTTGCCTAACCGGGTGGCGACATAGTTCCCCTGTCTTTAAACTCTACAAACAGGGCACTCTTGGAAGGCGCCACATAAAAATTAAAATAGAAAAATAAAAATTGCGAAGTTTTGTGCTACTCATTCAAGTGCGCTTTGCTATTATTATTATATTTTTTTAGATGAGCTCCACACTGGAGGCCCTGAGGAAAATAATTTCCCTCAGGGCCTATGTCATCTTTGGGGATGCTGTGTGGAGGGTTTTGTCAAGGAAAGGGAGGAGAGGAGAGTCCTGGGAAGGAAAAGGGTTTAAGGGGTGGGTAGGAATCTGGGGTTCAGTGTGTCCTAGTTATCCACCTCCAAGACCTAAACAAACCTCACCTCATGAACCCGGTACCCCTGCTAAATCACCAAACATGGAGAACCACTATAGGGTGACCTATGTAGAGGTGTTGGTTATCCAATAAAGGTTCCTGGGGCGGCGGTACCCATTCCCGCCTCCCGATGTCCGCTTATAAACAAAGAATAAAAATCAGTCAGCATTCAGCGGACATACTCTTAAAATTACATCTACAGCCTTATATAATATTGATCAAATAACATGACTTAAAAAAATACAAATCCATAATAAGAGAACAAAATACAGGACAAATTAAGAATGTAAAAAATAAAAAAAACTGGAGAGGGGGGAGAGTGTTTAGAAATAAGAAAATTCTACTAAACATAAAATTTCAATAAGCAAGGTCCATATTAGTCTGTTCTCTTACGTAGCGGTTATGACTGTACCAATTCTCTCTGTATAATATATTCTATTGGAACCATAGCCAGATGGTATATTTTTATATCTCTTCTTAAATTATAAAGAAAACTAGTCGAATTTGAAAAAAATAATATGCCGTGTAGACAATTACTAATAATGAACAATAGGTTACCTGTTATCGACGACAGCTTGACACTTGTAATTCACACCTAAAATTCTTGAAAATGCAAATGAAATTTGAACAGAACGCACAAAAGAAACTTTTTAAAAACACAAGTCACAATTAGAAAAACTTTAACTAAATTGCTTTTATTTTGTTAGGGATTATTATTACACGAGAAAGCTTACTAAAATTGATTAATTTTCTTGATTTCGTTGTCGTTTGTTAGTTTTGTTACAATATTTAAGTTTAAATTTGGTAACCGGCGTTTTAAATTTCGATCAGAGGCGCGGATAACGTGCGCGATGGCGCGCCGTACCGCGACTGGCCGGAAGATGGCGGCGAGCTTTTCGAGCTTTGGGAAGTGCGATCATTCTAAATTTGCCCTTGACAACAGAAGCGGTACGTATTTAACTCGACTACGGATGCACTGAACACTGAAAACTTTATGAAAGAAGAGATATGAAGTGAAGATGTGGAGATCGTGCGTTTGTGGAAATCGATATTATAACAAAAAAAAATTTGAATATATTTTTTTTGATCTTCTTAAATTGTTTGTAAAATACTCTTTTAGGTTTGGGCTGAAAGAAAAAACTTCGTGTATTGATTTTTAGTTTTATTCATTTTATTAGGACATGCAGTGTATTCTTTAATTAAAAAAATACGGTTAAAAAATGCTATTTCTTTTTAAATTTTTACACTGAAGTGATATTTTGACGAACTAAAATGGTCATATTTTTCGTGAAATATAAATACTTCAGATTTACCAAAGGTCTGAATTTCACATAGAACAAAATAACACTGTAAAAATCATGTAGGACGTATTTCACCTGGATAAAATTACACGTTGAGAGACTTTATTTATGTAATTTAATTAAAATATAGATATCTACGTATATAATAACACAATTTTAATATTTGCAATGTGCGTTTATTAATTTTTTAAATTTACTTCAATCATCCATAATTATTATATACAAGTGGTTGTTAATTGCACAAAGGATATATGATTAAATTACACGAAATTAAATTACGCGTAATAAAATTACACGTAATTAAATTACGCTTCACCTAATCTAATTTTTTATTTCAATTATGAAATTTATTTGGCATACACTATATATTTACCTTAAATACAGATTTTTTGTGTGTTTTTCCCGATGGTGTTGGTCCAATTGTAGGTAATTCCGTCAACGGGTAATAAATTCTTGCAGTGTATTGTATTGTATTCCGATGTACGTACGTCCACCTACTACACAATGGATTTCTTCAAGACCCTGGTTCACTCTCCCCCCTTCCTTAAAAACTCTCTACTTGATTTATAAATATGACAAAAATATTTTTTTTCGATCATTGCAGAAAGAAAGCTGAAACTTACAGAATTTCATAATGCTTTCAAAAAACTACATTCTAATCAGAAAATAACGAAAATAGTTTTAACCATTTCATTGTTAATCAAAAAAACATGTTTCTTAAGCGAAGCTTACTTCTTCAGGATTCACATAAAACCTTCTAATAATTCATGCTTCATATCACTTCAGTAATACTTAGATTAAATTTGGGAGGCGGGTACGGGCACTGCCACCCCGAGAAACATTTATTGGATAACCAACAACAAAGCCGTAGATTGCCTCAACTGGTCACTTATTAGGGGTGCTCAGGTTCATGGGGTGAGATTTTTCTAGGTCTTGACGGCGGATGGGTTTTCCCACCTAGTGCGTGGTGGGCCGGGTTAGGAGTGGTTGAGGGAGACCTTTTCAAGCGGAGCCAAGACTCATCGCCTTGCACCGCAGTGACTCCAGAATCCTACCCACCACTCATACCTTTTTCATTCCCAGAACTTCCTCTCTTTCCTTTCCAGTAGAATCCTCAAAGATGACACAGATCCTGAGGGATTTTTTTTCTTTAAATAGGACACATGTATAATAATAATAATGAATATTCATGAAACCAGCAGCACCATGTTCATACAACCTAATCTCCTGGCCCCCAGGAATTCCAGGGTTCCTGGTACTAAATATTGCATCGTGGCAACGCAATATAATGTCTCTCAGGGGATCTTGTGCCTTGTTCTACAAGACATTAGCTGGAACCGGGTACATTATATTCACTGCTGCAGTTTATGGAGGAAGGAAGTGGAAGAATTTAAGTTTGGTGGTAAGAAGTGTTATGTAGAATGTAGATGCAGTTATTAAACAGGTATTAATATAACAATGGAAATTATTGTAAAGCTAGCGTGAATAATCAAGTTCAAATCAAATGTCCAATCGTCTTATTTATTTGGACTTCATTATTCGCATTCTTTTCAATATAATGTTACTACCAATACTACCTCCCTGAAGAAGGTTTAAGGAATTATTGTCATTGAAATAGTGACGTTTTTTTGGACAAATTCTATTTTCATTATCTACAAAACAATTTTTATTTTTAAACACATATTTCATAGTCTGCAATATAAATAATTTACGGATATTGAATGTTTTGGTTTCTTTGAATAATAACTCTGTCGATAATGTTTTACATAACATAACTTATGATGTGCTTTTGAGTTAATAATAATAATAATAATAATTGGACAATTTGTAGAGCGCCGTTTTTGTGAAAAATCACCTCAATGGCGCTTAAGTTGTTTGTAAAGATTCGTATAGGTTTGTAAAGATTCTAAACTGTATTCCTTTATCTGGGCGAAATTGAAACTTCTTAACTTAATTCTGTATTTTATGAAAATTATTAAAAAAAAACAAGACAATCATTATGTTTCTGGCCTTGATTAGAACTCCAGACCTCTGGGCTCAAGAACAATTAGCTTGCACTGTGATGTAGAGATCGCCAAAATGCAATAAATTTATTCAGCAAACATACAGGATCGCATAAAATTCGCAATGACAGTTGTTGATAAAAATTCTCAGTGGGAGTAACGCACGGCGCAGAATCAATGGATTTGACCTTGGAAACACAACATTTTTTGATGTTTTGCGTTGACTTCCTATTTCGTATTATGTTGGGTATTCATTGAATAAACCCACTCTGAATTTCATGTTTACTCTATTTTGAGACACTCCTTTTATAACACGATGAATATTTATATCGTGGAATGAAGAATGGCCTGAGAACATAGATATTTAATGCCTGAGACACAATAATTCTTAAAGAGATAAATTCTTAAGAGAAATGTGAGCTTATCTCAAGGCATACGACGAAGAACCGGAAGAAGGAATGCTTTAATGCTCGGATCTTTCTTTATAAAACCTTCTAATTAAGCTCCCTGCAGTGCTGTTGAAGTTATTATGGGAATGAAATAAATTATTTTAATTGGTGAAAGAAGTATGATGATTATTTATTTAATTTAAGGGGATGCACTAATAAGTATTTTTTTAAAATTATTCTTTACTAACTTTTACCCACGGCTTCGCTCGCATAGTATTAGTGGGAAATTACTGGCATAATTGTTGGCATAATTGTTATTATTCTTTTTTTTGTCTAATAGAAAATAATTATTGTTTAATAGAAATTTTCAAAATATGAGAATGACATTTCGCAAATAAAAATTCTATTTTAGAAAATATTTAAGTGATAGAAATAGACATTTATTTTAAGTACCTACTCCCTTTATTAGTATTTTATTCATATTTGAATACAGAGTAACCTAAAAAAATAAGAAAATGACAGTCCACTTCAAACGCTATGCTTTATAGCAACGTTATGCTTTTTGTTCGGAGAATAAACATTTTTAGAGATATGTAGATATTAACTACGACGCCAAAAAAGTACTCTTTTTAATCACAACAAAGCACTCTTTTTAAGCCTAAAATTTAAATTGTTTCCAAGGTAACAATTTGTTTGACGTTTGCGATAACTCGATTTTGTTAGGGACAGAAAACGTATGATACATAATTTCATAACGCCACAGCTCATTCATAACGCCAGAGCTTACCAATATATAAGCCGCTGTTACTCACAAATAATGTAGCTTTCGATTAGTGAAAGAATTTTTAAATTCCATTGGATATTTATTGCGTGAAAGAGTAACAAACATCCAACCAACCATCCATACAAACTTTCGCATTTATAATATTAGTAAGATTCATAAAAAAATATCTTAGGTATACAGTTTTTACAAGTTTTTCGACTACAACAGTAGGTACATGCCCGTATTATAGTAATTCAAAAGCACGTTATTTTGGTTTAAAATCAGATTGCTTAGAAATATTTTAGATTCTTTAATTTATTAAACACTGAAATTAGAACCATATTTGCGATTAAAATGATATTTTAGTATTTTTTAGTAATTTTTTTATGAGCTGAGAAAAAAATAAAGTATTAGGCCTGTAAAAACTACTTTAAAGTTCAAAATATCCCACTTGCGAAACCCTCTTGGTTATGATTTTATTGTATATTCAGAAAATGATCGTGGAACATTTACATATTTGTACCTGAACATCGCAAGATAAAATAAAACACGCTTTGTGGGGAAGTTTTTTTTTACTTGAATTAATCAAAACTGGCGGTTGGTGTTAAACGGGAATATCACCGTCTACAAAAGGAGTGTTATTGTTAGCGGCCTGATCCAGAATTTTACACGATATTGCGCATCCCCTTAAGGTAGCTCTGTGGCGATGGAAGCGTCATCTGAAAGAAGTGAATATTTGTATTTAACCAGATTCGTAATATTCACTTCGCTAATTGTAAAACGAAAGAGCACATTGCGTTAGCATAATAAATGATCGAATTTTGTAAAAAAAAATGCAATAGGTGGCACGCGAGCTGTTTGAAAACTGAGTGTACCGGGACTGAATGCACGGAATGCGGGAGTGGAGGGGGGGAGACCGCGGGAGCGGGGTGTGGGGAGAGGGAAGGTGGAGTGGAAACGCGTGAGGGGAAGGGGACGCGGGAGAGGAAGGGGAGGCGGAAGGAGAACGGGACGAATGGGAAACAACACGCAGGGAGAAACACTTTATTTATTAAGTAGCGTTGCAACGCATGCCGGCAACTCAATAGTATCTTATGTAAAAGGACTGTTTTTTTTTTTAAATTTGTATTTTATGAAATTTTTCTACGTTTTACTTTAAAATATAAGGGGTAAGCTTTTTTTCTACTTTTTCGTGTTTGAAGTTAAAATATTGCAAATTTAAAACGCTAAGGTACATATTTTAAATACAAAAACCTAACAGGTAATTTTATCTAGTTTCTAAAATGGTATTTTGGGCGACATCTTCAATAATAAGAAATATATAGATAAGGCATTTAAAATACCGGAAAAATTCCGGAATTCGTTGGGAAATTATTAATATGACAAGTATGTACAACAGATAAACTACTCTCTTTTACTGGATAAGCAATGTATTCTCTAGTCTTTCGGTGAACTATTTTTTATCAATTTTTAAATAGTAAGGTTTTCATGTGTACTATCATTGTCGTTATCATTGTCAATAATGGAATTAAATATTCACGACGTTTTTTAGTAAGGCTGATAATGTGTAATACTTGTACAAATTGAAGGCACTAGTCTATTATAGTTAGGAACAAGAATATATTATACGAAAATTTCGATGGTATCCCAAGGGACTCAAAAGAAAGACATTCTCTGAGCCTCTGTTTGAAATGAGTCGAAGACATAAATAAGCGCGGTGAGAATACGTGGCATTGAAGAACGAAGTGCTCAGAAAAGTGGAAGTGACTTTGGAAGTCCTTCATTCAGCAGTGGAGAGATAACTTCCGATAATGTAATTATTATTGTGTTGAAGTGACATTGTCATGTGGGATCTCTGTACGCATGGATACTGGAAATGTATATAGATTGTCTTCGGACTATGCACCGACGCCTAAGAAATCAATGTCATTTACACAGGGCGTCTTCCATTGAAATGGCGGTAAAACAATATAACAAAGGTTTGTAGAATTCCCACATATCGTATGTGTTTTAAGATTGCACTACCATTAAATTTGTTTGTCCTGATGTGAGAATTTAATACAAACAAATATGTTTTGGCCCTTCGAGTTGAGGTATTTTTTACTATTGGTGACTCATTTAAAAATAGGGCACATTGCTATTTTTACGATATCCTGCTATCTGCTATTGAAAGTCTAAGTTCAGAAAGTAGACACACCTACGCCAGATTTACTTATATTAAATATAATTCTGTGCATTTTTTTGGTTGAATACTAAATTTTTATGAATTCGAATAAATTTTAACGTTAACGTTCAACTTTACGTCGTTTTATTAAAAATAATCTGATGCTGACGCGAATAAAAAATAAAATATAACTTCGAATAACGCATTAAAATAAATATTATCAGATTATATTCGCAGTGAAATTAGTGCGTAAATATTTAATAATAGTGGGGTAGTTATTAATTCATATGCAGGGTATTAAGGAACGTACTTATTGAACCAGTGATTTCCGACACTGTTTGGAGTAAAATGAAATTTTGGTCTCCGGTGACTTTCCCGTTCCCGTTTTTGTCCAATACCCAATTATTTTTTTATGTTTTTATTGAAAACAAAAACACCGAAAATGTCGCCGAAGACAAAAATTTAATTTGCAATTTTTACTTCAAATAATGTCAGGAATCACTGGAAGTAAATCAAGTACGTCTCTTAACCTTTGAATATCTGAGTCCTAAAGCTAAAAGTTCCCAGAAAATGTCAAATTTATGAATCGCTTGGGGATGAAAATGGTGTATCGATTTCTTGGCACAAAAATCGCTGAATCAAAATTTTGACTACTACATTAATTAGGCCATAATTTTGTCAATCTACAGCACCTAACTTAGGTATTCAGAGCATTCAAATGGGAAATTAGGGAAATTTTAGAGAACTTTCTGGTTCCGTAAGGGGTTACATGGGTCCGAAAATTTGAGTAAAAACATTTTTTCTATTTATCGACCGACATTGCAGTTGCAGCAGGCACTTTGTTAAATGGTGCTGAAATCGAAAATTTTATGTGAGTTTAAAAAAAAACCGTTTTATTCCTACTTGAAACTTTAATCGCGTTTATCTCGAAACACCATTTTTGTCGGTTGGCACGATTTCTCAGAAACCGGTGCACCGATCTCTTTGAATTTTTGGCACACATCTTCAAAATAGCATTGACCAGTACCTGAATGAAGAATTTCGACTACAGATAATTTTAAAGGCTTTACGTAATAGCACTTTGTAGCAAAAAATTAATTATTTTAATAACTATATCTAATAACTCAAATTAAAATTTTTTGAGAAAAACTTTTTCCAAGTACAGCTTATATTTATTTACTAACGGAAATAAAAGTTTTTTTTTTAAATTTCAGATGAATCTATCATGAGTTACCCTGCCTACCGCAAGGACACTTTTTTTAGCGGTCTCCGGAAACCAGGCCCGACCGGGCGAATTTTTTTTCAATATTGTGTAGAAGTTGTTCTTTTGTGTGCTTAACATTTTGAAAGAAATAATTCATGTATTACATTTAAAGAAATAGAGAATATATGATTTTTTCCTTGGCTACGAGACTCTTAAAACCCTTAATAAATTACATACATACATTTTACACCTACATTTTTATACATGAGCTGAAATAAAATTAAATAGATGAAAATCTTCGATATTTTTTTAGCACCCATGCTATAAATAGATATTGATTCATTCGACATTTAAATTACGTTATAAATAGAAATGACTAATAAATTCAATATTATTTTATATTATTAAATCAAGCCATTCATTCCGAAAATCACAACACATTGCGATAAGCCTGACTAATGTCCCAAATTCAGGAAATATTAAATCACACTCGGGCTGTTTTTAGGCCGTAAATTTAAATTGAATTGGCGGGATGGATATAAGTCGCGAAAATACTAAAATCTCGAATGAGTAATGTGTCACAGAGAATGAAAATGGCCAAAACCCACTCATGAACAATTCAGATTTTATAATGGTATCGACTTATGCGTTGTTTTAATATAAGCTGGAGTTGCTTGCGCCGTATAAAATAATGACGTAATGTACGAACATTTCGACGTCAACGCACTTTAATTTTGGAGGCGTTTATGGGTACCGCTGATAACCAAAACCCCGTCATCGATTACCTCGTATAGTAAGATTCGTTTAGTGATTTAGCAAGAGTGCCTGGGTTCACGGGGTGAGGTTTGCCCACCTACTGCGTAGCTGACCGGATTGAGGGACCTTTTGATTTCTCCAGCCGGAATCTCTCGACCCATCACCTTGTACCGCAGTAGAAGGGGTTAATTCATGAGTCCGTCACTTCAGGACCCACTGACTTATTAATCCCACTGATTAATATTCAAACCTCATACTTTTTCTTCCCAGAACTTCCTCTCCTTCCTTTCCCTAAAGGTACCATCTAAATAAAAACAACTGAACAAACACACTTCTTGAATTCTCACAGATTTATGTTATAATACTAACGTTTTTTAGATTCGTTAAAAAAATCAAATTATTGTAAATAGTTGTGTAAGACTCTTCATTAAAATAGTTTATTTTTTGTAATAGTGCTTATCAAAATAAAATTTAAGGCTCCGTTGTAAGCGATTACAAAAAAGAAGATTACTGAGGATGTTTTGAAATGGAGATAACGTAAATACGAATAAAAGAGTAAGCGACCGTTGTGAAAATGTTCAATAAAATACGACTTTTATTTAAATAGTGCCAAAATCTCTCGATATCTGAGTTCGACATCATTAAGATGAACCTAAAGAAACATTGTGAATATTCGCACACTTATAACACGTTAAATAACAGAAACAGATATATTTTTGATACTTTTCGGAGCATACTTAGCAATTTTTTCTTCAAAATGTAAGATCAAAATTTTTACGCAACTGATAAACAACCATTAATATCTTATGTTAAACGGTTGTATACCATTGTGTAAAATTTAAACATTAATATAAATATATATATACATATATATTTTTTTTTACAGTGAATACCGCACAAGAATCTCAACTGCTCCCGTCTGGAGCCAGTGAGACTATGGCATCCCCAATTGGGATATGTTGTGAGGCTGAAGGTAGTGGGGAGGGGAAGGAGTTGGAGAAGAGGAAGGTTGGGAAGTACCTGGCTATTCAGATCTGGTCACTAAACACGGCTAAAGCCATTTTCAAGCAACGTTTCAATTCTGAATGGTGGTCTTACACCAGGGCGATACTAATAGTATCTTCCACTCTGGAACGTGCCGCAAATATACTATATATTATTTTAAATGAATTAATTGTGAAATAACACAAATTAATCAAATAAAATTTATTTGCGCACGCCGGGTTCGAACCCGCGACCTCCGGATTGTGAGTCAAGAATCTTAGCCACTGGACTACTACTATATATTGTACAAAGACGGGCGATCCATGTGTTAGATTCCCCTATCTTAACGTACGAGAACGCCGGTAGTCATGCCGGGCGCGTGCTCAACATCTGTACTCGGTTGGCGGCTACACAAACAGCTCGGCTGTGGAACGTCTTGCCGGCTTTTGTGTTTTCTTCATTTTACAATACAACCCTCTTCAAGACCTCTTCGCTTCTTCACCTCTTTAAAACTTCCACACCTTCCACCTTCAATCTTTCACCTTCCTCATTGCATCCTAAAAGAAACGGTTAGGAGGTAACGACAGGCCTTAATTTAATAGAAATAATGATTAAACTTCAATGTTTTAACACGTTTACATCAATGCAATAAAATACGAATCGATACAATTGTACCGCCCAGCCAGGAGAATTCTTGTCCTGGTGAGACCGGTACATCAGGGAGAACTGATTTGTTAGGTCTT
This sequence comes from Limnephilus lunatus, assembly GCA_917563855.2. NCBI lineage: Eukaryota > Metazoa > Arthropoda > Insecta > Trichoptera > Limnephilidae > Limnephilus > Limnephilus lunatus. The sequence goes on along the minus strand of OU830593.1, from coordinate 95,349,713 downwards.
GGAACACGTGCGCTGGGGATGGGAAGTAGGTTGGAGTTTAATCGACCGATATTCATGACCACCTAATAACCCCATCCTAAATTGGAATTTAGAATGGGCAGGAATATGTATTGATTGAGCGTTAGGATTTTTTCCCTTTCTTCTTCTTGCCTCTTTTCGGTTCTTCTTGAATCTTCTCGCCATTCCTTGGCCCGTCTTGCCTTATCATGCCCCTTTTTTAAACGACTTCAAAAAGGAGGAGGTTCTCAATTAGATTTTTTTTTTCATGTTTGTAACCTCAGAACTTTCGATTGGGTGAACCGATATTGATGATTCTTTTTTATTAGAAAGCTAGTGCTTCCCGTGTGGTCTCATTTTAAATTGGTCCAGTTTTGATAATGGGATCCATGAGAAAACTATATATGTCTTAAATTTACAATAATTATGTGCGCGGCAAATGGACGAATAACTCAATATTACGCCAACAGTTTTCGATGATTCTTTTTTTGAAGTAAAACGTCTTTACGCACGCTCGTCATTAAAAATCAAATAATAAACAAAAATTTTAACAAAACAAAAAACGAATTAAAAAAATGCACTAAAAAGTGAAAAAAATTATATCGTACGATTGTTATTTTTGGAGTCGGTGTCAGCCAAGACCTCCACATCTCACCTATAACTACCTATGTATGCAGTTACCTTGGCTGACACAGACTCCAAAAATAACAATCGTATGAAATTATTTTTTAAATTTTTTAAGTCGTTTTTTATTTTGTTAATTTTTTTGTTTATTAATCATCTTGACTCTTCTTAGCTCTCCTCGTCTCTTCTTGCCCCTTCTTGGATCTTCTCGTCTCTTTACGGATCTTCTTGGCTTTTCTAGTCTCTTTTTGTCACTTTTTGCTTCTTCTTGTCTCTTCTGACAATGATATTAAAAAATTTGAAACAGCAATGATCTTGCAGTCATGTCAGAGAGGTCGCCAGGTCGCCAATCCTAACCTAACATCACCTAACATAACCCGACCTAACCTAACCAAAAAATAAGATAAATGGGATTACATCTGTCATAACTTTATCTAGAATATCAAATTGAAGTTTTCCTCCTATTACTAGTGGCAAATATGTTTTGTAAGCTTCGTATTAGAAACAAATTTAGGTGTAAAATATGCGAGCCCAATTATCATATCCACATGCGTACTTATACTACGACTCTAGTGTGATCAGCTCCAGTGCTTAAACGTCAGTATTTTTTTTACATTTTATATCACCTGAACGAGTTATGTATTCACCAAACAACGCGTGAAAACAAATGTTTTCTGTAATTTTATTACTGTTTAATATTTCACGTTTGACCGAAATGAAATGACTTATTGATAATCTGCTTATTGATTGCCTTGAATAGTCAACATTACGCAAAAATTGTGCTAATAAAACAATATAATGTCCAATGAGTTTTATGCGGCATTTATAACAGATTTTTTTAATGAAATTGGCATCACATGAATAAATAAAGTTAAAGTCCGTAATAACTGTTCTGCATAATGCCTAATTTACGACATTTAAAAAAAATCTGATTACAGATTTATGTATTATTATTTTTTATGCATGATTTATTATTCGTATTGTAATTAAGAAATTATTAAGTGAGAAGGATATTTTCACAGATTTTTTTAATCTCGAAAAAATTTTATCAGGTGCCATCCATAAATTACTTCACACCTCAAGGGGGGGGGGGGGGGGGTTGAGAAGTGTGACATTGTGTGACAAGGGGTATGGGGGGGGTCATCAGCCCTGTGACGTCACAAGTAAAAAAAATTGAACTACTGTTTTGATTATTTTTAGATGTAAAATTGTAAAATATGTGACGTCACACTAGAGGGGAGGGGGTCTAACAAATATGACGATGTGTGACAGGGACGGGGATAGCCCCGTCATAACGGTATTTTTTATTTATTTTTTACGTTGATGACTAAATCTTCTTTAAATAATTAAACTGTACCATTTTCGATTTGCCGCCAAAACGACCTGTTCGTTTTTATTTCGTGAATTCGGCGGATTTCACGCCGGGTAAACTCTGATGACAGTGGCTGTCACCCTCTTACCAGACATTGGCGTTTTCTATGTCATAATGACGTTGTAGCCAGTGGGAACCGTTTCGGAATGTGCGGATTTTCAAATCAATAATTAATTATGAATACAATATTAATGTTTATATTATGTTTAGCATATTGATCAGAATAAGAACAAACTAAAATAATAGAAAAAAAACTAAAATAAAGAATAGAATAAACTCAAATAAAAATTCCACACATTTTAAAATGTATTCATAGTTTGTGAAAATACTCAGTTAATCCCCGTGAAGTTTTACAAAATAATATATGTGAATATTATATTGACAGATGATGAATATGGGTGTAGCGAATAGTTAGCTGAGCGCATTGACACGCTGTTTTAACTCGACCGTTTAGCATTTCGATTGTCTAAAAATGTATTTGTACGTTTCGTTTCCCTGTCAAACCCGTCTTAGTGGATTAGTATAAATTATTTGTTCAAACATGAATTCGTCGTATTTAATTATACTTTCTTATTCATTCTGTTTCAATATAGCAATTTGGAAGGCGGGTATTGGTACCATTTATTGGATAACCTACACCTCCGTCATAGGTCACCCCAACTGGTTCACTATGTTTAGTGAGTTAGCAAGGATGCTTGGGTTCATGTGGTGAGGTTTGTCCAGGTCTGGGCGGCAGATGCCTCTGCCCGCCTGCTGAGTGGCGGGCCGTATGGAGAGACTGGTTTAGGGAGGCCTTTTGATCTCTCCAGCCGGACTCTCTCCCACCGCTTTGCATCGTAGATGATGGGATGGATTCGTACGTCGGTCGCTCCTGGACACACTGACCCCCCGATACCTACCCACTCCTCATACTCTTTTCCTAACCAGAATCTACTCACCCTCCTTTCCTTAAAAATACCCTTCACACAGCATCCCCTAAGATTACATGGGCATAATACTGAGATAGTGATGTTTTTTGAGTAAATCGTGTGCAAATTATATTATTCGAATTTAAAAAAAATATATGTATGCATATGGTTTTTAATTACATTTATACATGGTGTGTGCGACATTCTATGCTCTCAGTCGCATATTTGCCTTTAATATATAATCTTCCTGTCTATTAACTCTGTGCCTTCCAATATTGTAAGGCCGTGTCACAATCATCCCGGCATGGAAATGACAAGTGTTCCCGGCACGTTCCGGCGACGTTCACGAGATCGGCGGCGTCAACCGCGTAATGACTTACGCAGAGGAACCGGCGTCGCTTCATTAACGTGATTAAATGAATACATCCAGCTTCATAGACCTTAGATGAAATCTAATGCAGTGGATATTAAAAGTAAATGAAATTCTTCAGCGATCTCTGTTAGTCATCATTGTCTAGCTTTTATTGCTTGTATTACAAAATTCTTATCTTTTTTATTCAGCATTATTTAATAGGTGGTAACTTTTGTTGGTTTCTCGGCTCTCTTAAGACGGGTTATTTCACAGAATTTGAACAATTCATCAAATTTACAAGTTAATTTTTAAGTTCGGGAAAATTTTGTTCATTTTGTTTTATTATTTTTAGTTTGCAAAGCAATAGGTTAATAATGATATAATAACATAATTTGAACAGGACTTTCACAGAACTTGAATTTTAACTTTGAAATTTGACGAATTTTTCAAATCATTCGACACAACCCGTCCTTAGAATTAAATATTTTGGAGACGCGGACGATAAAAAAGAACAATATGTTGGAAATTCGCATACATTTTATTGTTATTATTGTATATGGTGCCCATGTTTATCAGCTGAGGTGTTTTCAGGGCTTGGCAGAGAATGCGCATGCCCACCAGTTGCGTGGAGGGCGAGCATATCCCATCTGACCCGTAGATGGTTCCTACCGAGCACCCCCCAGAAAAAGCCGGTAGGGTAGAACCACGGGTAGTAGCCATACTCTCTCAGGTAGAGAAATCTCAGAAATTTCTTCTGATCCTTGATGAGGGAATACTTCTCTTTGTGCGGGCTGTAAACCACCGATCCACTCTCGCGCCTACTCCTAACCAAAGCATTGCATAGTACCGTAAGAACCCGGGTGTCTCTGAAATTTCTCGCAGTACGTATGACAAACCCAGCATTTTCAGTATAGTACTACACGTCATTACGATATTAGCATGAAAAGTCAACCATCTATCAAAAACTTTACCAAGATATTTCATAGCGTAGACACGTTTTAAATTTCGAGCTCTCATAGTATACCGGTAAAACCAAGTATGACATGCCCTAGTGAAAGAAAGAATGAAACATTTAGATATATTAATCTGATTTCGTTTACTCCAGTTAACGACTCTATGGGAGTCGAATGCAGTTCTCTAAAGTTTGTATTTCCAAGAAATGTTTTAGGTCATCAGCGAAAAGAAGTGACCTAGAATGTAGAATTACTTCCGTTATATCATTAATAAATATTGAAAAGAGGAGCGGTCCTAAATTAAAGCCCTGAGGAGCTCCGGAGAGCTCAAGACATAATTTTGCCAAGAATATTCCAAGTGATACAAAATCTTTTCAATAAAATAGCTGGCAAAGAATATAAGAAACCGGAAAGGAAAACCTATCGCCGACAATTTATTTAATAAGACGTTGTGGTTTGCGGTATATTCTTTGATATTTATTCAATTCTATCAAACATAGAAATTTTAATCAGTACTTTCAGTCTTGAATATAATTTTTTTTATCTTCTGATGCATCAAAAAATGTCTTATCGTTTTTGAATATGTTGAAAGGCATATAATTAATTTTGAGAAAATATCAATAGAATATTATTTTGATAACTGTACCTACCAGGAAAAATATTGAATGAATACCAGAGAGCAAAAAAGATAATATTCATATAAATGGAATTATATCAACCATCCGGTTGCCATAATATTCTTCGTATTGCTTATTTTTTTTGCTACTGAAAAAAAAATCAGTTCCTTGGAAAATAATATTATTTGTCTGTAATTCTTTTGAAAAAAATCCTACCATAAATAAAGATCTTCCAAGAAATAAGAATTTACATTCTTTGAGAGGATAATTTTTTATTCGAAATATTTGTTCAGAACCAGATCAACTTGTCAATTCTAAGCAAAAACATCATAAAAGGGGAACAATTCAAAAAAATAATATTAATTTTAACTTGTATACAGCCGTTTTAGGTTTTTCAACTTCAAATACGCTTTACTGCTGTAATAAACTCAAAAATATACTTTTTTTTTTAATAAATTTCTGGTAGACTGAATTTCCTGTGTTGTTGTGAAGGTCTTGGTTTCAATTCTAAGATGTGACGATTCTGAGTCGCTAATATTGTCTCCAATAAAAAAAATAATATTTTCTGCTCAACCGGCTGGCGATATAGTTTTTTTGTCTTTATATGGTAGTGCTCTCGTAAGGTGTAACATAAAAAATAGTAAATAAATCATTAAATAATAAAAAAAATCGTTCAAAAATCACGGCCCTTCCCGGAGCACGTAAAGAAAGGAAGTAACGTGTTCATTTTTTTTAGCTTTCTTCCCCTAGTAACACATGTCTCCCGCAACAGGCGAGTAATGGAACATTTCTTATGATCCCGCGGCATCACCACTTTGCTGGGGGTACAGATCTATTCTCGTCCCACCAACATTGTCCATGCCTCAATGTGCGCTTGGGAGCGTGCGGAGATCAATGACCTCGAGGTAATTATACTCAGTATTCATCTCTATTAATAAATGTATTTAAATTCAGATGTGACAAGTCATGGTTTACTGTATGATGCTATGAAATGCAACCCATAAAAGAGGAAAAGTAATAAATCACATTCATAGCCACTTCTGGAAGGAAGTTGATTTATTATTTGGGTGTGTTAAGAAATCACATTCTTTACTGTGACGTTTTTTCATGTCTTGCTGCAGTTTTAACGTTAATTTTTACATGTGAGATCATTGCACTATAAATGTTTAATTTACATTGGTAATTATTTATTTAAAAATATAAACGTAAAGTACAAAAATATTTTTTTTCATTAAAAATTTATGAACGATCACAAGAATAATAAATTATGACTAAAGTTTTCTGAGACAGTTTCACTTGATTTACCCTTTTCTTCCTTATAAAATTTTCCTCAAAATAAATCAAAATTTGAACCCCGTTTTCAAAGCGACTTTTACTCCTATTTAGGTACACTCAAAATACACACATTTTTGGCTTGTGGCTTCCTCTTAGCATAGTAAACTATTAATTTACTCCATCCTCATTAATTCGTCGTCCAACATATTTAATTCCAACTCAATGAACCGGAGTTAGAGTTGAAAGGTACAACCGTAATCAGTATTTTTTTTTACTAAAAGGAGATCTATTGTTTTACAAACTACGTGTAGGAAAACATATGAAAATTTAAAAATATTTAACTGTAAAATAATCCTCTTACAATGAAAATAGCGTTTATAGAGGACTAACTATTACCCGGTATGCGTTTCAATGCCACTCAAAGATAGAAAGTACTTGTATTTTAATTGTTTAAGTGCTTTTTAATACACAACATTTTTTTTCCGTCAGGTGCATCTGAATGTTTTCTGACGCGTGAGCAGGTCACGTTAAGCTGTCCGTGTGAGAAGCATGGATTTTTCAAATTTACCCCCTGCTATCCCCTACCGCTACTATGTCTCCTTTGCAATCCCTAGCTATGCCCTTTCCTCACCCCCCCATCGGTCACCCTTTCCTGCGTGTCTTTTTACATCCGCTTTCCCCTTCCACCTTCCAGCCTTCTCCCCTCCTGCGTTCCCCATCTGCGTCCCTCCCCCCTTCCCCCTTCCGCTTTCCCCTTCTACCGTCCCGTCTTCCCCACTCCCATGTTATCGCCACCCTCCAGCGATACCGCTTTCCTTCGTTCCCCTCCACACCTCCCGGATTCCCCTCCCCCTCCCACCTTCTCTCCCTATATGAAATACACATACTTAAAAAAAAAGGATTTTATACAAATTTCATAACTCCAGGGTTCACAATTATAGATAGAAACCTTCAAGGGCGTGCACAAAACAAATTACCACAGTTTCATCGCAATTGGATTAATGATGTATAAACGCATTTGGTACAAACAAAGAAAAATTCATTCTTATACATAAAGGTTGAGAAAGTAGAATTATTTTTCATCTAGTTTGATAAAAAAATTTATATACAATATTTTTATTTGAAGTAACTTTTTTTTTAATTCCGTAGCCACTATCATGGTATAAAGTTCTACAGAATTTCTTTTTGATTATCGTCAACTCTCGAGTTGGCAGTCTGATATTTTTCAATCTTTCTAAAAATATCTCAAATAAAAAGAAATAAAAAAAATGGTAATCCCGTAAAGAGATACCATTATTTTGACAATTCCGTGGAACAATTTTCTTGTTTTTCGTCTTGCAACAAATACTATTTACAAATTTAAGGGTATTAATTTCTTCCTACTTTTTCTTTGAATTATTTGTCGATCACAAACCCAACCTGTTTACGACGATCTGATAAGTTTTTTTCATATTCAAATAATTTTCGGAATTGGTAAGCTTACTGTAATGAATGAATATTTTTTAAGTGGTTCGTTACGAATAACACGTTTTTCGAGGGATATAATAAAAACCACCCAGTGAGAAACTTTACTAGTAGTGGTGGCTTATGACCCTTTTTATGATAGTATCTACTACGATTGAATATTGTGAAATAATATACCTACCTGTACACTATTATATTTAGTTTTTTGAGAAGTTGTGTCAAGAGTAGATCCCCTCTGCCTACCACTGCAGTAAAATGGCGTGATGGTGAGATAGTTATCATTTCTTTATAGACAAAAATATTCTACCATCTAAACAATGTGAGGAAAATTTGTGTTTCAGTTTTCTGACAAAAAATCTCACATTTATTTGATCGCGCTCAAAGACTTGACAAGACTAAAATACAAAGGATGTATTTTTTAATAAGATTTTTTTTTATAAAGGAGCAAATACAGATACAGATAGCAATTGTCAAGAATAAAAAAAAAAACTAGAGAACTCGCATCGAACTGCATCCAAAATATTTTTCACGAATTGACTGAAATTTGAAGAACTGTTCAAATTCTGTAAAACAACTCGTCCTCAGAATGAATTATCTGTTTGTGATATAATGGCAACATTAAAAAATACTTTACTGAAGGATTCAAGTAAAAGTTTAAAAAATAGACGAATTCTCGGCTAACTCAAACAGCTTTTGTAAGTGAAAACTTGCAAAAGTTCATCACAGCAGCGTGAAGTTAGCGCTTGACGTAAAGTGCATTATACCGTGTGTTCCCGACTTGAAGAATATTTTAGAATGTACTTGAAAGCTGTGTATAAATTGAAGTGCCATTTAATAAAAAAAAATGTTAATTGCGACTAAGACAAAATTAAAAAAAAGCTAATTTTTCATATTTTTAATCGATCTTATATTGAATATGATTCAGACCAAATTAAAACGAATAAACGGACGAAATTTTCATTTTAAGAAAAGATGCATAAGCGAATTATTAACGAAATAACAGGACTCGATATTATAAAGTTTTCCGAATGATGGATCTTCAATTTTGCTCTAAATTACTTTGGGATCATTCTCAGTGAGAATTTCTCACCATGCATTTTAGTTCCGGAGGATGTTTATTCAAGTCTTAAGGAACCATACTCCTGAATCACGATTTACATACTAAGTGTGTGTTAAATAGTAAACTCAAACGTTTGCGGTTCGAGGGGTTAAAAAGCTAAAGAAGATATTGTTTGATTAAAAAAAATGTGAAAAGATGTTAGAAAAATGGCTACTTTTTTATTTGTAAAGATAGAATGAATCAATGAAATAACATAACTTTGTTGTTTATATTCAATGCCATCATATTTATCCCAACCCGGTACTTGTAACTCAACACAAAAAAACATTTGAAAAATGATTATGATTAACTAACTTTCTACGATCCAACTAAATGAACCATGCATTCATTTTCAATTATCATACGTTAGACCTAATATATAGTTTAATTTAGAATAGTCAAAAATTGATATTGGTACACAGTAAAGAAAATAACCTGTACCAATATCAATCAGCAGACCAACTTTTTTTTACACGTCCTGTTTAAATACAACCATCGTAGAGAATGATTTCATTAAGAACTCTACCAGTCTTCCAAGATATTTATCAAAAATCAGAAAAGTGCATCGATCAAAATATTTTCATTACATAATTTCTCTTATGTTATATTTGAGAATGTTGTGGAGGAGTGGTCTTTTTGAGGAGAGGGAGGACTTAATACACGATGGTCGACGAAACGACCTGTACTCATTTGACAAAATTTAAACCCATTATAAATGTTAGGCACGCTTTGGGCGTGTTTCTCAGCTATACACCAGTGCCGAAGGGATCAATGATGCTAGTTTTGATTTAGTTCCTCGGAGAATCTTCCATTGAAATAGCCGTAGAACAAGGATTGACACCTATGTTCTTAAGATTGCAATCCGTTCGTAAAGATAGGGGATGGATATAATTGTTCATTTTCGAATAACAATACTAATTCCAATTATACGAATCAATTTACTCAATCTAAAATAGCTATCTACCCTTTATACATATTGAAAGATTCATACCTACTACCTAAAGGGTTCAACACGGACTTAATAGACCAAGTAAAATCAAACGGAAATTTTATTCAATTGACAAACGGCCGCGGATGTGAAAACATTTCTATTTAAAAAATTGTTCATGGAAAGAAATACACATTGTTTGCACAGCCTGAGAGGGTAGTTTATCTCTGTTATATTAATAATGTTTTTTTTTTCTTTTTATTATTGTATAAAAAATTGCATACAATTGAAATTTCTTACCCGCTAAGCTACTGCAAGTAACTTGTCAGCAGGAGATTAGTTCCGCAGATGAGTTACAACTACAAATTAAATAATCATAAACGCGTTAGCGTACCAACAACATACACAAATACACGTATAAGATACCTACCAACATTGTGATGTGGAATAGGAAATTTTTTTTTTTTTAAATATCATGAAAAAGTTGAAAAATCGCAATACATAGTAGTGAATCACATACTTGACATTTAATGCATGGTAAGAAAGAGCAAAATATAATCTTAATACATTAGGATACTCCCTAAGAGCCATGATTTTAACATCAGTGAGAATTTTGTTTTAGAACAATTTTCTTTAAATTTATATGGCAATTTGTTAAATATTAATGGTATTATATATTTAAGGGTTCTTTGACCATATTTATTTTGAAATACAGGTACTTTCATTCCTTTATTTTTAATGAGACGCGTTTTGTGTGCATGATCCACCATTGTTTTATATGAACTGCCGGATATATGCTGCAATACAATTTTTGCCACTCAATAGCACGCACAGGTAACAAATTGATTGATTTATATACGAAATATATATTTATGTCTGAACGAAATTTGGAATTTTTCCAAAGTATTTTAAATGTTCTATATATATTTCTTATTTTTGGTGTCGTAAAAACAAATACCATTTATAAAAACTAAATAAAATTATCTTTTAGATTTGTGTATGAAATACACTTTAGTTTTAAAAAACTGCCTTATTTTAAGATTCAAAAGCGGAAAGAAATGGAAAAAAAATTACTTTCCAAAATATTTTTGATGAAAGTATAGAGAAATTTATAAAAAATCAAAATTTAAAAAATACAATCCTTTTATATAATAAATTTGGAAGGAAACTGTCACCTCACTTTTTTCTCCTGCATACAATAAAAAAAATATTAAAAATTTTGAATTTTTTTTATTGCCAAAATAATAACCTAAAAATAAAATCGACATTTAAAACAGATTTCTTCCATCTATAAAGACGTTAGTTTCTTTAATACGTTTAAGAACACATGTATTAGATATTAATATTTAAAAAAATCACCCTTTTTATGAAATTCTCATAAAATAAAGATCCTTAAATGTAAATTTGAATTTTCACGAAGCATATAAAATACTTTTTGACATTTCAACTTTTAAAATACGATTATTGTTATTATAACTTGACTAAAACTTATGAAAAACCACAAAAAACACTGTAAATATATATATCAATTATATGAATGTAAGACTGAATTGGTCATATTAATGAAATTACAATCACATTTAATATTAAAACACACATCCGTGGAGTGAAATTTTTTTCGCGGTTAATATGTTTTCAGCGCGAACGACGCGATTATGAATAAAAAAAAAAACATTTAATATCTACACTATATAAAATTACATTGTTGCCAGATTTAAAATGCATTTCAAAGTGTGACCGCGGAAAAAAGCTTGTTAGTAATATTTCGGGTTTTAGTGTACATTTGTTATATTCATGTTGCTGCAGCAACACAGTTTATCGGTCGTGCTGTGTTTTTTTTAGTAAGGCTGGTATTGTTTACGTTCATAATAATTCTGCATCCTGCATTAATTTACACAATCCTTTGTTTCCACTAAGCTCATCTCCGACAAGCAGCTTTCAACGTCCAAGAAGCCGCTTAATGTAAGACTGCAAAGTCTAACAAAACGGGACATCAGGATACAAGATGCACAAGTAGTTTCCTAAAGATCTGCTCTTGTGACTTGAACTATTTTTGAACTGTTTACTAGAAGATTTATTTATCAGTATATTGTGAATAATGTTTTAAAATAATAAAATAAATCTACAAAATATCTACGTCACCAAAATTATCTTGTTCTATTTATAAAAAGCTCGCTCGAATGGGATATGTGTCCTTGAAATCGCAGCCTAAAGATAAAAATATAGAAAGAAACATTCAGCAACACAGTCAATGTATGTAAAAAATCTTTAAGTCGACAGAACTACAAATACCCAAGAACAAATTTCTTTAATAAATTGCCAGAAAATATACGATCAAATAAAAATGGCCTCCAAGTATTCAAAACACATTTAAAAAAGTATATACTGAAAATGTGCCCGACTGGGCGAATTACACAAGAATTGTGAATACAAGCTTCTAAAAAAATAATCTGTCTCGAAACACAAAAGATTATTTTAATTTGAAGACGTGAAAAAACTACTATTATGTATGAGCGATGTGTAGGTTCAGCTGTAGTGGGCTCTTGAACTACTCGGGTTCTTCGCGGGAAGCGGAATCTACTCCTACTTATTTTTTAAATCGACTACTCCCAGAGAACCCGGTCCAGAACTCGGACCCAACCCGGAAGTCAGAGCCGAACTCGGATCGCGTCCCCGTGTTCGTGGTCCAAGCCCCTCGCGAATCATGAGGTTTCTTGTCCGGGTTCTTGTGCGGGTTCCGGTAGCCGCAACAGCACCCAGTACCCAGTCCGCACCCAAGAACTCGGACCCGCATCCTAGAACTCAAGTACTTTTAAAAGGAAGCATGCCGCGGAGGCCTCCGGCAAAATGCAGAACTTACTCATCTAAGTATGTATGGCAGTGAGTATTGAAAGCATTAATTTCGGTTGTGTGTCGTGCGATTGTAACTTCAGTTCAATGAACTCTACACAGATTTGCGTTGAATTTTAGGGTCATTTTCAAAATTGGTACTGTTTGTTCGAACAAATTCAGTTCCTACCTATAATACAATAATCTAACAGATTTTTATTTACTTGTCTATTCCAAAATTCAATAATAATATTTTGTGATGTTTCTCGGGTCTCTGCTAATATTAATTTTGTCATGTAATTATTCTTCGTTGTCCGAGAAGTGAACAAGAAAAGGTTTTAATAATGTTTGTAGTTGGTGTTCAACCTCAAGAAGTAGATGCATTATAAGTGGAGGATATTTGCAAGTACCTACTTGAATCATAATTTAATTTGAAATTTTGCCCTTAAAACAGCAGAGAGAAAATGGAGAGTTGATAAGGACGTTGACGGAAGTCTACACGAAGAAAATTCAATTAATTAAAACTAGAAGATGGTAGTCGCTATGTAAAACGTTCTCAAAGGAAGCGAGAATACAATCCTGATGTATGGCAGCGAGGTGTGGAAGTGGCAGAGGAAGGAAGAACATATGCCTAAATCAGTAGACATGAGCTCTGTAAGGCTTGTGCGTGGTAAACTCATAAGAAAAAAAGATGCGTATAGTCGAAACACAGGGAAAAGAAAGATACATCATAATTAGACGAGGGTGGAATAAGAAGTCGGGAACGTTCTAGGACGTCAAGCAAGGGAGTAGCTATAGCGTTCACATTGGGGGTGGAGGGGGATTAGACCCTAAGGGGGGGTTCGAATCTTGGGGGGGTTGAAGGGGGAGGGGGTGTTAAGGCAGAAAGGAGGGTGGTTATTTTATTTTTTTTTTTATTTTATTTATATTTGGGAAAGTTGACAGCAAATCATAAACTACACAATAATACAATTATAAAATGGTTAATTATGCCAATTATAAACTTTCCACAGATAATAATAGTAAATTAATGTGTGACATTATAAAGGTGTTTACTTAATTAGTTCATTTTTAGTTACATTATGTAAGGGGGGGGGGGGGGAGGAGAAATATAGGATAAGGATTAAAAGGCGGAGGGAGAGGGGTAGATTGAACTTCCTAGTTTGAGTCATTTTGCTTAGTGAGATTTTGTTTTATGTCATGTAACGTCGAGTTAAAAATGTCAATGTGGTAATAATTTAAGTTGAATGAATGTGTGGATCTGTAGATAAATGAGTTATGTTTGGAGTTAGTCTTGCAAAGAGGAAGATTAAAAGTAAGCGACTGTCTACTGTTGCGATTAGGAACGTGGAATGATAGGCGTTGAAGAAGATCAGGACTATCGATTAAGTTATGTATAATTTTAAATAACATTACCGAATCTGCTATATTTCTTCGACAAGTTAGCGTCTGTATTTTGAAGAATTTGGCAGAGTCTTCATTACTAACATGAGATCGAAAAGAACGGAAATTGAGATACCTTAAAAATCTATTTTGAACACTTTCAATTCTATTTTTGTGTACTGCATAGCCTGGGTTCCATACTTGAGATGCGTATTCAAGAATACTACGAACATATGAGAAATATAGTGTTTTGAAAGTAGTAAGGTCTTTGAATTGTTTACATGAGCGGATTATGAAACCAAGCTTAGAAGATGCATTAGTGACTATGTGGTCGATATGTTTATTAAAATTCAGTTTACTATCAAGTATAACCCCAAGGTCCTTACTTTCGAATTTGATAGATAACGGTACAAGATTGATTGAGTATTCATGGATAAATACGTTTTTATTCCTAGTAAAGCGCACAACGAAGCACTTAGATATATTTATTTCCAGACAATGGGCATTACAATACCTGCTGAAACATTGCAAATCATCTTGCAGCTTCAGACAGTCCTTTATTGACTTTATAGGCGAGTAGATTTTCATGTCATCGGCATACAGGATGGTTTGCGAGTTTAAGAAACAGTTACCGACATCATTGATATATATGTTGAATAATAATGGTCCCAACAAGCTGCCTTGAGGAACTCCTGATGTGACAGCAACAGAATCGGATTTAAATCCTGCAACCACTACTATTTGACTACGGTTGGAGATATAAGAAGAGAGCCAACGATAAAGATTGCCGTGAATACCAATTTCCAAAAGCTTCTTTAACAGAGTCGCGTGATCGACCCTGTCAAACGCCTTACTAAAGTCGGTATAGACAGTGTCCACTTGTATTCTGTTATCCAAATTATCCTGGAGGTACTCTGTGAAAGTTAAAAGATTTGTGGTTGTTGATTTACCACTAATGAAACCATGTTGGTTCATATTCAGGCTAGATTTAAGAGCAGCATATAGTTGATCGTAGACTATTTTTTCAAAAATTTTGTTAAATATGCAAAGTTTGGAGATTGGTCTGTAGTTTGTGACATCAGTTTTTTTACCGTTCTTGAAGATGGGAGACACAAACGCGGATTTCCATATAACAGGGACAGTGCATTGGGTTAGGGAGCGATTGAAAATCAAAGAAAGGGGTAAGGCTAGATTGTGTGCACATCGTTTAATAAGGATAGAAGGTATTTCGTCAGGACCGGCACCTTTGCTAGTATCAATTGTCTTAAGGTGTTTTAAGACAATTTCTCGTGTCACCTCAATATTGCTTATATTGGATGTATGGTTTCCGGCGTCAGTTGGAACACTGGCAAGTGGATTGGAGGGTTTACTGAAAACCGAACTGAAAAATTCTGAAAATAAATTTGCAACGCCTATTCCATTATCGGCTCTCAGTTCTCCGTGATACATACATTTTGGGACACCTTGGGATTTGTTAGAGGATTTTATGTGGCTCCAGAAGTTTTTCGGGTTTGAGGATATATTATTTTCCATATTGCTTAAATAAATAGATTTGATTTTCCGAGATAAATCTTTGTGCCGTTTACGAAGGAGAGAAAATGTGTCATAGTCAGCCTGGTTTTTGTATTTTTTATATTTACTAAAATATTTAGATTTTTCCTTAGTTATCTTGATAAGGGCAGCATTGTACCAGGGAGGATATTTCAAGTTCCACGAAAATTTATGAGGAATATGAAGATTGATCAGGTGTTTCAAAAACGTGTAAAAACCGTCAAGCGCTAGATCTATTTGAGAGTTAGAGAAAATGGATGCCCAGTCAGCTTGCTCTAGTGCGAAGTTAATTGATTCGTAATCTCCACGATTATAGAGAAAAACTTTCCTTTTCGCATTTTTCAATGAGGGGGTGTCCTGAAATGGCACACTAATGGACACAGCTTTATGATGTGCGTCTTCGGGAACTAGCGGGTCGTGATTAGATTCGACGGAGATTAGTAGATTTGACAGGATCAGATCGAGGATATGGCCGCTTGAATTTAGCTCACCATTGTATTGACAGAGATCCAGAAAATGCATACAGTCTACGAAATGGTTACTAACATAGGTAGAGTGATTAATAGCTGCGTAATGAGCAGATGGCGTAGCTTGGGTCCATGAAATTTCAGCAAGATTAAAATCGCCTAGGATAACGAACGAATCCGTGGGGTTATTCGATACTATATCTGATAACATGTTTAAAAAATTTTCAATTAAATATTGATGTTGAGTTCCTCCGGGGATGTACACGCAGCATATATGGACCAAACTGTGTGGTGCGCTATTCGTGCGAATGGTGACCCAAATGTCTTCAGCACACGAAGTCCATTCAGGTCGGGCGACGCTGATCAGCTCCTGTTTAATAGCTAACACTACACCACCACCAAGACGCTGCCCGGTGGAAGCGTAGTCGCGGTCTCTACGATATACATAGTACCGAGGGTCGAAAAGTTCATCATCTCTGATGCCTTTGGTGAGCCATGATTCTGTAAGGGCGATTATATCGTAATCGTTTGAAAAGGTATTTTGAAGGATCGTCGTTGTTTTGGTTCGCAGACCTCTAACATTCTGGTAATATATTGCTAAAGACATGGGGGAGTATTCAAGTAAATATTAGTGAGTAAGCAGTAAGTTACACATATAAATGATAGCTGCGATAAGTGAATTCGGTTATAATAGTCATGCAATCTAGAGTAGAAAGTACAGCTAACACAATATTTTATTGGTGTGGGTGCATAATATAGTTTAAAATAATAATAATGTATAACTCTTGTAATACGCATCTCAAGCCCGGCTAATGATATTATTATTCTGATGTTGATATAATCATAATAGTCTGTATAATTATCATCATAATAAATCATCATAAAATCTATAATCATAATAAAATAATAATAATCTATAAGTCTTGTTAAGTGCGCCTCAAGTCCAGCTAATGATATTATTATTCTGATGTGGATGTAATCAGATAGAAGTAGGTATCCATATTTAAAGTGAGAACGGTTAGTAATATCATTCAGTACATACATTAGTAGAATTTTTGTTAACATTAAATTAGTATAAAGTAAGTTGCTTACCACGGAAGAAAAGATAATTAGAGTGAGAGAGACCGCTATTGTTCCTCGAGTGTTTCTGACTGTCAAGCGTGTAAGGGATCGCCAACTGGCGGTAACATGTATTCCACGTTGGTTCATAAAAAGTGTTGACTGATTTAAAAATGAATTAGAAAGTTTATGGGATAGGGTAAAATGGGAGAGAGAGGGTAAGTGTGATAGGAGTGGATAATAAGAGGGGGAAAATGTGTGGGGAAATACATGAGTAGATAAAAAATATATTTTACGACGCGAAGAGGATGCAAATCGACTTAGGAAATTTTCTTGAGGTCCTCTTCCTTGGCAATTAATATGGGGGGCGAAGTAGGGTTTTTCCTCACGAATATCATGCTGTTTTTCAGCCACGTGAATTTGTACCCCTTCTCCTGAGCAAACCCCTTGGCACGGAAAAGCAAGTTTTTGTTAAAGCTAGTCAGATGGTCGTTGACATAAATTTTTCTTTCGTCACCGGGATAATTTAGGTTCTTCGTGGTTATTCCTTTTCTTCGTCGAATTTCCGAGATGAATTCATTTTTACGTGAGCGGCTGGTGAATTTTACGATTATTGGTTTAATTAGTTTAGAGTGAAGTGGGTCTTTCGCCGAGACCCTGGTGGCGAACTCGATTTCGTTAGTTTTGAAATTGTGAATACCAATTATGTTTGCTATTTCTGATATGATGTTTGGAATGTTTTCGTTTTTATCTTGTGGTATTCCTTTTATTTCGATATTCTGAAGTCTCATCCATTGTTCCCTTTTGTTTGTGTCATCTTGCATTGATTTGATTGTGGATTGAAGAGAGGAAACTTCTTTTTCCAGATTGTCTACTTTGCTCATCGATTGTTCGAAGGCTTGGAATTTCTTTGTAAATTCGTCCAATTTAGAATTGTTGAAGTCAACCGATTTTTTTAATTCTGACATGTCTTCCTTCACTTGACTGTTGAGAGTTTTAAGGGAGGCGAGTTCAGATGAAATTTTTCTAATTTCGATCATCACGTCTTCTATGGAGTTTGTTGAAGCGGTTGATTGAGGTGGTTAGGGAGAAGGGGAGGGGGGGGGGAGAGGGGGGTTGGAAAATGTATTAAAATGTATTTTGGGACATCAACTTAACACGACTTATCATTTCCAATACATCAACAAAAGACATAGTGCAAATAATATTGTTGTATTTTCCAGGAATGTAATGTATGAATACTATTCTATTTTTTCCAACGTAATGCTGAGGTCAATAAGAGAGGGGGAGGATGTATGGAACCCTTTACACCCCCACCCCCCTTATATACGCTTTTGCGATGAAGTCATTCAAATTAATTGTTTTCGTGTTGAATTCGCTGAACTCCATTTAATTTAAAAAAAAATTATTTATATAAAATTTTAAAAAAAGTCAAATAAAGACTCGTGTTAGTTCACAACTGTTGATGATGCAGGGAGCAAGATCTGAGTAGATAGTGATACTAACTTGAGGGGTAATGGAGAGTCAATGAGTTACTTAACGAAGTTAGTTTTGTTTTGGCATTACATTTCGTAAGTATAAAGGTAAAAACTTTTTCAAAGTCTCTGGATTTGATGGTGTAATTTGAGAAAATCGTTTGAAACGGAAAACTTCCAAAATTCAATTTTCCAGATATTTGATCACGCAAAATGATATTTCTGCTTTATTGAATTAAGCCAATAAAGCCCTTTATATCCGAGATACCAAATTCAATATTTGAAATCGTTTTCCGTTGAGTGTGTATTCCTTAGGTATAATGTCTTAATAATATTTAATTTTTGAGACCTAATCATATAAGAAACTATCAAGTACAAATAATCATCGCGTTTATTTTGTCAATTGATTTTGTTAATAAGCCTTTAATAGAACCCTAAGGCGGTATTATTATTAAATTTACATGTTTAGATAAAACTAGATTGGTCTACCAGACCAAGGAGTGCTTTTCGGTATGACTTATTGTTAATTATGTTTACGGCATCAATAATATTATCAGATATATTTTTTATTCAAAAGATACATTTATCTGTGATTATGGAATTCACCGATAAAATTTGCGATATAAATTAATTAAATTCATTACCTATTGTAAAATTCTTCAGTTCCAGCGGTTGGGATTACTTGATGTATGTTGGGGAATCTTGGGGGTTTATATTGAATATTCAACTTAACCTAACGTCCGTTCTAATAAATTTTCTGTATATTTATGGAGCAATGGAACTCAGCACTGAAGGTGCCCAGCTATCGATCGGATATCATTGGTTAATTCCGTAACCGTTCGGACCGGTCAGTGGTTGAGTGGGCACAGCGCTTGTGTCCCACCCGGGCGTCGCATGTTCGATTCCTCTGCTGTATAAGTCCTCCATCACAACACAAGCAACATTTTCGGCTTTCTGTGGTGGTAGTAGGAGATTTTCAAACATTTTTGGGTTATTCGTAACCCGGGAATGTTTGTCTTTCTTTTAAAAAAATAAATATATATAACACGAACGGCAACAGGCACTCTTCTATGGTACTATTTTATTGATATCTGTTATGACACCTTAAAACCTCATATTCCAATGACATCTGTTGAAGAACATCAAAACTACATCCATTTTCTTATACACTACACCGAATAACTTGTAAGGAAATATCATATTCTGACTGAGTTTAGAGGTCGTGCTCTCTGAGAATCAGATATTAAAGCTGGAATAAACTTCAGATCAAAACTAAAAAAAAGTGCCCTCTGAAACTCATGTGCTCATTATACTTATACTATTATATATATATAATATATACTTGAATCTTTAGAGCTAACCCGTACTGGCCAAAAATATATGCTGTAAAACATTATTCAACATTAGATAAAAACCATCGTTCATTTGTTTAAAAAAGCCACGGAAAAAAGAAATGACAAAGGGTAGACCTTTAAAAAAAATTAACAATGGTTTTAAAGTATTTTTAAGCTCTTGAAAGCGCCTTTTATCTGATATTTCTCAAAAATATTTGTTTTCTTAACAATTTGAAGTGACAATAAGCTTCGAGAGAAATGGTGTAAGAAAGGTTGCAGAGAGTCTATTAAATTTCACAGCAGCACAGTTTGGAAATTCATTCGAATACATTTATTTGTAGGCCCATCCTTCTATTATTATTGCGAAGTTCTATTAAAGCAAACGATGTAAGCTTCTACCCAATTAATAGCCAAATTCAAGGTTCTGTTTCTAATTGATAGAGCATTAGTTCTGAGTTAACAATATTTCAGTTCGGGGAAATGTTTACCTATG
The DNA here is from genome assembly GCA_917563855.2 of Limnephilus lunatus. NCBI lineage: Eukaryota > Metazoa > Arthropoda > Insecta > Trichoptera > Limnephilidae > Limnephilus > Limnephilus lunatus. The sequence continues at coordinate 95,329,533 of OU830593.1, read as the reverse complement.
GAGGTAATTATTGTAAGCTATTTTACGTCGATTTTGACATTATTTGCTTTGAACTATTAATGTAATTTAAATATTGATTCAAATGGTGATGTTCGCTTTATGTTGTGAATATGGCTTTAACAATTTCTGAATAGAAATCTGTATATAATTAATGTGGACGTGAATAATAACTAACTTATAGGTAGTCCCAGATTATTGTTCAATGATTGTAATTTTTAATTAAATGAAGACAATATTAGCGAAACTCAATCAAAAATCTGAAGACAGAAAAATCAGATAAATATATTGGCACCTTTGGGACTAATACCATATTTTGAAGCTACTGTCGTGATTGTGAACTGTCAGAGTGCGTATTCCGCCAAATATATTTTCGCATTACGTACAATTTGAGATAAATTCACTATTTATGAACTAATTTCAAAATAAAATAATGTTTTTGAAAGCAGATTTTCTTTTTATTCACAAAAAGAAATATAAATTACAATACATTTTATACAATAACTAATAACATATAATATACATATATTTTCGGTTTACCCACATAAATAAGCAGGGCTTGTGTGTAAAGGGGAGTGTTATTATATTGGTTTAAATTCTTTGAGGTTTTTTTTTATTTTCATTTTTTTTTATTAGTGGCTATTTAGTTACAGGTTTTATGAGAATTACAAGATATGGTAAGGTATATAAATATTTCATCTGTTTGTTCTTAGTCCTCCTCACTAGGTGGCCCTGTGCTGAGACGGACTGGTAGATTTCTTTGATTTTCCGTTATTTAGTTTCGATGATGTTTTTAATACATTTATTTATTTATTAATTTATTTATTTATTAACAGAAACAAACAGTACATTATTTACATTGGTGAAAAAAGTTTACAGTTAATAAGTGTATTTCAAGTTAGGTACCTATGATATGTTTCATTGAAGTATCTTGTTTATATTAAATTTTTACCGGGTGATGTGCGTTGTGGGAGGGGGTGTGTGTGAGTATGTTTGTGGATGTGAGAAGTGGTGATGTATGTATGTATTTATGCGCCTTGAACAATTTACAATACTGACATGATGCTCTTTTTAAATTTGGGAAGTGAATCGGAGAAAATGTCGATATTAGAATTTAGACAAACATTATTTAACATATGAAGAGCACGGTTAATTGGCGAATTAGTTGCTGCATTTGTTTTATAATTAAGCGTGTGGAATAATTCTGTATGGCGTGTACGTCTTAAGGGTATGTTAAAATTAATTAGGGAAAGAAGTTCGGTACAGTTGATGTTATTATTTAAAATTCTGTGTATAAATGTTACATCAGCTATTGTTCTCCTTTGTTGCAAAGTTTGAAATGTGCATCCAAAGTTATTGTTGAATTTGAAGGCAAGATATTTTATAAATTTGTGTTGAATATTTTCTATGCTATCAATATACAGTTTGTACTGCGGGTTCCAAATTGGTGAGGCATATTCCAGTGTACTTCTGACTAATGCAAAATATAACATTACTACTGTACGCGGGTTACTGAATACTTTACTGACACGGAGAACAAAACCAAGCATGATCCAATGTCATTTATATAAATGTTGAACAAGAGCGGACCTAGGAGGGAACCTTGCGGGACACCAGATATTACCTCTATAGACTTTGAGAAGACGCCGTTGATTAATATTACCTGATTGCGATTACTAATGTAAGACTTAATCCATCTAAACAGGTCGCCATGTACACCAAGGAGGATGAGTTTTTTCAAAAGAATTGAGTGAATTACACGGTCAAAGGCTATAGAGAAGTCTGTATACATAGTATCGACTTGCTCCTTATCATCCATCTTGCTATGCAAGAAGTTAATGAAAAGGGCAAGGTTGGATGTTGTAGACCTACTTTTCATAAATCCGTGCTGATTCGGCGTAATGATTGTCGAAATAGTAGAGTACAATTGATCAAAAACAATTTTTTCAAGAACTTTACTTAGAATAGGAAGTTGGGAAATTGGACGGTAGTTTTTGACGTCATGTTTATCACCTGTCTTAAAGATTGGTGTGATAACGACTGATTTCCATTTGAGAGGAAACGATCCTTCTGTCAGTGATTTTTTATAGATGGCGCAAACCTGAACACAGATGTATTTACTGCAGTTGCGTATAAAAATCCCGGGCAGCCTATCTATTCCTGGTCCTTTGTTAATATCTATGCTTGAGAGATATTTTAAGGTGATTTCTTCATTTATTTTGATTGAAGATATTAATTTGTTGTTAAGAGGATCTACCGTATTATTAGCATCAGGAGTTGGAATTTAATTTGTAAAGACTGTTGAGAAGTAATCAGCAAAAAGGTTTGTAACTTCTTTGCTGTCGTGCGCCGCTGTGGAATGATATGTCATGTGTTCAGGTATAGTGGGAGATTTTCTTTGCGTCTTAACATAACACCATATTTTTTTAACATTATTTTGAAAATTAGATTCCAATTGGGCAATATAGGCTTTATGAGTAAGATTAGAAATCTTCTTTTATCTTTTGCGGAGTAATGCGAAAGATTGATAATCCAATGGATTCTTGTAGCGTTTCCAGGCACGAAAAAACTTTAATTTTTCTTTCGTTATATTAATTAAAGCCGCTGTGATGATCTCGCCTTTGGGCCTACGAAATAATTCTTTTAAAATTGAGAGATCAATTTAGAATTATATTTAATTTTTGTAACATGGAATGGTTTCAGCATACGATTCTCTGTTTCAATTCATGGGGGTGATTTATGGGTCCTTACCACTAAATAACCACATGTGTTTGCGTAGCTCAAGTGCCTGCGAGCCCCGGCAAGGCCATTCTTCACAAAACTAAGAAGGGACCCAGAATAACATTTAGAGGGATTTTTTCAGGTTCATTATCAAGTCAGGGGCGGCCGATGGATATTTGCCCGAGTGGTGATTGATCTTAACGCGAGCAGATTGGATTTGCGAAACAATTGTCTTGTGCATTTTTATGGCAGTAGGAAATTGAAAACTAGGCAATAAAGATTAATCTTGGTGCATTTAAATATACTAGAGCGACGCGCCGAGTAGGGGTTAAAATATTTAACATATTTGTCAAAATAAGATTGCAGAATTCGTTAAATAGTGACGCACGCAGAAAGAACGAAAACGTGTACAGACAATGCTTATATAATGTTATTATATAACCAATAAAGTCGACGCAAGTAATGAGAAAGAGTATTAGATTGAAGTACGCCACTGAGCTCTTCTTTTAAGCGCTATTGGGATAATTTATGACTCCGGCGCAGACAAAATTAGTTTGTATTCTGTTATCTAAAGGTTACACACAAAAAAATAGCAAACATGAAAGTTGCACTGATTTCTTGGAATTTGGGACCTAATGTGACAGAACACTATTAAAACGATTGAAATATGCATATTGGGAGATGTGTTTATCACTTAAGATTTGAAGAAGTGGCTAATATATTATTGAAACCACACAAGTAGATGGGGGGGAGTCAGGGGGCAGAGAGTTGGAACAGGATAGTCGGGGCAGGGAAGTGTTAGAGGACAGTCAGGGAGAGATCCTGTTGAGAATTAAGATCGTCAAGTTCTGAGAGTCGCGAGGAGACCAGCTCGGTGCTTCTAGATCGGGGATATTTCATTTTAATTAAACAAAGAATAGTTCGTCTTTATTAAACAAAAAGAGTCCACGCGAATAAGGAAGTCAGAGATTGCGGCTTGCGAGTTCATGAAGTTAAATAATATAATTTGTAAATTGAGGCGGTCAATGTTAATTTAATATCAATACAAAATGCACTTTCGGGGCATTTATCAGGGATAGGATAAAATTTAATACAAACCGACGCGAAAGTTAGACCGAAATAATAAGTGCTTTAATTAGTGATTAATCAATTAGTGCACGAGGGATGCTGGTTTTGGATTGTGATTCGTGCATGTCATGGTTGTGTGCATGAGAGGGGTAAGTTTGAAAAATTGAATTAATTATTAACAACATTAATGTTTGGATTTCGTACAAAGCAGGGTTAAAACAATAGAATCATCATTACTCCCCGAGTATTTTAATTGTTTATAATTGTTCGTCTAGCTTGTAGTTTTCTAGATTTAAACATGTATTATAGGTTATATAGCGCCCTTGAGGTGATTTTCCATAAAAGCGGTGCTATGTGGATCGTTCAAATATTAGTATTATTATTATGGCTACCTTAATGGGGCCTTTAATAAGGAACCATGTCATCTAAGTCGGATGATTTAATCGGAAAATTATAACGGTAACATTTAAAAAGCTATCGGGTAATTATCGGTAATCGTAAAAAAAGGAGCGTTCCCTCCGTAAGTCGATCCGGAGCTGCCTGATGTTGACCGGCGACGATTCTTGAGACAATACCGTTGTAAAATAATAATTTGGGGTTCAATGAACTAAAATACTATTTGATGCACAAAAGACACTTTCGGGCAATAAATCTTATACGAGAGACTTCATTTAAAAGACGGGATTTTGAAACCACAAAACAATAATAAAATCCTTTAAAAGTGCTTTGTTGGTGATCTAGAAAACTAGGTTACTGGGTATTCTCCAATACATAACGGGTAACAAAATACATAGGTATAGAATGTAGGTATAAATTAATGTGTAAAGCGCCTTTGAGGTGATAATTATTATTTACGAGTCTCGCAATAATATTTATAAACGTAGCTAGGGGACTATATTCAGGAAGGTTTTTTGAAAAAGCATTGGGTAATATAACGGTTTATGAAGGGAGCGTAGCATGGGCATTTTTGATTACTAACAAAATCTGACATAATTGAATTCCCGTTCCAAAAATTTCCCACACCTTATTCCAAATTTTAGGTATCACAACAAGTCTATTACATAGGACTTTGCATAAACTTGGTTCGATATCTTATCATATAATCACCTTTGGTTCACGGTTAGGTATATTTCTTTCGACTTAGCGAAAAACTTTCATATTGTCGGTTGAATGAAGCCGTCGGTAGGTATTCACATTTTAGCGTGATGCGCTATATCCACCTACTTAATTAACAAACTCTTTTTCTTCAAACTTAATTGAGCGGGTGACGACTCGAGAATGGACGGCGGTTGTCGAATGGATTAACGGGTCCGGCTTTCCTATTCCACCATGAGGAAGTATCTCACGCGACTTTATCGGGGGCGATGTGATCGAAATGCAGGTGGGCTTACACTATTTTTCTAATGTGGAGGCGAAGTAAGCGATGGTCGTGTCTGGTCCGAGCAAATTGGAATCCCTTGTGATCACATCTCGGTAACGTGGATCTCGTACCCGCTCTAGACTGGATTGGAAGCGTGGCCGGAGCCATTTCATGATGTCGACGTATGTACGTCACTAAGGCATTGGGGGACTTCAGGAGAACAAAGGACGTGCACCCATTTCGCCCTCCCTCTACCGCCGCTCCGAGGTACCAGCGGATAAAAGTTGTCGTCGCGGGAGGCCAGTTTGATGCAGGACGAAGATTACGATCTGGCCGGACTACCTTCGTCATGGGGAAACGAAGTGACGAAATTTGCGTGGGCTTCACTACCTTTTAGGTTACGCTCGTGTGGGGTCTGCCTTGTCGGCGGAACGAAGGGAACATGACATATGGAATCGTTTTGGCAACCGATCGGCGGTTCTTTGTTGGAATCCGGATAAGTTTTCTTAACTCCCTCACACTAGGAATAGGGATCATCCAGCATCAGGGTGGGAATGTACTCTGGACGAAAGGGCAGCCGGGGAAATAGAAGGGAGGGAAGCCAGATTCACGACCTGGTGCCTTTCATTCTTGGACCCAGCACCCTGGACGCCGAGCTTGACCTTCCTTCTTTGAGCTGATTTTTGAGCTTGAGGTTGGGGTACGCCTATCGTAGAGCATATGCCCGTAACACATATAGGGGAAGGTCCCAAGTTACGCTTGTGTATGTTATGCGAGAGGACGTATTTTTCATTCAAATCAAATACCGATGACCATCGCGATTGCAGGCTGGCGCATGTTTTGTAGCGTGCCTAGGAAAAACGTAATCATTATTTCTACTGGTTCGAGGCGGCGTGCTGGACGGAGAACGGGACTGTTGAGGACATGAGTGACTGCCAAGGCGAGGATCGGTGACATCAAAATCTTCCTTAATTAAATTCATACATCGCCAGATCAGAGGAGAGAGCGGCCCCACCGATCTCCTGACATTGCCGATTGTCTAATCAACTTCGGTTTAATGTTTATGCCGATGCTTTAGGAGTTAATGGAACTCAAGTCATCGGCATGCTGAAGAACTTCAACATCATCATCAATCCAGAGTAGGATGTCACGTTCCAAAACCTCGTGCCACCCACACATTTCCTGAACAGTTCCTGACATCGGCTATCACACCATTAATCGGAGCAGACCCTCATATCAAACGGTATGAGATGACCTCTCATCATCATCATCAACATATTTATAATTTGGCGGCTTATTGGTCGATAATATTCCCATTACCACTCTATGATCCAGAAACACACATCAAACCTTTTCCCGACAGAAGGCAAAACATGTCGATTTTCATTCGTCGCTTGCGACCTTAACATTCTCCGGAGGCGTTGGAATTGGAAGCTGATTCGGCGGTCTATGACCATCACCTTATCAGTTGGGCTATGGAGGAGTCCAATTATTTAAACAGCACATGTTCTGTCTCATGTTAATCCAAAATACCTACCCGTAGAGTCAAATTAACAAAATAAAACAAGCTAGCTAACTAACAAACTGCATCTAGCACTGTAAGTGTAGAATTATTGCACTCCGTACTGCTTTGAGTGTAAATCTCTTGTTAGAATATACATAAATGTCAAATTATTTTCATGATAGCATTTTATAGAGCTGCAGAGAGTACGTGACATCGCATCGAAAGGTAGGATCTTCTCAATTCGCCGTTTGAATGTAAATTTATATATTAGATGCTAGGAGGGAAAATGCAGATTACTTCAATAAAAATAGTCGTCGATGAGCGTAGGTGTATAACAGGTGTTAGGGGAGGAAGCTGAACGAATATAGATAGATGATTAGTTAATTTTCAAGCTAGTCAGACTCAGTCATTGTTATTCGAAGCCTTGCAAATTGTAACACGCCATATCTAAAAGAACAGGGGTTTACCACAAATAAATTATTAATTAAATTGGATTAACTATACCAAACCACTAAAACAAAAAAGGACACAACGTTGTGGGGTTAATTACAATTGATTAATTGAGAGCATCTCGTCACGTTTGCATAAAAGTATTACGTGATGGGGTTGAAAAGGCGCTGCAAAAGAAATGCAGGGGAGAGACGCGAGAACGGGCGAGCTACGAGCTTTTAAAGGCCGAGCGGGGTAGCTGTAGCAATGTAGGAGCATTTGGAAACCAAGAGGAAGGTTCTACTTCGTAGGGGGGGGGGTTATCACAGTTTTGCTAAGTGACCAGGAGGTATGGTATTACAAAGTGTTGCATTTTGCTGGGTTTTATACAATGACTTAAACAAGAATAAAAAAAAAAAAAAAATTAATACAGTAGGTATAACGGTTCGAATGTCATCCGAAAATGACTGAAAACACAACGAAAAAAAAGTAAAATATTAGGACAATAGATGTGTCGCTGAGGAATTAGAAACAATAACGTTTACATTAGCTTAACTAGATAAATATAGGAGAGATAGGCCGATGATCTCCAACTTCCGTTAAGACGCAGGTTAAAGGTATCATATTTTGAGGGGAGGAACGCCGTACGGCTATGAAAAGTGGAACAAAACTAACCAAGAAAGTAGGTACTTCAAATAATGTATAGGTACATTAGCTTAACTAGATAAAGATAGGAGAGATAAGACGATGATGCCCAACATCCGATAAGACGCAGATTAAAGATATCGTATTTTGAGGGAAGGAGCTCCGTACGGCTATAAAAAGTGGAACAAAACTTAACAAAGAGTAGGTACTTCAGCTAATGCATAGGTTCATTTGCTAACTAGATGAAGATAGGAGAGATAGGCCGATGATGTCCAACTTCCGATGAGACGCAGGTTAAAGGTATCATATTTTGAGGGGAGTAGCGCCATACGTCTATAAAAAGTGAAACAAAATTAACCAAGAGAGTAGGTAGTGCAATAATGTACACATTAGCTTAACCAGATAAATTTAGGAGAGGTTGGTTGATGATGTCCAATTTCCGATAAGACGCAGGTTAAAGGTATCATATTTTGAGGGGAGGAGCGCTGTACGTCAATAAAAAGTGTAACAAAATTAACCAAGAGAAATTAATGATATCCAACCTTCGATAAGTATTAGTGAGAAAGGGTGTTACGTTATTAGGGGAGATAGTCCTCCAATAATGCATTCAATATCAAATCGCCGGGGTGATAATATTGATGTTAGTCAACTTTCAATTGGATTAGAACGTTTGTTAAATTGGAGGCCGGACAGTACAAGACATCGAGTAGTTCTGGTTACCGAAGTAAACAAAACATTACAATTGTAATATTGATAGGTATTAGTGTCCTTTAGTGTCAACAATAGAAAAAAGGGTCTCTTTCATTTTGAGGGCAGATCATTTAAACATTTAACGCTCAGTGTGAAGAACAAAAAAAAGGGGAGGTCATTAAACCGAGTGCCGACTAGCGGAGATATGTGTCAAATAGGTTTGTGCGTGTAACGTAACGGTAAATTGAAACCCTTCCTACAGCCGGTCATCACAAGAAGTGGGTGACAGTCGGAATAAAAGCATTATTTTGAAACGTAATTTCAAAATAATCTGTACAGGATTAAACGAAATTAGTTTAACTAAATAGTTCAAAGAAACAGAATCTGTTGAGAAACAAAATACATGCAGAATAAACATTAGTGACGTGAACCGGATTAGGCGTGAAGACAATAAAACCAAATTAAAGATAGGAGAGGTAGGTAAAATGTTAGGCAACCTCCGATAAGTATAGGGAATAAAAGGTATTCCGATGTGAGGGGAGGAAGTCGGTTCTTGATGGCAAATTAAAATTTTGAAAATAAATTGTTTGCTAATATTCAACCCGACTTACAGAATAAGCGTATCCAAAATGTTTAATTCTAAAAATGCACTAGATTTAAAGGACTACAATAATAATTACGTACTCAAACGTATGAATCTGGAGAAATAAAATGACTAGGTACCTACTGTAGACAATTGGCATTTCTTAGCAGTTAAATACTTTTATGATGATATTGGTCCCCAGTACCAAATTGTTAAATTTAGAACAACGGTCAGGTCCATTTTGGGCAAAGTTCCTTTAACGAAAAAACAAACAAAAAAATAAGGAAAGGTCGGTCACACTCGTATAATTACGGTCGAGTTATTATGAAGAAAAAAATGCAGACGGACCTTCGAGACGGCCATTATGTGAAACCGAAAGTACCGATTAAGGGGAGAAGCACCGACTTAAGCGATCTATGCTAGAAGATGCTTGCCATTTTGTAAGGGAAGTTGTATGGGTGAAACGTCACCTGATCGCCTCTTAAAACCAGATAATAGATAACAGCGACTAAGCAAATACAGTTTCAACAGTGTTTTGAAACCGGGGAACATAGACGGAGCAAGTTTACGAGTGATAGCCGTGTTACCGTTAACAACGACAGGTCCGAATTGGGGAAAACACTCTGGGTTATTTTATAGAGAAAAATACATTATGAGTTTAGACACAGTGAGATGTGGAGCATTGGAACATTTATAATGTTTAGTAGTAGATTGTGGAAGGGTTTACAAATTACGCAAACAGAGTTTATTGTGAAGCGGTGGGTATTTAAAATCAGCGTAAATAGGTGATAAAGTTAGGCAGAAATTAAAATTTGGATTAATTGGTTTAGAGACAATAATAGATACCTAACTGCTCACATACTATATTGTCGGCTTATGTGGGGAGTACAATGGGAGACAGCGAGGGTACCATGACTAGGTACCGTTGTAGGTGGTAACCGGGACAAATTCCTGGAAATATGTAGGAGTAACGCAAGGTACATTGACCGTAGTTTCAACATTAGACAAACATTGGGCAAGGCCGACGTAGAAACGGAATAGGGAAGGGATGCGATGACGTACAGGACAGGGCCGGATTAGGAAATATTCATCATTACAATTTTGAAAAAAAAAAAGGCACAAAGATTTTAGGCGAGTCCAAACGGGCTGACTACTGCTGAAGTTCTGGAACAAAATAGGTGATTGTAGTTTGGATTTCTATCTACCTCCACTATTTTTTTCCATAAAGGGGAGACTGTGATGATCTCGCCTTTGGGCCTACGAAATAATTCTTTTAAAATTGAGAGATCAATTTAGAATTATATTTAATTTTTGTAACATGGAATGGTTTCAGCATACGATTCTCTGTTTCAATTCATGGGGGTGATTTATGGGTCCTTACCACTAAATAACCACATGTGTTTGCGTAGCTCAAGTGCCTGCGAGCCCCGGCAAGGCCATTCTTTACAAAACTAAGAAGGGACCCAGAATAACATTTAGAGGGATTTTTTCAGGTTCATTATCAAGTCAGGGGCGGCCGATGGATATTTGCCCGAGTGGTGATTGATCTTAACGCGAGCAGATTGGATTTGCGAAACAATTGTCTTGTGCATTTTTATGGCAGTAGGAAATTGAAAACTAGGCAATAAAGATTAATCTTGGTGCATTTAAATATACTAGAGCGACGCGCCGAGTAGGGGTTAAAATATTTAACATATTTGTCAAAATAAGATTGCAGAATTCGTTAAATAGTGACGCACGCAGAAAGAACGAAAACGTGTACAGACAATGCTTATATAATGTTATTATATAACCAATAAAGTCGACGCAAGTAATGAGAAAGAGTATTAGATTGAAGTACGCCACTGAGCTCTTCTTTTAAGCGCTATTGGGATAATTTATGACTCCGGCGCAGACAAAATTAGTTTGTATTCTGTTATCTAAAGGTTACACACAAAAAAATAGCAAACATGAAAGTTGCACTGATTTCTTGGAATTTGGGACCTAATGTGACAGAACACTATTAAAACGATTGAAATATGCATATTGGGAGATGTGTTTATCACTTAAGATTTGAAGAAGTGGCTAATATATTATTGAAACCACACAAGTAGATGGGGGGGAGTCAGGGGGCAGAGAGTTGGAACAGGATAGTCGGGGCAGGGAAGTGTTAGAGGACAGTCAGGGAGAGATCCTGTTGAGAATTAAGATCGTCAAGTTCTGAGAGTCGCGAGGAGACCAGCTCGGTGCTTCTAGATCGGGGATATTTCATTTTAATTAAACAAAGAATAGTTCGTCTTTATTAAACAAAAAGAGTCCACGCGAATAAGGAAGTCAGAGATTGCGGCTTGCGAGTTCATGAAGTTAAATAATATAATTTGTAAATTGAGGCGGTCAATGTTAATTTAATATCAATACAAAATGCACTTTCGGGGCATTTATCAGGGATAGGATAAAATTTAATACAAGCCGACGCGAAAGTTAGACCGAAATAATAAGTGCTTTAATTAGTGATTAATCAATTAGTGCACGAGGGATGCTGGTTTTGGATTGTGATTCGTGCATGTCATGGTTGTGTGCATGAGAGGGGTAAGTTTGAAAAATTGAATTAATTATTAACAACATTAATGTTTGGATTTCGTACAAAGCAGGGTTAAAACAATAGAATCATCATTACTCCCCGAGTATTTTAATTGTTTATAATTGTTCGTCTAGCTTGTAGTTTTCTAGATTTAAACATGTATTATAGGTTATATAGCGCCCTTGAGGTGATTTTCCATAAAAGCGGTGCTATGTGGATCGTTCAAATATTAGTATTATTATTATGGCTACCTTAATGGGGCCTTAAATAAGGAACCATGTCATCTAAGTCGGATGATTTAATCGGAAAATTATAACGGTAACATTTAAAAAGCTATCGGGTAATTATCGGTAATCGTAAAAAAAGGAGCGTTCCCTCCGTAAGTCGATCCGGAGCTGCCTGATGTTGACCGGCGACGATTCTTGAGACAATACCGTTGTAAAATAATAATTTGGGGTTCAATGAACTAAAATACTATTTGATGCACAAAAGACACTTTCGGGCAATAAATCTTATACGAGAGACTTCATTTAAAAGACGGGATTTTGAAACCACAAAACAATAATAAAATCCTTTAAAAGTGCTTTGTTGGTGATCTAGAAAACTAGGTTACTGGGTATTCTCCAATACATAACGGGTAACAAAATACATAGGTATAGAATGTAGGTATAAATTAATGTGTAAAGCGCCTTTGAGGTGATAATTATTATTTACGAGTCTCGCAATAATATTTATAAACGTAGCTAGGGGACTATATTCAGGAAGGTTTTTTGAAAAAGCATTGGGTAATATAACGGTTTATGAAGGGAGCGTAGCATGGGCATTTTTGATTACTAACAAAATCTGACATAATTGAATTCCCGTTCCAAAAATTTCCCACACCTTATTCCAAATTTTAGGTATCACAACAAGTCTATTACATAGGACTTTGCATAAACTTGGTTCGATATCTTATCATATAATCACCTTTGGTTCACGGTTAGGTATATTTCTTTCGACTTAGCGAAAAACTTTCATATTGTCGGTTGAATGAAGCCGTCGGTAGGTATTCACATTTTAGCGTGATGCGCTATATCCACCTACTTAATTAACAAACTCTTTTTCTTCAAACTTAATTGAGCGGGTGACGACTCGAGAATGGACGGCGGTTGTCGAATGGATTAACGGGTCCGGCTTTCCTATTCCACCATGAGGAAGTATCTCACGCGACTTTATCGGGGGCGATGTGATCGAAATGCAGGTGGGCTTACACTATTTTTCTAATGTGGAGGCGAAGTAAGCGATGGTCGTGTCTGGTCCGAGCAAATTGGAATCCCTTGTGATCACATCTCGGTAACGTGGATCTCGTACCCGCTCTAGACTGGATTGGAAGCGTGGCCGGAGCCATTTCATGATGTCGACGTATGTACGTCACTAAGGCATTGGGGGACTTCAGGAGAACAAAGGACGTGCACCCATTTCGCCCTCCCTCTACCGCCGCTCCGAGGTACCAGCGGATAAAAGTTGTCGTCGCGGGAGGCCAGTTTGATGCAGGACGAAGATTACGATCTGGCCGGACTACCTTCGTCATGGGGAAACGAAGTGACGAAATTTGCGTGGGCTTCACTACCTTTTAGGTTACACTCGTGTGGGGTCTGCCTTGTCGGCGGAACGAAGGGAACATGACATATGGAATCGTTTTGGCAACCGATCGGCGGTTCTTTGTTGGAATCCGGATAAGTTTTCTTAACTCCCTCACACTAGGAATAGGGATCATCCAGCATCAGGGTGGGAATGTACTCTGGACGAAAGGGCAGCCGGGGAAATAGAAGGGAGGGAAGCCAGATTCACGACCTGGTGCCTTTCATTCTTGGACCCAGCACCCTGGACGCCGAGCTTGACCTTCCTTCTTTGAGCTGATTTTTGAGCTTGAGGTTGGGGTACGCCTATCGTAGAGCATATGCCCGTAACACATATAGGGGAAGGTCCCAAGTTACGCTTGTGTATGTTATGCGAGAGGACGTATTTTTCATTCAAATCAAATACCGATGACCATCGCGATTGCAGGCTGGCGCATGTTTTGTAGCGTGCCTAGGAAAAACGTAATCATTATTTCTACTGGTTCGAGGCGGCGTGCTGGACGGAGAACGGGACTGTTGAGGACATGAGTGACTGCCAAGGCGAGGATCGGTGACATCAAAATCTTCCTTAATTAAATTCATACATCGCCAGATCAGAGGAGAGAGCGGCCCCACCGATCTCCTGACATTGCCGATTGTCTAATCAACTTCGGTTTAATGTTTATGCCGATGCTTTAGGAGTTAATGGAACTCAAGTCATCGGCATGCTGAAGAACTTCAACATCATCATCAATCCAGAGTAGGATGTCACGTTCCAAAACCTCGTGCCACCCACACATTTCCTGAACAGTTCCTGACATCGGCTATCACACCATTAATCGGAGCAGACCCTCATATCAAACGGTATGAGATGACCTCTCATCATCATCATCAACATATTTATAATTTGGCGGCTTATTGGTCGATAATATTCCCATTACCACTCTATGATCCAGAAACACACATCAAACCCTTTCCCGACAGAAGGCAAAACATGTCGATTTTCATTCGTCGCTTGCGACCTTAACATTCTCCGGAGGCGTTGGAATTGGAAGCTGATTCGGCGGTCTATGACCATCACCTTATCAGTTGGGCTATGGAGGAGTCCAATTATTTAAACAGCACATGTTCTGTCTCATGTTAATCCAAAATACCTACCCGTAGAGTCAAATTAACAAAATAAAACAAGCTAGCTAACTAACAAACTGCATCTAGCACTGTAAGTGTAGAATTATTGCACTCCGTACTGCTTTGAGTGTAAATCTCTTGTTAGAATATACATAAATGTCAAATTATTTTCATGATAGCATTTTATAGAGCTGCAGAGAGTACGTGACATCGCATCGAAAGGTAGGATCTTCTCAATTCGCCGTTTGAATGTAAATTTATATATTAGATGCTAGGAGGGAAAATGCAGATTACTTCAATAAAAATAGTCGTCGATGAGCGTAGGTGTATAACAGGTGTTAGGGGAGGAAGCTGAACGAATATAGATAGATGATTAGTTAATTTTCAAGCTAGTCAGACTCAGTCATTGTTATTCGAAGCCTTGCAAATTGTAACACGCCATATCTAAAAGAACAGGGGTTTACCACAAATAAATTATTAATTAAATTGGATTAACTATACCAAACCACTAAAACAAAAAAGGACACAACGTTGTGGGGTTAATTACAATTGATTAATTGAGAGCATCTCGTCACGTTTGCATAAAAGTATTACGTGATGGGGTTGAAAAGGCGCTGCAAAAGAAATGCAGGGGAGAGACGCGAGAACGGGCGAGCTACGAGCTTTTAAAGGCCGAGCGGGGTAGCTGTAGCAATGTAGCAGCATTTGGAAAAAAAGTCAGACGTTACTTAGTAGCAGGGGGGAGGGGTTTATCACACCGCCGAATACCATGATGGAAATTTAGTTGATCTGGTTACTTTTTTTGGAACCATGTCATCTATTATGGCATCAATGATACTATAAAAATGGTGTACCGCAGTGTCAACGTCTTGCGCATTCAGTACAGAAGACCAATCACTATTTCTGAGAGCATCATTGACTACATCATAGTTAACTTTATTAAACAATTTGATTATCTGGGGTTTAAGAACGACAGCAGGGAGAGGAATATTAAGTTCAACTATAATAGATTTATGATGTGCATCTTCGATTACTAGTGGAGAGTCGGCAGCGGAGATGTTGACTGTAGTGTTACAAAACACGAGATCTAAAATTCGTCCGTGAGAATTATAAATTGCATTATACTGTGTTAAATTTGAGAACGAAAGGCAACTAAGGAGGGTAGAAGCGCAGAGATCAGTACTACGTGGCTGACACGTAGAGTTCCAGCTCATGTTTGGCATATTGTAATCGCCTAATATTAGAAAAATGTCGTTTGGATATTCAGTAGTTAGATCAGATATGGCAGTTGTATGACTATTGATGATAGATAAACGCTGCGCATTAGATAACTTAGGACTAACCCCCGGTAAGTAAGTAAGTATTCTCTAGTATGTCTGCATTAATTTCTTTCACCCATGTTTTGATTTTTTCCTTAAACTTATTTATCTTTTCTATCTTTTTCAGACTTGGAGGAAGGATGTTGTAAAGTTTAGTTGCCAGATATATGTGGTTTCTGTGGCCAAAACTTGTCTTGAATTTTGGAATATCTCGTATATCCTTTTTTGAGGCTCTTGTGTCATGTACCAGAGATTCATTAGGAGATTTTCTGTTTTTAAAATGATGTATAAGAATATTCTTGGCATATATTTGTTATAAATTTAGAATGTAAAAGCACTTAAAAATATCTTTTTAGGGGGTTCTGATGGGTAATTTTAGTATGGTTTTTATAATGCTCTTCTGAGTAATATCTAAGTGGTTAATATGATTTGCTGTAGCAGATCCCCATACTAGAATTCCGTACTCAAGACGGGAATGACATAAGGCATAAAATACTTTTTTTGATGTCTTTCCTAGGTAGTATGTTTCTTAGGTTTTTGAAGAAATATACAAGTCTCTTAAGCTTTTTAGTGATTCCCTTTATGTGTATGTCGCATCTAAGGTTTTCGTCTATTTCCACTCCTAGATATTTAATACTTTTTGCCTTTGTTATAATAGGGCAAGAGCAATGTGACTTTTTGTTTTGACACTCGTGCAATTTGAGAGTGTATTCTTTACCCGGTTGACCTCTTGATTTTATTGAAAAGGCTAGATAATTAGTTTTAATTACATTGAGCGTAAGAGAGTTCATCCGAAGCCAATTTTGAAGTACAGTTAGTCCATGTTCAGCCTCTTTATAAGTGTCCATCCAGTCCTTTTCATGGAATAACATATCAGTATCATCGGCAAAACTAATTATGTTTCCATTGATGGGAAGTTTGGTAATTTCATTTATGTAGATGAGAAATAAGATTGGTCCCAAGACACTTCCTTGAGGGACGCCGTAGTTTATTGGAAGAGGATTGCTTTTTTGTTGGCCTATTTGTAATTGTTGTGTTCGTCCTGTCAAGTACGTCATCAGTAAATTTAGTGAACGATTTGGCTTTTCAAAATTTTTTCTAGGATTTTTGAGAAAGTGCTTAGGATACTTATAGGGCGATAATTATTTATATCATTTTTGCTTCCATTTTTATAAATTGGTAAAACTGTAGCATTTTTTAGACACGAAGGAAAAATCCCCTTTGATATAGAGAGATTTATAAGGTATGTCAGGGGGAGGATCAACTCATCTTGGAGATGTTTTATAGTTTTGATAGGATCATTTCCTGAAGAAGTGTTGTTATTTAGTGAAGCAAACACTTTTCTTAGTTCGTTGCTAGTTATTTGGTTTACATTTAGTGTGTTATCTTGGATTAAGTCTTCATTATTTTCTATTTCATTTTCATTTTCATCACATGCCAAATTTACCATCACGCCTTTAATAAAATCGCATACATTTGAATGTATACACAATTCGTCACAATCCTGCAAATGCGGAACCATTGAACTTGTACAAACGTATGTATATTTGGGGATAACTGTAGATATGCACATGAAATGGGATACTCACATAAGCAACATTTGCAAACGCCTACGAGCTATTGCTGGGCGAATTTACAAAATTAAATATTTTATGCCCATAAGTACGTTAAAAATTATTTATTTGTCACTAGCGGAATCTACTATCAGATACGGAATAGTCTTGGGGAAACTCGTGCAAGACAAATATAGGCTACATTCAAACAATTCAAAACTCTTTGACTAAGCTCTTGGTAAGCAAAAGTATTTATGCACAAAGAAGAGACATAAAAATATTATATGAATCAGTTAATATATTACCTGTTAGAGGGATATTATGGTTTAAAATTGTATGCCAAAACGTATTGTCGGATTCAATATACAAAGAAAAAGTTGATCATGCACATGGCACTAGATTTAGTAAAAATGAGGGTTTATGCATTCCGAAAATTATAAATAAATACGGGCAACGGACTCTCACTTATCTTGACCCTACCATATTTAATAAGATGCCAATGAACATAAAAATCGAATCAAATTGCACCACCGATCTCAAAAAAAAAATTTAAAAATGGCAAATTGATCAAAACTTTTTATATTGATATTGTTTGTAATCTTATGTATAAATATGACTTTGCCTGTATAATATCTGTCTGTCTGTATATTTTATGTCTTTGTATTCTACTTAAAAGTTATTATTCTGTATCTATTTTGCATATTGTGGTTTCTTGTTATATTTATGCTTTAGTGTCATATTAATATTGTTAAATTGACCTGCTGACAAACTGCCTTGGCGGTTTAGTGGGTGCTTAAAATGAAGAATAAAAAATAAAAAAAAATTAGTAATTGGTTTTGTGATTTTATTTGCCAATTGCGAGCCTATATTAGTGAAAAAATTATTAATATATTCCAGAATTTTTTCAGGATGCTCTGCAAAAGAAGTAGGAATCATGTCAATGTTTAATTCTCCAATCATTTTCTTGTTGTAGGAGGGTTCAGAGTTAGTGATTTCTTTGATAATCTTCCATATTTTTCTGGAGTCATTGTTACATTCTTCTATTTTCCTTTTATAGTAGTTTTCTTTGGCGTTGCGAATAACATTTTTACATATATTTCTGTATCTTTTATAGAATCTTAATTTGAATATTTCGTAAGGGTCTTTTTTAACTTTTAAATGTATTTCATCTCTTTTCCTTATACAGTTGATGATGTTTTGTGTAATCCAAGGTTTGATGTGCTTATTTTTATGGGATATCTTTTTTTCTATTAATGTGGTATTCGCTAGTATCGTATGTTGTATAATTTCGTTAAAATAGGTCTAAGCAGAATTTGTATCATCTATTTCATAAAGGTTTGTCCACTCAGCATTTTGTAATTTTTTTTTTACTTCTATCCAATTGGTTTCTGATATTTGCAGTACAATTTTATGATTTTGAATTTTTCCTGTTTTATTTTTGTTAATGGAGAGAATTGTTGAGTAATGGTCTGTAATGGTGGATGTATGTATGATGGCTTGAGTTTGTTTATTAGTCTTACTGAAAATATGATCGATGCAAGTTTTGCATTCATTTGATATTCGAGTTGGTTCATTTATGAGACTTTTGAATCCACGGCAAACAAGCGTCTGCATATAGTCAAATTTTTTTAGATGTCCATTTTGAAGAATATCAATATTGATATCACCAATAACAAACACGTTATTAATGTTTTTGAGTAGATTTAGTTCATGAGATAGAGAAATAAGGAAAGTTTCTATGTTTTTGGTTGAGGGCGATCGATAAATTGCTAGTATGGCTGTATCATTCCCAAATGATAATTTTAGGCAGTTTGCATTATATATACTGATCTCTTTAACATTAACTTCTATATCTTCATTAATGTATACAACTACACCATCACTTTTTCCCTTATTCATTAACGTTGATTGAGGGATGTAATTGTCAATTTGTAAAGCAGAGTATTTATCGGTTATCCAGCATTCGGTAAGTATAATTATGTCCCATTTTAATTTTAAGTTGTTTATTTGTACTTGTAGTTCATTGAAGTTTTTATTAATGCTCCTTTACCTAAATTATGTTTAAGTGATGTTATGTTCTCTGGTTTAGATATAGTTATTTGTTCATCCATTTTGGTAAATTATTATTTTTGGTATGTAGTATATACAGATAAATTTAATTAGATAATTTTGTTCAGGTCATCTAGGTGTTTTATGTATACAATTTTTTCATTCTGGGCCCTGCGTAGCATTATCTGTCCTTTTTTTATCCATACGTACTGATATTTTTTTCTTTGGCTATTTGTTTCGCCTTCCATAAAATTTCTTTATGGTATGGGCTTATGTCCTCTCCAATAAATATCAAGTCTGTAGCCAGATCTTGAATTGAATTGTAATACATGTATTTTCTTTTTTCTAAAAGTACATCTCTTTTTCTTGTGTCTAAAAATTTCACAAGTAATTTGGAGGGTGCCTGGTTGCGCCGGTCTGTAATTCTGGTTACTTCACCGACGTCAGAGTGCTGCACTTTTACACCGGCTGCAGCAGCAACTCTCCTTACTATTTCGATGGGTTTATCTCAATTTTTCTGGGGGATACCCGCTATCTCTAACATATTAGATCTAGATTTGTACTCCAGTTCCGAGACTCGGATTTCCATTTTTTTTAATTGTTATGTTCTGTTCTGTGTGCTGTTTTTTAATAATCTCAAATTCATTTGTTATTTTTCGGTTACATTCATTTGCCAGGTCGATTTTTTTATGATATCGTCGTACTGGTTACTAATAATTTTTTTTTTTTTTTTGCTTTCCTCCGACTGTTTTTCAATATTAGCAATAATTTTTTCCATAGTTTTATCTTCATTTTCCGATGTATTATTTACTTTACCTCCTCGTGTATTAGCCATTGTTGGAATAAAGTAAAAGGATGCAAGTTGCCCCGGTTTTGCTTTATGGTATGTATTTGATAAGGTATTTCTTTTTTCGGACTTTATCTATGGACTGACAATTATTCTAACTGTCAGATATTATTTGTTTGCACTGTTTACGAATTTCAAACAAGTTTCACAGCAGAATAAATAATTTGACACCGTCGGGAGTAATAAAGTATCTTAATTCAACAAGTTTTATAACACAAAGTTTAATTTTATTATTTTTTTACTGTTTTTATACTGGGAGCAGAAATTAACACTGTAGGTAGTAGTTTTAACCATAGATTGAATTAATTTTATTAATTTTAAATTTTCGGTATAATTTTAAGTTGAGTTTTAATTTTTTTTTATATTACTATTAATGTTTCTAATTTTTCCAGGGAGTGAATTAAAAAAATTAACTCCTAGATATTTATGATTTAACTGTTCTATTGTTTTTTTTTTATATTTTGGAGGAAGAAGTTTTGATGTATGACTCAGATTTCTGTTAGTTTTAAAAGGTGCAACATTGTTTTTAATATTTTCTTAAGATAAATTTGTTATGTTGCATTGTAAAAGTATAATGCACTTAATTTTCAGACCTTATTTTTATTGAATAAAAGTTCTGACGAATATGTATGTGTAGGGTTTTTGCAGAATTCTTTTTATTATAAGTTTTTGTGATATGTAAATTGTTTGTGTTTGACCGCCCCATTCTATAATGCCATATTGTATAATTGATTGACAGAAAGCAAAGTATGTTGTTCTAAGTAATTTTTCGTTTAGAATATCTCTTAAACATTTGAATATAATGTGTGGATAGTATATATATATATGTGTGTTAGTTTCCTTATTCTGTTGTTCAGAATATTTACGTTTTTTTTTAATAACCTCCACACAGGAGGCCCTGAGGAAAATAATTTCCCTTGGGGCCTATTTCATCTTTGGGGATGCTGTGCGGAGGGTTTTTTTGAAGGAAAAGAAAGGAAGGAGGGGATAGTTCTGGGAAGGAAGAGGGTTTAAGGGGTGGGTAGGAATCTGGGGTTCAGTGTGTCCTGGTCATCCGCCTCCAAGACCTAGACAAACCTTACCCCATGAACCCGGGCATCCCTGCTAAATCACCAAACTTAGCGAACCACTTGGTGGGTGACCTATGGCAGAGGTGTTGGTTATATAATAAAGGTTCCCGGGGCGGCGGTACCCATTCCCGCCTCCCAAATTGATTTACGTGTGGGGACCATATTATTTTACCTGGTCTATTGTTATGCCCAGGTACTTAATATGGGTATTGCTTTCTATGTTTGTACATAATGAATTGCATTTGTGGTTTTCTGTATTTGTCACAGAGTAGATTATTATGTTTATTTCTTTAGGTGTTGTTTGTTTTTTTTAATGAAAAATGGTAAATAATAGGTTTTTTTAGAATTTAAAGTCAGGTTTTTATCAAACCATAATTTTAGTGCATTGGTATCTGTATTTGCCATGTTATTTAATTCAGACCAGGTGTTTGCTTTTAGTAGTAGGACTGTATCGTCAGCGTATGAGACAATATCTCCATATTTGAAAGTAGGTACTTATCCACAAAGTAATATTTAAAAAATAAACATATTCTTAAAATATTTCTAAAGAGGAACTGAACTGTCAATAATTTAAAATATCCAGCGATTTTTCACGGATGGGCGGTAGTCATTTTTATGAATAAGTTACACTTTAGGTAATTATTTTATTTCATACTGGAAATTACCTATGTAATTCTTCATTATGAGCTCCTGTTAAAATACTCAAAAGCTCAAATAAAACACGCCTACATAAAGAGTGTTTTAGTATTATAACTTGAAGGGATGGAAATATAAAATACAATTCTCTCGGCTAGACAGACAGGGTGGGATGTTGGGGGGAAGGGAGTCACACAGCGGGACCTCTGAGGCGGCGGTGGCGCCAAACACAACCCTTCCGGCGGTGACAGGAACTAGCGAGTAAGGGAATATGGTATTTAAATAAAACAAAACAAAATAAAGAACCTTATGTTAATTCAATATTATTTTTGTATTTTTATACAAATATTAGGTTATTTTGAATATACATTTTTAAAATTAATATAGTTTTATTTAAAGAGACAAGCGTATCGCGAAGTCCTGTTTTGTCTACATATAAATTTTGTTGGTGAGTTCCATTCCCGGTCAATCCTGTCAAGTAATAGCCGTGTTTGATAGTACCTACTCATCCCGCCAGAGAGCGCGAACGACTGTTGTGAACTGTCAAGTCAGAGTATTCAACATTATCTACGTAAAGATTTCTTGCTGCTCACAGAACAACAAGAATAAATTATTTGCTTTTAATAAATCTACATGCACCTACGGAAAAATAGACAAAAATTAATGTTTTATATATGTATATCTCATTCCAACTACAGTTTGCAATCCCCAATACAACATTTACACAATCTTGGTAGCAAATATTTAAACCGTATGGATGTATTTGACAATAATAACTTGGCAAACTTCACCGTGCCGTTAGTGAAAACTTTTTCTATCAAGTTTTTAACTTGTTTTTCAACAATTTTATACGTTTTTATTAATATTAGGACTCCCGTACACGAAAGACTTTAGTTGCAGAGACAGTTAGAAAAGTATTCCAAATTCGTAAATTCAAAGAAAGTCAACTAACTAAAAAGTCTCTCATATGCGCACATTCATTCACCGTAATAAACCTAGTCTCACGTCTGCGAGCATCCTAACCGTTGATGTGGAGGATATTGGCAGATTATCCTTTTCATGTTGTTTATTTATACTTTATGTTACTATAGTCCCCCTGGATATATTTCATTTTATTAGTACTGAGACAGTAACTCTACTAATCTCTATTAAATAAAATCTTTTTTTTTCATCTAATTTACAGTTTAAATTACTTAAAAGTTTATTCAGAGCTTAAAAGTTTTTTGAGATCACAGTAACTGTTCATTGCTGTTTCGTACTTTACAAATATAGTTTAAGAGGCCGCTATCCGAATTTCTACCGATTTCTTGCAAATCTCCCTTAAACATTTGAAGTTTTTAAGCCCTTAAAAAAATACATGTTATTTTTATAGATAATGTCTATACACTCCCTATGCCGAAACGCAAATTATATGAAATTCCTTCGATAGAAAAAAATCGCAAAGTATGCTCCAAGTTTTTTTTTTATTTTCAAGTCTGTTTCCGTTATTTGAAAAGTTATATGTATGAAAAAATTCACAGCGTTTCTTTAAATACTGTTTTAGACAGCCCCAAGAGATTTTTGCTCTATTTTAAAAGAGTCGTGTTTTATGAAAGGTTTCAAAATTTTCGCATCAATTTTATCGCAGTAAATGTTAGCGCTCTCCACTAACATTCGTAATTTCATATCTCTCCACCTTATTCTTTTTGGGGCCGGTAACGGAGCCTTAAGAAGACTAGTTTTCTGGGAAGCTAGTTTTTGTATGGCAGGCTGCCGCGATGTAAATACGCTTTCGTATTCTTTCGGTACATCTCGTAAACCGACACCATGTTCCCCGAGTGGCCTATAGACAACTAAACTGATAATAAACTACTTATGATATAATACTATCCACCTATGTTTTGTCAACTCTTTATTTTAATTGAAATGTTTCGATAAAACATGTAATGCATTATATTTAAAAGTCCTTAGGGCGTTGAAATAAAAATAAATTAAAAAATATGATCAAACCTATTGTGAATAAAAAGTAAAAATAATAATGCTAAATTTGCGTGATGTACATAGGGTGCACGTTATATAGATTAAATAACACACATTTTGTGCAACATTTTCGTTGTGATTAAAATCCTTACTGTAGGTCGCGCTGAGTCTTGGAAAACCAAAACCAAACTATTTGCAGTTATCTTGGCAACACCATTTATAACATAACTTGTTGATAACGCAGCGAGGTTACTTTTGTTAATGTTTTTTTTTCTTTTTTGGCATTTTTCTACCACCCTTGTGAACCACAATTAATTTGCTCCCCACAACTTGCGAAAAATTGAACATTGAATTGAATTAGACCAATTGTATTTTTCTTTACTACCTAATATGCATACTTTAAATTAATTTAAAAATTAAAGCCCAAACATTTTCTTCGCAAAAATACCCGCGACCGTGCAAAAAAGTATAACACGGATATAAATATGTATCAAAAAATTGGTAGGCGGTTCGCATGCATCACATCACAAGACCCTCAAAGTGGACAAAAAAGGTTAAAATCCAAATCCCCGGAGTGAGAGTAATAAACAAAAACATCGCACTTTCACCCCGAGCAAGGCTTTTACATTTCCCACATCACAGTAGTTGTAAGGTCAACCCACACAAGCGGGGAAGTTGGAAAACTTGTTCGTGCTAACGTACGAGGACCTACACAAGCATGCATTATATGTAATACCCACGCCGTTACCAAAGGAAATACTTAGAAAAGCATATAATATTGTGTTTGAGTGTATTACGTATATTCGATGATGTGCAAAGGCCTGGAATATTATGTCATATACGAACATTTTTTCACAAAATCAGCTAGAAACATCTGTTGAAATCCGTACACAAATTTAGAAATAAATCAAATTAACGATCTTTGTGGTCGAGGGGTAACGTTCTCGACTAGCAATCCGAATGTCGTGGGTTGGATTTTATTTTATTATTTTGTGTTATTTCACAATTTATTCTTTTAAAAATAATATACAGTTCATTTGCAGAACGTTCTTGAGTGAAAGATGCCCTCGGTATCGCCTTGGTAAGTACATCATTAAGAATTATGAATACCCAGGTACTTCCCTACCTTTCTCCTCCCCATCTCCTTCCCCTCGCCACTGCCTTCAACCTCACAACATACTCCAATTGGGGAAGCTATTGTCTCAATGATTCCATACGGTTGGGAGCAGTTGGGACTCTTGTGCGGTATTCATATTAAAAAAGACATGAGTTTTGGCATGACTTGTGGCTATGCAGTTCTGCACCGATGTCATAGGGATCTATTAAAATATGACGCCTGCTTTGAATCTATTTAGCTTTTAATGCTCAATATGAATCCCGTTTTAAACAATTTTTGTTTTTCGAGGATGAAAATGTTTGCAAAGTAAGATGCCATAAGAGATAACTCTTAATGACCTCGAAAAACAAGAATTCAGAATACGTCATTTTTAGCCTCCTTTCGAGGATTTTGAATACAAGGATTAT
This sequence comes from Limnephilus lunatus, assembly GCA_917563855.2. Taxonomy (NCBI): domain Eukaryota; kingdom Metazoa; phylum Arthropoda; class Insecta; order Trichoptera; family Limnephilidae; genus Limnephilus; species Limnephilus lunatus. The sequence goes on along the minus strand of OU830593.1, from coordinate 95,304,293 downwards.
TACGCCTAAAATAAAACCTGCAGGATAATAATATGACACGAATAAAAACTTTTAACTTCCGAGGAACGGAAAGCCAATTTTCCTGGAGTAAATAATCTCCTGCGAGTGACAGTGGCAAAAACGTGCTTAGCTTAATCAGAAGAAATAAGACGTGGAACTGAACTAAAAATCAAAAGGGGAAGAAAACGTTAGCCAACCCCTCAGGCTAATTTGTTCGCTCTCAACAACCCAAATAGGTCTCTCTTACTATCTACCTTACTATCATGGGTAGAAATATGATCTAAACGATGTAAAAAAAAACACAATGCTTTATACCTTTGTGAAACCAATGTTTCCGACCTCAATTTGAAGATATATTTATTAGACTGGGCCGAAAAAACTTTTTTTTTGATTTCGAAGTTGTAATAGCGGGGAAAAGTTGCGAATCATATAGACAAATAATAATAAAAAAAATTTAAAAAATTGGATGACATCTTCCGTTCGCGCATAGGCCCTTAAGTTTGACAAAATATGAAAAAACCTCATTTTTGCGATTATTAAAAAAAAAAAATTCAAATGTTTTCGTAATGTAATAGTTTGTAACGTCTTCAAATAGAGCCTATAAACATTGTGTGTTAATTTGGTTTAGATCAATTGTTATCTTCCGGTCGCGCATAAGCCCCAAAATTTACCAAAATATTTTAAATTTAAAATTTTTACTCATTTTTCGTATTTGATAAGCATGCCAGACAACGTCACTCGCCTACGTGAGACGAACGACCTCCCCTCTACTCTACCCCCTCCACATTCCTAGGATTATGCTTGTGAAGAAAAGATGACACGTTAGTGATAGAGCAAGCTCATTCAAAAAGGTTTCGTAGAATTATAAAGGAAGAGCATTACTCACTAATTCAAGAACCCGGCTCACTCTACGTTGGCCACGTTACTCCAAATTGTGGAGGATCTGAAGATATTGTCTAGTCTGTAATTTCTTACCTGTCAATCTAATTGTCATCGGATGTGATGGTACTGCTGTCAATACAGGTTGGATAACTGGTCTGGTTCGCCGAGTTGAACTTTATTTAAGGAAACCTGTACAATGGGAAATTTGCCTCTTCCATTTCAATGAGTTGCCATTCCGCCACATGTTTGAGCACCTAGATGGCAAGACAACGGGGCCTAGTACATCTAAAGGGCCAATCGGTGAAAATTTACTTTGCTGCCAAAAAATGCCGGTGGTTAACTTCCAGAGAATTGATTGTCAGATCCCACAGATAGACAAAAACGTGCTTAGCAAAGATCAGCGATACCAACTTGATATTTCAAAGGTAATACAATCAGGAAGCTGTAGAGAAGATTTGGCTATACGTGATCCTGGGCTCTTATCACATTCGAGGTGGTTGACAAAAGTAAATAGAACTCTCAGATTGTACATAAGTGAAGAAAACCTTTCCCCTGAACTTCAAGAACTTGTTTTGTTTATATTAAAATCATACATGCCAATGTGGTTTACTATCAAAACAAGTAAACACTTTACAGACGGCCCGAAACTTGTTTACCAAGCAATACAATCTACCCGGATTTTGCCAAAACCTTTGCTTGATGTTTTTGACCCTGTGATCGAACGGAATGGTTTTTTCGCCCACCCAGAACACTTACTGTTAGCCATGACTCAAGATGGCAAGAAACACATAAGCGAGTTTGGACTTCGAAGAATTCTGAAGGCAAGGCGGATAGATGCAAGAAGAAAAACAGTAAGAACATTCACACCACCAAAAATTAACATCAATGCGAAAGAATACTCAGAAATGATTAACTGGATGGACTGTGAATTATCTTCTTCCCCATTGTTGGCAGAAATCAGTGACGTCGAGATCAAATCACACATCATCAGTGAGTCAATCCTTGACTGGAACATTATTTTCAAGCAATTCTCAGTTCACACGCAGGCTGTTGAACGCTGTGTAAAACTCGTCACTTGTCATTCTCGTCAGGAAAAGTTTGTGGAGCTGAATCTCGAGACGGATTTATAAGAACCACTCCGCTATCCAGATCATCTATGCCTGACTTCACCAGCAAGTCAGTCTTCAAAGTACCTTCGGCAACAAAATAGAGGACATGTTTAACTAACATGAACTATTTATTCAGAACTCTGTTTTTTATTTTTTATAGAAGCAAGTTTATTGTTGAAAACTATACTGTAACTTAAATATTTACGCTTTTTAAATATATGTAAATGTAGAGCAAGTTGAAAAGTACCATGCCCGTTATTACTGTTATCACCCATCATGTCATAGACCTAACGAGTGACGTTGTCTGGCTTGCTTATCAGATACGAAAAATGAGTAAAAATTTGAAATTTTCAATTTTTTGACATATTTTGGGGCTTATGCGCGACCGGAAGATATCAATTGATCTGAACCAAATTAAAAGACAATGTTTATAGGCTCTATTTGAAGACGTTAAAAACTATTACATCACGAAAACATTTTTTTTTTTTTTTAAATAATCGCAAAAATGAGTTTTTTCCATATTTTGTCAAACTTTAGGGCCTATGCGCGAACGGAAGATGTCATCCGATTTTTTTATTTTTTTTTTATTATTATTTTTCGTCTATATAATTCGCAACTTTTCCGCGCTATTACAACTTCGAAATCAAAAAAAAAGTTTTTTCGGCCCAGTCTAATATTTATAAAGCTTTTATTGATTATCTTTACATGAAATGGAAAAAAAAGTGAGGTGATCATTTCTTATATACCTAATACATTTTCCTAATAAAATATGTGTGTTTTTATTTCGTTAGCATTTATTTGACTGAGAAAAAATGTAAAGTGATCAACTTCAAAAAAAAAAACTTTTTATGTTTGCATTCAGAATCAGTGTTAATTTCATATTATAAAATTTTAAAGCGTAAAAATACAGTTTTTAGTTTTGAATGCATTCAGAAACATTCCATTTATTTGGATTCTATTGCAAAGCGGACATATTAGACCTTCCTTCTGAGAAGTTATAAATTGCATCAACCAGTGTAATAAATAGCTACCTATTTAATTAAATGCTTATTTGAATTATAGTATCACTTACTATATCACGTAATATTTTAGTAAAAATGTATAATACTTCTTTCTCGCCATACCAGAAAAATCCACACAACTGTATGTCGTGAACATTGCGCAGGCAGCACACGTAGAAATGTCTCGTTGGCGGGAAACTCTGTGGAAATGCAATATCTCAATTGTCGCCCCGCGGGACTGATGGAGGACGGAGGGGCACAGCGCACTGCGCTCTGCAACAGCTCAAATTTAATCAGTCAGCCAACAAAACACAACAACTTAAAACACGTCTCGAGGAAAGACGCCAGACTTTTTTTGTTTGTGCAACTCGTACCACTGGTGCAGCGAGGACATAAAAGTCACGGATGCTTTGAGTTTACAATATGCGTAGGTACAAAAAACATACGAAGAAGCTTATAAACTGATATATCTAATAACATTGCCTTAAGAGCCGTTCGCATTTGAGAATATTTTCGAGCGGAGAGTATAGTAGTAACTAAACGCATCCGAACATCGTAATTTTAGTACAGTGGGTGAGTCAGCTCTTTAGTAGATTCAATCCATTTCGTTCTATTGTTCGTCCGAGTAAGGACCCCCTCCACGCGTTCCTGCCCACTGACATGCGCGAACCGGCCGTTTTAGCATAGTTCATTTGTAAACGCGCGGAAATGTCGTGGCGATAGAGTGAAGATCCTACCCTAAAATTATTTATTTATGATGCTATTAATCTCTTTTCGTATCCATAATTTATTATTTTCATCTTAGGTACTAATTTATTTATCCACCTCTTCTAAAATGAACATTAAAATAGCTGAATTAGCGTATTTACTTTGCTTTGTAGCATACCGTCATCAGCCGTCATCTAGCAACGGGCGGCGGGCACAAATGTACTCTACTTGAAATTTCAGCGAGTCAAGTAGCAAATATACTCGCTACTTTTATTTATTTATTTTATTTAGTAAAAGATTATACATTTATATACATTATTTAAGAAATTTTTTTGACTGCCCAACTAGGAGGATTCCCGTTTTAGGACAGTCAAATTAGGATGCGTATTAACATACGGAACATTGTCTGTAAATAATATAAAAGAACAAAACAAAAACAAAAGATTAAAACAAAGTGACTGTTCTTTGTTTAGCAAAGTTTTTTTTAAAAATAATATTAATTACGTAGGTAGGTACTTAATTACAGAGGATTAAAACATATAGATATAGAACAAACGTGTAAGCATTGCATGTCATAGTTCTACACAGATGGGTTGTATAAAATAAAATAAAAAAGAGAAGAGAAAGAATTAAAAAAATAATAATAATAGTAATAACCAATTGATACAGAAAAGATAACCGTGCTTTGCTTATCATAGTTATTTAAATTGTCATAAAATTAATGTATACATACTTAAAAGCAAATTATTAAAACATTATGGTATCTTGTGTTTGCATTTCAAATAATACCTAGTCCTACATACACATTTTATACAAATGAGAACTAGAAAGAGAACAGAAATAATAAAATGAATCAAACATTTAATAGATGGTTATTACTGTTGTTTGATTATTATTGTTAGCAGTATATTTAAATATTGCCGCTCATCTGCCGCCAGAGGTACTGCTATCGCCTCTGGCGGCCAACAAGGAAATTACACCAGCGGCGGCCGGTAAAGAAGGGAACTACCTACAACACGGACAGCCGCGGACAGCGAACGGCTGGATTTACAAATGGCGGATTGCGGAACATGATCTTGCTGATTCTTGAATGTTGTTATTGTCAATTAACGTGGAGACAATATATTTCATCATAAATATTAACTTAGCGTTTTATTATTGCTAACAGTATAGTATTAAGATAATTGGTATAATGTGTACTTTTAACTGGTGTTGCATTGCATAAGCCTATTAACATACCTATTTTGTATAAATATAAATAACAAAGAGAAGAAATAGAAAAAAAATAACTTGACTAACTACTTGATCAATGTGAACGTACCTTTAGTCTTAGTTGTTAGTCATTAGTTATCAATCTTAGTTATAAGCCACTTGTATAGATTAAATGTATAAATGAATTTATAAAGCCGTAAAATATGAAGGAAGTGGATTTTTTCAACTTATGTGATTATGTGATAGTGACTAAGTAAGGGATTTCCTTCGTTTCCATTCATTTTCCACCCTTCTTTATTCAGCTTAACAAACCAAGAGATGCCATAGTTCAACTGGTTCCAAAAAAATATTTAAATTTTTTTTCTCAAATTGCGTTCCAAAACTTTCGTCTCACAAAGGTGCATACTTCTTCTATGGTTAATTTTTAAATTTAAAAAAAAGAGTGGAGTTTTTTCTTTCTAATACCGTTTAGATATTATTTTACAATGATTAATTAGCTTTTTTAAAATGCGACCCTCTAAATTTTACAACAAACGTGTCTGCAGAGGAAGTGCTGGTTAGGGGCTAAATGCATCTGGGTATTTACTTTATGTCGGCTTTATTCATTAATAAAGTCAACCTTTGTTGGCTCTTGGGAAACTCACTATTCTCATTCATTATTAAGAGCGTGCAGTAAATTTTAACTTTAGCATCGAATGTAGGAAGTACGAGTATCTAGGTTTAGATATTAAAACAGAAAGCTTAAGGTGGGTTGTAGATTTAACGAATTCATTGAATAATAATGGAAAGTTTTCTAGTAAATACGAACAAAATTAGTTATTTTGCATATCCGTAAAATCATTAAATTCATTTCACGTTCACGGAAATAAATTGTTAATGCTAATAAAAAGTCAGAAGTCACTTATATATTTTGTTTTCTTATTTATTCTTTAAAAACTCACTCACTTTGTTTGTTTGTTTGTTTATTAATTAATTAATTTATGAATGAATTAAATAATTAATTATTTATTTACTTCTTTGTTAATGTATTTACTTACTTATTTATTTATTTTAGTTTATTTAATTTAATTTAATTTAATTTAATTTTATTTTACTTTATTTTATTTTATTTTATTTTATTTTATTTTATTTATTTATGTATTAATGTATTTGTTTATTTATTTAATTATTTGTTTATGTATTTATTTATTAAATAAATTTTTTATTTATTTAATTATTTATTTATGTATTTATTTATTTAATTATTTATTTATAACTATTATTTTAATTTTTTTATTAAATAATTAATTTGTTTATTTATTTATTTATTAACTTATCTATTTATTTATTTATTATGAATAAACGCCGATTAATGGCTTTTATATAGAAATACAATAATTTGAAATGGATACAGAATATACATAGTTAAGAAAAAAAAATCATGTGACAAAAAAATAAGAACTACAAATTTAGTGACAGCATAAAGTACAAATGGTAAGCTATTATAAATACAAATATTATGTAAAAGAAAATTTCATATAATCGTATATTTTGTTAATCCATATTTGAATGTAAGTCACTTTACAGGCCTCCTCTCAGAATTATTAAATTGTATTTTCTTAGGAGAGACTATTATAAAATATTACGACGTACGTAAATTGTGTTATTTCTTCTAAACAAAGGCGAGGAAAATCCATTGTTCAAATAAATTATTCATGAATCGTATCTTTCGCTGTTTAGGGGCTATAAACATTGATATTTTAGTTGTACGAATGTACATTATTTTTGATGACCTTTGTGGAACTGTAATACAAGCCTTCAAATCAAATCAAATCAAATCAAAAAATATTTATTGTACATATAAAAAATACAAAAGGTATTGCTAATGGGTAGACCCCATTTCTTCCAGCTAACCACATATATGTTATATTATAATGTTCATACAAAGAATAATATTATAATTTTTATACAAATAAGAAAATACAGATAACAAGAATACAAAAATAGGTGTTTCATTTATGTGAGGTATTCACTTAAGGTGTAATGACATTTGTTTAGAAGTAATGTTTTGAGTGATGATTTGAATTTGTGTGTGTCTTGAATTTGTTTGATGTTATGTGGAAGGTTGTTATATACTTTAACGGCCATGTAATATGGTCCTTTTTGGACTATTTTTTTGTTTGCTTTGGGAATTGATAGCGATCAAGGGTTCTAAAATCGGAAAGGGCAAAATCCAGATAGGAACATGCCCTCAGTACCGCCGAGGTAAATGACATCATATTATCAATTTGGCTATGTGTGTTACTTTCTAATATAGAATTCATAATCTCTTCCTTTTTTAGATTTAACACTTTCTCGTAATGGATATAACCTGGTCTCAATGCGCTGAATCACGTGAAAATGCCTTTTTTATTTCAGGGGTGTTGTGGTTTACCTTTTAGATATTACTTCGTTGTAAGTTTTTAGAAAACATATTTAAGGGAAAAGCATTTCGCTATCAGCAAGCTTTACACACACATACATCTAGATTACTGTTTATTTTGTGGTAGCAAATACCACAGGCCAATAATACTATCTTCACGTATCGTAAATTGAACTGAACAGTACTTTAACAATGAAAACGTGTGTTTACCGTATCGTACATGAACAGGCTTTCACGAACCGAAAGCTTTGCTTTCAAAAAGCTTTGCACGAGAATCGTTAAGGACCATGAAAACTTTAACGGAGGAAAGATACAACTAGGAAAAACGACTTGCTAGTAATTTTTACTGAAACCATTGGTGGAACTTTCCGATTCAATGATTCTAACAAATAGCATTATTATGTATATGTGAAGGCTTGTATCAAATCATATGTATCTCGAGATGGCTCGATGCTGAGATTCACATCTGGTTACTAAGCATAGCAAAACATTTGATATTTCGAATTGAATCTCTCATTGGGGCTTATAATGAAAGTATTTTCCACCACGTAACTTGAAATAAATATATACTAATATGGTACCTAGCTAAGCATGAATTCGATATTTACATGTAAAAAACAATTTTTTTTTAATTCTTCAAACATTGTTACAGTACTTTACACAATTTAATAAAACGCTCTGTTTTCAATAACATATAAATTATTTATATCAATATGTTTCATAACTCTGCATAATATTATGTTGAAGGTATCATTGATTGTGTCTGAAACATGTTGATGTATATCATTAAAAGCATTGGATAAAACATATTGTTTCAGTTTTACATAATTTACTTGTATTGAAATTTGTTTTATGTCAATCGCGGTTTTGCCATGTAAGATGTTAGGCATAAAATATATATTTATTTAATATGCGTTGAAACAATGCATTTAGTTTACAAATTCTGCTGGTTTGTTTAAAAGGCAAACACAATTTGTATTCGACGAAAGCAGTACTACAATAAATAAAATTTTCTTTAATAATGTACCCTCCTACATATACGTAGTTTCCTTTTGATCAACTATTATTTTGTTTTGTGTGTGGCATTCTCTTTTACTCGAGTTTTGCTTTGAGATTAAGTTTGTGGGTACTTTGATTGTGTGGTATTAGCGGTGCCTTTGTCCGAGTGTCGTGTTGGTTTTTGAGGTTTTTGCATTCAGTACGTTCGCTTGTCTTACTCTGGACCATATTAGTGTTAGACGAATTTTCAAGTGGTTTGGACACACATAAGCCTGACTGGTTAATAACAGTTTGTATTGTTGTAAAGCCAAACAAGAATATTATTAATATTAAGTTTAAACAGCACACACCATTTTAACGGTTTCATTACAATTCTGAATCAACTCAACTCAACACCTCTTTGAAAGTTATTAAAAGCTATGGAAAAAAAAAGAAAAATAGCCCCTAACCTAACCTAATGTAACCCTTTTAACCGTAATTTTTTTTCACCACTTGACTTTTTTCATAACTTTTTTTTTTTTATTATAGTTCACAATAAGAACAAATACCCAAACAGGGCAAGATGAGTATGGTTTTTGTGTTCTGTACATATTTATTTTATTTTATTTATTTATTTATTTGATATAATATCTTACATTTCAAATATAATTCAGCAATGTTAGCCTCACTGGGTAGCTCTGTGCTGAGGCCTCCATTTTATAAAACAAAATAAACTAATAAATAAAATTTAGTATTAAGGTAAAATTATATGTACCTAAAATGATTACTTAAATAAAATTGAAATCGGTATATATTATGTGTGTTTGTGAATGATGAGTGCTTTATATTGGTTCTGTGAAAAAAAAAAAAATGGATAAAAACATGGTTAAAATTTATAAATGGTTTCATCCCCATGAACATGTTTAAATCATTTGGAAAAATTGTATTACCAGTAACTCTCTGAAATTTTGAAGAAACTTTAACAACAGCAATAAACATAATCAAAAGATGGCCGCTGATCACTTTCTAATACATTAATATACAAATCTATCTTATCTAATCTAAGTATGTATATAAAAATTTAGGTTCCGTATGTTTGCGTTCGCAAATTTCGGAAAGTAATCGATGGATTAACTCAAAATTTTTACAGATTATTGCATTTTAGCAGAAGAGTGTTTCTATATATAATGGTAAGCTCTGGTGTTATGAAATTTGCAAAAAAAAATACTACAGTTGGTGCACGAGTGGTTCGAAAATGTATGTATGCGGCATCCCTGTGGGAAGGAGATGTGGTTCGCGGAAAAGGCGACGATGGAGGGGGAAGGCGGGGAAGGTGGAAGGGGAACACAGGAGGGGAACGGGGACGCATGGGAATAGACATACAGGGAGAAAAAAATCTCTTTGAATGGCATTTAACGCATGCCGGGTACCAGCTAGTCAGATATAAATATGTTACGTAAAAACAATTTTTGAAAAACGAATTCAGTTTCGACGAACAATTCAAAAGAATATATAAAAATATCGATTGGTTTCCGAAGAGAGCTTGTGCATCAAGTCGCCGAAAATATGTATTTAAGGTAAATATTGTGTACTATGGTTAATACTTTGCATAAGCGAGCATCTGCCTAGGTGTCAAAGTATCAATATTAAAAGGGGTTTACGTTATTTTATTTATTGTAAAAGGATAGGTTTTATGTTTAAGAGAGTAATATTGTAAGAAATCGACATTCTTTTTTAACCATAGACCAGCGTTTAAAATGGTCCCCACATATAAATATTCTGAACAACAGAATAAGGAAAATAACATATATATTTAAATGTTAAGAGATATTCTAAACGAAAAATTACTTAGAACTACATACTTTGCTTTCTGTCAATCAATTATAAAATATGGCATTGTAGGATGGGACGGTACATATAAAATCAAACACACACATTTTACATATCACAAAAACTAATAATAAAAACAATTCTAAAAAAACCCTACACGTATTCGTCAGAACTTTTATTCAAACAATTTAAGGTCAGAAAATTAAGTGCATTACACTTTTACCATGCAATATTATAAATTAATAAAGATAATATTCAAAATAAAGTTGCACCTTTTAAAAATAAAAGATATCTTCGACAAAAATCAATACTTCCTAATCCAAAATGTAAAAAAAAACAATAGGACAGTTAAATCATAAATATATCGGAGTTAAATTTTTTAATTCACTACCAGAAAAAATAGAAACACAAATAATAGTATAAAAAAAATGTAAAACTCAGCTTAAAAATTAAAACAAAAATTTAAAGTGAATAAATTTTTAATTTTTAAAAATTTAATATAATAACACCCCTCTATACACGCAAGCCCTGCTTATTAATGGGGGTAAGCCGAATATATATGTATATTATGTTATTATTTAAAATTTATTGTAATTAATATATCTTTTTGTGAAAAAAAAAAAAAATATATATAGGTATACATATATATATATTTGGAATTAAAAGCACGTCTGAGGATCAGTGGATATAATTTTTTTTATGTTATCTCCCACACAGGAGGCCCTGAGGAAAATAATTCCCATCAGGGACTGTGTCGGCTTTGGGAATGGTGTGTGGAGGGTATTTTAAGGAAAGGAAGGAGAGTAAGTCCTGGAAAAGAAACGGGTATCAAGGGTGGGTAGGAATCTGGGGGTCTGAATGTTCAGGAGTGACGGACATATGAATCCATCTGATTAATGAGACAGTAGGGCTGGAGAAGTCAAAGGGACTCCCTCAACCATTCTTTCTCGACCCGGCCTGCCATGAAGCTGGTGGGCAGACGCATCCGCCGCTAAGACCCGCACAAACCTCATCCATGAACCCGGGCACTCCTGCTAATTCACGCTAATCCGCGCTAAGAGAGTGGTTTTGGTTATTAAATAAATGGTTCCCGTTGCGGCGGTACCGACACCCGCCTTCCAAATTATTTATAAAAAAGAATCTGAATGTGAATATAAAAAAGGCGCAAATTCGTTGACGGCAGAACAAATTTTTGCGTTATTGCCTTACACCATGTCCCGTCTGCATAAACGTACTATTTACTAGGTTAAGATTTAATTTTAAAAAATCTATATTAATGCGGGGATTTTTTATTTTGAAAATATGTATTTGAATGATCTCCCGTTATTTAATATCACATTAATATGTACGTAATTTGCAACGACGACAAATAAATGATTAACGAAAAGATACGCTTTGGTGAATTTTTACAAAAAACCCTTGAAGTCTCTGAATAGGAACGGTTTCAATTGATGTCTTTGAGATTTTCTAACGTGATCGTAACGTGTGTTCGAAAACGTCTTTTCAATTCACTCTTTGAGGATTCCACTTACAAACGTCTCTCTTTCTAATGTCGACTTTCCTCAGATATTCCAACACAATGATCTTTATAAATTTCTACCAATGATCTGAACAGTGCCCAAGGAACGTATTTGAGTCGTACGATTCTCTTATGTTACTTAAAGTCTGTTAAGAATGATGTCGGAAAATGTAATAAAATGGAACCAAAATTTTTCATTACCGAAGCAACACCGAGTTACACTGATTTTAGAATTTCAAATAAATTATTTTTCTATGTGAATACTGCAACAACCTACTGTTCCCAACCGTCGGAAGACGGTGAGACTATGTCATCCCCAATTGAGGTATGTTGTGAGGCTGAAGGCAGTGATGGGGAAGGAGACGTAAAAGAGGAAAGTGGGAAGTTCCTGACTATTCAGATCTGGTCACCAAACACGGCAAAATCCATTTCAAGCAACGTTTCAATTTTGAACAGTGGTCTTACACCATGGTGATACTTAGAGCATCCTCCACTCTGAAACGTGTCACAAGGAAACTATATATTATTTTAAATAAATAAATTGTAAATATTTAATCCAATACAATTTAATTGCGCACGCAGATATTTGAACCCGTGACCTTCCGGATTACTAGTAAAGAGCCTTACCCCTCGACCACGGAGGCTATTGTAAATTAAAGCTAATTCAATATGGGGTTATGTCAGTATTACCGATCTGACGGATATACATGGATACGAAAGAAGACAAAATTTTTCTAAAACTTTAAAATATAATTTTTTTTATCGTCAATGTGCGCGTTCCGTCCAGAAAGTTTTCTGTTATTTTATGTAGTAATTTGATTTAAAATCTTATCAATGGCTTCTTTCGTAATGTTTTCACCAAAATACATTATTTTTCTTTTGAACTCTCTTGGTGTTTGTAAACCGTCTTCAATTTTAGTCTACAATTTCTTGACTGACTGTAAGAGTCTCAATAATACAAGTTCTAAGAACTTACTTCATTGTTAGTATATACTTGTGCGATGTAATCAATAAACAGACAACACAGAAGAAAACAATTTATATTACAGAAAGCTTTTAAGAAATTCCCGTGTAACATGTTTTACTAAGCCGAATTGAATGTAATATGTAACTAATAAAAGAAATTGAAGTAAAAGAGTACCAAAAGAAAAGTTTTTCTCAATAAAATAATTCTATCGAATGTGGATAGACTATAAAATATAACATGACAAAAAGTCATAATACTTACCGCCCAAAGCTGTGTAAAGATATTCGTGTACTGACTACAGATTCATAGAGGTGACAGTGATTAAATAAAGCACTCGGAAAATCGCTTGTTGACACATATTAGTTCCAATTTTGAAAATATGTTCAATGTGCTTGAATACTTTTATACATTAATTTGGAATATTTCATGCACAAAATTAGTATGGTAATTAATAATAACGGTGAACAATTTTCAGAATTCTACCAAATAGTAACTGTGCGCGGGATTTCAACTCTGAATATTCGGCTTCCCCATGACGGCTCTACACAATTCATATATTTAATTAGAGACTTTTGTGCTATACTAGGGTATTTTCAGAGTTTTTTTGAAGTGAAAATTCTATAGCACTGTTGTGACTTGAAACTAGATGATACGGAGGCGACACCAAAAAGAGACAAACACAAACACCTATAGGATTTAGCCTGAGAGAGAATGAGATGATGAGAATGAAACCTTACCACACTGGCCGCTCTAATTATGATATCGCTTTTCAAGGCTCCTATTGGTTGAGATTGTATGGTGAAAGTTTCACTTCTACAGCGTGTGAACCGCACTTGATTTTTTTAAATTCTAGAAGACGAAAAGATTATGATAAAGGAGAATTTTTAATTTTATTTTTATGTTGACGAATACATTTTCTATAACGATTTGAAATGTACCATTTTTGACTTGCCGCCAAAACGACGTGTTCGTTTTTATTTGTGGATTCGGTGGGGTTGACGCCGGACAACGTTGATGACAGCCGTCTTACCAGCCAGTGGCATTTTAGATGTCATAATAACGGTGGTGGTTTTTAAAATCCATAATTATGAATGAAAATTACAAAGTTAAGTACAATGATCAGAATCAGAAAAATAAACTTCAAACATTCCACACATTTGTAACGGTATTCATAGTTTGTGAAAATATCCCATTGAAAAATCATATTAATAGCTATTGATTATTCACAACGCGTCTACAGGTTGTCTCAATATCTCAATCGTTTAGAGCAATCGAACGGGTAGCGATCGGCCACGGTAAAAATATTCTTACATATCTATATACACGGTATTTGGAAACTCGCAGTACAAGCAAGACTCACCAGCGGATGGAACTGGTGAATCTAAATCACACAGAGAAAACTTTTTTTTTTCAAACTGAGCGTTTCCATTAAAAAAAAATATTTCTTTTTTTTTCGGCAACAAAACGGTTCACACATTTTGGAACTGGGTCAACACTCCGACGCATTTTAACAGACATTAAACCGCTGACATTAACCCTTAAAGGACCGATTTTTTTTCGAATTAAACCGAAAAAAATCCGACTTTATTTACTCGAAAATGAAAGCTCAAATCAAAATTGTTTTACCACAAAATTGACTTCAAAAGTGACGTAGATTCACAAGCTTACCGCTTGCACTTTGAGTATCCGGACGCCGCATATATTATTATGCAGTGTCTTTTCTAACATGATACAAATTGAATTCCGTTGTAAAAATATTGCTCAAAGGTTTGAGTAATATTTTTTTATTATTGGAAGAGTAAGTGATTCAAGAACGACAGGGCGAAGGAACCTGGGAGGACCAAGATTAAGATGGAGCGAAAAAAACCTCAAAGATATATCTATCTACCTTGGAGATTCTAAACTGGAGAGAGCTGGCACAAAACCGAGATGAGTGGAGGAAGACTCTTGAGGAGGCCAAGGGTTGTAGAGCCAAGAGTGACGATGATGAAGTGACTACTCACCGGAACAATTAAGCTAGAACCAAAACAAATAACTTAAAAAGAAATCCCGTTTAATTAATTACCCAATCGTTCCACCATCATTACCATCTACAGGAAAAAAACATGATTCATCGTATTCTTTGAAACCGAAATCTGTTATCCCGTTTCAAAACAAAAATAAGAGTTTTAAAATGTTTTCAGACTCCGAAAATTATTAATGTTTGTTTGTAATGGTGGTAATTTAAATTCAACACCTAATAAACAGTGATAAAAAAAGCATTCAATCTTACAGACGAAAATACCACCCCCCTAAAGACTGCATAACAAATCCCAAACGTGTTCTGTAAGCTTCTCGTTCCGTCGTGAAACTTAGAATATAGCGTTGCCTTCAATACTTAAAGCTCACCGGTCTCAGAGCAGAGCTTCGAGTGCCTAGTCCTACAGAAAAGAAACGACAAGTAGAAATGAATAATTTAAAAGCTCGACGCCCTAAACTCCGCAATCCTGAGAAATACTCTTTTGTTTAAGTACCTCTAGTATATTGTCTTATATTGTTTATTTCAGCATTGTGTTTTTCTTTGAAATCTGCGGGGGTTTAAGGGCAACGCCACACCTAATAAATATACAACTTTATACCCTTTGAAGACGTACTCGTCTCGTTTAAGGTGCGAGTATTTCGGTAGATAATCCCGCTCAAGTTTTTCTGGAAGTTGAGAGTTATGATCATAGGCGAAGAGCACATTCGACTGTGAAACTGTGAAAAGTACTTTCTAAAGTTTTACGAGCGCAACAGTAAAATGAGTTCATAAATCTTTATTCTGAAACCTAAGCGGTAATTGGTGATGACAGCCACTGCGATGAAGGGGAGATATCTCAAACGTGATAAAAGTTATTGACTCGCAATGCGAGATGTACCATCGTTTTTTTAACTCAAAATAATAGTAAGATCATTCAAGTTCATGACGAAGTAATTCTTACGTAACATAGTGATATACTATTATAGTCTGTATCGTAACTTATAACTAACTTGCGACGCGTTTATTTGTCGTATATGAAATGTTTCCGCAATTGAAATGTTGTTCATAATTTATTTGGTCTGGGATGTTGAGGTTTTTCATATTCTTGTAATATAATTAACAATTCAATGCATAAATACCTGCGTTTGATAATATATAATTAATTCATTTTTCTAAAAGTAGAGCAAATTGAAATTTCTTTAATAATCGCAAATTCACTTTTTTTCGTTTGTCAATATTTTGAATCAGGTTACTTTTAATATTCTCCTGACGAAGAAAGATTTCTTCTAAAACCGGTAATGTGAATAAAATTAAAGTGTTTTTTTTTTAATTTTTTTTTTTTTAAAATTTAATTAATATTAAATTTGATAATGTTATTATCGAGTTCTGCAAGTATTTTAGAATGTATTTTAATTACAGCTGTTTCGAATTTTAAGGTCATTTTCAAACAGTACTGAGTTAAACAAATTAAGAGTTATTTAAATTTCTAAAAATTAAAATGGAGTTCTACGAATTAAACACAAAAACAATTAATTATTTAATAAAAATCAAAGTGGTACTTATATTACAAATTTATATGTTTTATTGTAAATTATGGCAAGCCACAAGGTTAATGTTTTTTTACAAATTATAACTAATTACAACATGTTTACTGTTGTAAACAAATGTAAGTTTGTGTCAAAAGTTTAGTATTTAAGTTTAAATCTAAATTTGATCCCATGAATTAAGACAACGCAAGTTATTCCTAAAAAAAACTTGTTATCACCACACGTTCGCGGTAGCAGGAAACTATTAATGAGATGATAATAGATGTCTGCTTATGATAATATGATTTATAGCATGTAAATCTGAATACCAAACCAAGCATAGACCCAAAAGATAAGTTTCGAAATGTGAATCTAGTGGTGAACCCTTCAAATTCTCTGGGTCGACAGGATGACTTATTTACCTAGAGGTTCATAGGCTTGGTTCTTCTCAGTAAATCATAAAAAGACGTGAAAAAGTGTTATTTCTTGCGCCAAATGCAAGGTCACCTAACTGATAATCCAGAGAAAGATTGATGGAAGACACGATGAAGGAAAATATCGCAATGGATTCGAAACTTGCGTGACTGGAACATGTGCAGTTGTTCCGGGAATACATCTGCTGAAGATTGCACTGATGTCAGCTGCTGCTAACCTAATAACATTTTTTATTATTCAGTACCAAAAGAAGAAGTATTTTTTTAAGCCGGAGCAAATAAGATTAAAGTACCCCAGTTAGGAGAACCTTGTAATGGCGCGTTTACATTAGGTCATCGGTTTGACCAAATTGGCCTCTTTATATTAAGTCGGTGACCGAATGCGTCGTCCAATGACGGTAATGAATGGCTCAAACACGACGAACCGAATGACACTTTACACTAGTTGGTGACCGAAAACGGGGCGCAGTTGAATACGGCCAAACCGAATCTTGAAGGATGATTGGATAAAAATAACTAGACTAAACGTAAATTTTTGGCATACCCAATAAATAATAATAATGTTTTATATAATAATGTTTTGCATAAATAATAATGTTTTTTTTGTTCAAGTAGAGTTCTGAAAATACAATTTTTAGTTCCAGAGGCCCTGAGATATAATTTCTACAACAGAAATTATCGGAGAGATGGCAAGTTGTTCCTACTAACCGGGAAATTTACATCAAAGCAGCGTTAATGTTTACCCCGAAAGCCAATCGTGGTTTTTCTAATTAAATGTTTTACCGCTTCATATTTTAAGTGTTCGTTACATTAATTACGTTTTTATTAATATGGCTACACAACCTAACCTTGTTTAATTTATGACGTGTCTCACCGAGAATCATTTCTCCCCAATAAAAACAGTGCAAAAACTGAAACGTTAATTAAAGTTTCTGAACAAGGATGACTAATTATTTTACGCGAAGGGTGAAAAAACTACAATCTCTTGCTCTCGCGGCTTGCAATTTTAATTAGTTTTGGTTTATAATTAAAACTCTTTATCAAGCGACTCTGCTTTAAAATCTAGTTTTTTGGGGAAAAAAGGAGTACATAGAATTTTTTGAATGAATAACAAACTCGCAATCAAAGAGATTGGCTTGCAGTTGGTCCCCACGTGAAATATTCATGTTGAAACTGAACGTCGGATTTTTTATACAACTGAGCAGATTCAATGCAGTTGGAAACGCAATGACTATGAAACCTTGGTTGTTTTGAAAACAGCGAAGTTTATACATAATAGATATGCTGAATTAAAACCACAAAAGTTAATTCCTGGAAGTAATTTGCGAAATGGTTCTCTCATTCAAATATATACGTACGGATTTTGAAGATTGAAGATTTATCTTTACTGTTCGTAAATGGTCGAAAATCTATTTGAATGATATGAAAAATGAAAATCTCTTTCACTGTGAGTTTTGACTCCTTCATTTTAGAAATTATTAAATTATGTATATTCAATGCCTGTGTTTTGTACACGAATAATAATACATATTTAAGGAAATACATTTGTTGATTTAACATTGGAATCAGCTAGCGTCCAGAACTGTGAGGTCTAGCTTAATCAAATTTCCACAGCTGTATGTGTTTGAAATTTTTATATCCAAATAGCTACCCTCACTTCATTTCCTTCATGGGCTACGGAACTTGTAAGAATAAGTTTCCGCTCGCTTCCAAGTTATTCAACTATATTCCCTATATATATACCCCTACTCCATACTCTCTTTAATAGAAGAATTAATTGATTTTATATATTCATTTTGAAAAAATTACATATTGCATCTTTAAAATGATCTTTCGCTTTCCAACTAGGCAATTTGCCTTTTTTAGAAAAGTTAAAATGAGCTGATTTTTTACATGTAATTAATGTGTTGACTATAATATTGCCTTTTACTTAAATATAACACTAAACTTGATAAATTATATTAAGGTTTTGATGGTAGATACAAGAAGTTTAAATTATAAGAAGTGTAAATTATATATATATATATATATATATATATATATATAGATAAAGGGATAAAAAGAAAATTCTACAAGGTTTATTTTTATTTTTATAAACATGTATGCTTTTCAACCATTCCAAGAAATTTTAGTTTCGTTTTTTTATTTTATTTTTTATTTATTTTTTTATTATAAACGAGTTCTGCTTCGTAATTATTATTATGTGTTACAGCTGTTTCGCCCTCTGAAGGTATTATCATTTTGACAAATAAATAAAAGAATATAAATAAATAATTAAAATGGAGTTCTACAAAATAAACTTAATAACAATAAATAAATTTAATATTGATTTTCATGAATTAATAAACTCGAGAATCAAAAAATGGATAAAAAGAAAAGCAGAGAAAAGAAAATGCAAAGAAAAATTTAATTTGTATTTTAAATTATCTCAGGAGGTACGGATGAAGCAAAACAATTTATTAAAACTTCGATAACTTAAAAGCTTATGAGAGCTAAACGAAATCGGCACAGTTTTTTCTATCTGAAATAATCTAGATCAGTAATGAGTAACCTTTTTAGCCGGACGACCAATATACCCATTTTCAATTTGCTCAGAGGATAGGGTAACTACAGCCTGACATTAAATTTGCATCCGTAAACCTATTTTCATCTTCTAAAATGGAAATTTTTAATAAAAGAACTATAGAAAGCTAAAAATGAAGCACCGCAGGCAAACAAATCTCTAAGGCAAAACCAATAAAAACAGTCGATTTTCTATTATTTTGAATTACAGAACAAACAGTGTATTAAGTAGGTATCCGGTGACATCTTTATCTAAAAAAATTGTAAAAAATAGTACGTATTGGGCGGAGGAGGATAAGAAGTTGGGCGGTTACTCGACGACGTGCGGAAGAATTTTTATTTTGTTTGATTTTGAATAAAATTAATCAAAAAAGTCCTCTAAAAAGTCACCGGAGACAAAAAGTACACGTTTTACTCCAAATAATTTCAGAAATCATTGCTTAAAGTAAGTCAATTACGTCCCTTAACAACCTATGTAAACAATACAGACTTGCAGTTTTTGGAACCCTTTGATTTTTTTATTCGGAAAGTCATAAAATGGAAAACTTTAAAGTGCATCAAACATAGATCTCAAGAAAATGAGCATTGTGATTTTTGTTCTAGAGGTGGCATCATGAAATTTTGTGTAAGAATATGTATCTAATAAAATTCATTTTTTTTCATTTATTTAATTTCCTTAATTTCCGATCAACCCTTTTTTTATTTATTAATTATAATGTATTACAAAAACATTATAAGTAACACATTATTCCCAATGAGTTGAGAAGAAAACTCATTACGGGAAGGACAGATAGATATAAGTACATTTTACACAGATATTACACGTTTAAAAAATACAATATATTGAAAAGGAAAAAAAATAAATATATAAATAAATAAAAAATGCATTGTCAAGAAAAGAGATTTTAGAAATACTGAGAGACACCCATACACATAAAACATAAAAAACCAAACGTATGAAGGCGAGCCAATAAATTTAAAACTAATTTAAAAAAAACAAATTTAAAAGAGCCAATTTGAAAACAACCGTTGAATGTTCTTTACTGCAAACTTTTTGATAATTTATTTAGCCGAGTGAGAAGTACCAAAGGCTCGCGGGCCACACGAAACAGGCTCGAGGACCGCGAATTGCTCATCTACTATCTAGAATCTAGATCAACGTAACATTTCCATAGCTCGCTACATTTTACATAACGATTACATAATATGGCGCTTTTAAATAAAAATTAGTATCAGAAATAAATATTGCACATTTAAAGAAAGTACTTAAAGATCTAAGCTTTTTAATAGAGATGCCACGAATATTTGGCTACTTATTATATATTCTTATATATATATATATATATATATATATTTTTTTTTTTATTGAGTAAATTTTTTACAATAAGTTTATTTCATTCTAAAATTACATATTTTATATACTCTCCTAATAAAGCTAGTGCTTGTGTTTAGGAGAGGACAACTTGATAATAACTTTCTTTTTTTTTTTTTCAAAACCTTATAACAAACTTAAGAACTTAACTTATGAATAGATTTAGACTTAATAACATATTTTTTAAAGATTATAAGGGTAATTAAACAAAATATATATAGGATGTACATAAAACCTTTGGAATAACAAACAGTCAAAAACATATCTAATAAAAGTTAAAATTATATGGTGGGACTACCAAAATATGATTTAATTTTTTTTTTATATTTGTCGTAATTTTTTTCTGTTCGCATATCGGCGGGTAATTGATTAAATAATTTTATTCCTTTATATACATAGTGATTCTGTGCTGTTGTGGTTCGTATGGGTGGTATAGTTAGTCCACCAATAGAAGTATTCCTTATGCTAATATTTAGCAGTGGGGTAATATTTTTTTTAAATATATCTTTGTGTAGTTGAAGTAGTGCTATTTTTTCGTAAATTTTTGTAAGTGGAGGAACAGGGAATTCTTGGAATACGTTTATTGTTGGGTAGTAATACGGTTTTTTTAGGATAATTTTTATAAGAATTTTTTTAATTGTTTCGAGTGGGAGAAGGGATGATTTATATGCACCCCCCCAAGCTATGATTCCATATTGTAATACCGAGTGCGCAAGTGCAAAGTAAATTTCTTTTAATATTTTTAATGTGATAGTATTTCTAAGTCTGAAAAATATATATATATATATATATTAGTTTTCTCATTCTGTCTATTGTGGAGTTTATTTGATTTTTCCATTTAATGTTATTGTCGATAATTATTCCAAGATATTTTATTTGTTCTTTACCAAATTATGAAAAATATGAATATAAATTTAATATTTATTGTCTTCACTACAAATTTCATAATATTCTCGAATACGTGATTTTTTTATTAAATGGTGACATTTTGTAAAGCTTTTCAATCAATCAACAAATAATGCGTGTTGTAAATCGACCTGCTCGCAAATGAAACGCATTGGTAGTTACAACACGCACTTCAATGATGCAGGTCGGAACCTGTCACACGCGAAATGTATTGTGTAAGTGTCGCCGAATATTCGGCTGCCGAATATTCGGTATTTGGCCAAGAGCCTAGCTGAATATTCGGTATTCGGTATGCGGCAAAATAAAATAAAATTCGTGGCATCTCTAATTTTTACCTTCTGTAAAATGTTTTTTTGCTGGCCATACTCATACGTATAATATTACACATGAGGCTCTGAGGAAAAAATCCTCATGCCCTAAGTGATCTTTGAGGATGCTGTGTGGAGGGTATTTTAAGGAAATAAAGGATAGAAGGTTCTGGAAAGGAAAAATGTATGAGGGGTTCGTGATAATCTGGGGGTCAGTGTGTCCAGAAACGACAGACGTACGAATCCATCACTCCCACTGTTGTGCGGGTGGTGTGGATAGGTCGTGAGGACCCGGCTGGAGAAATGAAGACCCGGGCACCCCTGCTAAATCAACCAACATAGCGGACTACTTAAGATGACCTATGGTTGTGCTATAAATTGTTACCTACACCCGTCTCCCAAAATGTAATATACATGGATACAGCGATTTGTCAAAATTCAATGACATGTTATTAATTATCGTCGCGCACATACCGTTCTTTGTTCAAATGTTCACAATGGCCAGTAATTGAAGCCATGGAATAGCAATTACATAATGATGTAAACGCGATGACTGATGACCCAGACGGTGGCTGGTCCAGAACAATGATGGATAGTTACAACAGCTGCACCAGTGTGCAGTGTAATTATCGGATATTGCTTGTGTAGTTAATTAGTATGTATCTATGAATAACTTTATTGCATGCAATGTGTTTACTTCAACATGCAATAACATCTTCGTTCTTCGTCTTCTCTCGACATTTCCATGTGTAGTCGGCAAGCTAACGTTTTGTTGCTGAGATTTTGTAATTTTCACTTTATTATATCGAATATGTTAACAATTGTCATGTAAAACCAAAATTAAGCCTAATAAAAATATACAATATAAATGGGAAAGTTGATTGACGCATATGAGAAATAACCTTAAAACCCTATAACCTCAAAAAGGGTAGAAAAAATTCGAAATTTCAAAAAAGCAGACTATACAAAAATTAAAAAAAATTTCTAATAAATCGACTGGTAATTCTGGTATCAATTGATGTTGTGTCTAACAATATTTTTGTTCTGAGAAAAATTGTAAAAACGAAACTAGTTATGTTTCATAACATTTTAAAATTAAAATACACGGAACATACGATTCGAAGAATTTAAATGAAACGTCAATGAAATTAAGCAATGAAATTAGAGTTTTTTTTGTGGAAAAAAAAAGTATATAAAAATTTAACACACAACGTTATTCCACAAACATTTTTTTTACTCTTCGTACTTTACAGAAAGCAACACGTTCTTCTAACATAAATGTACATATGTCGTTGATGTATTTGAGCTTAAAGAGCAAAAAAACGATGTGAATAAATGAAGCCATTTACGTTATACATACTGTCTAGATATCAACATACAACATTATTGCACAAAACTGTTTAGATGGCTAAAAAGAAGGTTTAATGATTTTTTTTTGGAAAAATTCTACTTTCCTGCATTCTTCGACTTCTTGGCTTTAAAGACTTTCTAGTTAAAGCCATAGAACGTTCGTTTTCTTTATTTTTCCATAAATTAAACCGTGCGCCGTGATTTTGACAAATAGCATTATATTACATTCTTCCACAAAACAACAATTAAAAGGCTGCCACAAGCCTAAAAAAATTTTCATTATCATAATCCCTATGTTAAAAGAATATGCCCAACCTTCTTCCATAAATAACTCAACATTGATAGTTTTGTTGGATACAACACTATTCTGGGCAAGGGTCTCAATTATTATTGAATGGTCGTTGTACCGGACGTAAATTTAAGATTATGTTAAGATTGTAATTTCATCTAAAGTTTATAATATTATCATGTTTTTTAAATAATAAAATTAATCAGGGGTCATAGCAGTCGACCTGAGACAAAAGAACAACGCTTGACCCCACCCTCTCTGTGTACAAACCTACACACCTTTTAATATTAATTTTACCTTTTCCTTTGCGCAAATTCGATCTGTGCGAATCCGTTCCTATACAAACCTTCACACGGGTCCAATTTGTGCAGATCTCTATTACTTACACTTGCATAAATTCAAATTTGTGCAACCTATGTATTTTTACCTTTATAAACACTTGCACAAATTCGAATTTATGCAACCTATGTATTCGTATAACAGTTTTGCATAAATATAAAATAATTCCAATTTGTGCAGACTGTTCATACCCTATTGTAAAATATAAAATGTAAAATGTGCAAACTCACATAATAAACGAATGATCGGAGAGGCATCGAGAGTAGGTCGAGATAAAACTCTGTGGCGTTCTCAGCTTCGTTGCGCAATAGCGAAACGAACGCGGTGGCGTTTTACAACTCTAACAGTCAAAATTCTAAGAATTTCATCTCAGTTCGTAGAATTGAGATGAACAAAGGACTAAGACGGGCAGACTCCCGTCTCTGGACCCTTTAAATACGGCTGTTAGACCGCCAGATCGGCAGAGTTCCAGATCTCACCGCTTCAGCAACATCTCGCCTTCTCTTCTGCCTTCTCCGATCTACCCCTGGAAAACTTGGACTTCTTCTTCTCCGCCCTGGTTGGACCGCCCTCCAAGAAGAAAGCATTACAATAAATTGGTCGATCGCGCAAATTTCCCCTCTACCTCCCTTCTTCCCCTCTACTTCCCCTCTACCTCTACCCCCCTTCCGCCCCCCTTGCCTTCTACCTTTCTCCCTACATTTACCCAATTTTCCTGAAATCTCCCCACTTTTCCCTCTCCCTACATTTTTTCCTCACTTTCTCCCTAGGTGTCGAAGCGGCCAGCCGGCAACTTCCCACTTCATCGTCTGTGCGGCTGGCGACTACAGTGCCTGTCCCGTACAGTCGTGTATTATTTACAACGACTACCAACTCTGTACCAACAACTTCAGTAATAATGCTTGAAAATTCAGTATCCATTGCAAAAGGTTTCGTGCAAACATAAAATATCCGTACAAACTATACGTTATAATAGTTTTGTTTTAAAGGGGGATGAGGGGAGCAGCAGCCCTTGGGATATATTAATATATACCAGAGCACAAAAGGCTTCTAGCTCGATGAGTACATCGCTATATAAATAGGGTATATATTATGAAGAATGTCAATGCGCTGCAAGTTATGAAATCCTCGCTTCCATATTATATGGGTACTTGACTGTAAGCTTAAATTTTCTCATCAACATCAACAGCTATGCATGGCGCCCAGATACTAATGTTACAAGCGAGGAATCTAAAATTATTCATCTTTATTAATTTTTGACTTACAATTTGTTTTACTCTATGCCTATCTTACTGGGAGAACCTGTGTTGAGAGCAGGCGCTATGCATGAGTAGTTAACTCTTAGGTACAATATTACTTGTACCTTATGCTTACGTCTTACTGTATTAAGAAAATATGTAAAATTATTTTGGAAATGTACATATGTATGTATTAGATATAATGGAAAAAATAAAGATTTTTTTTTTTAGTTGGATCAGTCGACTACTGAATATTTCACTTTAATATAATTATGGCAGGCTAGGGGGCATACATTGGGCCCCTAACTCGTATATTATAGGGCGGCTCGTAAACAAAACAATGAAAAGGTTCATTATTAAGATTGGTGAACGAAGAGACAGTTTATAAACCCATTTTTTAAAACTACCCTCTTGTGAGCAGATACATAGGTAATTTTTTTTTTACATAATCGGACATAATTCCCCCTCAAAATCTATGTCAACTTTTGAGATGCTGTGTGGAGAGTCGTTTGAATAAATGTAAGAGATGAAGTTCTGGGAAGGAAAAGAGTATTGAGGGGTGGGTATGTAGGACAGCATCTACAGACTCCAGAAGTGACGGACGTATGAATCATTGCGTTCCAAGGTGATGTTCCGAGAGAGTTCTGCTGGAGAAGCCAAAAGGTCTCCCTCAGCCAGTCTCTCGATATAACCTGCAACGCAGCTGATATGCAGAAGCACCCACCACCAAGACCCGGATAAATCGTATCCTGTGAAACCAGCTAAGTCACCAAACGTTAGGGTGACCTGTGTCAGAGGTGTTGGTTATCCAATAAATGGCTCCCGGGACGGCGGTACCCAGACCCGCCTTCCAATTTGAATACAGTTCATTAATAAAAAATTCTCGTTAATCACGAATAACCCCATTCAGTCGATTCCAAGGTATTAAATATACATTTTTTTTCTTTCAATATCGGAATCAATTAAGTTTCAGTTTCTTCGATTGCCGAAAAAGTAATATATGTTTTCAGCGTTTTCACCCGAGCATCTCAGTAGTCATTAAATATTTAATTCTAGAACAACGTTAAGAACAATCATTATTTTAAATTACCAGCGGTTTGTTCTGTGAAAGGCGGCAAATGGCCTTCATTACTCGTGCATCAATAAATTATCACCGACACCCTCCACCCTCCACTTCCCAAACCCGTGTTAATGCTTCCCGTGCTCCTGTTCCTTGCTCATTTTCCCACTTCATTTTTCATCGCTTTCACGGAAACATCAAAGAATACAAAAAAAAACATCATTTTTCCACAGTTCTCAGACTGAACTTCAAATTTCATTGTGATCTTCCACAAGGATTAATAATTACGATTGTCGATTTTTTCGCTACCGCTGTGTTAAAATGTTGCGGAATCGTTCAATCTAGGCGTCATCAACGCGATTGAGTGTAATGTTTGCTCAAAAACAGAATTTCTGTATTGCTCCTTCGCTTGGCGTTGAATTTTTCTGTCAGAATGAAGTCCGCTGATCAAATTGAGTGAGGTTGGACCGCTGGACTTCCTAATCATACAATAAGCTTATATGGGTTCCATGCCAACTCAGAATCAAGTCAATTCAACAACTCCTTGAAAAGTCATTATAAGCTTTGAAAAAAATAATTTGAAAAAAAGCCCATAACCTAACCTAACTTTTATGACTTTTCATATGAGGTGTTGGGTTGATTTCATTTTAAATTGTCGGTCACCGCTTATATTATGATCCTAGTAATAAATAAAACTTTTTATAGGAAGGAAAAAAAATTACAGAGGAGGTAAGTTGGAGAGTACCTACCTGAGTTTTAAGATTTTATTTTTTTATGTGAAAACTGCACAAGAGTCCCAAATGCCTCCAATCGCCTGGAGCCAGTGAGACTATGGCATCCCCGATTGGGACATGTGTGTGGCTGAAGGTAGTGGCGAGGGGAAGTACATAGGGAGGGGGAAGGTGGGGAAGTACTTGGCTATTCAGATCGATGACTATTGTAGTCTTTCCCTGGGCGGTACTGAGAGTATCAAACACTCCAGAACTCGCTACAGTATTAATAATAAAAATAAAAAAATCTTATAGATATTATAAAGGCGAAAGTTTGTATGGATGAGTGTTATTCTTTCACGCAATAAACACCGAATAGAATTTAAAAATTCTTTCACTAATCGAAAGCTACATTATTCGCGAGTAACATAGGCTATATATATTGGTAAGCTCTGGCGTAATGAATAAGCTGTAGAGTTATGCAATTATTTTTCATACGTTTTCTGTCCCTAACAAAATCGAGTTAGTGCAAATGTCAAACAAATTGTTACCTCGGACACAATGTTTTTTTTTTAAATTAGGCAATTCACCCTAAAAATAGTGCTTTGTTGGCGTCATAGTTAATATCTACCTATCTTTAAAAATGTTTATTGTCTGGACGAAAAGTATAGCGTTGCTATGTAATTATTTGACGTGGGCTGTCATTTTGTTATTTCTTTAGGTTACTCTGGATTCAAATATGAATAAAATACTAATTCCTATTTGAGGCGAAATCATCAGAATAAATTAGGGGAGTAGGTACTTAAAATAAATTTCTATAATGTAAATATTTTCTAAAATAGAATTTTTATTTGCGAAATGTCATTCTCAAATTTTGAAATTTTCTATTAAACAATAATTTTTTTATTAAACCAAAAAGCAAGAATAATAACAATTATGCCAATAATTATGCCAGTAATTTCCCACTAATACCACGCGAGCGAAGCCGCGGGTAAAAGCTAGTATTAAATATTTTATGAAATTACAATATATCAATTAAGATTTTTTATTTATTTGTGCCCACCAGAATCCAAACTCACGACCTCTGGATTCGGAGACAACAAGTATATTGTCAACCCTCTTAAATACACAACAAATCCAAAAAAGGTGTGCAAGATTCAACAACTTACCAAATAAATATTTATAAAAAGGGGGTCCATCCATTTTCTCCCTCAAAGTCGAGAAAACACACCAAAAATAAACAGAAAGACAGCAGCGGCAATTCGGCGAGTCTGAAAATTTAAAACTTGACAAATGAGCACAAAACAATTTGTGTGCGCTAGCTCATAAATAAATAGCGCCATAAATAAATCGGCCTTTACGTCAGTGGCATAGCATCGGCCTAAGTCCCTTGACAAATGTCGTGTAATACGTCAAACATTTATGTTTATGGGGCGCCGTACACAAATCTATTTGTAAAAAAACATTTATTACTAAACGACACTAATGTAAACAGTAATTTAATAACATTAAAACATATTTTTTTGCCGTCGAGTTTACCCCAATAAATAGTTGCATTAAGTGATTTAACATTCTTTCGAGGCAATAAGAATGTTTTGGGTACAAGAATAAAAACTTACTACGAGTTACGTGCAACGGTGTTTTGGTTGAATGCTCATTCATGAGGTTGAAAAACAATCTTTTATTTCTGTCACGAACAATATCGTGATACGGGAGGGTGTGGACTGTAAATCTTTATTTGTGTGAGACAAGACAATTGACGGTGTTTTTTTAAAGTCAATCACAGTATTTGGCAATTGAAAGGAGAAACCCTCTACCTTTGATGAGTTCACATGTTGTGATGCTGCAATCTTAATGGTGGCTGCTCTTCACGATAATAGCACAAATGGTGGTTACAGGTACCGACGCTTTTGGTATTAATTAGCGCCTATTACAACATTTCACGCGAGAATTTCAAGAGCGAGATGTGAACGATTTCACAACGATTTTTTCAAAGTGGGTAATTTTCGATTTTTGTGCGATATTGTGTATGTGCACCAAGTAGGTAGTCAACATCTTATTTTTGTAGTAAATAAGAAGGGACTTTCAAAGAAGGAGATGAACAAAAGGAGAAAATAACAATGCAAGACTTCGGAAAATGGGTTTCAGTTTGTAAGCTATTTCAGAACTAAACAATTTCTGTGAATAATTAATGAAATATTTGATTATTTTTTAAATCGTGTAAGTAAGGTTCTATGGATTTGTAGAAAAAAACTGGTACCTGGGCTTTAATCTGCCTTAGGATGGGAAAAAGGAGTGGCGTAGTTTCAAACTTCCATGTATACACAGCGTCCGTTCTCTTGTTGTGTGATGGGTCATCTTTGTTAGAATAAAACTATAGATTCGTTTAAAAATAAACCCACAAACAGTTTATTTTATGTGAATGTACCTGCAAATCAGCTAATTGTTCATTTTGTCATTTCTATTTTGAGAATATTAAAAAAAATACATGACGGCCTCCGTACGGCTCTTGACTCGCAATTCGAAAGTGGCAGAATCGATTCCCGGCGTACGAAAAATAAATTGTTTTATTAATTTGTGTTTTTTCACAATTAATTCATTTAAAATAATATAAAGTATATTTGCGACACGTTCCAGAGTGGAGATACTCTCAGTACCGCCCTTGTGTAAGACCACCATTCAGAATTGAAACGATGCTTGAAATGGCTTTAGTCATGTTTGGTGACTAGATCTGAATAGTCAGGTACTTCCCCACCTTCCTCCCCCTCATCTCCTTCCCCTCGCCAATGCTTTCAGCCCCAAAACATATCCTGATTTGGGATGCCATAGTCTTACTAGCTCCAGAGTTTTACTCCAGACGGGAGCAGCTGGGACTCTTGTGAGGTATTCACATACAAAAAAAATGTTATATGTACCTACGTCTTAGGAGATTTAATTTAAGTGCATGAAACACATATTGAGTTATTTAGGTTAAGATGATATTATTTTTTAAAGCAACAACCAAACATGTGTTATAATAAATTAATTTTGATCACTCTTTTGGTTAAGAGGAATATAAACGCTAGAAATATTTCGATTATCGTGCCTGCAAAGTTTGCAATCGAGCGTCTTATTTGCGCTCGGCAAGTGAGCGAAAAAGTGGTTTTTATTTATTTTGTCCATAATTTTATAAGAGTGAAAAAAAGTTAGAACATCGAAAACCTCAAAAATGGTCTTAGCCATAAAGGGGTATTTTTATAAAAATGTTTCTTGTTTTAATTTTTTTTTAGTGGTTTACGCTTATTTTTTTTGTTATATAAATAATAATTTTATTGTAATTCCGTTACATAGAAAACCTAGTAATAGCTTCAATTTATCCGTAGCATATTTTTTAATGTTGATACTGTAAGCCAATTCGTCATAAAGATTAATCTAAATAGTATCTAAATAGGATTTCACGTATAACTTCACCTTAACGCCACTGAATATGGGCCTCTCTCAAATGTTTCTTATTCCAACATTATTGTTTTGGGGTTCTCACTTATTTGAAGTCAGCAGTTCTTTTCAGTCGATCACAGTATTAAGGTAAATTAAATATCAAAAACTCATGTCAATTTTTTATTGAAATATTAAATTTAGGGTTAACACAATATTTACATGGACTTGCCTAAAATTTTACAACTAACACTACAACATTATATTAATATGGTAGATGATCAAATTATTTTAACTATTTTGACACAAAAATCACTAGCACGATAAATTTGCACATTCTCCTTTGGATTATATGATGCAAGATCATCAAGAATATGAGCGCTTTTATAAATACCGTAACGATTCACGTTTACGGTACCGTGACAGCAAAAAAGACAAAAAACATAAGTTCCTTATCGCTATAATGCTGCAGCTCTTTCTAATAGGTACATTAAATAATGGTGAGACAAAAGATAAGACACACAAAATACGTGTGACTGTTTCCTTCAAAGTACTACTTTTTTCCTTTGGAGGAAACAAACTGACTGTTTCCTCCAAAGTAAAACATTTTTACCTTGTATTTCATTTTCTTCATACGTTTGAGGGAGATGAGTGATAATGATTGTATGTTTCCTTCGGGGAAGGGGTGCAGACATTCGATCACCGTTTGTCTCATTTTCGACTGTTGTTATTTAGTGTGTAAGAAAGAACTGCTGCATTATACGTTTAAAAACAAAAGCAAAACCATCGGCGAATTGACAATTTTTTTAAAATTTTTGTTATACATTCAAACCTTAATAAATTATTATTAAACTATATTCCGTACTATATTACGTCACGGCTAGTTATTATTGTAGAGATGTCATGGTGTGGTGTACGAGAGAGAAGCAAGAAAATTATCACTTTTTTTCCTTTGGAGGAAACAGTCCTACGTACATTGTGTATCTCATCTTTTGAAAGAGTTGCAGCATTATAGCGATAAGGAACGTATGTCTATTGCCTTTTTTGCCGTCACGGTATCGTAACTGTGAATCGCCACGTTAATAATAAAAGCATTCAACGAATCAAATGTTTTCAAAAAACTATTATGATTATCATTAATCCTAATAAAGATATTTTTATGAACTTAAATCATAGTTAGAATTGTTGAAACAACAATGTACATTGCGGTTCTATTGCAAAAGAAGAACATTGTAAAAGGATTCATGATAAAAAATTCGAATCAAATAATTATTAAATATAACGTTAACGATTCATGTAATCACACTCCGCAAATCTTTCAATCAATCTCTCGTATATCGTATTTTGGTCCATATTATACATTCTTAATTTATGACTTTAATGAATTAGTTATACTCGTATCGCTTGAGACCATGCGAAAGGTGTGCAGAAAAATACTTTAATTTTTGTGAAAATAGAGAAACTATTGGCAAAAATATAAGTAAGAAATTACATGTACATCAATCTTATTACGGTGTGTCATTTTGTCAGTGTTACACAATTATCTAGCTGAAAATGTTGAAAAAATACAAGTTGTAAAATTACTTTAATTTTTTTATTTATTACGTCGTACTACTTTTGTCAGATAGTAAGACCTTTATCTAGCATCATCATCTGCCACCTTTGGAAAACTAGCATAGAGTCCCAACTATCCCGAGTCAGGGGACCTATTTAATCCTCAAACTGAAGGATGTTGAGGTCGAAGGAGTAAGGAGAAGGAGATTGGGAGGGTGACGGTTGGGAGATTCCTTGCTACGCTGATCTAGCACCTAAACTTATCGAAATACATTGGAAGCAAAATTACATCTCTGAATGGTGTCCTCCAACAACCGTTACACTAGAAGTTTTTCTCATTCTGGAAAATATAAATCGGTCTCTAAATATTTTCAGTAAATAATACACACATTATCAAAAAATCTTATTGGGTGGGAAAATATATTATTTATTGGGTAAAGCTTATTTCAGCTTACAATTAATTCATAAATTAACAATAAAACCACAGTTATTAAAGAATCAAAGCAGATTTGGATTCGTGTAGTGAAAATATAATTATATTTAGCATTTAAATGATTAGTAGTACAAATTACAAGTAAATATGTTTTAATTCAATATCTGTAAAATATTTGGTATAATTCAAAATTTTTACAGTGAATAATCAAGTGATGGTTATAATTTAAATCTACATATTTCTACTTTACAGTTATATCAATGTTTTTTTCATAATTTTATTTCCTTATGAACTAGCGGTACCTATTTTAAAAATGAATTATACCACAAATACTATACTGAAGTTGACAGAATGAAATATGGTTTAATATACAAATGCTTTCTAACTTTTATAAATACTAAATTATTATTTTTTTGAAAAATCGCATTTATATGAAATTGATAGCTATTTACAAGTAATGATATAGAAAAGTATCTTACGAAGACATATATTATTTTACTGAACTAAAATAACATTTTTTTTGAGACAATGTTCATACACAACCTAAAATATTATTGTGTAGAAAACTTTTATATTAACAAACAAAATTTTATTTCTACGAAAAAGTAAAAAATAAAATTCTGAAAAAATTCAAAATTGAGAAATTTTTAATTTCCGTCTTGCTTTAATATGAATATTATTTATTTTTAAAATGACTGATATTATACAATGAAATTTTGTTTTTTAAAAATAAAATTGTAAAATACTGTTTTTCTACACTTTTCGATCGTCATTGGTTAAGAGCCTTTTTTATCATTTATGTAGGGTCATTCGTAGTGAAGTCGTCCGTAGCTCCGTATACTGCCTCTGAATCACCGCATTGCTGGTCCGCGAACCCTGCCTTCGGTACCACTGTCAGTTGTTCTAAGTCTCCCTGTGTAACAAACAAAAAAAATTTGGGTCAATCACCAGGAATATATTTCTCGCACCAAATATGAAAAAACAAATGTTATCTTCCACGTAGTACCCAATAAAGACATTTTTTTTATTGAAAAAATTTTCCTTTGGTACAATACATACAATAGATACATATATATATAATGAAAGTATATAAAAGCTTAATACAATGATAATTATTACAATTTTATATATATATTTTTAAATTATTCTCCCATAATAAGCAAATGCTTGTGTGTACGGGAGGAAGTATTATTTGGTTATTTTGATTTTGATATGTATATATTTTATTTCCGGGTTGAATCTTTCACAAATGAAAGACTAAACCCTTACACACACTTTTACACAAACGAATATCTAGTAAATTCACGCAATGTAAGTGCACCATATTAGTATAATAAATACAAAACAATACAAGAACAATACTTTAATTGTAAATATTTTAATTGTGTTTTGAAATTGTTGAAACTGTCACAAAGGGATCTTATATTTTCTGGTAATTTATTGAAGAAATTTATTCCTAAGTATTTGTAGTTTTGCTGTGTTTTTGAAAGGTATGGTTTTGTTTAGGATATCCTCTTTGTAGACTTGTAAGGTTGAGTGATACAGAAAAAGAGTATTTAATTTTCTGACTATATATTTAAATTCTTTGAATATGAGTTTAGATGGATATAAAAATGATTTTTTAAATATTATTTTAATTATTAGTTTTAAGGTAAGAGGTAAAATGGCTTTTTTCCGGCATCCAATTGATAAAAGTAATAAGTGATTAGATGTTTGAACGAAATATCTAAAGTCAGCTTAATATCTAATTGCTAGTGTCTATGGAATGGATGTTAATGAATAAACTTGAGACGATTCGGGTGAATTAAAAAAAAAACTGTTAAAAGTTCTTATGGTTTTTTTTTACATTAGCTCCACACAAGGGGTCCGTGGCGGACTAAAAGCGTCAGAGCCCGGTGCGGCAAAGCCGAATGAACCCCCCCCCCCCCAGTTTTAGAAGTTGATGTAATTTTACAAGCTTTTTATTCAGTTCACACGGGCCTCTGGTCCTGGGAGGCCTCCAAACGCCTCTATGTTTCCTTGATCAAATCCTTGATTTTTAGATTATTCAAAAATCTAATGAATAAAGAAAACTTAAAAAAAAAATTTAAAAAAAAATCCTGAACAAGGCTTTAAGGCACCAGGACACTATAAAGAAAAAAAATCTATTTCATTTTCTGAAAGATACATCTGTTAATAATAACAGGTGCATCTTTCAGAAAATTATATAAAAAATGTCATTTTTTTTTAAGTGTCCTGGTGCCTTAAAGCCTTATTTCGGATTTGATCAAGGGAACATAGAGGCGTTTGGAGGCCGCCCCCCCGCCCAAACCCGGGTCGCGCCCCAGGCTTAATCAAGGCCTACGTCATCTTTGGGGATGCTGTGTGGAGGGTCTTTTTGGGGAAATGAAAGAGAGGAAGTTCTTGTAAGGAAAAGATATGACGGGTGGTTCGGAATCTGAGGGTCAATGTGTCAAGGAGTAACGGAAGTATGAATCCGTCCCTCCCACTGCGGTAGAAGCCGATGGGTCGCGAGAATCCGGATAGAAAGGTGTAGGTTAGGTCTCCCTCAACCAGTCTCTCCCGATCCGGTCCGCCACGCAGTGGGTGGGCAAATGCATCCGACGCTAACACCTAGACAAACCTCACCCCGATGAACCCGGGAACCATAGCAAACCACTTAGAGTGATCTATATCAGGGATGTTAGTTATCCATTAAATGGTTACTGGGGTGGCGGCAACCATACCCACAATTTAAAAATTAGTTCATTATAAGTTATAATTTGTTGATAATAATTATTGTAATATGTCATTTTTAAATTACTTTTTGTACAGTTAATTAGGTTTCTCGGGTTCCTGCCTTCAATGTGTTTTTATTTTTTTGATTATACAATTTTTTCTTGTAAAATAGACAGAAAGCGTGAGCAACATTATACAGCAACTAAACATGCTTAGAATTTAGGAGCCTAGTGTGAACTGATCAAGTTACAAAAGATTGACTGATACATTTTTTATGCATTTATTCTTATTATTTTCTTAGGTATTTAGGAATAAGCACAACTTAATCATTTACGCCATAAAATTTTGCAATCTGATGTAAATAACTGATTTGATATGAATAACGTAAAAAAATTATAAAATATTCGGTTATCTAGTGATGATGGAAAAATGGTTATCTAGTGGTTATCTAGTGATGATGGAAAAATGAACGACAAATTATTATTAATTAGTTAGCAATAGTCCTTCAAATGTCATTTTGCATTATTTTCTAAAGCATAACATACAAAGATGTGAAAAACCGGGATATATAAAATAGTTTTAAGGGCATATATGTATACAATGATTGAACAGATCAAGTGAACCGAATAGGTACTTGAGACGGGTCACGTCAGATGTCGAAATAATATTCCTACGTTTGTTGAAAAGCGTAAGGATATCGATGAAGAAAGGAATTTGTGCCATTACAGGTATTTATGGACCTCCCCCCTCTCTCCCTTCTCCCCTGGGTGAAGGCAGCGGGCATTATCATAAATTAGAAGTTGCCAGCCATGTTTGATATCCTCTTGAGACCTGGGACTTAACGAGCCTTAGCTTTATTTTTTGGGGCTTTTCTTTTTAAGCTGGCTAAGAATTAGAAATCAGTAATTATTTTCCTACAATCAACAAAGTCAAAATAAATTCGAGTATTTTGCCACCTATACGATTAGTGGTAGTAAAACTAATAATATACGCTACTCGAAGAATAATACTAATGAAATGTTTACTCAGAGTTGGATGTTTTAATGAATGTTTCGACGAAATTTTACCCAAGGCGAAAGAGCCTGAGTAGAAAGTAGTCTATTTATTCGCATATCGCATACAGCGTACATAGGTAGGTACTAGTTGCTCGAATAAAAATATTATTTTATATTCATGTTTCAAAGAATCTCTACTGTACATTGTAAATTTAAAATCAAATCAAAGTCAATTCGGAAAGGGTTCAGCTTACTGGTGAATGTGTCATGTCTTACAGTCAACCCAAATTGATTGTTTAGATATATTATAATATTTAAAATTATTTTGTATTTGTTAGTTGCAATGATGACGGCTGGCGTAGCGCAGCGGTAAGACGCTTGACTCGCGCACCGAAGGTCGCGGGATCGAATCCCGGCGTGGCAAATAATTTTTTTTTGATTAATTTGTGTTATTTCACAATTTATTCATTTAAAAATAATAAATAATATATTTGCGGCACGTTCCAGAAAATGTTGCTTGAAACGGCATTAGCCGTGTTTAACCAGATCTGAATTAACTAGATTAACCAGATCTGAATAGCCAGGTACTTCCCCACCTTCCTCCTCCCTATCTCCTTCCCCTCCCCACTACCCTCAGCCTCACAACATACCCCAACTGGAGATGCCATAGTCTCACTGGCTTCAGACGGGAGCAGTTGGGACTCTTGTGAGGTATTCATGTAAAAAAAAAAAAATGATACAAATAACAGATAAAGAAAAAAATATATATATAGGTTACGTTAACTCTCCCGCCCTCCAATTTTTTTACGTTAGTTTCACACATGAGGCTCTGAGGAAAATAATTTTCATCAGGGCTCATATCATCTTAGGGGATGCTGTGTGGAGGGTCTTTTTAAAAATCGGAAATTCTGGGGAGGAAAATGGTATAAAGGATGGGTAAGAATCTGGGGGTCAGTGTGTTCAGTAGTGAAGGACATATGAATCCATTCCTCCCACTGCGGTGTAAGGTGACCGGACGAGAGAGTTCGGCAGGAGGAATCAAAAGGTCTCCCTCAACCAGTCTCACGATAACCGTGGGTAAACCGCCACTAAGACTTAGACAAACCTCACCCCATGAACCTGGGCATCCCTACTAAGTCACCAAACGTAGTAAACCCCGAACTTGGGGTGATCTTGTCAGATGTATTGGTTAACCAGTAAATGGTTCCCGGGTGGCAGTACTCATACCCACCTCCCAAATTCAGAAACAACATCATTGCAGAAACACCTTTTTCAGTTTATAAATATTGTAGTAGCAATTTTTCAAATATTGTCAAGTTTTTTGTAACACGAAAATTTTACCTTTTATATTTTTGAAGTAAAACTTCTTTACGCACGCTTGACTTGGGGAGTAAGCTGGTGAATGCGTTACGAAAGTAATATGCGAACGATGATCGGTGCAAACAGTCATCGGGCGAGGCGAACGGTCGGGCCTTCGCGCACGCTTGAAGTTGAGAGGGAGATATAAGCTAATGAAGATAGAAACAGATAGAGTTACGTTTCGTATATTACCGTAGGGGTAAGAGAGAGAGGTGCGAGCACAAGGAATCATTAATTGAATAACCATGCCATAGGTCACCCCAAGGTTGTAGGTCACCCCAAGGTCATATGTCACCCCAGGGTCAAAGGTCACCCCATGGTCATATGTCACCCTAATGTCATATGTCACCCCAATATCATATGTTCTTTTATAAGTTAGTGAAGTTTTACTTCAGTCGTGTGGTCTAAAGCACACTCGTTTTTTTTAAATTACTCGTTCAAGCATCTAGAACAACATTTTATAATATTCGATAAAGAAACCATCTACAAGTCAGCGCGGTTAACATAAGAAAATAAAGGAGGGTGCGTTCAACGGGAACCGAGGACGCATAGTAAGTATTTTACATGATTTTAAATTGAAAATATAAAAGCAATACAATTACTTTGAGAAACCCGCTTGTTGCACAATTTTCCGAGCACAACATTATTATGTGTGTACGTATTGTATACAGGAATTACAAAGTGCATTATCCATCACATTCCCCTACGAACCTGTACGCTGTCAAGTAGAACCAATTTGCTAACTAGAACACAGTACATGTAACAAGATGGGACCATAGCTGATTTGATTATATTAAATCCTGTTTTCCAAAGGACACATTGCACTAACCAGGTAACTTCTAATAACGTTTCGGATTAATGGAATTAGCCGTGGCGATACTTCATTCTTCGCATGGTCCCTGTTTCCTAATATCTGAATGGATAATAGTGATTGAGCGCTTTGTTTAATTACCGTGACTATTCACGATAATGGTACCGTAACGGTATAAAAAAGGCTATAAACATACGTTCTTTATCACAATAATGCTGCTTCTCTTTTAAAAGATGAGATACACAACGTACGTAGATCTGTTTCCTCCAAAGGAAAAATTAGTCATCATTTTCTTGCATCTCTCTCACACATGGTACAGTGAAGTCTCCGTAAACCCCTCCAATACTGCTGTGACGATAATTTTGAAAATATAGAATATATATGTAGTTTCAAGGATAATATTGAAGTGTGAGTGAATTCCAAAAATTCAAAAACGTTAAATATCGGTGTGCTGATGGTTTTGCTTTTGTTCTTACATATTTTTTTATTTATTTACGGGACAAATAGTCCATTAACAATATAATATTATAACACGAATAAAAAAAAGGGAGATGACAATGGAAGGAGAGTACAAATATATATGAAGAGCATTGACAAAATACATATAATATAAAAGTACCTATAGAAGATAGAATAATACAAATACATATAATATAAAAGTACATAAGTAGCTTGAAGATGGATTTAAAAAGACTAAAAAATCACATTGCTTATCGACTGCCGAAAGTCATTTAGACTTACACCAAAAAATTCAGTGCTTTGATTTGCGTTGACAAGTCTCGACATTCTGGATAAAGGAGAATGATATCCATAGTTAGTAGAATGTTGATTGAGAAACACCAATTCATTATTTCGGAGTCTACGGGAAGGGATGTTGAACTGGATGAGTTGTAACAAAGCAGGTGTGTCAGTAATACTGTTGATGATTTTGAAAATGCATATAAGATCAGAGTCCTTTCTACGTTTTTCTAAAGAAGAAATGTTTAAAGCTTGTTCAATTTCATCATACGAGTAGTCGCCTCTAACCTGACCTAACCTAACCTCCAAGCAATTCCTCGTAGGAAGCGATGTTGTACAGATTCGATTTGGCAAATGTGGACAGCATAGAAATGAGACCAAATAACACTAGCGTATTCAAGGTGAGGGCGAACCAGCGAACAGGAAAGAGTTTTAAGTGTATTTATATGTTTAAAGTCAGAGGTAATTCTATGAATGAAGCCGAGTAGTTTAAGTTATTTGTTTACAATGTTATCACGGAAAGAAAGTTTGCAGTCAAGAGTGACCCCAACGTCCTTGATAGATGTGACAGTAGAGAGACAAAAATTATTTAGTTTATAATCAAACTGAATAGGTTTTTTGGTTCTATAAAAGGACAAAATTTTGCATTTATCAACATTAAGTTCCATGCAGTTAATTTTGCACCAATCATTAAATGAATCAATATCAAGTTGAAAAAGTAAACAATCAAGATGGGATTTAATTATCTTAAGAATCTTATTATCATCTACAATTAATGCTGCAATTATTTATTTTACACTAAATAACAACAGTCGAAAATAAGATAAACGGTGAACGTATGTCTGCACCCCACCACTTAAAGGAAACATACAATCGTTATCATAATGCACGTATATTTATTGCCTTTTTTGCCTTTACGGTACCGTAAACGTGGATTGTCGCGGTAATAATAAAATCATCCATTGGTTTTAGTAATTATTAATAGGTTATAAAACTAATCGTAACGGTTACTTAGTCAATGGTGTCTAAATAAAATACGAGTGTTCTTTAGACAACACGACTGAAGTAAAACTTCACTAAACTTATAAAAAAAGAGAGAAAGAAAATGTGCGCCCGCACTGATCTCTCTTGCTCCTACAGTGTGATACAGAGAATAGGCCCGCACTGTGTCTTAGATATGCGAAACGTAACTGGCTATGAGAGAAAGAAAATGTGTTCTCTCACCTCTCTCTCTTACCCCTACAGTAATATACGAAACGTAACTCTCTCTCTTTCTATCTTCACTAACTTATATCTCCCTCGCCTCGCCCGATCACACTTTTCGTAACGCTCTCGTCACGCATTCACCAGCTTACTCCCCAGGTCAAGCGTGCGTGAAGAAGTTTTACTTCAATAAACTCCTGTTTACAACTAACAACTTATAATAAAGAACTTGTAACATGTGATTAACGATTAAAACTAGGGGTGAACTATTCATAGAGACTGAAAAAATAAGGACTAGGTTTAGGTATATTTTTAGAAAATTTATATTCTTTCTTTCTTTTTTTCTTGGGACTTGCCGACAGGTTTAAAACTACTATACATGCACACTGTCTGATATTGTTTTTTATAGATTATTATTGGATATGGTAGGTATGGATTATTATTAAGGTCATCAACATCTTCAAAATACTATATTCTATTAAAATTAATAAATTACTTTGTTTTACCACTATAATTGATTATAAAAAATCGACATGTTTATTAAGCCAAGCTTACTTCATCAGGGTTTTAATAATACTGATTTTTAAAAATAGACATAGAACATGGTGTCAAAAAAACTATATTGTAATTTAATTTCATTGATCAATCAATAGGTTATCAATGTAACAGTACATCCTTCATTATAGAGATTAATTTATAACCAATGGAGAGCCAAATACTACAATATTTTCACTACTTTATTCAAATTTAAAGGACAATGCTTTGGAACAAGAATAAAAGTGTCGGATCTGCAAACGATTGAAAATCGTTCTATCGTCTTATTTATTGGTTTGTTTTGTTGATTTCAAAATCTTTATTTTCGGAATATCTAATGAAATTAAATGAAATGCAAAATACCAAACCACACTCTATTTCTTGATCTCAAAGGCAGTAAAAATGCAGAAACAATAAACGGTCTTCTGCAAAACTACAAAATCGCACATCTGACATTGTTCTTTGGGACCGTCAGAGACCGTAAAAAGATCAGTTATCAAAATTTTACAAAAACTTGTTTGTTATATTATTTTAGATATTACAAGAAATCACAAGAAAAATAATTCCATTCGAATACGAATACGAATACGTACGTATACGTCATACGAATGTGGAAATATTGTCACAATTTGATTGAGTATTTAAACTAATTACTTAAATATGTATATAATTTTTAAATAAGGATATGTTACATTTAGCAAATGATGAAAACACTAATTTTCAAAATTCAATTCAAAACATTATCAACTCGACTCGTAGTTAAGACGTGGTAACAGGTACGCAGTTAATTAGTTTTAATCCA
Organism: Limnephilus lunatus; assembly: GCA_917563855.2. Lineage (NCBI taxonomy): Eukaryota > Metazoa > Arthropoda > Insecta > Trichoptera > Limnephilidae > Limnephilus > Limnephilus lunatus. The sequence continues at coordinate 95,263,032 of OU830593.1, read as the reverse complement.
AAGCTTATCCGGATAAGCTAACACGAGTCGAATAACTAATAATAGTGTCGTCACTATGTAATTAATATTAACGATAATAATAATATTAAGATTACGCACCAATAGTACTTAAATTTTTTATTATTTACAAAAGAGTTAAAAATTATAATTTTTTGGTAAATAATGCAGTTATTTATATTCATCATTTTTGATTGATTTACTTCTTCATCGCAGTAACTAAAAAAAGCAAATTAATTGAGTTACTTCATCAAAACTTTTTGAGAAGTTGATTACCATTAGGCTGATATTTGTGGTATATGGTAATTCATCAACCTTCAAAAAAGTATAAAAAGAAAGTTTTTTTTATAAAAATTAAATACTTTTATTCATTACCATATTAATCTAAAATTACTTTGTGGCATTCTGAAATTATAATTTATTCAATCAGCTATTAGTCAATAAATACTATGAAAAATAATGCAATGCATTCGTTCGTGTTTACTATGTTAAAGTGCTCATGGTGCGTAATTATTTCGATGAAATATTATTTTAATTAATAATTAAGCGTTTGTATTACGTACCGAAAATAGATATCCGATGATGAGATCAGCATCCTTGGGAGTATCCAGCGAGTTACGCTGGAGCACGTCAGTCCTCAGCCAGCGGCAGTCCACGTAGCTTCTTACTGTACTATCTCCATGAACACTGTAAAAAACACAAGTTTTTAGAAGACCCATTTTAATTAATTAGACCCATAATTTATTATAATTCATTTAGGATTTGTGGAGTTTTCTTTTACATTAGCTCCTCGCAGGAGGCTCTACGGGAAATTATTTCTCTTAGGGCTTGTTTCATCTTTGGGAATGCTTTGTGGAGGGTATTTTTAAGGATCGGAGGGAGAGCAAGTTCTGGGAAGGAAATAGGTGGGTAGGAGTAGAGTGGGGGAAGTGTGCCGGGATTGACGGGCGTTTGAATCCCTTAAATTGCGATGCAAGGTCGAGGGAGTTCTGCTGGAGACCAAACCAAGCCAAACCCTACTTCACGGATCCTGGCACCTCTGTTATGTCATCAAAAATAGCTAATCACTTGCGTTGGGGTTACTAACTGCAGAAGTGTTGGTTATCCAATAAATGTTTTATTAACCAACCAAAGTCTTTGATAGTTAAAAAAAAAACAAAAATTCTCTTGCCTTTCAAAAACATATATATAACATACTATCGATTTTTAAAAATATTATTATAATCAATTTGTTTTATAATTTCAAAAATTCTAGTGAAGATCAGAAATTTACCTTTCGAATGAATGTCGTAAGTAAATCTAATAAACAAAAGTAAAAATAGGTTTGTTCGATTCGATTCGATTCAATTTGTTAAATTCGAAATTTGTAAGTTTGATTTTTTAAATTTATTTATTTATTGTTTTTTTTTATAATGTCAATAATATTATTATTTAATGAATAAAAACAGTTTATTATAAACGAGTTCTGCTTCGTAATTATTATTATGCGTTACAGCTGTTTCGCCCTCTGAAGGCATTACCAAACTGTTCGATAATGCCTTTAGAGGGCGAAACAGCTGTAACGCATAATAATTACGAAGCAGAACTCGTTTTTAGTAAACTGTTTTTATACATTAAATAATAATATTATTGATTTTATAAAATAAATAAAATGGAATCTACAAAATAAACTTAATAACAATAAATAAAAAATGTATTTTTAATTATTTTTATTTTTAAATTTCTTTTACTTTATAAACAATTAATTCATAATATGAGTAATTCAAATACAACAAATCATTTAGGGGGTATTTTACCATCCTCCTGAGAGATTTTCCATATAAAATCGTTGATTTTCGATTAATTAAACATGATTTATGCATGTTAGAATAAGTTAACAATAATAATCTAAGAATAATAATAATCTAATATTTCACTGATGGGAATAACCTTAAAAAAAGTATAAAAAGAAAGTTTTTCTTATAAAAAATGATTTATGTATATAAAAATTCTGAGTTTAGTATTGCTATTTTTTGAACCCATGAATAGTGGCTATATATAGGATAATAAACCCCAGTTTAAATATTATATTTGTAAATTTAAAATATCTGTTACCGTACGAACCTTTACCAAATTGCAGGCAGTGATGACGAACGTGAAATAGATAGAAAAGAATAAGTTAGCTGGGTATTCACACCTAATCACGAAAAAAAAATTAAAGGAAGTTTCAATTGTGAACGATATTCTCTAACTTCCACACTTAAAAAATCAGGTGCTATTTTAGTTGTACCAGATACTGGATTAAATTTTAAAATTTCTGCCTTGAAAGTCATAAAAAAATTGAACCATACATTCAAGTGACTTTAAGATTCGCTTCATTGGAGACTTAGCAGGGGTGCCCGGGTTTACGGGGTGAGGTTTGTCGAGGTCTTGGCGAGGGAAGCATTTGCCCACCGAGCTGCGGGCCGGATCCAGCCAGACTCCCTCGAACAAAAGCCTTTCACCGTAGTGGGAGGGAAGAATTCGTCACTACTGGACAAATTGACCCCCAGATTCCTGCCCACCCGTCATATCTTTTGATTTCTCGGAACTTTCTCTTCTTTATTTAGTTAAAAAAGCTTCACACAGAATTCCAAAATATGACCGTACTTTTACCATTCTGTGGTCCTTTTACTATCAATGTGATTCATATCAATAAAATTACGTTGCTTCTTCCAACAGAGCAAACTTATTATGTGGCATCATTTAAATTCAAAATTAATAGAATACTCAGTTTAAACCACGTTTATTGTTTAAAAAAAACATGATGAATTAAGCATTTTTTACGACACATGTTGGTTTTTTAAACAATAAACGTGGTTAAGTACTCTAATAATTTTGAAAATTACGTTATATTTTTATCATTTTACCGAAGCAAGATACAAATCCTGAACAAAATGAAAGGAAGAGTTTGACTCGTGTATTAAAAAATTCTCAAATTAATTCCTGCTATCTTTGATGGAGACTTATACCTAACTCCCGAGTGTTGGGCAACTAACTATGCATTCTTAATATTTCGTACCTTACTCAAAATTCGGACAGTGCCATATTAATATTAAATGCCACCACAACAAATATCTCCGGTTGCGAAAAGGCTGAATTCATTGTCCGGTGGTTCTGAATTTCAGTTCTTGATTTTCCTACCTTTGCCACCAAATTCACCTCTACCGAGCGAAGCTACCATCAGCGCCTCTAACGGTAGATGTTTATCCATCTTTTTGAAGTGAAAACTTCTTCAGCATACCGTTGTGATTTGGACGCCATCCGTTATCCGTTTTTGGGCCTTTGTACAGAAGGCTAAAGTGTCTACCCACCTACCCAGCTTTTTATTACATCATTGTTAGGAGAAAAAATAGATCATAGATTTTTTGTTTTTTTTTTAAAGCGAACATCAAATAATGGTAGGATGTTAGAACAATACAAATATAATTCACAACTATTGTGGATATATCCTTGCGTACAAGGTAAGTCAAATAAACTGTGTCAGCTGAGTTTTTAATCAAACCATTTTATGACACAAATAATGAATTGAACATAAGAACTCTGTTTTCAACAATGCTTGATAAAAATCTGTTAAAACATAATTTGTTTTATAATTAGGAATAGTTAATTAGCAGATAGATTTAAAAGAAATACTTGTAGCTAAATTGTGATTAAAAAAACAGAATCTTGTTACTTTTGGTGCACTAATAAATTTATAAGGTATATAACCGAAAGCGTAAGTTATTTTTTTAAGTATTGGTTCACAAGTGACAAGAAGAGAAAACAAGGTAGACCATTTAGACGGTGGGTTGACGACATCAAAGCCATAGCAGGTGATACATGGACAAGAGTAGCTAATGATAGAGAGAAATGGCGACAGTTGGAGGAGGCCTTTGTCAACTAGTGTCGTACAGACAGGGAGTCGATGCATGATAAGTGTTATAAATATTATAAAAAATGTTATGTAATTTGCTGTATGAATATAAACTATTATTATTTATAACCGAAAGCATATGTGTAAGATCGACAAATGACAGTGCTCTAATGGTAAATATTTTTTTGTATATTTATTTATATGTGAATACCGCTTAAGAGTCCTAACTGCTACCAACCGTCTGGAGTCAGTGATAGTATGGCATCCCCAATTGGGGAATGTTGTGACGCTGAAGGTAATGGTAGGGGAAGGAGATGAGAAAAAGGAAGGTGGGGAAGATCCTGGCCATTCAGATCTGGTCACCAAACACGTCCAAAGCCATTTTAAGCATAGTTTCATTTCTTAATACTGGTCTCACATCAGGGCGATAATAAGATAATCTTCCACTCTGGAACGTGCCGGAAATTTACGATCAACAACGATAAAAGATTAGTACAATATTTTATACAGTCTACATTACTACTTTTAGTATATGATACGAAATATAACCGAATCAAATAAATACGCTCACGACCGCGTTTTCCATACCTATGTTAACCTAACCTAACTTTATCCAACACAAATTGCGTGTGGGGATCAACAAAATGTGGGAATTGCAATAAGAAAACGCGCTTCTCCGTTGGGTTAGGTTAGGTTAAGATTAACATTAGGGTGGGTCACGACTGTATGGGAAAAAAATCTTGTTTTTAAATAGTAATAAAAGGGTGTTAAATGGAGATATAATTTTTTAAATAATATTTGGTTATCTTCGTCCTTCGGATTGACTTTGAAATTTCACGTAATAGAGAAAAACCCACACTTGTTAAATCTATTAAAAAAGTTAGATAAACCATTAAAAATGAACTATTTTTGATAAAACAGGAAAAAGACGAAATATTTTGATTTATTTATTAAAAAAATATATTAATATTATTCAAATTATCTGAAGGCAGTGTATTCAAATACCAGAAAAATCATTCTTACTCTCAAATATCGGAATTATTTTTACTTAATCTTGAGACTTTTTGTAAATGATTTCGTAAAAATATACAATATTTGCTATGGAAGATTACAAAAATACGGTTTAAAGGATTCATAGTAACTTTTATATAAACTGTAAATAACCCTTTATAATGAAAATTTTCAAAACTTTGAAGTGAATCCGGAGGAAGAAGATCGTATCAGAAATTTGAAAAATTTTAAACACGTTTTGAACCCATTTGGCACCCTTTTATCGCTCTTAAAATTTAATTCTCCTGTGAAGTCCTCATTTTGGCGAGCAACTTGTCCAAAGTTTTGATACGTTGTAGCCAGATAGTTGAAAGCCTACTGTGGAGTGTTGATGCTTAGCTTTTCCAGGATGGATTTTTCCATTTGTGCATCTAGCTCTCCATGATTCAATCCTGAGTATTTTTCTACAGAACCACATTTCGAGGGCATTTGTCAATTCTCTTTCGCAAACTCTAAAAGTCCATTTTTCCACACCGTAAATAAATATGAGGAAAATTAATCAATCAATCAATCTTGGTGGTCTTCGTTATGTCTCTGTCACTCCATATCTTTTGCACTTTACCATGGCGTCTTTTGTCATGAAAATTCTTCATTTTCACTATGTATGTATGTTCTATTATATACACAATTCTCTAAACCTCCGTACCACGTTTTGGTTCTATTCATCCTGTATGTTGTGAAACCTGAGGTTAAATCATCCTGTTAACATTATATACAGCATTATCTCCCTTCAGTGTGGATGCCGAACAATCAAGACTAAGTCCATTGTGGCATTAAGGCTATTGAGGGATCTCAAAGGATAGACTCAGTGCGTACGATGACAACAACACTGGGCCGTATTGATGGCCTATTGAAAAGCTGATTGAATTACGGAGTAATTAAAATGATAAGATATCTACTGAAGTATCTCTTCGAGTAAATCTTGAAGATTCGAACAGAAAATAAATAATTAGACGTAATTAATTGATTTTTTGTTCGGACCAGTATTACTTCAATCTTTCCAATTAATCTCTTCCCCATCTCCACTTTACTAAAATTCCGAAATATGGTGGTAATTCGAGCTATTTTATAAATTAATTAGTAAACATTTTTTTTACATAGCTCCGCAAAGGAGTTCCTCAGGAAAAAAACATCCCTCAGGGTCTACGTCGTCTTTGGGGATGCATTGTGGGGGGTCTTTTTAGGGAAAGTAAAGAGAGCAAGTTCTGGGAAGGAAAAAGGTTTAAGGGGTGGGTAGGAAACTGGGGGTTAACGTGTCCAGGAATGACAGACGTATGAATTCATCCTTCCCACTGTGGTGCAAGGCGATGGGTCGGGAAAGTCCGGCTGGAGAGCTCTAGGTTAGGTCCCCCTCAACTAGTCTCTCCCGATCCGGCCCAAATGTCACCCCGTGAACCCGGGCATCCCCAATAAGTCATTTAACGTTGCAAACCACTTGGAGGACCTACGGCGGGGGTGTTGGTTATTCAATAAATAGTTTCCGGGGCGGCGGTACTCGTGCCCGCCTCTCAAATGTGAGCATTGCTGCATGTACTTTTTTATTGTTAGATCATAGGTATAAGTATTTGGCATAAAACAGTGATGAGTGGAGGAAGACTCTTGAGGAGGCCAAGACCAGCCAGAGGTTGTAGAGCCAAGAGTTATGATGATGATAGGTTTGAGACACAGATTGTCTGCGCTGTAGGGTGCACTAAAATTTTTTTTGGAATTTCAAAATTTCATGTTGATAAAAAGTTATTTATATGGATCCACCGAATAGAAAATATTTAGGTCGAGGCCTAAACTTCAGACCTCTTGTGAGAGGCCTAAATGTTTTTCAATTGGGCGATTTTTGTAGTGTAATATAAGTCCTTAGAGACAACTTTTTATTAGACTTGATATTTTGAATTTGCAAGGACAATTTTTTTTTTTCGATAAATCCCACAAGGTACTGACTAATTTTCTACTGATTTTCACTCATCCGTTAATATTTATTATTCAACTTTCCTTTTGTAATCATTGAAATTGAATTATCGAATTTCGGTGGTTCAACCAAAATTACAGCTTTCATCTCATGGTATTCCGAAATTAATCAATCTCTGAACACGTCACTGGAAACAGAAACGTTAATCAAAATTTCTGTATCTCATATAATAATATATACGTTAGTTTCAATCAATGTTCCTGTTTAATCAATATTCCTCCTGTACCGGAACAGAATCCACCGAACTACATCATCGCCTTCAATCATATCCAATATTCTGTCAATTGTATGGAGAAGCATGCTGAGCGAATTGAACTCTAACCCGACAAAACCCGTCTATAACTAGAAACAGATGGCGCTTACGCAAATAACAGAAATAATACTTCGATATTTCATAATTTTCCGACAAAATAAAATTATTACTGTTGGCCTAAAATTGGATTCGGATTTGATAATACATTATTTGGAGAGTTGAAACAATCTGACTTTATAAGAAAAGAGTGTCTATCAAATACCTTCCGATATAAACACTCAGAGACCAACAGTGCAACGCCTCTAATTTTTAGTTTTATTTTTTAACAACTTTTGAGGTGAAAACTTCTTTAGCGTCGTCATTGATTTGAAACTCAATGAAACGAAAAAAGAGACAAACACATACGTCTGTAGGATTAAGTCTCCAAAAAAATGATGTAGTAAAATAGGTCTCCTCTTTGTGCGGTGCTCCTCACTCGTGTCTACTTTAGTTTTCTAAAGGTTTCATTTCTACCGCGTGTGAACTGCACACTCTGTTTTTTTTGGTACATTAGCTTCACACAGGTGGTTCCGAGGTAAATAATTCCCCCTAAAGGTCTTTTAAGGGAAAGGAAGAAGAGGAAGTTCTGGAAAGAAAAATGGTATGAGGTGTGGGTAGAAATCTGGGATCCACGTATCCAGGAGTGACGGACTTAGGAATTCATCTCTCCCACTGCGACGCTGGGTCGAGAGAATCCAGCTAAAGAGGTAAAATGTCTCCTCCATCAACTAGTCTCTCTCGATCCGGCCCGCCACGCAGATAAAAAATACAAAGATGCTTTTATTTACATAAGTTTCACGCAGGAGGCCCTGAGGAAAATATTTTCTCTCTGGGCCTTTATCTTGGGGGATGCTGTGTGGAGGGTCTTTTTAAGGAAAGGAAGGAGAGGAAGTTGTGAGAAGGAAAAAGGTATAAGGGATGGGTAAGAATCTGGGGTCAGTGTGTTTAGCAGTAACGGACGTATGAATCCATCCATTCAACTGAGGTACAAAGCGTTGGGTCAAGAGAGAGCAGCTGGAGTGGTCAAAAGAAATTAACCACTCCCGATCCGGCTCAACACGCAGCTTATGAGCAGGCGCGTCCACCGCCAAGACCTAAACATACCTAATGAATCCGGGAATCCCTGCCCAATTTTATTCTATTTACAAAAATTCATATTTAATATTATCTTTTAATTTTCCTACTTCGCTAAGATCTTCACTTTAGAAACTTGATTTTGTTTATTTACATTTTAAGCAGAAGATAATATTTTCATTATCTCAAACAAAATCGGACCTTTTAAAATATTTACTCTAGAAATAAAATATTTCACTAAACTCAACATAAAGTAAAGCTTCTAGGGAGAATCAACGACTTGGGAAAATCTGCTTTAGGGGGAATCAACGACTGTCTCATTATCAGTGATCATTAGAGTTATCCCCCAAAGTGCTTATAATTACTGAAAATTAAAATGGCGAAGACAAAATTATATGTTTTCAGTTGACTACTTGTTTTTCAAGTATTAGTTAACAGTTTTACTAAAATTACATGATTAGCGTGATTACATTCTCATTAGTTCCTTATTTTATCTGTTACTAGAATCACAGCGTGTCCTTCATTAATTACCTAGGTACGTGTCTAGAAAATATCAATTTGTGTAAAGATAAAAGGCACTATAAAAATTATTACATTTTCAGAATAGAACAGAAATAGATACACTATATTTTTAGAAGACTTCCACCAAATGAATGACGAACGGTGTATTACTGTCACATTATTAAATTTGTAAGCACTGCAGGGAACATTCTCCGTCTTCCCGTGATAACACTGTGATTAGGGAATGCAATCCCGATCTCGATCTCGTGGCATTTTTCGGGATCGTTGGGCGGCAGTTGTCAGTGACGCTACACACGTCCACTCGGGGCGCGAGTGGTGTGCTGACTGACTGACGGTCGGGCGGGAGTTTCGATCGAAGAAAGAAAACTGTCCTGACTATTTACGAATATTAGCGACGTATGACGAGCGGGACATATAACATAAAACTGTGTCGAGTGAGTGAGAAAGAGATACCTGCGTGCATGCAGGGAGTGATTTGTTTGTTTTAGTTGTGCACTTATGGTCATTACTTTTTCTTAAATTATGCATTTTTTATTGTTTATGTGAGTTAAATTAACATAATTTTTGGATTTTTACGTTTTTAATACCAAATGTCAAAAAATAATCCAGATCAAGTGTTTTTTGAGTTTAGCAGTCGTTTACCAGTATGGAGGTACTTTAAGAAAGCAGTTAATAATTCGACTGTTCAATGCAAGTTATGTAAAACTGTCCTCAAAACCACATCCGGGTCTACAAAAGATTTACACGTCCATATGATGTCAATCCACCAAATTGAAACAAAATCATTGAATGGGGGATTTTGATAATATGTCTACGAGCACCATTAATACACTTTGTTTTTTAAGAAGTTACTTTCAAAATCACCCGTAATGATTTTATAATCTCCTTTAGCTTTATTATTTTTTTTTTATTACTTTAATTTAAAAAAAAACTGTTTATTATTTAGTTACTAATATTAAAGAATAAAGGTTTTTGTTTTCTTTCAAATAATATTTTCTCTTAATAAACGAGATCCCGAAAATTCCGAGATCTCGCGAGATTGCAATTTCTAATCTCGCGAGATCTCGAATTTGCGATCTCGAGTCGAGATTGCATTCCCTAACTGTGATAGACTTTTTTACTGTTGGGCTGTTTATGTCTATTGCAACTGTGGGGCTTTTTTGGGCATACATTCTTTATATAAAAATGTTTCATGTAAAAAAATAGAGAAATATTTAAAAGTAGAGGGTTTCTTCTCGAGGTTGGAGATCGAGGGATTCAAGTTTTTACTCTAATTTGTAAAATGTTTTGACTAAATCGATTACCTATATGTTTTCGATGTGAAGGGACGATCGGAGTGAAAACGAAGTACAAAGGGATCGTTTGCAGATATAAGATCGTCACAGACTTTTTTGCAACCCTTACTTACTCGAGTGTATGGACTTTCTGTATAAATCGAGGAGTAAAAAAACACAAGTAGACGCCGTGTACACCGATTTCAGGAAAGCCTTCAACAAAGTTAGTCACCCTTTTTTACTTGATATTACGGAATTATTATTTTTTAATTTATTATTAATTATTTTTACGGAAATCTACTTCATCGGTTGGAATCATATTTATCATATACTTATAAACCAATTAGTTATAGTTGGCGGATTTAACAATTATCCAATTTTAGTTACAATGGGCATAGCACAAGGATCTCACCTCAGTATCATCTTTAAAAAAACATATTAACGACTTTACATGTATGTAAACTCTGCTGTAATTTTTCTCTACGTGCTGACGATCTCAAGTTATATATTGCAATTAAATCTAATATTGTGAACTTTTACAAGACTTTCTGCCTGGTGTATCGATAACTAAATGGAACTTCAATAGTTTCTCGGAATTTGCTAATCATTTATTGGAGACGAATAATGCTTTCGATTTTAATAATTTTAAGATTTTAATAATGAATAATAAAGTTGCTTCACTGTAATGTGAGAAATGTTATTAATTTAGACAAACTTGGAAATTGGAAAGAGTTTAAAGATGAGCTTGTGATGATATTATAAAAAACCAAAAAGTATTTTTAAATGACCAGTTATTAAATTTTTCCCTTTGTACATTTATTTCGTCCTGTTCCCCCCCCCCCCCCCCCCCTTCCACGCTTCCACCTATCTATTGACATCTTGTTGTAATTAGTTTTCGGTAAACCTTGATGAAGTACCTGCTTACGAAAGGTGTAGGTTTTCTTTTAAACATTAATAGTGGTTATAAATACTTATTTTATTAATTTTGTATTAAATAAGTTTGCTGTGTTTGAATAATATTATTTGTTGTACCTATCTTCCGGAATCTTGGATTGTTCGTCAATAAAATCCCCGAAATACACAAGCCACTATTTTAATTAAAAATGAAAGTTCGATAGACAACAAGTACCTAATTTCGTAATCTTTCACTCATGGAAATGAGGAGCAATAAATAGTAGGTATACGTATAAATAAAATATATCCCTTTAATTCTCTGAAAAATCGGTGGCTCTAAATTAATGCTACTTGTGCCATCTGTGTTCAACACAGTTAACCAATATCTAAGTTTTTCAAATCCAACAAAATCTTTTTACTGACATCTATTTTCAAATGTCTTGTAAAACTGATTTCTTTTGTTGGTTTGATCGAGGATTTGACTTGAGGATGACTGAGAACCTTCCTCTCCATGGATTGAAGTCAACAACGCTTATAACTGAGCCAATTACTAATAAGATAGGACCGGCATTTGTTTCGATTAACTTCTGTAATGTAATCCAATTTCAGAAAAATGAGTGCATATGTATATCAGCGTGCTTATCCATGATTGCCACAATTTGATGAGTTGATGGAATGCATTGTCATCGACAAGAAGACGGTCGCCGTGATGTAGGAGTAAAGCTCTTGATCACAATTCGAAGGTCGCAGGATCGAATCCCTGCGTGCGCAAATAAATTTTATTTGATAAATTTGTGTTATTTCACAATTAGTTCATTAAAAAATAAAATATAGCATATTTGCGGCACGAGTAGAAGATACTATCAGAATCCCTCTGGTTGAAATTGAAAAGTTGCTTAAAATGGCTTTAGCCGTGTTTGCTGCCCAGGTCTGAATTGCCAGGTATGTCCCCACCTTCCACCTCCCCATCTCCTTCCCTTCCCCACTACCTTCAGCCTCATAACATACCCCAATTGGGGATTCCATAGTCTCAATGGCTCCAAATGGGAGCAGCTGGAACTCTTGTGAGATATTCATATAAAGAAAGTCTATCTTGCTGAGTTTCAGCACGAGCATATGTCGTGAAGTGGGTTTATTTATTTATTTTATTTATTTGGTATAATATCTTAGATTTCAAACACAATTCAGCAATGTCGGTCTCACTGAGTAACTCACCTGTGCTGAGGCCTCCATTTTATAAAACAAAAATTTGTACATAATACATTAAAAATAATATAAAAATACTCCTGCATAAAAAAATAAGCTAAAATAAACTAAATATAAAAATTTATAATTAACGTAAAATGAATTATTTTATTACCTAAATAAAAGTAAAATCGGTATATATAATGTGTTGTGTGTTTGTGAGTGATGTGAATTTTATATTGGTTTTGTGTGTTACGTGTATGTGTTTTATTCTTATTTTGTTATGAAATTTTTGTAATATTGCCTTTTTTTGTTCTTTAATCCATTTTGTAATTTTGAGTACGAATTTATTTTTGTTTTTCTTCCATTTTATTCTCAAGGGAAAGACTGTTGAATGCTTTTATAGCATGATTTTTATAGTGTCTTTGTCCAAAGCTTGTATTTACTGTCGTAGTTTTTATGTTATTTTTGTACGATTGTCTAACTGGTTTTTTACTGATATTTTGAGATTGTTGAAAATTGCTTTTCTGGTCAAAAATGTAGTTTAGCAGTGTTTTAACATATAATTGGCGTAAATCTAGTACGTCACAACTGTTAAATATTTGGTCTGTATCAGTTAGTCTGTTTTTTAAGTATTATCTTTAAGATCGTTTTCTGCGCGATTTCTAAGTGATCAATAGCTGAGTTTATTGCTCCTGGGTTAATTTTAACTTCCAAGATTCATATGAAAGGCAACGGGGACATTCATCAAGGGACATATGAAAGGCAACGGGGGTGACGGGAGTAGGTGGAGTGGTAGTTTGAGTACGATTGTGCTTAGTATTTGTACCTGATAGCAATCTGATGCCAGCGATAATCCTTGAGTGTAGCGGGCAGGTGTATCACCTCGGAGCCATTGGCCCCGGCGTGCACCAGTCTGGCTCCTCCTGCAGACAGCTCCAGGGAGAGGTAGGCGTCCTGCTGTCTCCTGGACCGGAGGCTGAAGAGGGTGCCTTGACCCACGCCGCCACTCTGGAGGGGAAAACATCACAGGTAAGTAAAAGTATACTAATCACCATATTGGTTAAGCATGCACCACGTACTGTATAACCGGATTATCGATAATGCTTTTTTAATATGTTTAAATGATACCACACAGGAGTCCCATCTGCTCTCGTCTGGAGCCAGTGAAAATATGGCATCCCCAACTGAGACATGTTTTGAGTCTGAGGGTAATGGGGAGGGAAAGGAGATTGGAAAGAGGAGAGTGGGGAAGTACTTGACTATTCAGATCTAGTCACCAAACACGGCTTAAGCCATTTCAAGCAACTTTTCGATTCTGAATGGTGGTCTTATAACAGGGCGATACTGAGAGTATCTTCCACATCAACGACCGACTATAAGCAACGCCTAGTATACCTACCTATTTCAAAATCGAGACATCAAGGACGGGTTGTTTCATAGAATTTGAAAAATTCATCAAATTTTAAAGTTAATGTTCAAGCTCTGTGAAAGATGTACCTGTTTATGTTCTGTTTCTATCCAATTAGGTACTGTAAAGTAACCGGCTAATGAAGATTTTTTAAAACTTACTTTATCTTCACACAGGAGGCCGCAGGGAAAAACAATCAGTTAGGACCTATGTCGTCTTTGGCTGTGTGGGTAGTTTTTTTAGGGAAACAGGAGAAGAAATTCTGGGAAGGAAAAATTTATGAGGGGAGGGTAGCAATTTGTGCATAAATGTGTAGTGACGAGTGATGAGTGACCTTTGAATCCATCCCTCCCACTGCAGTGCAAGGCGGTGGATCGAGAGTCCGGCTGGAGAGATCAAAAGGTCTCCTATAACCTGTCTTTCCCGATCTGGCCCGCCACACAGTAGATGGGCGAAAGCTTCCGCCACAAGACCTCGACAAACCCAATCAACCCGGGTACCTCTGCTAAGTCACCAAACATAACTTAGCAGGGGTGTTGGTTATCCGGGTAACAGTTCTCGGGGTAGCCGTACCCATACCCAACTCCCAAATTGATTAAATAATAACAGAACTTGAATAAAATTTTCATAGAACTTCGAAATTTGACGAATTGTTCAAATTATTTGCAACAACCCGCCTTTAACGAACGTCGTGATAAAAAAATTAACATATTTTCTTTTAAAGATTATAAATGACTGAACAAGACCTGTAGGCCTGCACAAAAACTGTAAATAATATGCGCCGGCACACAGAAACGTCCGACTATTGCAATGCCTTTATAAAGATGTTTGTACTGTAGCATGCGTATATGCATTGTAGGGAGAGAGCACCCGGTTACCGAGGCGCCATGTTGAATATACCAGCGTATTAGTACAAAAATCGACACTGAAAAAAATCGTTTGATATCAATTATTATTATTAATTGATAAACCAACTTTTAAACAAGATTTTTATGCGTAGCACAAAGGGTAGATAACAAATATTATAATCAATAATTATCAGCCTGAAACACTCATCTACATTGAAAAAAGATACTGGCCGCCAACGGGAATTGACCCCGTGCCCCTCTGATTGCCGGGCAGCTGCTCTGACCACTGAGCTATGGCGGCTTATCTAATACCCGCCAAATAATTCAAAATATACTAGTGGTTCATTCGACAATTAATTATTATTACATTTTTTCAACTGAAAACAACCAACTTTATTTTTGTGAGAGAGGTACAGTCGTTTGATATCCATATCAACTTATCATCAAAGCTGTTTTTGAAGTCGATTTTCGGTTTCAAATGCGTAAATAATGCACAAAAAATTATTATTTCGGATGGGCTAACTGTCGGGTCACCATAACGTTTATGTGTAGTAATGCAAAAAAGTAAATTTTCCCTATATAAATCTCTTTTCGTAATATACCATCCACTTATGTATATCCGGAATAAGGCATAGTAAGATAAGGCTCAGAATCGACAATAAGTCCTTGGGACGGCAAGGACTTGACTCTTGAAATATCTCCTTCTGCTTATTATTTAAAAGTTGATATTAGCTTCATCGGAAATCTGAGATTTACCAGCCATTTGAAAATATTCTGCGTCCCGTGGTGCACTACGGATGCACCCCAGAGAACTAGGAGAGCGGACAATCCCCAGCAATATGAACTGTGCTTTGAACTTAAGTCCTCAAATCTGCATTTGAATTCAAGTACAAACTGTGGCTTAACTACACCGGATGCAGTTTAATATTGTTCGTGTTTTGCGAAAGAGGGGTAAATTTTAAACAAATAAATGCAAATGTGATTATTGAATGAAAATATATGCTTCTTTGTACGAGTATGTAGTGAACAGGTTATATAATAAAAGCACTCACAAAATGATGATTTAAATTAACTCAAGAAAGACAATCTTCTTTTGCATACGTTAAAGATAATAATACGTCTGAAAGACATACTAAAAAAGTTAAAAGGTAGTTGAATAATTGGTTTAGGGTTTTGTACTTCAAATAAATCCAAAATAATTATAAAAAATATATTGTGCTGTAAACCTTTTACAAATCAACTATAAACTAATACTTAGTCTTTTTTATGTAAAATAATATTTTACTTTGTGTTTAAATCATATTATTTTTATACGTTATGAAAGTTTAAATGCTAATCAGTTGTACTTAAAAATAATAACACTTTTAAGCTATATCACACTTTTAAGAAGAAGTCCGAAAGTGACCCAAAAGATAATCATACGTTTTTCGAATGTATCGTGTACCTACCGTGGTGACATAACCGCCCCGCGCAAGCTCTGCTCGGCAACTGAGCTAACTGAGATAGTGCGCTATGTTGCGAAATAAAAAAAAAATACAGCAATACTTGTGTCTCGCGTACGTTGCAAAGGCGTACATTGTCTTTCTAGTGATAAATTTTAAAAAAATTAAAGAAGAACATATATTGTAAGATCATATTTAACCTCTAACGTAGACGTGGCAAAAACACCGTCATGTGCTGTTAGTACCTACATCACGCCAGTCACGGCGTGGCCACGTTACCGCTACGTAATCCGTAAATGCCCTACTTACTTACCTAAGGCATTTTACCACACAATGGGCTAGTTCAGACTGTTAGTAAAAAACAGACTGGCTTCTTTTTTACATTGGCAACAATGGCACTCTTTGGTGACTGTCATTGGAAAGAGATTTTGGTGCCATTTTTAATTCCGTCTGAATGCAGCTAAACGTTCGCTATTAAAAATAATACCTATCTACTTGCATAATATGCATGATTAACGCCAATTTTGAAAAATAACACCTTAATAGCTTTAAAGTGAGTTTATGAATATTCATAATATTTAAACATTTTGTTAAGTACACGACATACATATTTTTATTATTTTTTTATTTTTTTAATGTATGACATTATTACATTAATGTAATGTCTGGTAATGTTATGTTATCGTGATAACAAGCTTATGGGTCCGAGTGATTAATGAATTTTAATAAGGGACATGAATAAATTAACGTAAATATACATAGACTTTACTAATTATTTTTTTTGGTACGATAAATTTTAAAACTTATTTTTTAAAACATCGAAGCGAAGTCACCAAAAGATTTTTTTCTCCATTAGCTCCACACAAGAGGCCCTGAGGAAAAAATCCTCATAGTCTATGTCATCTTTGGGGATGCTGTACGGAGGGTTTCAGGGAAAGAACGTGGGAAGGAAACATATATGATGGTGGGTAGGAATTTGGGGGTCAATGTGTCCAGGAGTGACTGCCGCATGAATCCATCTCTTTCACAGCGATTCAAGGCGATGGGTCGAGAGAGTCTGGATGGAGAGGTTAGATTACGTCCCCCCACTAGGCTCTCCTGATCCGGCCCACACGCAGTAGATGAGCAAACCCGGGCATCAGATGTAGCAATTCACTCGGGGTGACCTATGGCAACGGTGTTAGTTATCCAATAAATATACCAATACCCACCTCCCAAAAAATTGATACCCTATAATGTTTCATTGATACTACAATAAATGGAGCTCTAGAGAATTATCGACAAATAATCTTGAAAGCGATTTTATTGCATTTCAGTGAGAAAACTACCCGGGAACCACAAGCAAAATTGAAAATGATTTATAAATTCGTATTGGATACAGAATAATCCGACTAGTGTATTTCTAATTAATAGTGTTAAGAGTTAACGAACAAAATCACATCGCTCTTTTGCCATCCTCATAGTCCAGTGATTCGTTCCATTTTATTATTGACCTTTCCTGCCAGTAGAGAATCCACTTCACAAAACTAACGGTGCAACTAATCAAGCTCATGCACCCATTTCTAATTGCAAACTGTGTAGATATGAACATGAACATACTATACTTAGAGAGACTGGGGTATTTTCACAAAAAAAAAAATATGTGGAAAATTGGAAGTTTATTTTTTATGATTAATATTTTATTTCGTAATTATTGATTAAAAAACCGCACTTTCCTAAACGGTTCCAACTGGCTACAACGTCATTATGACATAGAAAACGCTATCGGTGATAAGACGGCTGTCACCAATGTTGCCCGGCGTGACGTCAACTCCGCCGAATTCACCAATAAAAACGTACTTTGCATTTGCGGGGAATATTCAAAATAGCGCATTTTAAATCACATGGTAGGGAAAAACTATACACAATTTATTTTATTCAGCATATTAATAAAATTAAAATATGTTTATTATGGAAATTTTACGAAAACAAAAATCTGAAAAATACCATGTTCCGCTTCACATTCAAAAAGCCGGTTCTATTTTCTGTTTTTTTTTTAAATTTTACTGTTTGTGATTGGATATTAAAAATGTCGATGAATATAATAGGCAGATTAACAATATCATCAGATAATATTAATAATCTAATGGAAACGTGAAATAGAACAATACACAGAAAACTAAAATGGTAACGCTCGCAACTGGGAATCAAACCAGGATCTCTTGTCTTACCGGGAAAACTTCATAAACAACTCGACCATTGGGTTCTATTTATTTTTTTCGATCTCATATTTCAAATTTAGAATTAATAATATCGTCTTCAAATAATTTTTCCAAATTTTTAGCTACTATTTTTTTTCTGTGCCACATTCTGTTTCACGTTTCGTTGAGGTTTATTAGTTTTATCTTCTATTTCAATGTGTAAAATATATGTATAACACTGATGGATATAACCTTCAAAAGTTATAAAAAAAGTTATTCCTATAAAAAGTGCACGTAATTACTGTATGCCCTTAGTTCTTTCTTGTCAATTTTTTTGATATTTTAATTGAAAATCTTAAATATTTTCTATTAGGCAGAAATGTTAGTCGCCATCCAGCTTTTCAGTAGATTTAAAAATTTCTATTATCGAATAAATGAAACACAAAGGAATGAATGCGATTCTTATCTCATTTATTACTTAAATGAAAAAAAATTGCTTTGTATAACACCACTATATAATTTATACTATTATTTATAATATAATATATAAGACATCAATATAATTATTACGATACTTATTATTATAATTTAGAGATTAATAAACAAAGTAATTTGTCACATCAATTATTACTCGTTGAAAAGATTTTTGTTGGTTTGTGAAGGGCATATTCTTGGATTTATGACGGTAAGTTGTAAAATTTTACTACGAAAGTGCTAACTTTTCAAGGGATTCGTAGTGATCAACCGACAAAGAATTCTTCAACGTCGGGGAGTTAGTAACCAATTACTGATAATTTTGACTACTATTTTTTTTTCAAATTCCTAATCAATTAGGAATTTGAAACAAAAAATCTATAAGAACGCTTTCGAACATTTTTGGTTTTAGAATCACTAGCCCTTCTCAGACAGAAACCTCTTTTGAAAAATCTGTTAACAAATTAGTCACCAGCAACAAAATCTACCCTCAAATCGCCACTTACCTGAACGTTCTTCATACTTAATCTTTAATAACCTGACGGTGAGACCGTGTTCCGCTCCGGGAGATGAAACCTTAAGGGAGGGCTCGTGAAAAATGATTTACAACAACGATCAGGTTTCTTAATAAAGAGAAAATGGGCACCAGCGGCGCAGATAAATTCAAATTATGATTGCGTTCAATTATTTTTAAAAGCCAATTACTTTTAATAGCCGTAATAACTCTTCTATCACCATGTAACCTTCAAATGTACAAGGAAATGTACAAAAATTATAGGATCTTTAAAAGACGTTGTAAATATGTCACAAAAATGGAAAGTCATTTAATGTTACATTAAAAGACGTTTTCACGAGTGCTTTAATGTAGTCAATTAATGTTAACATTTTGTGTAAGACAGTAGATAGTGAAGTAGGTATTGGTTGTTTATAAGTTCTATAATCGTCAGTCGTAACCATTTCACAATTTGGGATGCGGGTATGTGTACCACCGCTCCGGGTTGGACAACCAACACCCTTGCTAAAGGTCACCCCAAGTGCTTCGTTACGTTTGGTGACTTAGCAGGGTTGCCCGGCTTCATGGGGTGAGATTTGGATGAGACTGGTTGAGGGAAACCTTTTTATTTTTCCATGGCTCCCTTGACCCATCGCCTTGCGCCACAGTGGGAGGAGATATTCCTACCCGCCCCTCATACCTTTTTTTTCACAGAACTTTTTCTCCCTTATTTCCCTATAAAGACCCTCCACACAGCATCCTCAAAGATGTCATAGGTCCCAAGGGAGATTCCTCAGGGCTTTAAAATTTCTGCGTGGATAAAAATGTGTAAACAATGACATTTTTTGTTAACAAAAATCATCCTAAAATATACTAAAAGACAAAATTATCGTATTCTACAAATCGTCTAATGAAAGCATAGACTGGTTGCCTCGTAAGAATTATATTATTTTATTTTAATTTTAAGAGAGCTAATTTGTATTCGGATGCTTATAAAACGCAAAGGAAGTCCTAATTTTACGCTTGGAAAGATAACAAAACCTTTGGACATACCTGCGAGTACTAAACTTATAATGGTAGGTAGTAAAACTCTTAGTAACCATAAAAATACTGTCAAAAGCTCGTAGATTAAGAAACATTGTTGACATGCCTCTCTAAAACCTAAAAAACTACCACCCAAATGGATGGAGCACACATTTTTTGTTGTTATTGCATTAGCCAAAGCCTAACGGTGATAAATAACACCCTCTAAGTTGACCATGCTAATGCGATAATATTCTGAGGGTGGTAGCAAAAAACATTATACTTACCGAAAAAATGGTTCGCGAGACCAAAACTTTGTCTTACACCGAAGGCAAAAAAATAATGTCGAAATATTACGGAAACGTTATAATTTTAAGCGGCGAAATACAAAATTCGTTTCACTTTTATTTGAAATTACGCAATTAACGTAGAACCTTACAGAATAAAAGGCCTCTATACCTTTCCGCTTCAAGTGAATGATATCTAATTCGGAATATTTAAATTTCAATCGTTTTAATTTCATTATAGAGTAATTTGCGCCCGACTGAGTGAAGCTACGGAAGTCAAAACATTGATTTGGATTTTCATTTCTAAAGGGGAAATTTGAACAAGGGAAACAAAGGCAATAATAATAAATAAATTCCTTATCTATAGATAAGCGAAGAGAATTGTTTATCATTTTTTTAATTCTATTTTATAAGCTATTTTTTACGACCATTTTAACATTTGGTACATAATATTTGCATTTTTTATAGAAAGGTTAGAAATAATAGGAAAATAAAAATAATTTCTTACATTTTATTGGTTCATAATTGGATAAATTTGAAGAACATAAAATGTTAACAATAATGAACTAAAATTATTAGAAATAATATGTTGATATGTTGATCACCTGTATACTTGTGTGCTAAACTATGTAAGCAATGAATTGACGAGTTTGCTGCATAATTTGTTAGTGGATAGTGAAAAAGGTCCTTATGCCTAGTGAGTCGGTCATACACTCTTAATTGACTACATTCAAGGGTTCACAACAGTCCAGCTCTGAATTAACAATTTTAAAAAAGAAACTGAGGTCACGATACACGATACTTAGTTAGTTACACGGTACTTCTTGTTCATGAATATCTTACAACCGAGTCGTTTTCAGGGGAAGGTTATTTTCAAGATTTTAATTTGTGTGTCTAGGTGTCCTACAGCAAGAACTATTTCTTACTATTTATCTTTAAATATATCTAATTCTGTTGCAACTTTCTGGATGAATAGTTTTTTTCTCTGACCACTCATCATATCCATCACCATTACAATTATTAAGAAAAGGAATGTTGCTCATTGCTCAATGTGTCAGGAATTGACATAATGAATGAATTCTTCTCGCGTGATTAATTTTATGACCGAATGCGAGGGACATACTGTTATCACTCAAACACACCTTGTCAACATATTTTTTTATTATTACGACATTATATATAATTATCATGATTTATCATCAGGTCATACCAAGAAAATATTAAAATAATACCATCACGCCCGTCTTTCAAATATTATACACGTTTAGAAACAAATTTGAGTAGTCGTTCACCTAAAAGACAATGCATGAATGTACCTACGTTAATATGGGAAAGAAAATCTAGAAAGTTAATTGTGAAGTTCGTTCAGCATCCAAAATACATTAAGATAAATGCAAATCTGGGTTAGTTTAGTGATTTTGTACCGTAAAGTGTGCATTGTATGTACTTATGTATTTTAGATCCTTTAGATATGGTTTAAAAATTTCTCTTGCCAAGACCAAGACAAACCTCAGACCATAAACCCGGGTACCCCTGCCAAGTTAATAAAAGTAGCCAACCACTTGTGGTAACCTAAGGCAGGGGTGTTGGTTATCCAATAAAGGTTCCCGAATTGATTTATCATATTGTTTTTTAGAAATAAATGTATATTTTGTTCTCACCTCAGGTCTTAATCTTAACGACAAGAACAGAGTAAAGTCCTTGGGAAAGCCTTGCGTGGGCTGCGGTTGGTGGAATAGCTGCGCCGAGGGCAGCCACACGTATGAGTCGGCCCTCAGTCTCCAAGCACCGGGCCGGCCAGGGACGCGGGCCCACTGTGCACGCCCCTGCCTGGGCCGGCCCTGCTCGGAGTCCAGCGGACTTACTGCACCTGCAAATAAAAGTTTTATATCCTTAAATGTGTTATCTAAAGGAATAAGGAAGTCTGACTATTTTGGTCAGGAACAGTTTCATTTTGATCTAGATGTTTTGTTGAAGTTAATCCGAGAAGGATGTAATGAGGTAATGAATGAGGTTAGTGCTGGAAAGGATATCAGAACTTAGTAATATTTAAATTACTACTCTGGTTCTACTTGTGTTTGGACCAATTTTAGTTCAAGCATAATAATATAATAGGGTTACTTCCTCCCTCTCTATTAAGATCGATTTACCATGCTATGATTCACTCACATCTAATATATCTCGCCGGAATCTGGGGATTTGCTACAAAAAAAATGATTTCAGAAGTCCAAGTCGTCCAAAATAGAGCCCTGCGAAATATATTCAGTTTACATTGGGATACACACGTCAAAGACATTTACAGAAACACCCAAATACTTCCTTTTAACACCATTCCCACTTTTGAAATAACAAAAACTATATTACAAGTAATTCAACACTCGGCACATTCCAACACTACACTCAATTACAATTGCGACGTACACCAACACAACACAAGAAATCACAATAAACTTCATATACCAAAAATCAAATCAACAAAATATGGACTAAGATCCCTAGAATACATAGCTTACACAAAATATAATCAACTACCCAACGAGATCAAATGTGCAAGTCAATGTAAAAAGACCCAAACTAAAATGCTCAAACTTCGTTTTATGAATGACTATCTGAAATAATAATGTTGTATATGTCCTATGATATGTCCATTTAATACATACAGCTATATGTTTCATGTAATGCGTATCATTCCCGCAATGAGTTTATTAACTCTTGGGAGTACAATGCTTTATATAATATACTATATTCTGTATTGTATACTTTTAATAAATAAATAAATAACATTTTTTCTTTATTCCAGAAGGTATGCAATGATAGTGCAATGCAAAATGTTCCATAAGCGCAATATTTAAAAAATATATATTATTCCATCGCACGTGGCAACTGAATAGTCATCTATGGATAGACTAGCGGGTCATGTGATACGCACTGCGTCTCGTTCAGTCTCGTTCCAGCCGCATCTTAAGACATGAAAAAGCGCGCTTATCGTAGCCGGAATGTGATCAGTGGCAATGTGTGATTGAAAATCAAATCTTGTGGTTAAAATCCTTCGGTTATACGTGTTACAGGCCGTATATATACTCTTATTCCAACGTGTAACACGTAAGTAATGTTTAAAGTTATTAATATAATGAATAATGTTATTGTTTGCTTATAACAATATTCCAAAAAAATATACATTAAATGCATATAGTAAATTAAATTAGTAGTCAAAAAAATTATGTTAAATTCATTGAGTAGTAAATTAAATTACTAGCTGACAGTATCAGCGACCTTCAAGACCTATTAAATCTTGTTAATAATGCTGGTGAGCAACTGGGCCTAACAATCAACATCAATAAAACTAAATGGATGACATTTGGACGACTAAATCACTCTGGATCTATCAACAGTTAAATGGTTGTAATGTCGAAAAGGTGGGGAGATTTAGATGATACATCGGCAGTATTCTCACGGAGATTCTTGACTCAGATATAGAGATTAAGTGCAGAATTGAAGCTGCAAGAACTGCGTTCAGTAAAATGAAATCTCCTCTCCTAAACAAATTGATTTTTTTATTTAGATCCTTCTTCCTTGAGGTCTTCAATTGTTATGCCACGTCACGTAATCCATTTCCTGAGTAAGGCTGTAAATGTATTGCGGCAGCATTAATATAATACGATCATTGTCTGTGTGTTTTACCTTGACAGCTAAACGTGTTGCATTTCCTCTGACGTTCACGTGGTCCGGGGCACTCTGCCACGTGGCACGCACGCTTTTGTTTTTGCACCCCCGCCCCGCATGTCACGCTGCACGGGCTCCACTCCGTCCAGTCTCCCCAACCTGAGGACAAAACAAGGGGATTGTTAGAAAGGTTTACATAAGGGTTGGATAACTTATAAAGAATAAGGGTTGATGAAAAGGTTTTTAGAAGCTGGAACACTGAAAGACAATTTGGCAAAAGCGAACTATTAATTTTACCATACTAAAATTACCCATCAAAAGATATTTTTAAGTGTTTTGAGATTCTAAATTTAAAACAAATATATGCCAAGAATATTCTTATACATCATTTTAAAAACAGAAAATCTCCTAATAAACTCGGATACATGACACAAGAGCCTAAAAAAAGGATATACGAGTTGTTCCAAAATTCAAGACAAGTTTTGGCCAAATAAACCACATATATCTGGCAACCAAACTTTACAACATCCTTCCTCCAAGTTTGAAAAAGATAGAAAAGATAAATAAGTTTACGGAAAAAATAAAAACATAAGTGTAAGAAATTAATGCAGACATACTAGAGAATGTATTCAAAACATCATAGAAACTAATCAACGGAAAATCGGAGAACTGAGGACTAAGAACAAACAGATGAAATAGTTATATAAATTATCATATCTTGTAATTCTCATCAAACCTGTAATTAAATAGTCACTAATAAAAAATAAAAATAAAACTGAACCACCGATGTAAATAGTTGCCCCACAAAATCGTCACCTCAGTTGGACAAGGTTCTACCTTGCATTTCTTTTAAATGACCTTTGAATGTAAAACCATTTCTTTTGCTCATTTCTATAACTCAAATAATTTTCAGAACCATTTGCGTTGTATTTCCGTAAATACTTGTACGTCAAGTTTAAAAAAATTACATTTATTTTAATAGGTTCTAACATCACTTTGAACCTTTTGAAATTGCCATTTTGTTTGTATCTGACAGTTAATAGTTTTTTACGAGGCGCATCACTCTAGTTTGATAGTTTTCACCTTACCTTATTCTGAAGTGTCAACGTTTGCAAAGGCAATAATTCTCATTATCTATTTAACAATTTCTGATTTTGAGGTGCAATCTCGTGTAAAGTATTTTAGTTTAATACATTTTAAAGGAACGTATTTAATAGAATGTGGCCTTATCTTGGACTCACATAATGGAAACATAGTTAGAACCTTGTGCAATGAATTATTTTGTCCTAGCTGGTTGCAAATGGTAAGTATACTTCCTATTTAAAAAAGATCGTTTACATTATGTTTAACTGGAATAGTTAAAGACACATTCAAAATCAAAAATTGGTAAATAGATAAACAGAAATCGTCGTTGCAAACGTTGGCACTTCTTGTCTCAGAACAAGATAAAGTGAAGCTGAACGCCTGTCCAACCGAACAAACGAAATAGAAACTCTTTGACCGAAATTTAATATTCCGTTTAAAAAAGTCCTATCTACATATGTCAGAGAAATTTTATCTTAGTTGTAGATTCTTATAAATTGAAGTGGTTGATATATGAATATTAGAAAATTGTTCACACATAATATTCCAAAGACAGTATTTTATCGGTCGGTAATGAGGACGTCAATAATGGAGTTTTGCTGCTTAATCACAAGTTAAATTAACCGTTACTGTTGCAGCTCACCAGACTTATAGAATAATACAAAACAAAGTAAGGAAATCTAGGCACATAAAATAAACTTTATTATTCAAATAAGCAGCACACATGAGGTGAACCATCACAAAACAGCGCTCTATAATTAAATAGTTATTGAATTATTGACAATTTGGCTTTTGACCTGAATCAGTACAGAAATTTATAGAAATGTTACGAATATGTCAAGAATAGATATAAGTTTGATCTTATTTTTTAGAAACATCTTGCATAAATGATAAGGTCGGGTTAAAGTGAAAACCCTGGGAGCAAACTGATGAACAAAATTGACATAAATGTAGTGCTAAATTGGATTATTAGGACTCCTGAGATGGAATCTGACTCGTATGTCTATGTGATATACGTCGACATTCAATTTCCCCTTTGGTATTTTCATTTTATCTCCCGTTTTCTCACTTCTCACGTCCTACGCAACACATCATTAGAGATAGTGAGATATATTCGTCTTTCTAGGTACTCTAGAAATAAAATGTCAATGTGCCAATCATTCAAGCGGTAGATACTTTCAGAATCTCTCTGAGACAACCGTTTAGAATTGTTCCGCCGCTTGCAATTTTTTTAGACGTATTTGGTGATCAGGTTCTAACCTTCCTCTTTCTCGCCTTACTACGTACCAGAATAATTGGACATACTCCGGAAGGTTAAGAGTTACGACTCATGAGCGGCATTTACTTTGGGAGGCGGGTATGGGTACCGCCACCCCTGGAACCATTTATTTGATTACCAACACTTCTGCTATAGGTCACCCCAAGTGGTTCGCCATGTTTTGTGACTTATCAGGGCTGCCCGGGTTCATGGGGTGAAATTTGTCCGGATCTTGGCGGATGATGCGTCTGCCCACCAACTGCGTCGGATCGGGATAGACTGGTTGAGGAAGACTCTCGGAACATCTCTTTACCCGCACTGGGGGGGATTGATTCATACCTCCACATTGAACACATTGAACCACACCTGGACACATTGAACCCCTGATTCCTACCCACCCCTCAAACCCTTTTCCTTCCCAAGACTTCATCTCCTTCCTTTCCCTAAAAAGACCCTCCACACAGCATCCCCAAAGATGACATAGGTCCTGAGGGAAATTATTTTCCTCAGGTAGTTCTGTGTGGAGCTAATTTAAAAAAAAAAAAAAAAAATTCTAATAAAAAGGGTTTCAAATTATAAAGGAAAAAGGATAGTGGCTTTTGGTAAACACAAAAAAATAATTATATATTCCCTAATGTTAAACGAATTTAAAAATGTATTTTGTGACCGTTTTCGTATTTAACAATTTTCAAAAATATTATTTTCTCTGTGAAATATATTATGCCGACTGTGGGATCTTTCTCTAAAAATCACCGTTGCGTCTAACTATTAGTTTTTTACTTAAAAAAAACTCCGAGGTAATACAAAACTAATTTTTTATTTTTTATTTCAGCACGAAAAGGTAAACGAATGTTATCACTTTTCACCTTTATTGGATCCGATTGTTTCGCATTTCATAGGAAAAGGGTCTTCAAAATGGTTTTATTCTGCGAGGGCGGAAGTACGGGGTGATAGGCGAAAGGACCGTGTTCAATCGTCAGGAATCGTGTTTAAGGGAAGGAAATCGAAAATCCTTAAGCAAGGATTTTATTTCCTATTGCATAAACAGCATTCCAGGATATCAAAGGACTATTGGGTGTCAGAAGACGCCAACGAATCACTTCTGTCAGTGGCGCTACTTTCATTGTAAAAGAAAGATAAATCTATTATTGGAAAAAGCTTCATTGGAATTTGAAACGATTCCATTTATTTGTTTGGGGCTTTTAATTTTGTGTTTTTCTACTTCTTGTGCTATTTCTACAAGAGATAAAAAGACTAATCTCACCGTCTGTAATCATTCTTCTTCAGCCGAAATCTGTTCCAGTATAAAAGCGAAATACCTGTTTGTTGTCCGCGTAGATTTTTTTCAATGATTTTATTAATATGAATACCACAAAGACTTATCCTTTAGGTACATGATTACATATTATTATGATGTGATTTTCGATTTTCACGGCAAAAAGTATTTTCGTTAGTTGTTTTTGGGGCGTTTTGCGATGTTGCGCTACCTCCTTCATTTCGAACAGCGTTGCAGTGTCCATCATCATATCAGTATCCATCCACCATTCATCATCACACGTGATGATGGACACTGTAACGCTGTCCGAAACGTTGGCTAAAGAAGGAGGTAGCGCAACATGGCATAACACCCCAAAAATAACTAACGAAAATACCTACATATTCATGTTGATAGGGTTCCACTAGCTCAGTAGTAGAGCAGCAACCCGGCAAGGCTAAGTTCCTGGGTTTAATTCCTGGAAGCGATCGTATCTTTTTGCGGTTTTTCTGTTTCAAATTTCGATTGAAAGTCGCCAACATTGAAAATTTTGAGATTTTATTCATTAAGTTAAAATAATAAATAGTTCTTCGTCGTAAATTGTCGTAATATTTTTTTCTTCGAATTATATTATGAATTTTGTTTAAAATATTGAAATAAATTTCAGTTAAATTATTTCTTAGGTTTTTGACTGCCATTTTTGGGTGGCTCTCCAAAGATGGCAGCTCAAACTACATGAATAATAATTGAAAGTGATATTAAAATTTTTCAAGTCGAACTATAAAATTGATAAATATAACGGAATTTAACTAGTTTCCTCTGACTCAATTGGGAGAGGCGCCACTCTCAGTAATACTAAAGGTTCTGTGTTCTACTCGCGACTGTGTTTTTTTATTGTCAGGATCGTTTTCCGTTTCGTATTGTCATAAAGAGTTTTTGATATTAATTAAAATAATTAAATATTACAAAGCCGTGCAAAAACATCAGAATGTTAATTTTAAATTAAATGTGATTATTTTTGTAAAATAATAATTGAATGGTATATTTATTTGACAACTCTTGCCATAAGCGAACAGCTCTCGTGGTTTAAAATAAATGAACATAGTAAAATTAACAAATAAAAGTCTATGGTAAATAATATTATTTATTTTTGTTTCTTCACAAAGCATTTTAAATCAAAAAATCAGTTCAAAAAAATTGATTAAATATTCCATTACCTTCAAAATTCCTGTGAAAATTTGGTCTGAAATTAATTTCCACACAAATCAAATTAATATGTCTTTCACAATAAATAATAATCATTTTCAAAAATTATTTTAATATTTGAATTTAATTATTTTCGAAAGCTGAAATCAAAATGGGATTGTTAATGCTCTATTTTTGTGCTATGTGGGATTGAATGAGAGAAAGTAATCTATACAAGGTAAAACGAAAATAAAGCAAGTAATCTTAATTGAAAGGCCACGAGTTATATGTAGGCGTATTGTTGGTTATGTAAAAAAAACTTTTCTTTCGATAATTTATTAAATGATCACCATTCTTCTTGTAGTGATTCGTCAATGCCAACAACATAAAACTTAAGGATTAAGGTCTATCCCTTAGAGTCTTACGGTCTTAGGTATATCACATTGGGGTTCCTGCGGGATTAATTTAAACTTTTTTCCACGTGAAGGTGTCATGGTTTAAGTGAAATGATACTTTTACTTTAAAGCATAGGTTCTCAACCATTCTTTCGAGGGGAGGCTTAATTAATAAGCTAGTTTAAACTTTTAACTTGCTGGAAACGATTTGAGGATAGTGGAAAAAGCCTGTGAAAGGCTTAAACAATAGGTGGATGAATGTTACCTGGTTACGATAATAAAATATTCCCTAATATCTAAATTAATCAAATCTAAAACTACTTATTCTTTGGTGTGTATCGTGTGTAGGCGAATCTATGAACTCGTACGCACTAGCAGTCACCGCGTGGGCGGATAACCGCACGGCTGGCCGCTTTTTTATTTTAATATTCAACCGCTCATATTAATAAACAGCCGAAAAATTCAAACCGTGGCGATTGGACGGAGGGTAGCAGCCCGCTTCGCGGTTTACCGCCATCTTGACTACGCGGTTGCGGTGTAGTTCTCTGCTAATCTCAAGAATCTGATTATTTAGATCTTTTTCCTGATAATGAATCTCAGTAATTACTATTGTGTGCTACTTTTATGTCATTTTTAATCCAGATTACATTTAAAATTGGAACATTAGTTTGTTTTATCATACCTTAGTGCTATTACAAATTTTTCTTCGGGTATAATGCAATCACGAAACTGCGTATCTTGACTTTTAATAGTTTCAGTGTCTTGTAAAGCTTTCAGCAATTTTTCAAATGACGCAACATTAATTCTAACATTGCCAAAAAATTATCTTTGTTCTTCTTCAATTCTTGAAAACAAATTGCGAACTGGAACGCACTTTCCTACCGCGGTTGAAACGCGCCAAGCGGTTCAGCAGCGGCTTGCCGCCATGGCGGCCAACCGCGTTAGGTGGCAAGCCGCTTAGTCGAACTGCCCACGCGGCGGACCGCTAGTACGCACGAGCTCACGCTCTGCTTGTAGTTCACCAAACTTGCCCCAATTTCATCGTATTTTGTACCTTTAAAAATTCTCCTAACTCTTTAAATAATGCATATTAACTTTATGGTAGCTTATCGCTGTCACTTGCAAATATATTTATTTCAACCGTGAAAAAGACCTTTGCAAATTCCGTGTATAATGTCATAATTACAATTTTGAACAGTCATACAATAAATTTATTTAAAAGCTCGCTTTAGAAGTATAGAATGCTTATTTATCTGGAAAATATTTTTATTTCTTCAAAATATTATAGTTTGTTTTATAACATAAGTGTGTGACACTGTTTATAAATGAATAAATAAATTATCTGGTAAGACAATTCACAAAAAACGTCATTTAAAAAAAAAAAAGGAATTTATCACGTGGTTTTAGATCACGGATTCATAGAAGCTAAGCAGAAAGTCCAAGATTTTTACATCACTGGCAGAAATTTCACTCTAAACAGCAATCAAGTCTGAAAACCACAACAAACCTAATATTTATAATATCAGTTATAATAAAGTGTAGGGAAGATTATTCCATGTGGTGGCCACTAGAGCCCGAGGCCGAATAAGTGCTCCACTCGAAACTTGCCCGCTGCACCGAGCCCAACAATAAATGTTCATGGTACAACACACTGAGCGAGCTTTGCTTTGTGAACGTGGAAAAGTGTTGGATATCTTCAGCTAAAACTGCCTACGGATGTTTCGCAAAGAGGCGTTAATACCGATAGAAAAACAAATATTTGATGGTTTTTCTATTAGGTACATTCAATTTTTTTTTCTTCTTGAAATGTAATAATTTAATATTTATCTCATTTAATACGGCATACTGGAATTGGTTCGATGACAAATCAGAATCATGCAACTTCAACACCCCTTTGAAAAGTCATTAAAAGTTATGAAAAAAAAAAAAAAAGCCCATAACTTGACCTAGCTACCCTATTTAACACCTTTTCATCACTTGTTGAAGATGCACGATTCTGAGTTGTCCGGTCACCAATGGAATTGCACCATTTTGACCTTTAAAAAAAAACAAAAATACAGAAAAAAAATATTATGTTAAATTGTGTTATTTAAAAATTTATGGAGTGGTAGATTAACTACTTTCAGAATCGCCTTGGTGAAAGACAACCATTCAGAAATGGAACATTGCTTGAAATGGCTTTTTGTTTTTGTTTATTAGGGAAACAAACAGTTGTACATATTATAAGGTAATTACATATTACATGGGTGCATTAACCAGTGAAGTTTCCGCAAAAAAATTATAATATATAAACACAGATTAAAACGTTAAAGAAAAAATAAAGTGTTAGAAAAAAGAAAAACAAATACAACAGAAATGAAAAAACACAAATTAAAGCATGTGGGAAAGAAAAGATGAAGTTAAACAGCGAACATATATAAAATGAACACATTTTCACATCATTAGAAAACGTTTAAGGATAAATGATTAGCCATTTGCCAGCGCCCTTGAGGGGGTTTTTCACAACAACAACAAAAAATAGCGCTATATAAATCATCCAAATATTATTATTTTTATAATAAGAAGGAAAAACAACATAATGGCAATGAAAAAACAACAGACAGCAGGGATGGAGGGTTCGCAATTAACAATTGGTTTTAATTTTTTCAGTTATGAATTTAACAAAATTGGCCTGAGGACAAATGGAAAATATCAGCTTCGTAAAACATATCGTTGTATTTTGTGCACGTCCTTCGGAAAAATGAATGTTGAATGTAATTTGTTTTTGAGTGTGGGATGTGGAATAGTTGGTTTGACCTTGTATTTCTTGTTGGACAGTGGAAATTAATGCGTTCTAGAAGATAGTTGTTGTCAACAACGTTGTTAATAATTTTAAATAAATATTTCCGGTCGGATATATTTCTTCTATCTTCTTAGGTTGATAAATTATGGAATGTTAATGAGTCTTGTAGGTTTTCTGATGTTCGAAAGGATTTAAAGTCTAGGTGTTTCAGTATCTTTTTTTGGCCGTGTTTGGTGACCAAATTCGAATAGTCTGGTGCTTCTACACCTTCATCTTCTACGACTCTTTTTCCTCCTCATTTCCTTCAATATACCCCAATTGGGAAAGCCATGGTCTCACTGGCTCCAGACGGAGCAGTTGGGACTCTTGAGCGGTATTCACATGAAAAAATTAGCAGATCTGAAAGATCAGAATAATTCCAATTTTTCTTACCCTCATCTAAATACTACATCTCATTTTACAAACTTCACAGCTTTCAGAATTGCATTAATAAGGAAAATAGTTCCGGGGTTACTGAAAGTGTTATCGCAATAGCATACGAGTTAGATATGTATCTCTGAGGAGTCTAGTAAATTATTATCTCTTTTAGACGATTACAAGAGAACTTCGATAATTACAGCCAGCACGCCACGTTTATCGCAGCCTTGTTTTTTTTATTATAATGGGATTTATTAAGACCGCGGAATATCAATAATTGGATATTTTGCTGTTTTTGGAAATCTTATTACGTTTTCTAGTAAAAAGAACCTCCTAAAATCTCTGCATGTGCGCCTGCAGTGCTAGTTAATTACTTTGAACTATGTAGAGAAATCAACATTTGAGAGTCAAATTATATTTAACATTATACATTATTTCATATGACAAGCGTACAATATGCAAAATCAACCAACGTTTATCAAACCATCTCTTTCAGACGCATTATATTCATCATGCTCTCTCCCTCACGGTTATGACTCAAACTGTCTTTAGATTCCAAAAGCATTTTTACTAGGCGACATTGTGCTATATCGTTTATTGTATGGCGTGTAAAGAGACACAAGACATGATATTGGGACATTTGATAAATTGACCCAGCCAATCATAGTGCGCGGAAAAGAAAGCTTCCATATAAGATGCTACATGTCACTTCTTGCCGCTGCCTCGCGGTGCATTTGAAATACATTAGAATAATACCATTTATTTTGATTTGCATAATATTTCATAATATGATGTTTTACTATCATCTCACAATTTTGGGAGGCATTAG
Organism: Limnephilus lunatus; assembly: GCA_917563855.2. Lineage (NCBI taxonomy): Eukaryota > Metazoa > Arthropoda > Insecta > Trichoptera > Limnephilidae > Limnephilus > Limnephilus lunatus. The sequence continues at coordinate 95,229,882 of OU830593.1, read as the reverse complement.
ATCAATTGACCTGAAGGAAGGACCACCACTGGTGACCAGTACAGAATTTATAGTTTGTTTGGTTTTGAAGATATCAAAATTTGAAAAAAAAACTCGACGGAGACTAAAATTTGTATATAAATATACACTTACTCGTACTTTGAAAGGTTCTTAGTTTAGACATAGTCGAAAGTTATAGATGTTTTTTTTTTCATTACTGTCAAAGCTTAATGTATACTGTAATTAACTTTTCATGGATCTCAATGAATATTGTTTAAAAAATCAATTAAGCATTCTTCAATATTAGCGACCTCCACTGAATAACAACTTGTGGTGGGTTCATTCTCGTCCCTTCTGTGGAAAGGATTTTAGCTAGAAACTTTTCCTAATAAACGAAGTTACGAGAAATAGTTAGAAGCTTTGCAATAAATCCCGAGGTCGGACTCTTAGATTAGCTACATAACTGTAGAGAGTGAGCGTATTCACTGAACTATGGATCCATAATTTATTTTAATAATATGGCCTCACTCAGCACCGAAAGGAACTTTCGCTTCACTTTCAAATGTCTGTTAGAATACTTTTTTGGACCATTAAAAAAAAAAATTATATGAATACCCACAAGAGTCCCAGCTACTCCCGTCTAGAGGCCAGTGAGTCTATTGCATCCCCAATTGGGGTATGTTGTGAGGATGAAGGTATTGGGAAAGGGAAAGAGATGGAAAATAGTAAGGTAGGGAAGTACCTGGCCATTCAAATCTGGTCACCAAACACGCTAAATCACCAAAAATGGCTAAAGCCATTTCAAGCAACGTTTCAATTCTGAATAGTGGTCTTACAGCAGGGCGATACTAAAAGTATCTTCCACTCTGGAACGTGCCACAAATATACTACTATATTATTTAAATGCATTAATCGTTAAAAAAAAACAATTTAATCAAATAAAATTTATTTGCCCACACCGGGATTCGATCCCGACCTTCGGATGGCGAGTTAAAAGCCTTACCGCTAGACCACGCCGGCCGTCTATAATCAGTTGTACCCGTCAAGTAACAATAATTAGCATTTAGTTTGGGTTGAATCTTGCAATCATTCATAAAGACAGCAGTCAATAAAAATAGGTGTTAAGAAAAATGAAGATAATGTTGGCAGTTCCTAGTCAAAGTATGATAGGGGGGACACATTAGCTCAGTTGTTATAGCAAGGTCCCGGTAAGGCAAAAGGTTCTGGGCTCAATTCCTAGCTGTGACCGTATCTTTTTCTGATATTTATATTTCAGATTTTAAATTGAATTTGGCTAATATTGTCTTCATTTATAAAATAATGTTATAATTGAACAATGAATAAAACCTTAAAATTGACAAAACATTGAATTTTTTTTTATCGCACTGTTGTAGATTTAGGGAGATCTTGGTTATTTATTATGTAGTACAGCCAGAACCATTACATGTCATGTATTAGTTGTAATTTAAGCATCAATGCAATTAGGTAAGGCATCGTTCCTCAACCTTTTTAGTGACGCGACTCACCACCCCCTTGAAAGTCAAAAAATAGGTAAAAACCAGACGACCAAATAGTTCAAATTAGTTCAAAGGTTGAATATACAATATTCAACCTTTGTATATTGTATATTCCATTAAATTGATAATGTACAAACGAAGAAAAAATATCTCCTTTAAAATACTCAATGTAACACATCAAAATATCTTCCATCTTTCAGCTTCATCAGCGTAATAAGAATTGTAGATTTGATGAGTGCTTCTAATAGATCCGCTCGTAATGAATTCCTCACGGGTTGACTGAAATCCTGAATCCTAAATCCCGAAACTTTTTTAGAAATCAAACCCTAAGTCAATCACTCCCAGAACCAATCAACTGAAACCACACGTCAACTCCAGGGGTAGAAATCAACACAAAATAAAATAAAAGGAAATACTGTTGAGGAAGAAATTCGAACCGGGTACTTTTTACTTCTCGGCGTTCATTTGATATTGAGCGTTGCTTTTGAAACTGACGGATAACCTTTTTAACAACAGTTTCGTTTATTATAAGATACAAAAAATGATTTTATTGCACTAAAAATCAGAGTTTTGTGAAAAGGGGTACAATTCATTTTCATTCTGCAAAACGGGAGTCCATGTCAACTTTGCCATTCTCAATTTGGTAGGTTGGAGGCTGAAAGGAGTGGGGAACGGAACGTGGTGTGAGAGGAAGGTTAGGAAGTATTTTGCAACTGAAATTTGGTCACCAAACACGGTCTAAGCCATGGACAATGTTTTGATTCCGAATGGTGGTCTGGTACTGATACTACAGACTGTATCAACAACTGGGGCACTGAGTATCTATTTGCTGAAGCAGAAAAAACTCTCAAACAGCCTTGTCATCGTGATATAACGCCCTGAATAGATTTTTCATCTCAATTTAAGCTACTGGAGGCACTGGGTATGGGTATGTGTATATTTACAAAGGCAGCAAAAAAAATTTAACAGCTTTTTGGCCTCGATGTAAGGCACTTGAGGCACTGCGTATCCATATATTTATTGAAGTAGAAAAAACTCTCAAGCAAATTTAAAGTCTTTATTAGATAAAATTTCTAGGTCTTAGCAATTATTTTCAACTCGCCAAATCATATCTATCATCATGATTGAACCTTTAAAATATTGGTATAAATATCAAGAAATAAGACAAGATTATAAGTTTTTTTCTGTATTATTTTTTAATTTGTTATTAGGATAGTATATATTTTTACCCGCAATATCAAAAGATTTAGGCTATGGGTTAGCAGAACAAGCTTTTATTGATCAATAAAATATTTGCATTTGGTCATTTCTTCTAACAAATATCTTCAAAAATTAATTTATGGCTTTAACCACTGGAGCGCAGCCGAAATTAAAACTCTTTTCTCGGATTGCTCGTAATTTTTTGGTGACCGTTTTGAATATTTTCCGCCCACCTTAAAAAAATCATACTTACGAATTTTAATATTGAAACCTACAAACTGATGAATTCACCTATGTTTTGTCGATTATCACATATTCGTAGAATTTATATAAAAAAAAAATTAATCTTAAACATTTGAAACAGAAATATTCTCAGGATTTTCTACCTATAACTCTCATAGGAAGTTCAATTTTGGGTTCAAAAAGATTTTTTTTTTTCAAATTTCTTTAAATGGTCTAATTGATTATCACAATCTACAAATATATACAACAAAACTGAATTTTGATAAGTTATGAAGTGTTTAATGTTCCATTTGAACAAACTTTTGACAGAAATTATGGTCGAGAAATGGCGACACTTTAAAATGGACTAAAATTAAATTTATACCAATATTTTCAAACGCGCGCGAGAATGTTTGAAAATATTACAAAAAATGTTTAATGTATCTAGGGGAAATTTGCCAAAACTGGTAGCTAGCCAAAACGTAAAATTTTAAATGGCGCTATATCGTGGCAAAAAGCGTTTCAGTGGTTATTTCAATCTCCGAGAATAAATCTTCTGTAGTTTTATTTAGTGACCTCTGAAATGGGATGCTTTAAAATTAGTTAAGATTTTTTTTTAAGAAAGGTTTTCTCTAAATTAGTTTCACAATGATAAATTTAAAGCGTATTAATTTAACATTTTTGTGAATAATAAGTCTCCAAGACTCTTTCAAAGTATCAACGTTGTTAGTTAGCATACTTTGTGTCGGATAGCCTTATTTGAAGATTTTTAATGAGCCCAATTATTTTTTAGAGCCTTTATGCAAAAACTGAGAATGTCTTTGTAATAACCATGAAGCTCTTAGTTTTTTTTAAAGCAAGTCTTTTCGTTCGTTATAATTTAATAATAAAATAATCATTACGAAACACGTTGTCCATTGCTCTCTTGTTAAGGCTCCTTTGAAAGTTTATAAAGAAATAATGGCAAGAGCAAATTCGTTAGCCGGTAAAGAAATATTGGGATTTTGTTTTTAATATGAACGTAGATGCCTTCCGCTGATACAGAGTTTAGTTTGTAATTATCTTTCTGCTTTGTGCGTATATATGTGTTATGTTATTTTAAGTTTATTATTTTTAGTTTTTTTATCCTCTTTCTGATCAGGTTTTTAAGTGATTAGCTATCTCAAAATTTGATTTTTCAAGTGAAAACTTCTTAAGCATCGTTGTGATTTGAAACTCGATGAAAAGAAAAATAGCGACCCTAAAAATAGACAAACAAAATTACTTAGTAGCATTGTATTATATCAACATTCGAACATAAAATCAACATATTGGCTGAATGAAAATCCTTGTGTAAATATTTTGCTGTGCTACGAATATCTGTGTACGTAACCTTCAAGTATATTACGTTTTCTGTGAAGATACGAAGGTTGTCTGATATAAACAAGGTAACAATAATATAAACTTTCTACAGAACAACCTTAAGTTGCGTATTATATTATTATTCTGCCGCTTTTGGGACAAATAAGGTTAATCCTTTGTGATCCTTTCCATCGATCTATTCTTTGATTGTCAATTTGATTTCTTATTCGGTAAGATTTACACATTTTCTTTTCCGTTTGTTTTCGAACAGAACCTTAAACTTTGTCGATTGAAAAGTTTCGGTATTATAAAGTATCAATGGAATCGAATCCAGTTCGTTTTATCGGGACTTTTCATCTAAATAAGTGAGACTGCGTCAAATACAGAGTCACAATCCATTCGAAAACTTCGCAACGAACGTTCCAAGTTACCAAGAAGCATACGTTTCTCACTGTGCGGACTCTCGAATACATATGTATATTACAGTGGCGTGCAGTACAAAGTAACTGCTTCAATTTCAAAGAGTGCATCACAAATATTAGCTTTAAAGCTAAGAATCACAAATAATTTTAAAAGTACAGATTTAACTTTAACATTATATATATATCAATTGTACGAAGTATTCTGGAATACGGATCAACTATTTGGTCTCCCAATTATGATATTCACAATTATAGAATCAAATCCATATGACGAAAATTAACCCGTGTAATTAATTGCTTATCGCGAAGGTTTATGTGGTCAATTTGGAACGTATTACGACCGAATGTTACGCTATAAACTACACTCTCTGACAGCCAAACTGACAGACTTTCCAATTTTTTGCTTTTACACAAAATTATGCATGCATCAGTTGATACACTTAACATTTTATCCCAAATTAACATCAAAACACCATAAAAAAATTCAACAAGGAGGATGCAAGATATTTTCTACATAAAAATATACCTCACCAATACAGGATATTTCTCCCTTATACCGCTAACATTAAGGTTATATCACACTGTACACTGCTCAAATAATGAAATAGACATTTTTAATGACCCATTTAAATACTTAATATATATTTTACCATCAATCATATAAAACTGATACTGTGATGAAGCCCTTTATTTAAAGACAGGCAATATTGGGATTGGTTTATTTTTGGTACCAACTAAATCATTATCCCATCAGCACAGGTGCCAATAATAATTTTTTTGCATTTGCCAAAGAGATATACTATAGAGGCGCTATACCGTACATAATTCTCCGAGATTCGTGTTCAAATCATTCACGAACAGGCCTTCGGGAACTGAAGCCACCACGTCGAAAGGCTCGGCCGTCAGATCGTCCTTTCCTTTTACTCAAGCCCATGGTTTCATCCTTTTCCATCCTACTTTGATACGTCACACAGAAATGGAGGTACTAACCTACGATTCCGTTGAACCAGTTTATTCGCCTAATGTCTCATCTATGCATATACATCAATGACTTTTGCATGTTTAGGTAACCATTTTTGTAACTATTTTTGTTATAATTTATAGTGTACATTGTTTTCGAATCATTCATGTTTTTTAAATTTTTGGGCATCATGCTTATTTTATGCACTAAAATAAAAATAAATAAATAAAAATATATTAGCCAAGAAAAAGATTTGAAAAATTTATCTTTGCACGAAAATCTTTGTATTGAATTGTTCGAATTTAGAGGCTTATCTTAAGGATGAATCTTTAGGGAAATGCCATCACACTGTGCACTTAGTACATTTTCATATAATTAAACAATAGCGCCATTCCCCATCTTGATCGGTACCACTTCGAAGTATTTTGTATTTTTGATCCATGATACGCCAAAAAATAATTCCTCTCTTCACATTTTTACGAACATCTATTTTTGCAAGTAAAAACATTTTACCATTTATTTATTTTATATTTATATCAGAAATAATGCGGTTGCAGGATTATGCCCTAGCATTTTAATATAAAAAGCTATATAATACACGGATGAATACTGTAAAACCATTCGAAACGTCTAGAGTAGGAGGAAGCGCAACACTGCATAGTAACCCTAAAACAAATCACGACAATATAAAAATTTAATATAATTTTGTAATTTCCTTTTTTTATATTAGGTACTAGCAGACCCGGCACACGTTGGTGTGGATATCGAAAAAAACGCCACGCCATTATCCAATCCTTGGCCCGCTGCCCGCTTGCCAGCCCGCTCCCTTTATTTATATATTTCATCCAATTTACTCAAAAACTTGAAAAATTATATACCTAAACCCTTCCTCATGCAAAACACTATCTATTGGTGAAAACCGTATGAAATTCCGTTGCGTAGTTTAAAAGATCTAAGCGCACAAACATCTGGAGGGACTTCATTTTATATGTTCTATAAGGTTTATAAAATAGTTTAAAAAAAAAGACAAACATTCCCGGGTTACGAATAACCTGATAATATTTGAAAATCTCCTACAACTACCACAGTAAAAAAATGCTTGTATCGTGATGGAGGACTTAGCCAGCCGACGAATCGAACATTCGACCCATGAGTGGGATCAAACGCGATGCCCACTCAGCCACTGGCCGGTAATGCCTATTTACACTAGGTACCTGAAAATGATTTTATTGTAAGTGCGCCTCTGGTTGATGGCAAGAGAAGATGGTTAAAAGTGTTCAAAGTGCTTTTGGGGAAAAACTTTAACTGATTCAGATTAGGATATTACCTGGAAACAATTCAACACAAATTGTTCAACTTGAGGTACTTGAATCCAAAGGTACAGTGTGAAACAAACGTAGTAAAGATAGATTGTGAACTGTATTAAAAATAATTTATTCTATACTTCTAAAAAAAAATGTTTACGATAAAAATGGTCGCACAATTTGTATGGGGGGTGTTGAGGGACGTGCTTGACTTACTTTGAACGAGTGATTCCTGGCATTATTTTTAGTAAAAATGCAAATTAAATTTTTGTCTTTGGTGACATTTATGATTCAAATAACAACATCAGTACTGTATTGGGCAGTAATGGAACGAAATGTTAAAGAATTTTGTATTGTTCTTAGTTTCTAAAAAAACCTCGGCAAAGTAATCGGTGACCAAAATATCTTATACATTTTTAACTTCAAATAATGTAAGGAATCATTAGTTAAAGTAGGTCAAAATCTTTATGATTTTTCAGCAGTTAAATATGTTTTTTGTGATTTTGTTGCGTTAGATGAATACATGGAAATAATTGGACACGGAATGAATGATTTATTGTTTATATCAAGAATGTTTCAGAGAATCAACCCTCAAAACGAAGATGGACATCTATTTGGGCTTTGATAATGTTTGCTAAAGGTCACACCCACAATTTCTTGACTTCGTCCAGGTACCTGCAGCTAGCTTCGACACCTGATCGCTGGTATCAAGGAAAGACGACGACTCCATCGTGTAAACTGCCTTTAGCAATCAATTTAGGAGGCGGGAATGGGTACCGCCGCCCCGGGAACCTTTAATGGATAACCAACACCTCTGCCATAGGTTACCCCAAGTGGTTCGCTACGTTTGGTGATTTAGCAGGGGTGCCCGGGTTCAGAAGGTGAGGTTTGTCTAGGTCCTGGAGGCGGATGAACAGGACATACTGAACCCCAGATTCCTACCCACCCCTTAAACCTTTTTCCTTCCCAGAACTCTCCTCTCATCACTTTCCTAAAATAAAACCCCGCACACAGCATCCTCAAGAATGAAATAGGCCCTGAGGGAAATTATTTCCTCATGGGCCTCCTATGTGGAGCTCATGTCAAAAAAAGCATGAAAGATTATAAATGGCAATATCGTTATGAATATACTAGAATAACGATTTCATTAACCAATAAAATCAGGAATTGTATGTTATTATATCCAGCTGCCAATGCTAGTCAAAATCACTTTTTTCTAAAATATTTTGACTTTTTAAAACAGGCGTTATGAGTTAATTAAAGAACAACGGAATTAAAAATTTTGCTGAAAAGGTATGAAAATCTGATAAATTACATTTAAAAAATATATTTTCACGTAAAATTCTCATTTCGTGGATAATATCCAAAATGTATGGGGCAAAACCTCATTATTTTTATTGTTTCCATGAAAATAATAATGAACAACATTTTGGTGTTTCCCTTTAATATCGAGTAAGGGAATTGTGTGTGGAATTGACGTTGGTATCGGCCTCTTCTTGAATTTCTGGTTCTCGTACAAATTTTATAGCGAGGAATACTACAAAGAAATAAATCCGAGAATGTGTCACTCTGTTAACAGTAAAAAATCACAACGGTTTTCGCAGTAGATATATTCTGTTCATTTTATCATTATTTTCTTTAAAATAAACAAACATTCTCAGATTACGATTACCTCGAACATATTTAAAATCACGCTATTGCCATCATTATAAGCGGAAAATATGGCCCGTTCAGTAATAGAGGACTTACGTAGCTCACATATGAATTAAACGATAAATGAAAAAAAATTAAAAAAAAACACAACGCATTTGTGCACCGGTCAATCTATAATATAAACATATTGTTTTACATATATTTTTACATCCATTTTTGTTGTTTTATCTTAAAATATTCGATATAAACGATGATTTTTATCATAATTATATTGATTTTCCCATCTTCGTCGATATGTCGTGTTTCACAGCCGAATATCCAATATGCGTTTTTAAAATTACCGTGACGATTCACGGTAACGGTACCCTGAGGGCAAAAAAGGCAATAAACATACGTTCCTTATCGTTATAATGCTGCAGCTCTTTCTTATACATTAAATAATGGTAGACAAAAGATGAGTTACATAAAATATGTGAGTCTGTTTCTTTACAAAGTACTACCTTTTTCATTTCGAGGAAATAGATATATCTTATTACGGCTCTTCCACGGCGACGGGAATTGCTTTTCATTTTCTTTATACATATACAGGGGGATGTACGATTATATGATTGTATTTTGGGGGGGGGGGTGCGGACTTACGTTCACTGTTTGTCTTATTTTTGACTGTCGTTATTTAGTATTTAAGAAAGAGCTGCAGCATTATACGAGTATGTTTAAGAACAAAAGCAAAACCATCAGCACATTGAAATTTGACAATTTTTGGAACTCACACTTCAATATTATCGTTGCAGCTATATTCCATGCTTTCAAAATTATCGTTGTGATTAGGTATTAAAATAAATAAAAATAAATAAATAAATGTTTATTCTGGTATGTGGGGAGAATAGTGCAATCCCACACATTCCATAAGGGTTATAAAATATACATTTTAAATAGAGAAGCAGGTGATATGATTTTACATGAACAAAGGTAATAACAAAATAAAATCATAATAATTAGCTTTTAGGATTCTGTGACCACATTAGGTGCCAGTATTTTTCTCCAGTGTGCATCAATGCTGGATGATGGACTGAGGCGGGCTTCCATGACGAGGATATTTCCTGAGCTGCTTATCCTTATTGTATCAAGTATTATCTTATAGAGACTTCAAAGGGCGGTGTGTGAGAGAGATGCCGGAAAATTTCTTTTTTGGAGGAAACAAACCTACGTACTTTGTGTATCTGATCTTTTGAAAGAGCTGAAGCATTATTGTATCAAGGAACGTATCTTTATTGCATTTTTTCTGCCGTCACGGCACCGTTACCGTGAGTCGTTATAGGCTGGAAAAATAAAAGTTTCAATTTATCATAACATGAAAGTTATTTAGAAGAACCTAGCGCAGTTGCAATCATAAAGATGATGTCATAAAGTATGATTTTTTAATAACTGTTTTCAAAGAAACATGTCCTTTTTTAGTTCAGTTATGTGGTCGTAGCAAAGGAACAAAGTTAATTGACTTCGACGTCGTGTTGCGATATTGTGTGCGTCCGCCCTGAGCCAAGAAATGATATTTCGTGGTTCATTACAAAAAATGAACTTTTCTCATTACAGCCCGACGCTTACATGAAAACGGTGTATAGAAATCAATTTAGGCATGTGAACGTGCGGATAATGTGTGTAATCAGACGAAACAAAATTGTTCTGAGAAAAAGAAAACAACTTAATAAATTATTATTTTTGATGAGAAAAAATTTGCTGTCCCGATATAACATTTGTTATTGCTTTTCTTTCTTTCTGACAACAAAATCCCGAAATTACAGGAAATAAATCATAAAACTCTAAGTATTTCCTTGTGGTATAGCAAGATATCTAAATGCTCTAGGAGTATAGACAACCGTATTGTCCGATTGAGGAAGAAATTGAAAATATAAATCTTGTCGAAGCCCGGATTAAATAAACGAGGAAAGACAAATGTTTATAACCATTTCAAGATTCTAGATATTGTTGGAAATAAAGAGTCCGAAACGACTCGTTCTAATGGTGCTGACATCAACTATCTCTTGCTTGCCATTGAAGTAAAATCATGTATGTTTCATAATGTGACCGGCCAACTCAGAATGAAACTAACTCAGAACCACCTCAGAAAGGTCGTTAAGAGTGATGATAAAAAAATGGATAAATAGGTTAAGTTAGGTTAGGGTTACCGGCTATTTAAAAAAAAATCATAGCTTTTAATGACCTTTCTGAGGAGGTTCTGAGTTTCATTCTGAGTTGGCATGGAACGGTTTCATAATGCTTTCACACAAACGAAGTATTGATTTCAGTAAGTCTAAACTTAAACATTAGGTCGCACGGTTTAAACCCGCGCTGTGCAAGCGGGTTCCCTACAGAGCGTCGGACAATCCGTATGACTAATTATGTGAGGACCTACCTAATTTAAGGAAGAAGTAAGTCTATCATCTAGTTGATTAGTCGGACATCTTCATATAATAAGTTTTAAAATAACGAGGAAAGCAAAGTTGAATGCTTACCATAAATCCAATATATTATTTACATGTGTTTGTGTTTCACATTTTAAATATAATAAATAGCACCGGGCGGTGTGATGGTTTACATTAGTAGATGTGACATTTAGAATTATTCTACTAGTGACCAAGAAAATATCAACATTTTGTTTAATTCACTATAAGTTTTTTTGCTTCCTAATTGATTTAGTGGTATTTATAAGTAATCTCAGTATTGTACCAGATATACCTCTTTTATATACATATAACTGCATACTGAACTCGATTTCAATTTTTCGAACAAGTCTGACTACAACTGGATGATCGATATATACATTCAAGTATTTAAATGAAGGGATGGGTGTTGTTTATATGGTCACAGGAAAATGTTCAAATATCATATACCAATTATTATTTGAATTAAGAAGTTGAGGAAATCCGAAATATATTATAATCAGTAGATATCTCAACATATATTTAAATGTACCTATGTCCGGTCAGTGGTTGAGTGGGCATCGTGTTTGGGTCCCACCCAGGCATTCCGTGTTCGATTCTTTGACTGGCTAAGTCCTCCATAACGACTCAAGCAACATTTTCGGCATACTGTAGTGGTAGTAAGAGATTTTCAAATATTGTAGGATTATTCGTAATCCAGGAATGTTTGTCTTTCTTTTAAAAAAAATGTAGGCTGCGTATTCTTTATTCAGTGATATGAAAACGCTCAAATATCACATACCAATTATTATTTGAAATAAGAGAGTTGAGGAAAATCTAAATAAATAACCAGTATCTCAACATGATTAAATATAGGCCGAGTATTTTTTATACAGTGAAATGAAAATGTTTAAAAAATCACCCACCAATTATTCTTTGAAATAAGAAATTTGATGAAATTCTAAATATATAACCAGTATCTCAACATGATTAAATATAGGCTAAGTATTCTTTATACAGTGAAATTAAAATGCTCAAAAAATCACACAGCAATTATTATTTTACATAAGAGAGTTAAGGAATTTCTAAATATATATCAGTATCTTAACATGTTTACATGTAGGAATGAGTATTCTTTATAAAGTGATACAAAAATGCTCAAATATCATCGATTTTTAGTAATTTAGCGATCGAAAATCAAACTTAGTGTAAAAACAAGCACCAGTCAAGATGGCGCCTTGGTCTCTGGTGATGTTGTCGGGCCGCTAGGTGGTGCCCGCGCCCATTTAGCGATCGGCCATGATGGCACTTCCCATAATTGGATTGCCGCCACAGAACGGTTGGTTCGAGGCTCCACCCCCCAGACTTCCCCGTTTCCGTTTCCCGCGCTTTTACGCCCCCCGCGCTACATCCGGCTTCCGCTGTTTCATTTCCGCCCGCTCTAAGGTGATAATTACCTTGCGCCGCCGACGCGAAAACATTTTTTTTTATTGCCGAGGAGCGAGAAATATCTTCAAAGCTGGTTCTCTTTTTGCGCACGAAAATAGAGAGTTAATGTCTTCCGCTTACATGCGAACATTGGTAGTTTGTATAATAAAATAAATATATTTGTTTCTTACTATATAAATTAAATGCTTTTTTTTTAACATAACATCAACCTCACTAGGACTAATTGCCTGTATTGAGGTTAACATTTACAAATTTGAGTGAAGTAGCAAAATTAATCACTACATACAAAAACACTAAATCTTACATGGAGATTGATTTTTTTTTACATAAGTGTTCAATTCTTGTGGTCGCTGACAAGTAATTTGGTACCGTAAAAAGGAAAAAAAAAGCGTTTTGTTAAACTCATTTCGTATGAACCCTCCGATATACGGGTTGCCTTCTCAAAAGCCATTTCCAGCACAAAAATAAAATGTAAATTTTTGTACCCACAGTCCAACACCCCATTTCCACCCGCCTTAATTAATTTGCATTGCCTGTTCCATCCTTTCACCACTTGAAGGCTTAATTAATATTTTATTTGAAAAAAAAACGTTCACAAAATGCGCAAAAAACGCACCAAATAATTTTATCCCATTTCAATTCTCTAGACTCTAGAACAATCGACATAAAAAATAATGTACTAAATAAATTACGGCCTCCGTGGTTGAGGGGTCCAAAGGATTGCTTGTTCAAATCCCAGCGCGTGCAAAATAGATTATTTTTTATTAATTTGTGTTATTTCACAATAAATTAATTAAAAATAGTATATAGTACGATAAGTTTTTAGATTTTCACGGCCAAAAGCATTAGCGTAGGTAGCGCAACACGGCATAACACCCCAAAAACTAACAACGAAAGTACATAGTATATTTGCGGCACGTTCTAGGGTGGAAAATACTCTCAACATCGCCTTGGTGTAGGACTACCATTCAGAATTGAAACTTTGATTGAAATGGCTATAGCCGTGTTTGGTGACCAGATCTGAAGAGCCAGGTACCTCCCCACATTCTTATCCCTCTTATCCTTCTTCTCCCCACTACCTTCAACCTGAAATGCTTCTGTTATCATGTGGGTATTGCATATTCGTAACCAATGTATAAACTTTAACTGATATAAGATATAATGGCATGAAAACACTCAATCAAAGTATAAAGATTTTTATTCCAGTGCCTATTTCAAAGTTGGAAAAACTTGTATCATCTTGAAATTTTGTTTGTGGTGCTTTCGTAATGCATGCCAAAATTCGAAAAAAAAAACAATAGCACCTTTGAAAGAATAATGATAAACGTTACCAGTTTGTCGATATCTTGACAATATTTAATCCCGATAATTTCATTTTAAAAGCGGAAAATGTTTATTGTACAATGATTGTAAGCTTAGCTTGCGGGAAATTAATCTCGCGATGCCTAACGCTTTTGATCAGTCAGATACTAACCACTCAAAGGTTATCTCAAACGTTACTGTCATTGGTTTCCGCTATTTAGCAAAATTTTGGATTCCTTCAATAATCGCTAATGTATTAGTGGCCGGTTTCTTCACTTTTGTTCCAGTTTTGATACGAATTAGACAAAATTACCAAAGTTTCACGTATATCCTCTTCCTTTATGAGTATTAACAACTTCGAACTACTACCTGAATCTTTTCAATCCACATCATTTAAAGGTCACATATTTTAACTGCTGTACCAGAAAAGTCATTGTATTAAATTATTATTTGAGTTATGCACAAAAATATTAAATGTAACAACTTAATAGTTGAATTCTTCCAAAACGATGCGAATCATAAACACATAGTGCTGGAATTCAAAGTAACTAAAACTCGAAACAAACAACATCAACATAATTACAATCTACATTTTCTGTGGAATTTTCAAATACATAGAACTTCCCAGATGAACTGTCAAAATGAGATGAGGGCGCGTCTCTGCATAAACGTTAACACGAATTCCACAGATTCTTTTAAAACTGTCAAGTATTGCTAACTACAAAGTTTACCTGGATAGGTACTACTTACTACGTAACTTCATGAAGTATGGAGCTAAAATGTCACTCAGATTTCGAATATGTTAACGGAGTTGTTGAAACGAAGCTTTTTTACATTAACTTTGCAAAACTTTTAAAATGCTTATTACCACTTGAATTATGGCTCAGTAAATTTGAGAATATTGTGTAGGTTGAATAAAATAAGGCAGGATAAGATGAAAAGAAGGCAGAGGAAGTTAGGATGTACCTGGCCATCCGTTTCCTCGAAGTTACAGGCATATTCAGAAGCGTTAATCTTCGTAACATGTAATGGAAATATGTCACATAAATATTATGTGACTGGTGCAGTTCTTGTCTATTTGGTTATTTTGTCTATGGTAATTTTTTGGAGACTGGCAATTTTTCTTGGGAAGAAAAATGCGAGTTTGTTTATGGTGACTTCCTCCCCGAGGGTTTTTGGGCAAGCGGTCGGCGGAATTGGTCACTCACAATAGAGGTGTTTTAGTCACTTAAATCATGTGAATCAAAGTTTGTTTTCTCTTAAAAAGGGCGCGGGGTGTTTTTACGTAACACGAGTGGTTCGTGTACGTTATGATTTTTTAATGGATATGTGAATTCCACTTTTTTCCCGTGTTGGCAGTTGGCCATTTTTGTGGAAATGTTTTTTTGACTCGTGGTTGCAAAGTGATGGTTCGTTGGTTGTGGCTAGATTGATATGCCCTGTTGACCCCGTGACGCGAAGTCACGGATTGCTGAGAGTGGAAACCGCAAGTCTTGGAGACTGGTTGGGCCACGTGTTTTCGGACGGAGATTGATGAGTCAATCCGAGACGGGAGACGCTCCTTGGAGGCATCACATAGAAGGAGGACCTAGGCTCCCTGGATTCCGCGTCGTCCTCGGCGGTTGACGCTGGAAGACCCGCCAGGACCGTTCGCTCGACGAACCAAGATGTCGGTCGTCATCCGGCGTTAATTTTCCTCGTTCAGGCTTCGATAAGTAAGTTTAGCATGTCCAGGAGTCCATCCGGTATGTCCTTGTTGTATTAATTGTGCATTCATGTTTGCTTAAATTATAAGTTTATCAAAGTTTATCTTCTTATGATTTTCCCAATTCCCACCCACTTGACAGAGAATATGCCCATAATCCTGAGCTGTGCTCCGCTCTGCCGCAGTCATTACATTACAAATATTTTTAGGTTCCTCCATCTTTAGCCTTGACTCCATTCAATACATGTACACTGAAAGGTAACTACATAACAAACTAACCATCATAACTAACCATAACTAACCATCACGCTCTTTTCCCACAGAGAAAGACAGAGAGGATAGATTGCCGTACAACTATGTTTGATTACTTGTCACATACCTACTCCTTGCTTCATTCGCATACATACAAAGGCTAATACATGTTCTTCTATTTCCCTCAAGCCACCGTAGTTCCATACAATACTACAATACTAGCAGTTAAAAACCCGCTCCGCAGGTTTTTGCTGCTAAGCCCTGTGGGCGGCTTTTGTTTCCGTTTCGCCCAGTTTGAGTGTTGGTGACCATTTTATAAATCCAATAGGAACTGGTTCCAAAAATAGCCTGTTCCTCAGATCCACTATGATCCAGTGATAGCTAGTCTGAATTTATGACAAGGCAATAACTTTTAATATTCGTAGATAGTCAATGATACAAGCTTCTGTTTAAAATGTATAAATTTCTCATAACCGTTTACAAGATATATAAAAAGAAATGTATTTCATATTAATTTAGAATATTGATTTTTTTTTTTTTTATAGAATACATGATATTTAATTAAGACATTTATATAGAGTAGATACATTCATTCACCAGAGTAGGTAGCTACCTGTTTTATGGTGACCAATGGAGTATAGTTACTTTGTGTGAAGTTTAGTGTAAACATACGGATTTAGTATGCAAATACACTGAAAATTGGAAAAAAAATATTATAAAGTTGAAAATAGGAAGAAGAAAAAGACATGCATAAGGATTTTGATTTTATACAAATACATTACTATATTTTTTATATGTACAATGTACATGCATACATGTGTGTGTTGGTGCCCATATACGTACACATACACTTATAAAACAGATACATTTATATTTAGAGAGATACAATATGTATATCCTCACCAGAGGCGGCTCTAGGGCTCCAGGTATGGGAGGTCATTTGAAAAAAATTGTTAAATTACCTTTTTTGATATTGTGAAAAATGCCGACATATTATTGTCTATTTGAATTTGAAGATAGGTAGGGTCATGATCCGCAACTCAAATTACATGGATATTATTTATAAATTGCAAAATCTCTAAATAATTCATGTACTTGCTGGCACATCATTTTAAAGAGAGCACTTTTCAATATAGTACATATATGCACACCGATAGTATGTACCTAAGTATCCAAAATTTAAAAACAAAATTAGGTAGGTAGATTAGAAAAAATAGAAACCGGTTATATCAAAAATTTAAAAACAAAAATTGACTTTGAAACACACGTCCGCAGTCCCCTTTTACCCCTAAAATGCCCAAAGATATTGGGTGAGAAAAGACATTTATCAATTTTATTTAAATTTAGGCTTGCGTTTCAATTTGACGATGTTTTTTTTTTTGCATTTTTCAGCTTCCTAACAAAAACAGATTTATTATTAAATTATATTAGATATTTTTTAATCTATCTAATACACCACTACACAAGCAAAGGTCCCTTTCAAATGATTTACCTGTAACTACATAATTAAATGCATAGAATCTGCTGTCACTTAGGTTAGGAACCTAACAAATAAACATTGTTATAAATCAAGCTGTTTTCTATGGCCGTTGAAAAGTGATTATAATATAATAATTAATAATCTTTGAAAAGATCTACTTCTCGATGTGCCGCCAAACTAAATTTGAAACGTCGCCGATAACAACGTAAATAATTATTATTCCAAATCTTTCCCGAACTGTCCAAATACAATGGACGAGGCATGCGTGCAAAATGCAAACCGACTTATGTTGTATCGCCATCTCTTTCAACAACGCATAAGATTCATAATGCTGTCTCCCTTCCACGACATTCGGTCATGTCCAAAACGTCGCTAGGGTTTCTATGGTACCTATACGCGGGAATTTTTACTCCGGGATAAAAACATAGTGCCATCGCGTTTATTGTATGGCGCGCATAGAGACAGAAGATGTCCTAGGCGGGGGCAAGTCAAAAATTGACCCAGAGATCTAAATATTGTGAGAATTAGAGGTTCCATTTGAGACGATATATTTATGTCACTGCTCGTCACCCGGCGAGTCGTCGACTCAAACTGTTATTATTTTGCGGTTCATTTCAAGTAAAGAATTCGATGCGTTGAGCCGTTTGTTCCGTAAAAAAATATAATTATGTCTTATAATTTTGGGGGGTCAAGCACCCATTGTCAATCCCCCCATTACACGTATCAGTATTCGCATCAGTATTTACTGATGCGAATTACTGACGACAACCGTCAGTATTTGTGAGCCATTACACGTGTCAGTATTACTGACGTCAGTATCGTTGCGAATCCTTGCGGGAATGACGCTTTTAAAGTGATGGATCCGAAAACAAAAGCGTGTGTTGCTATAATTTTGGCGTTCGGTACAAAGAAACGAGTGAAGTGCTAACGATGGGTGAAGGACTGGCTTCTCAAAAAAGAAAAATTCTCACATTTGAATTTAAAATGGATGAAATTTTGCTGACTAATCATTTATTTATTTTTAAGCCATCAACAAGGTGCAATACAAAGATCCATTTACATTTTAGCCACTGGAACGATTACAGAAATAAAAATAAAAAACATACTCCTTGATTGCCAACATTCCTGCGCGATCATTTTTAAAAATCTTCCTCCGACATTGAAAAAAAATCATACTTCCGAATTTGAATATGGAGACATACAAAACTGATTATTGTGCTATATAGCCAATATTTTACATTATCACATATTTTGAAATTTGTAAAAAAAAATTAAAAATCATAAACTATATTATTTTTTTACGGAATTTAGGTAAATTTGGCTTCTCAAAGCCACAAAATCAATCTGAGACTTAACCACTGGATTGCTTTTGGTTCGATTCGGACCGACTTTATTTTTCTGCGATTGCTTTCGGTCCAAAATCGGACCACATTTTCCTACCATTCGTAAAACATTTATTGAACATAATTATTTAAAACATATTCATGGCATTGGCAGAAGAAGGATGAAAGTAGAATGAATGCTGTAGAAATGAGATCCCTAAGGCGTATGTATGGTAAAACCATGTATGATCGTGTGAGAAACGCGGAGATCCGCAAAGAATGCAAGGTTGATATAAGCGTAATGAGAAAGATCAAGAAAGGAAAGTTCCGATGGTTTGGGCATGTAGAGCGAATGAACGAGGAAAGGAGTGTAAGGAGAATATATGACGCAAATGTGAATGGTAGAAGAAGTCGGGGACGCCCGAGAAAGACATGGCACCACCAAGTGAATCAGATACTTGAATCGGGCCATGTCAAGAGTCAGAATAATAGAAGAGCATGTATGAGACGATGTATGAATGTGAACGAGGCAAAGAGTGTGTGCCAAGACCGAGTTGTTTGGCGGTCCGTCCTCTCTGCCTACCCCTGCGGGGAAACGGCGTGATGCTTGGTTTTTTATTCATGGCCAGCAATTTATTCTATCAAATAGTTGTTAAAATAGACTATAAGTCTATGACCTTAACGATTGTCTTTGAATTGTTCTAGAACGAATTTTGACAGTTTAAAACTCAGTTACGCACTCAAATTCTACAAAATAATTTTCAAACCAAACTTTTGATTTGCTGTTAACATATGAAAAAATGGATTTCTAATATATATTTGCATCTGAGGTTATCAAACAGGCCATAGGGAACATAACAACGTAGAACATATTCAATATATATATTAAAAATATCCGCTGGCGGCAATTTCTAAACACTAAAGCACAAATTTCGCGCATTTATAGAGTTGAAGATTTTTTAATAATTTTTCTCTCAATTTTAAAAACATAAGATAATTAGTAAAATATAGGTGAATTCATTGGCTGTATAGCACTATAATTTGTTTATATGTTTACATGCACAAATGTGGAGTAATCATGTTTTTAATATGGTAGCTAGAGGCGATAAAACAGCACCGTCCTCCATCCGTCCTCCATGGCGCATAAGAAATACTGACGTACTGATGCGGCGAGCCCTTACACGCATCAGTACAGCATCAGTATCCCCCACCACTTTTCGGCCACGCCCCAATACTGATGAGGCCGATCCAAGTATCTAGATGCGCGTCAGTAATTTTGTCGATGCGTCAGTATTAGCCATTACACGTATCAGTATTCGCATCAGTACCTAAATACTGATGCGAATACTGATACGTGTAATGGGGGGATAAGGGAAGAGCCGCCACTAATCCTCAGATATGCATACATATCCATCCAGACACATATGTATATCCTCATACATATAAACAATATATATATACTATACCCCTCTATCTGAGTACGAGAAGCAGGCTACTAACACCATCACATTCACTCATCAAAAAGTCCTCAAGCGCCTTCCTGATGTAAAAAGTTGAGGAGATGGCAACGATATAAATGAAAGAACCAAACCAAGTATTTCCTATTGTATAAGTCTGCAGTGCCTACAATAATATGTATAAATCCATATTCAAGAATTTAAAATTTAATTTCAATCATTTCAGGCTTCCTAACTACGAGTATGTTAGGCAAGGTAAGCAACAAGCAATAAATGCAACCGAGCTTACAATAAATGCACGTTTCTCCATTAGGACTCTGGCATTAGTAAATGATCGCATTAATCACACCGATTAAGCATGCATTCGTCTTACTAATACACCCATTACGTAATCGTTCAAGAAATAAAAGTGCATTTCTAGATTCCAGCTTGTATGAAACGAAATACTGTGCGCACCTCCACATACTGAAAAATGGAATTTTAAACAGTGATGAAACTTATGATTTTCACGACCATAAGAATTTTTGTTATTTATTTTTGGGGTGTTATGCCATGTTGAGCTATCTCTCTCTTTAGTCAACGTTTCGGAAAATGTTGCAGTGTCTATCATCATGGCAGATATGTGATGATGGACCGTGTAACGCTGTCCGAAACTTTGGTTAAAGAGGAAGGTAGCGTAACACGGCACAACACTCGCAAAAATAAATAAAAAAGTGACGAAACTGTCGCCATGACAAAAGTCATAAATGTAGTCGAAATCGTAGCAATTTTTCATGGCTTTTGCCTAAACATAAGAATAAAGTGGTTAGCGAGGTTAAATGGCCATCATATTTTGATTAACCATCGTACAAGTACTAGATATAAAACATTTTTACGAGTATCTGAATATAATGGTTACAATAAAAATCTGTGACTGAAATGGAATCCCTCTTATTTAGCAACCGTTTGCATATCCCAGTAAAATCTAGCTTATTCTTTTTGCATGTACATATAACAGTTATTCCAGTTGGCGATTTTTAGCAAATTTTACAGAAAATATCGAAATATCTATTTCAGCTTAAATAGCTTTTTTCGAATTTACTTTTTGATCGAAAATGATGATGCGACGCAGATGTTCCAAGTTTAGTTATTTTTGATAGAAGTCCACATCCTAAATGTCTGATTTTGTAAAAATGTATATTTACAGTCAGCATGATTCCATCATTTGAAAATGTTATATAGTATAATACTACATTTAATAATATGTATTTCAGAGGTACCTATTTACTTTATTAAATTTTACAATTTTTTATAAAGACTTTGTTGGTCGTTTGTACAATTGTATTATTTATTTAATGAATCAAAAGCGTTTTCATTTTCATGGAAGTGAATTATTATTCGATGAGCATCGTTCAAATTATGAGAACGTTATATTATACTTCAGTTAATATTATAAGAATAATATTGGTTTATTCCAGGATGTTGGGAGGATAGTGTAATACTTTGCGTCCCATATAGTTAACACATTTACATCGTGAATTTTAACCTTTAAGTATGGACGTCAAATATTTTTAACATTAGTCCGGACGTGGAGTCTCTCAGACTACTATTATACATATACTACATATACAATTTTTTTCCTGGAAACTGATCCCGAACCGCGGCAAAACCCTATCTATATCTAAATATAGGTCTTTAATAAGAAAAAAATAAGTATTTGTTATTAATTTTCTTTATTATAACTGCATAAAATATGAAAAATCAACTATCATAGCACTTTTCAGACTTTTTTAGAATTATCATTTTGACACATTAAAAGTAACTATGTAAATCTAAAACTAGAACAAAAAACTTGCGTATCTACTAATTTAATATACGAATGTAAAAAAAAAACATTTTTCATAACAAAAATCTAAAAACAGCACAAAATCTATCAACATATTTTATATGTGAACGTGGAGCCTGACAGGCTCCAGCCAATATTTCGATAATTATTACTCACGCGCTATGCACCCAGCGACGCAACCTCCTCCCTCACTGTCCATTTTGCTACTAAAAGTGAAGTTACTGAGATGCTCGGGTGTGGGGATCGGGAAGAAGTGTGTGAAACAAGGAACTTGAGAACCACGCGGAGCCTCTGAGACTCCACGTCCATACTTAAAGGTTAAGTAAAGAAAGTAGTACACAGAATAATACAAATAAAATTTAAATAAATAATCAATTATTGTGTAGGGTGTGGTCGGGAATGAGCTCGGGCCCAGCGCTCACCCAGGAGTGATGCTTGATGCTAGATTAATGCGGTCCCTGTACTTTTTATAAGTATTTTTATAATATGTACTTTTAATATTTACATGTTATATTATCAAAACGTGGAAGAGAATAATTATTAAAAATCGTGAAAATAAAACATTTTTACGAAAATAAAACATTGGTAAATTATAATAAGCTTTAAATTGGTTACATAAAATCATTTGGTAGATACTAGGTACCGAGTCAAAAGTATTTGTTTTTAATTTTCGTAACGATGTGATTAGAAAAATATAGTCATACAAACTCGGCGTGATAATTTCGCCAGGCAACCGAATTAAATGATTTATTTGTAGACGAGATGATGTTGTGAGAGTGAAAAGCACCCACGGATGTTAAAGCATACCCTACAACAAGCGGAAACCGGAAGTAATCCGGATGTGTCTTCCCCAACTTATCAAGAACGAGAAACAATAAATAAATCACGAATGGCGATGACTGGTGGCTAATTTATGTGTCATAAATAATTCGGGCGAACTGTAGTTTCTCGCAGCCCTCCTCCCGAACACAACTTGTTAGACCGGCCCATAAATCTACTACCCCTGGCCCGCTAGCATGAAAAAAGTTTTTGTACAGTACGCCCTAGATTTACCGGCAAACGAATGGGGAAAAATCCGGGATAAATGGAAAACCCGGTTATTATAATGTATTATTCCAATTCTCTAAAATATAATGATACATACTAGTCTATGTACCATCAACCATGTTACTTACAGGAGTTGAAAATAATAATATAACCGCAGCAAATGTTATGATTTTAGATTTCAACGGTTAAAAGTAATATCTTGATTTATTTTTAAGGTATTATGCCGTGTTGTGCTACCTTTTTCTTTAGCCAACGTTTGGGAAAGCGTAGCAGTGTCCATCACAAGGTCAAAATACCCCAAAAATAAATCAAGATGTTGAGACGACACGACGTGCAAGCGGAACTAGATACCCACGGGGAAACTTACTTGTTATATTTTATTAAAAGATCTGGGATACTGTCTAATTAATACACCATTTTTTGAATTTCAATCTGGAAAGATTACTTCAGCACTGGAAAAATCATTGAAGGCATGTCTTTTAATCATTTTATTATAAATCTTACACTTTCATAATAAAATAACACCTTGAAAAACAAAAAATGGTCCAATTTGACATCGGATTTCATTATACATAAGCAAATTGAGGCGGTGCAAAAATAGAACTTTTTTTTGTATTAGCTCCGCACAAGAGATCCTTAGGAAAAAATTCCCCCCCAGGACCACCATCCACATACTTAAGGATGCTGTTTGGAGGGTCTTTTTAGAAAATGAAGTTCCGGGAAGGAAACAGGTATGTCCAGGAGTCCACCCACTGCAATGCGCCGAAAGAGTCCTGTTGGAGAGGTAAAAATGTCTCTCTTAAACAGTCTCTTTCGATATCTCCCGATCTACCACGCAGTTGGTGGGCAGACGCATCCACCGCCAAGACCCGGACAAACCTCACCCCATGAACCCTATCAACTCTGTTAAGTCGCTGAACTTAGCGGATCACTTGAGGTGACCAATGGCGGAGGTGTTGATCATCCAATAAATGGTTCATGGGAGGGTGGTACCCATTCCCTCTTCCCGAATATTGAATTGTTGGAATGTACGTAATTATTATAATTTACTTACGTAATTTTTACTTCAACTTCCCGAGAACCTTGTTGAGCCAAACCCGATAAATCGAACGTCTCCTGTGATATGTTTTTTTATGTTTTATCAACAGCTGAACATAGCCCCCGGCGAGGAAGGAAAGAAAGCAGAATAAAGAAAGACCACAAAAATTCAGGAAGAGGTAAATAAGGAATAAAGATAAAATAAAGAAAGTCCGATCCTATCTACCTGCTGAAAAACAGATAAATATACATTATCTTCACTTACTTCTTTTGGATTTTCTCGCAGAAAAGAAAAGTCGGCAGTGAATTGTAAATTTCCATAATAGTGGATTTTATTATTAGGAGGTGGTGAAATCGTTAAGCATTCTTTTGGCCTTTTTATTCTATATTCAGGCTAGTCGGTATTATTTATTGAAGGCTTTATGTTAAACCACCATTAGGTATCAAACATCAAGGTAATCTGTTCAGAACCCCTGCTATGTAGTGTTCGATAAGTAGGTAACGTTAGAATTTAGTAGTTCTTATATTTTTGGATTGGCGTGGATTCAACATTGAAAGAGTGTTTGCTGCTGTTCACACTTTTTGACGATGATTTTTCGGAGTTCATGTTTGGTAGGAGAACTATTATATGTTTCAAATGGATTGTATTAATAATATTATCTAATCATTGAAAAATAAGATAATACCAAAAAATCTAAAAAAACATGACGAAAAAGACAAGGGTTCGTTTTCCAGTTACGACCGTTACCTTTTTATTTGTCTTGGTCTGTTTCGTGTTTAGTTTAGACTTGTTAGTATTATATTATTCATCGATATTGCATTGATGAGTATAACTTTCAATAGATATTCCAATAAAATTTAATTTTTTTAATATCTATTCATTTCCGTGAATGTTTCAAACAAGTCCATGACTTCATATTAGAAGGTAAAAATTATGCGTCATTAATATGGCTTTGGGATAGAATTTCGTGTTGTCTGTTAGTCAGTACGTTTTTTATTAGTTTTTTGTGGCATTTTTGTTTTTTTATGTGAGTACCGCACAAGAGTCCCAACTGCTCCCGACAGTCTTGACCCAATGAAACTAATTTGTCAACCCCGATTGGGGTGTGTTGTGTTAAAGTCATTTCAACCAACATTTGTATTATGAATGGTAGTCTTTCACCGTGCTAGTACTCGTAAAGTGCTGCAAATAATACAATATATATTATTTTTGATCAACTAATTGTGGAATAACCATAAAAATAATTTGTACATGTTGGGTATTGGACCCGCAACTTCGGGATTCGTAGCAAAGCGTTCGTAACAAACATTTGACCCCAGAGTTAGTTAAAAACAGGTTTTTATTTCAGTTTATCGTAGTTTCAAGTTGATTGACTTTTGAGGATTAAGATGCTGGGTTTGTAATAATTTGATAAAACGTTTTCTGTTGAGGTTGTTTAGGTCTCCATGACTCTACCAACAACCTATTTGCCAACAATATTACGGCAGAATGCAAAAAGTGGTATTCGGATTTTAAGTAATTTTTTAAAACTCTTAACAATAAATGTGTGTTATTGTAGATACTTTTGAGGAACGTGGCGAAGCTGAAGCGAAATATAGAAAATACGAACGTTGTGAAGGATTTTTTTACAATAATTCCACACAAACAATAATTTCCCTCAGGGTCTTTGTCATCCGTTGAGAGTCTTAACGGGATTAAAAAAAAAATCTTTCAGCGTTTCCGAAAATGACAGGTACCTACTTAAATGTTAAAGTAAACCCAACACAAGTACATATTGATTCGAGCGGTCAGCGGCTGAGATGGAATGTCGTTTGGATCCCACCCGGGCATTGCATGTTCAACTCCTCGGCTGGCTTAGTCCTCCATCACGACACAAGCAACATTTTCCGCTTACTGTAGTAGTAGTAGGAGATTTTTAAAATATTTTCAAGTTATTCGTAATCTGACAATGTTTGCCTTTCTTTCCAAAAAAAAAATGTAAATAAGACATTCTATGACATAAGAGTAATACTAAGAAAAACCGCGTTTTCAGGAAAAAGATCGATTTTCTCTTGCTTGAGGGAAAGCAAGTTCCTATGGACAGAGTCAATTTGTGGAACGATGTCGGCTCTCCGGGTTATCGCAGATGCCATAAGCTGTCAATCTGATTACCCAGGCCTTCACACCTCAAAGGACACAAGTATCCGGCGTGATGATACGGCAAATGGAGCTATCAATAAATATCGTGTCACTGCAATCTTGCAAACCCTGTTATGCTTCACCACAGTATTGCATTTTGTCACATTACATCTTTATTAAAACAATATATTTATTTTAAATTATAAATAAGAAATACGAAAGTATTTTCTTAATTTAACTCAAAGATTTTGTAATCTTATCGAAGGAAGCACATATTTTTGGTGTGACATTATATGTTTAATGAAAAAATATACTTTGCAATACACCAATATTTTTATTACTTATTAACTAGTAAGTTCCCGGCATGCGTTGCTATGCCACTAATAACTAAATTGTTTCTCCCTGCGTGACTTTTCCCATTCGTCCCGTTCCCCTTCCGTCTCCCTTTCCCTTCCCATATCCCCTTTCTCTAACGCATTCCCCCTCCACCTTCCCCGCCTTCCCTCTCCACTCTCCCGCAAACCACCCTGTCGCAATCCCCACCCCTCTCCCGCGTTTAATATATTCAGTCCCGGTACTTTCAGATTTTCAAACAGCTCGCGTGCCATCTGTTGCAATTTTTTTATTAACTTTTTACATTTTACAAAGATTCATTTTTGTATATTATAAAAACAATCAATCAAATTTGGTACCTAACATAGGTTCCTATTTAAAATAATATAATTTTCAATTAGATTCAAAGTATTCGATTTTGATTAGTACCATAAGTGAGTACTTCGGTTAAATTCATTAATTTAAAAAGTTTATTCGAATATTGAATTTTGATTGAACAATTGATGTTTTAAAAATGTCATTTTCAAATTGTGACATTTTTGTAAGAGTTTTTGTAATTATTAAAAAACTTTTTGATGTATTGTCATGTGGTTGTAATAATCCGGAAACCTTCACAAGTGTAGAAAAAAGGTATTTTGAAAGTTTGAAACATTTCTTATGGTTAATATAGCAATGCATAGCGGACATACATACAAACATAAAAACATTTATATATTTTTATATATATAGATATTCAACAGTCGACCGGGTTTCACTTAGCTCAAGCTATCAGGAATTAGTTATATCATTATCCTGATTCCTACCCACACCTAGTACCTACCTACATCTGCGAACTCGTAGGTTCAGTGATAATTATCCTGAGTTCCGTGAAAAACTTCAAAATTACAACTCTGTTAATCGGTGCAAAGTGGAACGTGGATAAGAGAAAACATTATCCCCGCGCAGGGAGTTTGTGCTATCCTTTTTTCCTACCTTCCAGACAATTTCTAATACAAGCTTCGTCAATTAAATTACATGCAGATACATATACCAATATAAGAAAATAAAACAATGAGGGAAAGAGATGGAAATGGTGTGTCTGTATGTAATTAGCTTTTGTAATCTATTTAATACCTTTAATATTGTATTTTTTTGCCGCCAATTAATTAAAATTGAAGAAAAGCATAAAATCAAAGCACGTGCTTTACATAATATATAATGTTCTTACTATGGGAATACCGCACAATAATTGCAACTGCGTTCAAACTTCTGGAGCCAGTAAGACCATGCCATGCCCGATCTGGATATGCTGTGACTCTGAAGGCAGTGAGAAGAGGAAGTAGATTGTCAAGAGAAAGACGGGGAAGTAAGTACCTGGCTATCAGACCTGGTCACCAAATATGGCTAATGCCACTCAAGCAACGTTTCAATACTGAATGGTGGTTTTTTACCAGAGCGATACTGAGAGTATCTTACACTCTATTCCGACCTGACATGAAGCCTAAAACTAAATCAATTAACTTACAGAAGTTATTACTTTCACATATTGTTTTACTACGATTACACTTTGGAAGGCGGATATGGGTACCGTTGCCCCGGAAACAATTTATTGGAAAACCTACACCTCTTAAGGTCACCCCAAGTATTTCACTACGTTTGGTGACTTAGGAGTATCCGGGTTCATGGGGTGAGGTTTGTCCAGATCTTGGCGGCCAATGTGTCTACCCACCTGCTTCGACGAAATGTAAGCATTAACGAGGCGGGCATGATCGAGATAGGCAGGTTAAGGGGGGTCTTTTGACCTCTTCAGACAGAATCCTTCGACTCATCGCCATGAATTGGAGGATTGGATACATACATCTGTCACTCCTGGACACACTGATCCCCAGATTCCTACCTACCCCTTATATCTATTTCCTTCCCAGAACTTCCCCTCTCCTTCTTTTCCAAGAAAACCCTCCACACAGCTTCACCTAAGATGATATAAGCCCTGAGGAAAATTGTTTTCCTTGAGGCTTCCTATGTGGAGCTAATGTAAAAAAAAGAAAATGAAAAACTGTTTATGATGTGGCAACGTTTTAAAAATGGCGTTAAGTTTAAATTTTGTCAGTTGTTCAGTTTTTGAAGAAGTGTTAAACCATTTCTGATTTATATCGTTTAAAATCATCTTGTGATATCAATAGTACATTGTCTTTTACTTTTTAATAAATATGATTGAAATCTCCGTTGGAGGCATAGATCGCAATTACAGATTCCTACCACAAATACCCTAAGATACTATTATATTTAGCTTTATTTCTCCGCCCTTCCACAACCTAAGCTGTTCCTACCATACATCATATTCTTGATAACCCAAGGTTTGATTAATATTTAATTACACCGGCAACGTGATAGCAGCCCGTTATTAATTTCCAGTTTCATAAAACCTTCCTTTCTAGTACAATCTTTCATCCCCTGTAAATACTGCTTTATGGTATTTTTATAGGTCGGATGAAAATTTAAGAGCCCATCTATTTTTTACCAACAACACAGGGTTTATTGGTATAAAGTATCTGAAAACGCACGAAAGTTTTGCAATATCGCGAATATTCATTATATTTTTATTTTTTTAATATGCCTTTAAAAGGTTTTTACCTGCGCTAAACGTGCAAGTTGCTTAAAATGAGAAATTTTCTAATTTTGCGTTAGTGAAAACTTTGCTTTTAGTATCGTTTACGTTAAAATAATAAGTTTCGAACACGCGTTTGCCGTTTATGAGAAGTTAAATATACGCCAGAGAATTTTAACGTGATTAAAAATTTGGCAATACCCCTATCAGGATGGGTCTGCCATTAGCAAGGTTCGTTTAAAAAATAACTGACTCGTTTGTGGATGGAAATTGAAGATATGATTTTGTAATTAAGATTTGAATACATGGTTGGCCGATTAGGGAAAATTCACTGCGGAAAAACGGTCGGAAGAATAAGCTGTAATGAACGAAAAAATAATTTGTACTGATTAAATTGTCAAGAAAATATGCGTTAATATTCCCGATATTATCACAAAAACAAATATTTTCAGTAGTTTATTTCGGATTTGTAAGAACCCTTTTATGATGATCAAGGATAATTTCATTGACCGTTTATTGTGAACTGTAATAATATTACCGTATTATTTAACACCCGTTGTTACGCCATTTATAAGCTTTGTCTGAAAATAGATTAGAGTTGTAAACAGTCTTATGAGATCCGGTTAAAATAATATTATGGGTTGATGCTGGATAAATATTTTCTATTTCTTATCAATAAAAAACTCCAATTATAAAATATTATGGCTAAAAATATATTCCTACCTAACCAAAAACATAAACACTGATTGTGAATAATATTGAGGCTGGAAAGGAAAAATAGGTAAAGTACCATACAGCTATGATATTAAAGATGAATCTACGCAATAAGCTCTTTGTTTGTTTTTGCTTGTGTTCATCAAATCAAGTTTTCTAGAGTTTTCTAGAACACGTGAGAAACTTTACAAAACTTGATTAGATGAACACAAGTAAAAACAAACGATTTGTTTATTATGTAGGTTCATCTTTAATGACACAACTGTATGGCGCTTTAGCCATTTTTAGTTCAAACGCCGATATAAGTAAGTTTTATTTTACATATATATAATTAGACGTAGCATTAATAAAATGATTAAAACATAGAACATGGATCTCTTTAAGATACACGTTCACTCTTTCTTTTTCCCAAAAAGACCCTCCACACAGCACCCCAAATATGACATAGGCACAGAAGGAAACAGCAATTTTTCTCAGGACTTCCAAAATATCTATCATCTACCAAAAAAACTAAAACTAACATTGATATTGCCTCAAACCTATTGGAGGGGCCAGTGAAACCATTTTGAATTGAGTTTCAGGAAATAACAAATCAATTTAGATGTAACGGTCAAGTTTTCTTATGAACTATATATGTACACGTTTCATGTAAGGAATTAAGAAAATTTCGCCACCTCGATATATTTTTTCAAATTTTCTTCGGGTAGGTACTATTATATTAAAAAAATGCGAATAAGAAAGTCCGACGAGAAACACAAGGATTTCACAAGAGAAAAAAATCCTTACGATCGAACCCCAGCGTGGGCAAATAAATTTTATTTGATAATTTTTTGTTATTTCACGATCAATTCGTTAAATTATTCATCGTAAAAGACCACCATTAAGAATTAAAAAATCTCTTGAAATGGCTTTAGCGGTGTTTGGTTATATGAATAGCCAGGTTACCTACTTTCCTCTTCGCCATATCCGTCCCCTCGCCATTACCTTCAGCCTAACAGCGTTCCCGAATTGGGGACGCCATAACCTCACTGGCCAAGGACGGGAGAAGCTGGGATTCTTGTAAGGTATTCACATAGGTTTTTAAATAAAAACAGAGTGTGCGAGTTAGAAGTGAAACCTTCAAAAAACTAAAGTAGCCAAGAGTAAGCAGGCTACGAAGCACCGCATAAAGAGGAGACCGATTATACTATCTCATTCTCTCGCAGGCTAAGTGTTAAATGTATTTGTTTATCTCTTTTTAGTGCCGCTATTTTTCGTTTTATTGACTTTCAAATCAAAACGGTGCTAAAGAAATTTTCACTTCAGTAAAAAAAGAATTAAAAATTGCCCCCCCCCTGAGCTTGTTGGAAGCACTGCAAAATCAATCTGGGAAAGCCGAACTTAAAAGGCGATGTGCGTTATTAAACTGTACGTGAAGCCGTTCGGTGCCGTTCTTCTCAAAATTGACCCAAAGCTCTCGCGTATATAAGGATGCAAAATGTAAGGTACAGCATCCTTTTTACAAGTAATCCGAATCTACTGAGCTTATTCGACTTTATCCTGAGCGCTCTTCTTTGCATTTCGATGTTCATCGTCCATCAATAAAATTATTTGCTGATGTTGTGCTTTAAATACTTTGTTCTTCTACTACTTTAAGAGAGTTAGCCTTTCAGAAAAGCTGGTGAAATGCTTTTTAGAATCTGCCCGTATCAAGTTACCAATTTGAATTTAATTATATAGCAACAGAATGCTTCCTTTACAAAGCCCGTAATCTTCATTACGCTCCTGACAGGAGAATAATTGCATTTAAAAGCGCAGGGTTTTAAATCCTGATTGCACATCAGTGTGCAGTTGTTTGCGTTAATAGTCTCGTAAAGCCTTTGGCCGCTTGATACAAACAGAAGTATTTGATTTGATACCAGTTTCTAAGCGGATAATGCAATTTCCCCCGAGAGATGTGCGTTTCCGGAGGCGAAAACATCGGAAGAGGAAATTGTAGTGCAAGCGAAAATAATCCCAACATTCCTATATTATTATATTGAAATCTTTTTGAAGAAGGAATTTTGTTTTAGTTTGTTTGTCACTAAAATAAAGCGGTTTTGTATTTACGCACAATTATTTTAAATAAAATCAACTTCATTGAAGACGAAGCTATTACTGATAAATTTAAAGGAAAAATGAAATAAAACAAGACATTGAAGAATAAAAAAAGTTAGAGGTCGCAACTGGGGTTTGAACCCAGGATCTGCTGTTCAAAGACGCAGCGCCTTAACCAACTTGACCATTTGGACCTACTTATTTTACGTATTTTTTGTTTTTTCTGTGTCTTGTTCTGTTTCATGTTTCGTTTAGATTTATTTTTATTGTATTCTTTTCAAAGATATATATCATACGCATCAATGTAATATATTATATAAAATTGATGGGTAATCGTCGTAAGGCTCTCGACTACCAATCAGAAGGCCGTGGGTTGAAACACCAGCGAGCGCGAGAAAATTTTATTTGATTAAATTGTGTCGTTTCACAATTTAATCATTTAGAATAATGTTAGGTGTATTTTCGGAACGTTCCAGAGTGAAAGGTTTTCTCAGTATCGCTCTGGTGTAAGACCACCATTCAGAATTGAAACGTTACTTGAAATGGCTTTAGTAGTGTTTGGTGACCAGATCTGAGTAGCCAGGTACTTCCCTACTTTCTTCTTTCCCATCTCCTTCTCCTCTCCTATCTTCAGCCTCACTTTATACCCCAATTAGGGAAGCAACAGACTTTGGGGGTCTTGTGCGGTATTCACATAAAAAAAATATATAAAAAACCTTTGAAACCAGTAACATTAAATCAATACAAAAAATAAATAAAAATGTTTGTTTAGTGGGCAGGATTTAAGGAATTATTGTGTAAAATGAACAGTAAAAACGTAACAAACGTAAAATGAACACTAAAATGAACAACACACATAATGTATGCTGCAGTCTCGTATACAGAGCACATAAATAATGTGGTCAAGTTAATGTTTAGTTGGGGGCTAGTTAATCTTTGCAAAAAGCTTCCCTAATGAAGCGTGAAGATTCTGAATAATGAGCTTGTTTTCGTACAAAACATGTTCCGAGTCCCTAATTTAATTATGTGCTGTACGAAAGTACCTATAAACTATATTCAGAGCTATAAATTATTATTTTTGTTAAAACTTACTGCAAATTATGCGTTTTCTCTTGAAGTTTATTTTTAACCATAGAAAACATTAGCGCCATGCAGGAGGCCCTAAAAAATAATTGAGATGCTGTGTGGAGGGTCTTTTTAGAAATGAAAGGGGAGGAAGTTCTGGGAAGGAACGGGCATGAGGACTGGGTAGGAATCTAGGGGTCAGTGTGTCCAAGAGTAACGGAAAAATGAATCCAATCCTCCCACTGCAATAGGTCTCCCACAACCAATCTCTCCCGATATGGCCTGCTACGCATTTGGTGGGCAGACGCATCGCCACCAAGACCCGTACAAACCACATACCATCAATCTGGGTACCCCTGCTAAGTCACCAAACTAAACACACCATTTGGAGTGAACTTTGGCAAAAGTTTTGGTTTTCCAAAAATGGTTCCCGGGACGGTGGTTCCCATACCCGCCACCCAGAAGTATTGTTATTTCAAAGCTGTAAACCCATTTAGGATCTATCAGTCAAAACAATAAATCACAACATTAAGATGTTTTATCTTAATATTGCATCTGATACCGACAAAAAAATAAAAACACATACATATTTTATTAGACAAATGTTTAACAAACACATATTATAATCTCACTTTTTTGTCACTCCGTGTAAAAATAATTTATTAAAAATTCCCGAAGTTTTAAATATTTTTTTCAATTTGTGATTTAATACTTTGTATACATAAAAGTGTACATCTTACTTTTTTGGCGGCTATTTTTTAGATTGGAATATAAAGCGTGGTGTTTTTGTGAGTGATTTATCGGTGCCATAATAACAGGAATGTAATAACATAATAACAATAACATAACAAGAACATGCTAAGGGAAATTAAGGTGATTCAGATTCCCTTTCAGTGTCCAAGTTCAATCCGATAGTTACGTCACATTGAAATGCCATTTTTTATTACAGTCTACATTATTTACATTCCAACTGATTCGTTATCTATTTGCGACTGCATAACATCTTTAGGAAATTTCGGTAAATTATAAGACAATAGATATTTTGTTACTCACCCAGTTCGTGAAGGACACCCAACTCGAGCGCCTCGCTCCATAGGCGCGGGGGTGCCGCCGCACGTAGGGGAAGCACCGTGCGTGCATGCTCGCCTTGTTGCCGCACCGCGCGCGCTATCACCAGCAGACCGCGCGGGGCGGGTGCGGCGCCGGACTTGGTGCGCGGCTGGGCAGCGAAACATGCGCCGAAAGCTGCGGGCACGCTCAGATTTACTTGTCTGTAATAAAGATAATTTAATTATTATATTAAAATCGATACGTGTCTTCATAAAACTCCCTATTATGTCCTCACTGGCTAATTCACTGCCCCAACATGTACTTAAACACGAATATTTGTCACAGGGATTTAGAGTCATCCCGCGTTTTTAAGATCTAAAATTATCAACACACGCACACCTACACAAAGGTAAAGACAAGTGATTTATAATAGTGTTATGGTAGGTATTATGAAGTGCATGACCATCATACATTCGTAACTTATTTAAAAAGAGATATTTTTGTTACGCATTCTACATTTGATCAACGAAAAACTTCAGTTAATTTGCGTCAAGTCTTTACAAAATTCTTCCAGATAGAATAAAGAATTTCAAATATCAAACGTTGAACGTCGAATTGAGTTTAGTTGGGTTTAGTTGAGTTGAGTTTTGTTGAGTTGAGTTGAGTTGAGTTGAGTTGATGGGGATGTTGAGGAGATGGGGATATTTTTATTCCTGTTATTGACGTTATTGTTAGATTGTTAATGGACGGCATAAGTTTGTGAAGTTTTACTTCAGTCGTGTGGGCTAAAGCACACTCGTTTTTTTTTAGTTATAAACGTTACAAATTTCTCTCAGTAAAGACAAATTAATATTATTATTTTATATTATATGATTGATGGTTGTTTTCGAGTTCTTACTTTTTTTGAAAAGAAAGACAAACATTCCCGGTATTTTTATTTTGACCCCACCACTTTCCAAACGGCGTTATAAGGAAACAAATGGTTTCCTCCTTCACCGCGCACGTAAAGACACTACTTTTTTATTGAACGAAGCTACATTTATTTGAAGGACTCTAGACCCTCCAATTTCCATGCATACGGGGTTAGTAAGCAGTATGCAAGTTCTTCCATTAATATTACACAAAAGATAAATAGAAGTAACAGCCCGTAGAATAATTCTTCTGAAATAGGTAACATAAAAATAAAAATAATAGTGTTAGTAAAAGAAAAAGAAAAATAACGGCTATAACCAGTCGAAGAAACCTTCTGAAAATAAAAGAAGTAACGAAGGAAAAAACAGTTAAAACATAATCTATTAATTACTATAATAGCAGAAATAAAATAAAATATATCATAATAAAATATAACAGAATAACCTTCAGTAACCTTCCCGGTAAACGAATAACCTTCAGTAATTAATAATCTTCTACCACCATCATTAAAAGCAGAAGATTTGGCTTGTGTAATGATTAAAGACTTAGCCAGCCTTCAAAATGAAACGATGACACGCCTAGGTAGGAATCCGATGCATTTGCTAACTCCATCATAAGATAAACCAAAAATAAAAAAATCATACAAAAAAAACATTAAGGGATGAACACAAAAATATGTATTCAAACGACCGGAGTTATCATTGCTGGAGAAAAACTTTTCTTTTGTAATACACACTATTCTTTATAACCTCTTTTTTCACCGTGTTTACACATTACTTTTTAACAGTGTTTTCCCTACAAGAAATTTTTGTTTTCTTCCTTAGTTTTGCCAGTTACCATTCTTGTATTAATTTGTAAAACGATGCACACGTCCACTTACATTATCCTTTCAAAACGCCTTTAAACACTTCATTGCGTTATTTTCTTTTTTTGAAAAAATTATTTCATTATCACTTTTGACATTAATTCTTAAGCCTTATAGCCAGAATTAATATAATATTGATCTATTGGTATTATTTTTTTTACTTTATTTTAACCGATGTTATATTTTGTTCTCCATTTTTTCCAATAATTTAAACAAAATTAGGTTTATAGAACCTAATAAGGAGCATATGCATTTATGTATTTCATTTCATTTCCACGGCGTTTATGCATTTCTATTAGATTTGTCAAAAAATTTGTAGATAAAAATGCAAAAGTCGGTCATTTTAAATACATGTAGGATAATGAAAGATTTATTAAATATTTATATTGAGGGATCAGTAGGATTTATCGGACCAGTTAGGATTTCATCAGAGCCGAACCCTCTGATATGAAAATATCTGGAGTCGGTGAAATATTTTCCCAATATGTTTCTGGTGGATTGACGTATTGTTCTTGTATTGTTTTGTAGTTATTATACTTAAATAGTGCACTTACATTGCGTAAATTTACTAGATATTCATTTATGGAAAAGTGTGTGGAAGGGTTAAGTCTTTCATTTGGGAAAGATTTAACCCGGACATAAAATCTGGAACACAGTAAAAAAAAAATAATACATAACATATTATTCTTTGATTAAGTACGATATGAACTCTCACGTAATATTGAATAAATCACGTTAGAAACTTGTGACAAAGCAAAATCCAAAGACAAATAAGAAAATAAATAATAAAAAAAATCTCATATATAGTAATCTAATTACAGAAGAAAGGGTGTAACGTTCCCAAAATTGTCGTGAAAAAATAGTGAATTGCCTTAGGGTTAAAGGAAAAAGCCGCCGTAGAAAAACGTTTGTCAATAATTAAGTGGTTGAGGCATACTTTTTTATCACGAGGTTGAATACGGTAAGATAATGATTGTCGAGAAGGACTTTATTATTCCGAAGTCACCGGTGGATTCTCAACGCAGTAACTCCGTCAAGGTTTAGATAAGCATAGTTTGGACATATGGTAAACAGGTATGTTCACTTTTATTTTACTTGTACAATGATTCTGCTCAGAATAATTTATAGAACTTTTATTAAGTATTACCTTCATACCAAAGTGGCGCAGCCAAAGGATAAAAATTAATTGGATTGTGGGAGCATACACAAAAAAAAAAATTTTTTTTTTGTTACACGAAGCAAGGAGGGCTAAGTCATCCCGATTTTTAAGGCTACCTACAGCCGAGGAAGGAAATCCTAGTTATACTATCCCTGGAGCCACAGTCTGGGTTGTTGGGTTGTCAAGGAAAGGGCACCCGGAAAAAACACAAGGAGGCAGTGGTCGTTTTTGGGGCTTGGCAGATTGACCAGTCGAGTCTATCCACGGAAGTTGAAGTCCGAGAGAAGCCGAGGAAAGGGCTCTCTCACATACGAGAAGGAAGTCATCAGCCGCAATATCAGAAGTTAAGGTTTTTTGTTAAACAGTGCCCATGCTCGTAGAGGAGTTATTTTCAGCCCTACTTAAATGAAGGCCTAGGTTCCATATGAAGGGTCCACTGCAATAATGATGAAAGTCCAAAAATATTTAAATCTAAGTGAGTAATGTCATTCGGTCACTTGACATATATGTAGTTAGTAATCTTGTTTACAAACTTAGCAACAACGCTTTCAGTTCCGAGATAAATATGTTTTTAAAATTTGGTTACACGGCTAGAACGCTCAGCTTCACAGGTGTTTACGGTAATAATGATAAATGTCCTTCGCCTCGCAATGGACCTTTATCATTATTGTCATGAACACCGAGCGTGGACCTCGATATAGACCGAAACCTGTCAATGTCATTAAATGTTCATAAGATGCATTCAAGGGCTGGACTGCATTTCTGAAACCGTTTAAAAAAAAAACTTGACCTTTTTCCATAAGACTTGTGCGCGAGTTTAGAGTCCAGAAAGAACATCCACGGCTAATGTTTCACAGAAATTTTAATAGCAGTCCATGGGAATCAAGTGTGATCAACATAACAGTTCAACAATCAATAGCAAAATATAACGATCTGCAGTTCCTGAAAAAGTTCTGTAGGCCTGAAACGAAACGTTATTACGATGAACTTTCTCATGCTGCAAATATCAAAGAATCAGAAGTTAATTAAACTAATCATTTGGACACCTATCATTATTGACTGTAAACTGCCAGCTTCCACGGAGTTTGAAATCTGTATGTCTTTTTATTTAGATTCATGGCTTTATGTCACCTTCCGCCGAACTTGAAATCTGTATGTATACATAAGTATCTTTTTTATTCATATTGATAGCTTCATGTCACCTTGCATAGAGCTTGTAATCTGGATGTCTATTTATTAAAGTAAAACTTCTTTACTCACGCTCGACTTGAGGGGTAAGCTGGTGAATGCGTTACGAAAAGTGTGATGCGTTACGAAAAGTGTGATGCGAACGGTAATCGATGCGAACGGTGATCGATGCGAACGGTGATCGGGCGAGGCGTACATACTGCACAACTAAGGTGAGGCGTACATACTAACCCAAGGTCATAGGTCACCCCAAGGTCGTAGGTCACCTCAAAGTCGCAGGTCACCCCAAGTTCGTAGTTCACC
This sequence comes from Limnephilus lunatus, assembly GCA_917563855.2. NCBI lineage: Eukaryota > Metazoa > Arthropoda > Insecta > Trichoptera > Limnephilidae > Limnephilus > Limnephilus lunatus. The sequence goes on along the minus strand of OU830593.1, from coordinate 95,191,618 downwards.
CCACGGTCGTAGGTCACCCCACGGTCGTAGGTCACCCCATGGTCGTATGTCACCATGTCATATTTTCTTTTATAAGTAAGTGAAGTTTTACTTCAGTCGCGTGGTCTAAAGCACAATCGTTTTTTTTGTATTCATAGCTTCATGTCATGTTCGATGCAGGAATGAACACGAATAGTGTCCACAGATTTTTGTTCATTTCCCAGTCATGATTCATTCATAGTAGCATTATTTAAGGCTTCATGCTAGAATTCATAAAGGCATTAAAGTTAGTATTTGTGGTTGAATGCTTCCTTTATCGAGATAAAAATCCCAGTTAGTGGTAGGTCCATAATAGGAAGGCAAAACGAAGCTAATAATTCTAATCAGTATTCATAGCTTCATAAAACCTACCTTACCCTACAAAATGTACCTTTTCGTAAATCTCAAGAAGGGGACACCCTAGTGATTAAAAAAATAGATTACAATAAGGATAGCTTTTTAATTTAATTCTTCTTTCTTATGGTGGGGGGTTAGAGGGTGACATCTAGGTCTGCAAGCCAGTCTAGGGCCTCAGGCGTTGCCCTGTGGACCATTCAAACATCGCCGACTCTTTAAGGCCCCATCTATGCATCATGTGAGCACAACGGCTATGGGAGCTCCTTATTCTATTGATGGCGGTCCAGAGTTTGCGAGGCAACGAGAACCCAGGCTGTCTCTCAGTGGGGTCTTGAACGAGATGGGCATTTTTGACGTTGGCCGATTGCCACTCAAGCTTCCACCTATCTTCTGGGGTGAGAGGTGTTCGAAGGAGTCTTTCTCCTTCCGTCCAGAAAGGTTTTCGAGACTATTAAGACTTAATTTAATGATAAATTTATTAAAACACGTAAATCGAATAAAAAGAAAATACTTTGACAAAATAGAAACGTGCGTCGCATCGTTCCATGAAACAGCTTTAGCAAAATATGTTTATGTACCAGGACCCCTAGCATACTCGATCAATAAGGATTGTACCGATAACTTTCGGTAACTTCTCATCATGTTCTAAGATGACTGCAGATCGTTTACGAAAAATAACAGTTCACAATGACTTGCTTAACATAATCGATATCAACAGTTTTTTGTACGTTAGCGATCTACATTTGTCCTAGGGAACGATGAGAAGTTATCGAAACGAATCGATACAATCCTTATAGATTGACCGTGCTAGGGGTCCTGAGGTTTAGCATGGTCGATCGATAAAAACCTTATATCAATATGATATTAACCAAATCCGCCATCTATGATCTGTTCAATATTTGCGAGCATGGTCTACGACTGTTAACGTATATTCTGACCGACGATTAATAAATTTAAGCGCGGCCTCCATAGTATAAGAAAATTTTCGGTTTACTATCTTTTAATTATTTCGTTCGTAATGCAAAATTACTTGCTTATTTAATGAACGTACTGAACTAACGAAGCTCTAAAAAATGAAAAAAAATCGTACACGCGATCCGCAGACGCAATCATTTTATTCCGTTCGATCTTTGAGGCGGTTTCGAATAAAAATCTCATTCTCCAATTAACTTCCGTTTAGTGTCAAAAAGCAAATCCAGAATGCCAATGCATATTTAGAGTAGTATATCAATTCAACATTGCCAATTTATTATTATGTTTACGTAATTGTTCGGCTTCTGACATTTCGACTTCGCAGTGTCAATTCATGGAAAACATCATCAGTGTTGCCAGCTTACATCGATTTTTTATTTATTCTCTTTCGATATTGGTTATTTTTATTAACTTACTTATTATTATTTTTTAATTGATAAACTAACGTTTAAACAAGATTTTTTATGCATAGCACAAAGGGTAGATAACAAACATTATAATCAATAATTATCAGCCTGAAACACTCATCTACTTTGAAAAAATCTTCCGAGAAAAGATACTGGCCGCCAACGGGAATTGAACCCGTGACCATCTGATTGCCGGTCAGCAGCTCTGACCACTGAGCTATGGCGGCTTATCAAATACCCGCCAAATAATTCAATATATACTAGTGTTTCATTCGACAATTACTTATCTTTTCTCGGAAGATTTTTTCAATGTAGATGAGTGTTTCAGGCTGATAATTATTGATTATAATATTTGTTATCTACCCTTTGTGCTATGCATAAAAAATCTTGTTTAAACGTAAGTTTATCAATTAAAAAAAAAAAAAAAATAATATTTGACAAGTTAAAGTATTTCAGCAAAAAATGCAGACATAATTAGTCTCGACGCCACCTAGCGGGAGATTTAGTATTAAAAATACCTCTCTCACAAAAATAAAGTTGGTTGTTTTCAGTTGGAAAAATGTAATAATAAGTAATTGTCGAATGAAACACTAGTATATATTGAATTATTTGGCGGGTATTTGATAAGCCGCCATAGCTCAGTGGTCAAAGCTGCTGACCGGCAATCAGATGGTCACGGGTTCAATTCCTGTTGGCGGCCAGTATCTTTTCTCGGAAGATTTTTTCAATGTAGATGAGTGTTTCAGGCTGATAATTATTGATTATAATATTTGTTAACTTACGTATTATTATTAATTTATTCTTATTCCCTTTCAATATCGGCTTTATTTTTTTTTCTCTGTCAATACGTGCAAAATCATTAGTTTTATTCGAACATTGCTACTAGATAATATGTCTCTTCTACAATTTTACACATTTTTTGTTGGTGAATATTTATGTTTAGACCACTTAATTAACTTATTTAGCGAATCAAGTTTTGCTTTGCAATACCCCGTCACAGGTTTTATCAAATTGATGATTTACGAGTGTATTTTTACTTAGTACAGCCTTACCGCGATAACTACCTCGGAGCAAATATAATAAACGAGCTTGAAGCTTTCAAGCAAACCCACAATCTACAGCTTACTATCTGCGAAGGAACTGGGTAATTTTCTCCAATTTTACAAAGTGATATCTGATATGAAGCGTGTGATGATGATGAATGAACGGAAGAAGTATCTTATTAAGATAAGTAACCGGGAAATGTTTTGCCACTCCTACCAAAGTAATCAAACGTAATAACCACCGCATCTGGGTTTCAGAATGGTTTGAATTTTTCCTAAATAAATATTTAGGAATCTGTTATAATAATTGAAGAGTAGCGAGGTTAACTTAACAAGTTTCATCGTTCTAAATCACTGATTCTCATACTTATAAGTTGGGAGTACGCTTTGATATTCCAGATTTTACTGGCGTGCCCCAAATTTGGCGAAAATAATTAGGGATATGGGGGGCAATCAGTGAGCTAGCGGCAAAGCGAGTGGGGTGGCTTGGCTATATACCGAATGGCCTCGCATTACAGTATTCATGTAGGTACAGAATAACCTCGTGCTAACACTATTCAAAATATATGTATTTATGCTACCTTGAATCTCCACTTAAAACATATAATTTTCCAATATTTGGTCAAAATTGTAATTTCAAACAATTCTTATACGATATTTAAGCTCGTCGTAATTTTTACAGCGTGTAATACATTACGATGATGATAACTTATAAAATTATCAACATATTTTAAAATTGAAGGTTTCTTCATCACTTTACAAAGTATACAAATATAAGTTAATGTTGACAAAAATTTTATAATACTAAGCGGTGAATAAATAATTAGTATTATACGAATAAGTAAAATATATATAAAATAAATTAAATGATTTTTTAATTGCATTTTTATTTTTAACCTAGTGAGTAAAAACTTGGTGAGTTAAAGCTCACCTGTTTGAGAAATGTGGATATCCGCAAAGAATGTAAGGCTGATGTAAGCATAATGAGTAAGATTAAGAAAGGGATCCTCAGATGGTTTGGGCATGTAGAACGAATGAACGGAGAAAGTAGTGTAAGAAGAACATTCTATGCAAATGTGAATGGTAGAAGAAGTCGGGGACGCCCGAGAAAGACATGGCACGATCAAGTGAATCAGATTCTTGAGTCGGGCCATGTCAAAAGTCAGAATAATGGAAGAGAATGTATGAGACGATGTATAAATGTGAGTGAGGCAAAGAGTGTGTGCCAAGTCCGAGTTGTTTGGCGGTCTGTCCTCTCTGTTAGTTTGTTAGTTATAGTAAAACCTCAAATAATTGTGAAATTTAATTAATGAAGACAATATTAGTAAAACTCAATCGAAAATCTAACTCAGAAAAATCAGAAAAAGATACGGTCAAAAAAATGTGACCGTATCTTTGAGCAAATTGAGGTTTACTCAAATTGAGATTTATTCATGGTACTTAATTAATTTTGAGGTTTTACTCAATATGATAAAAATAACAATAAAATATTCATCCTAGACTTGCAGAAAAGTCAATAGATGTCGCATATTTTCAAATTTTGTTTTTTAGTTATGTATAAGTAATACTTACATATTTTTCATGTGATTGCTTCAGTGAATAATGTTCTTAAAATACACACCATCATAGATATTTTTGTAAATAATACAACTACTTTCAAAAAATATCTCCATGATTTGTGCATCTAAAAAAAAAGTTGTCGTTTCATTACTTTTCAATAATTACTTAATAAATATTTCGTATTTATTATGTATTTCAAATTTTGTATTTTAGTTTTCAAGTTATGCATAAGTAATACTAGCATTATTTTTCATATGCTTGCTTCTGTGAATATGCAAATGTGATTACTGCAGACACATTAGTCTAGGGATATTTATATTTGTATTAGAATTTGTTTTATATTACCTGAAAAAATGTTTTATAAATATCCTTTTTGTGTCTCAAATAAAAAAAAAATATATGTATATCCATATATATATATTAAATAAAAATGTATAAATTTTTCCACGACACTATCAAGAAAATGAAAATAATAAAGATAATGTTGGTAGTTCTCAGTCGAAGTACGATACAGTTAAATATGACCATATAATCGGATAGGGTCATATCAGCTTAGTGGTAGAGCTCCACCCCTGCAAGGCAAAGGTTCTGGGTTGGTTTCCTAGATGTGACCGTATCTTTTTGTTATAACGTTTTCTAATGTTAAAGGAACTAAATTAGCTATGATATTTATACATAAAATAATAAAAAACGCGTTACTAAAATACTTTCCAAATAAAATGATGTACAACGAGGACATTCAGGGACATAACACAATGACGTTCAATGAAATCAGGCTACCAAAAAAATAAAAAGCGAATAAGTAAAATAGTTTGCCATACAGTGGGATGAGGTATTGTAATTCGCTGCCAGAAACTTTATGGCCTGCACCAATTAGTAGATTCAATATGTATTGTAGGAGCCACTTTGACCAAGAGAAAATAAACCTACTAGATAGGTTGTAATTAATAAGTAATGTAAGCTTTGATGTAAAAATTACTAAAATAAAAAAACAATATACATACATGTTCTAAATGATAATATCCACAACAAATTGTTACGATCATAATCCCCTTTTAAATGACTTCGAAAAGGAGGAGGTTATCAATTCGACGTATTTTTTTTAATATTTTTTTTCATATGTTTGTTAGATTCTTTTTTTATAAGAAAGCTGGTGCTTTCCGTGTGGTCCCATTTTAATTTGGTCTAGTTCTGACAATGGGGTCGATGAGAAAATTATATATATGTCTTAAATTTGCAATAAGTATGTGCGCGACAAACGGACGAATAACTCAATATTACGCCAACAGATTTCGAAGATTCTTTTTTTTGAAGTAAAACTTCTTTACGCACGCTCGTCATTAAAAATAAAAAAATAAACAAAAATTTTAACCAACAAAAAACGACTTAAAAAAATTCACTAAAAAGTAAAAAAAATAATTTCGTAGGATTGTTATTTTTGGAGTCGGTGTCAGCCAAGATCTCCACATCTCACCTATAACTACCTATGTACGTAGTTACCTTGGCTGACACCGACTTCAAAAATAACAATCGTGCGAAATTATTTTTTTACTTTTTAGTGCTTTTTTGAAGTCGTTTTTTGTTTTGTTAAAATTTCTGTTCATTAATGAGGATTTTCAGGGTTTACGAAATTCAAAATTTTAATTAATTTCAGATTTTAGTTCATATTTAGTGCCTTTTTTAAATAATTTTATCTTAACGAATTTCATTTATTTATTTTTACTTTTAACTTTCTGAGTAAAACTCAAATTATAATATTTAATTAAATGAAGACAATATTAGCGAAACTCAATCGAAAATCTGGAGACAGAAAAATTAGAAAAAGATGTTGGCTCCACTGGGACTCGGAATGCGTTAGAAAAATGAAGATAATGTTGGTAGTTCTTAGAAGAAGTATGATACATTTAAAAGTAACCGAATTTGATATGGGTTCCGTAGCCCAGTTGGTAGGGAACTTGCCATATAAGCAAAGGGTCCTGGGTTCAAGTCCCAGTGGAGCCAATATCTTTTTCTGGTTTTTCTGTCTCCAGATTTTCGATTGAGTTTCGCTAATATTGTCTTCATTTAATTGAATTTCATTTAATCTAGGTAATTACAACCAAAATATGTATCGAGTGCTCACTTGAATCATGCACTTACTTTAAAATAAAATATTTTGTATGTTAATGATATGCTTCGGAAAAAGATTATTTTTAAGAGCACTTTAAAATCAAAATCGAACCCAAGTACTCTCGATCTCTCTCACGATATCATTTGACTGAAATACTTACTTAACCTAATTGGCCGAGAAAACAAATTTAATGTGATATTTTAAAGCCGGTTTCAAGCGATTTAGAAAACTTTGAATATCAGTAAAACCACCGACATACCTAGCATCAGATGGATCAGATGTTTACTCCTTGAATTATTTTACCCACATTGTAATCTTTAATTAGTTTGTGGAGGTCGAACAAAGGACACCGATCTGCATTCGTCTGGCTATCCGATTGGTTCCCTAGCAACCAATCGAATTCAATCTCAAGCCCAGAACTCTCCTCGCACTGCATCGAAAATCACCGATCATTCTGCTTTAAACTCTCGTTCAGGATTCATTTGCATATCGTGTTTGTTCGCCCTTCACATTTATTATTATTGTTAATAATTTAATATGGAATTGATTTATATGTCTGTTGCAATTTGTAAATAAACTTGTAAGTATTGTTCTGACATCTTGCTTATTTGCTTTACCACACACCTTACACTTAAACCACACGTAAAACATTAACTCCATAAGTTTATTTTGAAGAAAAAGAATTATTTTATCAATTGATTATATTATATTCTTTTTCGAAAGTATTATATGTACATGTTTCGTCGTGTTTTGAAACTATTAACGAAAAATCCAAGAAACGTTTTGCAGATCTTTAAATGATTCAATGCAGTTTGTGTCTTGGTAGTTTGTGTTGTTTTTTTTAAATATTTAATAAATATGATGTTTTGAGATATCAATTGATATTTCAAATATTAAAAGCGCACTGTGTTAATAACCTAAATAATGGAAAATAGTTAATGAAAGTATCAGACAGAAAAAAAACTATTGATTGGCTGCACAAATTAAAATATTTTAATTGCTTTTGTAAACAATAATTACTAAATTCAGCTTGATATGTATGAGATAAACCAACGCCTCTTCATAGTGTGGATACCATTTTTCAAGAAGTTTAGGTTTTACCTAACAACTGGTGTATTGAAAAGCAGACTTTATTTAAAAGTAGTTTTTTTCTAAGTTTACTGAATCCAACAGTAATCAACGTGTGTTTATATTTGATAACTAATCTTAGGCTTTTTTTCTAGGTACTTAAGTCATCTTTGTCAGAATTTATTCATAGAGTTTACTACTTCGAACAATAAAATTATGTCTTCATAAGGTCGTAGAACGTACGTCAAACACTATTGAATGGATTTGATCGATAAAAATCTTAACAAAACGAATAATAGGTATTAAACGATATACAGGTGGAGAACTTGTTCAGTCTGAATTTTTTTTTACATTAATCCATTTTAATTTCTTTCAGGGCCTATATCATTTTTGGGGATTTTTTAAGGGAAAAAAATAAAAGGAAGATCTGGGAAGGAAAAATGTATGAGGAATGAATAGGAATCTAGGCGTTAGTGTGTGCAGGAGTGACGGACACATGAATCCATCCTTTCCGCTACGATGCGAGGCGGTGTGTCGATAGAGTCCATCTGGAGAGGTAAAAAGGTCTCTCTCAAAAAGTATCCAAATCCGGCCCGCCATACATTGGAGGGACCCACTACTTTCCAACCAACGGTATAAGCAAACTGATTGTTATAGTCGAACAGATACCAAAAGCACTCCCAAAATTTCACACGGGGATTAAAGTACAGTCAAAACTCCGAAAAACCCAAACTCGAAAGACACTCCACCAATATATTATTAATATTTATATTTTAAATACACCCATGTACACACCAAGGCACTAATTAAAAAAAAAAAAAAAACTGTGAATGACTCTAGACCCTCCAGTGTCCCTGCATAAAGCGTTTATTAGTATACATACGTACTTTAAGCTCAATAACAAAAATACAGTACATTAAAAAATAACAACAATTTGAAATAATTTCTCCTCGTTATTCCCGGATCAATATAAACAAAATGTAACGTTCTTAGAATAAAATTTATCTCCACATTTTAAAAATAATAATAAGTTAGCAAGGATAGTTTTACTCACTATCATATGGTGCGCCACACTAGAGGGACAGACGCATCCGCCTCAAACAACCTAGACAATCCTCACCCCGTAACACGGGCGCCTCTGCTAGTCACTAACGGAAATCGGGTACGGGGTTCGCGGGAGGGGGAGGGACGGGAACTAGGGAGGGGGGGAACCTGGGAGGGGGAGGGGAACTCGGGAGGGGGGTTTGCGGGACAGGGGGAAGGGGGGAGTAGTGGGGAGAGGGAAAGTGGAGGAGGCGGACGGAGTGGGAACGCGAGAGGAGAATGGACGCGGGAGAGGAATGGGAGGCGGAAGGGGAACGGGACGAATGAGAAAAGATACGCAGGGAGAAACAATTTATTTATTAAATGGCATAGCAACGCATGCCGGGTACCAGCTGGTATTATAAATTATAAATAATAAAACAACATCAGATCGTGGACCACGATATCAAAACTTTATTTCCCTCATTTAATTAATTAGCCTAGTTTTCTTTGTTTCCTATTATGTCAGGTGTACCATGCTTTGAGAGGTGCCAAATCTTACACTCAAGGCACGACAGTACAATTCCTCTAAGAGACAAGATTCGTGTTGCCCATCTTTTGAACGTGAAACGTGTCTCCAGCTTTTCACAGGAAGATCAAGTTTCGTTCCCCAACACTTCAAAGAAAATCATTCCTTATATAATTTATATTCAGAGCGTCGCAAATTTCCCGACATTTGATATTTTAACCTAAAATGAAGGTGGCTACGTAATTTTATATAATGCTCGGACGCACAAAGCGTTTTCATTTGATGTTTGTGTTACGAAATGTATCACTGAGGGACTTTTGATATATATGGTCAAGGAGTTGACCAAATGGAAAAATAAATAATTTGTATTTTAAATTTATTTATTTTATATTATTTAGTAAAACTTTATACTATTATTATATATTTGACTGCCCAACTAGGAGGATTCCCGTTTCAGGACAGTCAAATTAGGATGAGTATTAACATACGGAACATGGTCTGTAAATAATATTAAAAAAAAAACAATAATTAAGGATTAAAACAAAGTGACTGTTCTTTGTTTAGCAAAGTTTAAAAAAAATAATATTAATTACTGAGGTAGGTACATTACTTAGGTAATTACAGAGGATTAAAACATATAGATATAGAACAAACGTGTAAGCATTGCATTTCATAGTCCTAAACAGATGGGTTGTATAAAATAAAAAAAAGAGAAGAGAAAGAATTTAAAAAAAAATAAAAAAAATAATCAGTTAATACAGAAAAGATAACCGTGGTTTGCTTAGCATAGTTATTTAAATTATCATAAAAGTAATATATACATACTTAAAAGTAAATTATTGAAACACTAGCTGGGTTACCCGGCTTCGCTCAGGACAATAAGATAGTGTTCTGGAATGTTGCACAATGATGTTCCCGATTCCCTATTCCTGATCATTCCACGACATACTCCGCCACTCCTTCCACAACTTTCTACAGCTCTATGGAACCTTCTAGAACTTTCCGGAAGACTGTTCTAGAAATTTCAAGAGGGCGAAACTTTCAGCCCTTATGTCTTTAAAAGCACGCCCTTTAGGTAAAAACGGATACCCTTATTCCCTAGGGGGGATAGAGATCTACCACACCATATAACTCCTTTGATCGAACCGGGACTCGTTTCTGAGTTTTTGCGAGCTGCACGTTTTTTTGGACTTTCTTTTATAATATATGCCATATTCAAATAAATAAAATGTTACTCCTTAGATGTCCTTTCCCGTGTGTTCCCCTCCAGCGTTCCACTTCCACCTTCCCCACCACCGCTCTCCCGCTCCCACGTCCCGCCAACCCCCCTGGCATTGCATTTCTTGACTCCTCTCCCGCCCGGCCCGTAGCCGAAACTTTTTTCTAATACTAACAATTTTAAACTCGTGATATCTTTCTAATTAAATATCCGAATTGAAAAATTCAAAAAGTTAAATAAAGGTATTGAAGCTGTCTTGAATATGAAGTAACTTATTTTCATAAGGATTAAAACCAAGATACAAATAAAGAGCCTTTTCAAGCGGTGACATTTAAATTAAATTTTTAAAATAAAAGAATACTTATTGTGGCATAACCATAATAGTTAGACATATGCTGTCACAACCTTTTTTGTAAATAATAATGTTTTCTATAAAGTCGTAGTACATTATTTTATTCTATAATCAATAGTTTTCGCAGCGCACGCGATTTAAAGAATATTTTAGGTAATTTTTTTACACCCTGGGTTACATTATTGAAGTTTTAGTAAGGATGCCTATTTTTTTTTTAATATAATATAGCCTATGTCACCCAAGGATGGTGTAGCTTCTCAACAATGAAAGAATTTTTCAAATTCGTTCAGTAGTTTCGGAGCCTATTCGATGCAAACAAACAAACACACAAACAAACAAATATTACCTCTTTATATAGTGTAGTAGATAGTAGATAATGGTATCTTGTGTTTGCATTTCAAATAATACCTAGTCCTACATACACATTTTATACAAATGAGAACTAGAAAGAGAACAGAAACAATAAAATGAATCAAACAATTAATAGATGGTTATTACTGTTGTTTGATTAGTATAGTATTAAAATAATAATAACATAAAAGGTATAATGTGTACTTTTAACTGGTGTTGCATTGCATAAGCCTATTAACATATTTTGTGAAGAACACAATTAATTTGTATTGATCAATGAAGATTTTTACTACTTTTGTTTAATAAGTACCATTAATAAATGATGATACTGAACGATAAACGCGGAAAACAATAAAAAGGATTCTTCGCATTATTTTCAAGCTTTTAATTATCCTCTTACTAAAAGTGGTTTGTCACAAACCACTATTTTTAGGATGAATTACCTATTTTTAAAAAAAATAGCTTATTATCTATAAACACTTTTCAAAGGTTATGAATAATTTCCAATTATAAACGTGGAATGTAGAAGTGGTCCAACATGCGTTCCTTGGGGATTCCTGAAGTGTACATCAGGAATTTTTTTAAAATTTGAAATATACATATATATAACAGAATTACAGAAAGAAAATATTTGGTTCTTAAAAACTAATTACAGAATAAAGTTATTTCTTGTTAATGAATCTACCCAATTTAAAAGAGAAAACATTTCTCGTGTTTGAATTGGGGAGTTGTGCTATTATAGAAAAAGATAAAGAAAAAATAATATACATATAAATAAAAAAAATTTTAAATTCATAAAATAAACTTATGAATGATAACAAATATTGATTAATAAATTTACTAACATAGCAGTTACTAAATTAGATATACATGATACATGTAGTATAGATAATTAATAGTAAAAATTATATTATTACATTTCTCGTAATAGGTAGGTGTTAGATGGTAAGTACATATAGTTGATTCTAACAATTGGATTAGCTGATAATAATTGCAGGAGTAGGTACATAATGTTAAGTTACAACAATAATCGCTTCATATCAGTTCAAATGCTGATGAAATATTTAAGAGGATATGTGAAAATGAGAAGAATATATTAATTTATAATTTTTTTTTGTTAATTAATGAAGGAATTAAATGATTAATTTTGAACTAAAGTAGCAAATATTATAATTAAGATTTGATCAATTACTACTAATCGGTACAAATTCGTTCTGTGAAATTAAAATTTATAATTTGTGTTGGGTTGATCTAGTATTTGTTTTATTTGTGATTTAAAGGCTTTATAATTTTCTTCAGATTTGATTTTATATGGGAGGGCATTAAAAAAATTTATACCTTGATAGGTATAGTGGTGTTGAAAAGTACTAGTTTTAATTTTAGGGATATCTAGGTTGCCACGTGATCTTGATCGGTTACTTATTTTTGTGATTGTTGTTGTAGTATTGAAATGATTTTTGTGGATTTTCAACAGTGAGTTCTTTTTGAAAATTTTGTTAAGGTTAAACGTCACGTACGTTATAATCTACGCATTCACAGATGGCGCTTATCAAATTATTTTAGGTTTTTAATGCTTTTTGCACGTTACGCTTTAAAATATTAAGGTAAATTAATTGTTCGCGATCGTACATATTTAATTGAAATATAAATAAATAGTTTTGTCTATAAAAAAACCCAAATCTTTGAAGAAAGGCTGAAAAACACAATATTGGATTGAGTCACCGATGCAAAATTAAATTTTTCAGCCTTTCTAGAAAGATTTGGGTTTGTTTGTGGACAAAACTATTTATTTATATTCTAATTAAATTTGTACTATCGCGAACAAATAATTTACCTTAATATTTTAAAGCGTAACGTGCAAAAAGCATTAAAAACCTAAAATAATTTGATTGGCACCATCTTTGAATGCGTAGATTATAACGTACGTGACGTTTAACCTTAAGGCTAAGAACCCTAAAAGAGTCAAACAGCTGTATTGTTGGAAATTTAGATGGTTTTCGTATAATGACTTTAAGAATCAACCTCTGTACCCTTTCTACGGGTTGAAGGTTAGTTTTAAAAGTTCCCCTCCACCCGATTATACCATATTGTAGAATAGATTGGGCAAGAGAGAAATAAATAGTTTTAATCATACTAGATGATAGGATGTTTCTCAATCTAATGAAGTTTTCAACTTCTACGTCAGTTACTGAAGCAAATGTGTGGAAACCTTCTTCAAAAATTGAGTTTTGCTCTGGTTGGGGAGTTTGTTGGCTGGTGTAAAATTACGAGCAAGATTTGAGCCGACATTAGCAAAATAATTGTTAAAAATATTACCACAGAGTTTTGGATTTTTTTCGGTGTCAGTGTTGATTCCGTGATGAGTAACTTCATTAGGTAATTTTTTTGTTGTGCTTTTGTTGGTTATTGAATTGATGATTTTCCAAAACTCTTTGCTGTCTTGACCAGCATTTTTTATTTTATTACGAAAATACTTTTCTTTTGTCAGTCCAATTAAAAGCGCAAGTTTGTTACGGTATTTCTTGTAGAAGGTGTTGAGTTTTTCATCATTTGGGAATTTTTTAGACTGGTGGTAGTATTTTTCTTTATTTCTGATTAAAATCACTAGTCCATTGGTTATACATGGCTTTATTAATCTGTGCTTAGATTTTGGTTTAGAAACAATTATTTGTGTAGATGGGTTTATGTGGTTTTGGAAAACTGTTTCGAAATTCTCAGCAAAGGTATTTGGATTTTCCGATTCAAATATTGATGCCCAGGTTTCCATTTTAAGATTTGCTCTTAAAATTTCCACATTTAAATGTTTTTTTTCATATTTTATTTTGTCTGAAATGTTAGAGTTGGTACTTCTTTTATCGATGTTGTTAACGAATATACAGGTGTAGTGATCTGTAATGCTGGTTTTTCGTAACATTGACATGTTTTTTTCATTGTTATTTGAGTTGCACCATATGTGATCGATGCAGGAAGGTATTTGTCCGCCGACATTCCGTGTTGCATTATTTATAAATGATTTATAGTTTAGCGACGTCATTACATTTATATAATCATCTTTCGTTTTGCTACTAATCGCTAGCCCAATGTTGAAGTTAAAATCACCTGTGACAATGTTATAAGTACCTTTCAAATTTAGCAATAACTGTTCCAATTCTATAATGAAACTGTTTGGATTCGATCCGTGCGTGCGGTAGATAGCTATAATATTGTATACAACTTCATTCACTTTTAAGTTCAGTTTAAGACAGTTTGCTAGTTTCATTTTAATTTCAGTGATTGTGATGTTATTATATTTATTTAAGATGAAAACAGCAATGCCACAGTTCTTATTAATATGCATTGTGGACGAATAATATGTATAGTTAGGGATGTCGTACAGTGCGGTAGCATTATTTATATTTATGTAAGTGTGCTTTTGTTAAAACAATGATGTCCGGTAAAGTTTCAAGGAGATTTAATGATAATACAAATCCGTTGAAATTTTTTTGCAAACTCCTGATGTTTTGGTGTAGAACAATGAAGGCATTTGGGACTTTATTTAATAGTTCGTTACATTGTTTTGAATCTTCGCAAGTGTATTGTGAAACATCAGTTAATTTATCATTTTCCTCGGTTAGAAAATCATCCATTACTTATTCATAATCGATTCTTTGCTGTGCTATGATAGACATTCTTTTCCGGGATATACACATTTCACTATTTACACTATGTTGGGTATTGTTTTTTGTTCCGAATAATTTATTGTTATTGTCACAGTTCTAGCATTTGACACTATCTTTGCTTTTTTCGCATTCGCGAAATTTGTGATTTTTTGAACATTGTATGCATCTGGGTTTATTCATTTTATTTAGGCATTTAAGGGATGTGTGTCCGAAATCCAACACAATGGTAGCACTTCATTAAAGGGTCGCAATCCTCTATGTGCGTCCGGATAAAGCCTATATTGATTATTTGTTTATGTAGTAGCATTTTCCGGATTGGGCCTGTTGTTTCTATTATTATATTACGGAGTTGATCACTTTTCAATTTTTTAATATTTTCGTTACTTTAATGGATTCATTTGTTATATCGTTAAGTTCACTCTTTTGTAGAATAAGATCGTTTAGGAAATTATTTTCGTTATACTCTCCTTCGACACCCTTAATAATCATGCACTGTCTCTTCTTTTTTAAATCCGTTGCCGATATTCCATTTTTATTTTTATTATTTCAACTTTCAATTTTTCAGCATCTTCTTTATTTGAGCAGGTCATAATTATTTTATTATTTGTTGCTTTTTTATTCCACTTATTCCAATTTCTAGGTTAGGCGCTTTTATTGTTTTTGTGATAATACTTTTTATGTCTTCAGAAGTTTCTTTGCCTTCAGCCGTGATTAAGACAGCAAATTTGGGATCTTCGATTGGAACTATCCTTTCCTTTAGAAGCATAGCATATGATTTTTGTTCATTATTTTTTTCGAGCTTGATGATTACTTTTTTTTGAAGTTCAATAATTTGTTCTTGGAAATGATTTTTTTCCTGTTTCCATGCTTCTTCTAGTAGTTGAATCGTTTATTCAAGGTTATTTCTGATTTTTGTGTCCTTTACGGTCGAAATGTTTTTTAGTTCACTTTTAATATTTTCAATCAATGTTAGTACATCTATTTTATTTAACTAGAGTTGCCGTGCGGACGCACGTCACTCCCGGTCGAACTATAATTGAGTAATAAATGGTTCTTCATTATCATGTAGAACCATTTATTAAAAATTGCTTAACTTCGTTGTAAAAGAAATTTAATTTCTTATAAAGTCATCTTTGTCACCGATGATTCTATGATTCAGACCGCATCTAAGTAGGTCGTTATACTAAAATATTACGATAGACGTTTGAATAAAAATCTTTAGAAAAGAAGTCGTTTGTGTTTTTATTCTGTGTGAGTTTGTAATCATAAAACTTTAAACTGGATTCAATTATCTTTGCCAACCTTTTAGGTAATTCATCTTGATTGACGCAAATTATCATTACATCTTCACTAATAGTTTCACCCACGCCACACAACGCACGCGAGTAGTTCTTAATTAGAACTGTCATGCACAATTTAAACTTTATTTTTGTATTACATTTCGGGTTCCAAAATAGTACGAATATTATAATTCTTGAGCTCTTCCGTTACTTGTTTGAATTTCATCATTTTGTTTTCACAATATCACCTCACTATCGAAAATTTACAAATAATGTTTGACGGAAAATATGATAATAAAAGACTTAGCGAGAAAAATACCAAGGTAAAGTGAGGGATTTTCAGGAGCTTACGTAAAGCGAACTTTGAAGGTGTCCTAAAGATCAAAACGTGCTGAATATTTTAAGTTAATAATTGAGCTTCCAAACAGGGTTTCTAATTACTACTAACTTGGGTTAATGTCGTATCGAAAAGCGGGGTTTTGTGTTTTATTAATACAGTTCTATGATCAAATTTATCGTAATAGAGAAAATATAATGTTCTTTTTCAATAAAGATATCCTTTCCGGTGGAATGTAATTGAAAATATTACTGTTTTGAAAGGATGAAAGTAGGTTACAAGTTATCAAAAAAAGATTATCCTTTCGAAAGAAAAACAACACAATTTTGTTCGCTCTCTTTTCTGCTTACATTTTCCTCAATTGAATTAATATTTATGTTCCCGGGGCAGATCTAATAAGCCGTACGAGCGCCGTGCGGTTGCCGAGTGTTAATTCTGTAATTGAATATCACCAAACGGAGTTTCACTTAGAACCGAACCGATATTTTTTTTGCCTTCGCAGCACTTCTTTTACCTTTTTACGACGAAACACAGGCGTCTTCTGGACCCGCAGATATGATTAACGATGAGAGAATATTCCGAGTGGATGATTAAATATAAGTACAACAGTAAAGATTGACGCTGCTCCTTTGATAATAAACGCCCTTCCCACAAAAAGGAAAATGAAATATTCAGGAATATTAATGGAAAAACCAAACGGAATGGGAAGTGAAAGGAAATCGCACTAATTGAGTTATGGTTTACCTTAGAAATATTTAAATAAAAAATTCAAGCGATTTCGATGTATGTATTTATTTATTTATTTACGCCCTAGTGGGCTTTTACAACAGAAATTAAAAACATAAAAAAATTAAACATCATAAAAGAAATGAAATACTATGAGTAATAAGAAAAAATCAGTAATAAGACCAGAAATACAATAAAGTGCAAAGTGTAAAAGCTAGTTAGTAGGTATAAACAAACAATTATATGTGTATAATAATGTATGATGATAAAACAGAACTAAATAGAACAGCAAAATAAAATAAAATAAGGTTATAAATTACTGGTAAGATTTTAAATGAGAGGAGGTTTTATGAAAAGAACAAAAATAAGAAAAGTTAATTATTAACAGATAAAATAGAGATGAGTTGTCTCTTGAAAATTGCAAAACTGTCAACACCAAATATATCTATAGATTCACAATGTTTATTTGCAAGGCTATGCATTCTAGGGATTGGTGAATTAATAGAATAGTTAGTATTGAGGGTATTGTTAAAATTGAAAATATCTTTATTGCGAGTTAGTCTAGCAGGAACATTAATACAGATTAATTCTAATAAATTAGGGCAGTCAACTAAAGATTTGATAATTTTGAATAAAAATAACAAATCAATTAACACTCTTCTATCTGATAATTTAAGGAGTCTGGTTTCTGCGCGTAAGTTATTATAATTTATAAGTTCAATTGGAATTTTCATTTTAAAATTAATATACCGAAGGAATTTGTTTTGTACCTTTTCCAATAATTGAGAATGGATTTTGTAAAATGGTGACCAAATGGTGGAATTGTACTCTAATTTGCTTCGTACTAACGAGCAATACAGATTTTTTAATGTTGATACATTTTTAAAATTTGCACCCATTCTCAAAATAAAACCAAGAATTCTCATTGCATCACTTGTTATTTCATCGATGTGAACATTGAACTGTAGACTCTCATGGAATATGATACCAAGATCACGAATCTGTGATACACGAAGAAGATTAACACCATTCATATCATAGGAAAACTTAAGAGGATTTTTACCTTTGTAAAAACTAATAATCTGACATTTACCAATGTTTAGTTGTAAATCATTGACAGAACACCAATGTTGTTGGTGTTCTGTCAATGATTTGAATTTCTGTCAATCACATGTATGTTGTTACCTGTCAGTTGTGTTGTAAGGGGAGCCGAAGTAAGGGCTGAACTCAGCCAGTTGATTGGCGCCTTTGTAGATTGTTTCCAAAGAGAAAACCACCCCGCGTTCCTGAAATTATTACTTAGATTACTTAAAGTTTTTCGTTTTGCAGAAATGAAGGTGAATCGATTAGGCTTCATTGTTTTAGTGAGAGAATTTTTTTATCAGGATTTATGCAATTGCGCGATGAATTCCTTTGAAAGCTGAAATTGAATAACTTGAAAGGGTAAATTCTTTGTTTGATCTCAAATCCAGGTAAAGATAGGGTGGATTCCTTCTCGAATTTTTGATACTCCGGAATTTAAGATTACCTGAATAGCAAAAACGCGTACCAGTCTTTTGTTAAAAATATATTTTATTCAATTTCAATCACCTCTGAAATATTTATGAAAACCAGCAAAACCAAATCAACAATGGTAATTAAATATAAATATTTGCATTTACAACCAAAAAATTATTTAGGTGGGTTTACTGTGTGTATCTAATATTATAATGAGAGATTTTGTACCTAATACAAATATTTGTCTTAAACTTTATAATTTCATCATTGTCTAATAAACCATTTTGAAAGAAAATGTTTTTTCGTAATAAAGGATTCATCATAAAAGTGATAACGAGTTCAGAAAAACAAATTTTGATTTCATTACAGTAAAATGTTGAAACCAAAGTTTTTACTGGCCTTTAAAGCTCCATCAATTAAGCCATTAAATCAGTGTTAAAAAAGCCCAAGTTTCGCAGAACCGCTAAATCTTGCGGGTTTCAGCTTTAAATGGACCATCCATTATTAAAATTACAATTTATAGCCGGGTTCTTACCTTATGCTCGTTGGGGATGAAGACTCCCCTGAATACAATTTCCGCCCTTCTGACCCTCTCGTCTAAGGGTGAGATATCTTTGCAACTGGCTGAGACTCCCAGCCTGATGGTACCGCAAAACAGCAAGACGGGAAGCATTACGCTAAAAAGCTCCATATTGTAGTAACTTACTGTGCGCACGACTTATTCTAGAAACTTTAGAATGTTCACTGGTTTCACAATTTCTAATATTTTTAGAACATTTTCAAATTTCATAATTTATCAGAAAATCATTGTTCTGGTTTTAAAGTTCACTGTTTTCATATTACGCAACAATGTTCACAGGTTTCACAATTGGTTAGAAAGCTCACGATGATCATGTTTATTTTGATTTGTTGTGACAACAGTACTGCTTTGTTGTCCATCACTAGTCACACTACCAATCTTCATTACAGTTGTTATTGTTAACGTTGTAACACCCTGTGACAAATATTCACCGGGCACAAATATTTGCACTTTGTAAACTCTGATTGAACGAATTGTTCCATTGTTGTAAATTAATTATCACTGTAGATTTAAAGTACACATCCATCGAGTAGTATCCAGTTCGTAATACGATTTATGAGATGGCTTGTTTGATAATCATTATTGGTTTTCTCTGCCACTGAAAAAAGAAAAAATCTCAATTAGAACAATGTTTTTACAATCTACTTACGTTTTTATTATTTATTTTATTTAGTTAATGTTACACAATCTATACACCTCAAATATGCGGTTTTGTCTTCTGTACAAGGAGTTCATTGTGGTGCGAAAAAAATATACAAGAATATTAGACTTTGAAGAGGGACGACTGCGCGGCTCTTATCATACAAAACTTAAATTTAGATTTGAAACTAAAATACACAACCACACTAAAAAATTACGATTTTAATCAAAATGTGAACCAAATGTATATGTAATGCGGATATATGCTACTTTATTTATTTGTATTTTAGATTATAAAACATGGTGCATCACAGATTGAATTTTTAATGATTTTAGAGACAACTTTGGCAATTTTTGTAAGTTAATGATAATTGATCATTTAAAAAAAAATTTAATCACTTACTCTAAAATAGATGAAATTAATATAAAATAGAATTTTCAAATTTTTTACTATATTAAATATTTTTTTCATTACATTAACACAGTAGGTAAAGCAAGCTTATTGTTTTAATAACTATAATAAACTCACAATAAAGCGCCGAGTTTTGATAGGTATTTTGGCCTCAATTCCAAATTTAAGTTGTATGAAAAGGCCGCGCAGCCGTTCCTTTTAAGTATCCTACATGAATTAACCAAGCTTTAATATTTCAAAAATGTCTAAAATCTTATACTATGTTTATTTTTTTTTGTGTAAATGAAAACTTATGATATAAATAAGATCTAAGCAATAATTTTAAGAAATTAAATAAATAAAATTTTCCTACTAAAGGTTTCAAATACCCTTGTGATATAAACGGAAATTTATTGATGTATAAAATAATAAAAAAATATATTTTATTTTGATACAATAAGCTAAACACGAACATTTTTAAAGGTTTGTCAACATCTGAGTCTTTCTCAGAGCATATTTCTTTCTCACGTGTTGAATTCTGCTTTCTTATTTAATATTAATAAACAATGTATGTTTCGTTGTTTAAATATACGAATGTGGGATTATTTTAATGATTATGTACACAGTAGTACAAAATATGATATTTTTTTGTAGTTTTAAATGTAAAGGGAAAAGAATAGCAAATAATTCTCTTTGATCACACGGGAGCATAATGGTTGGTTACAAAATTTAAAAAAAAAACACTGTCCTTTTCAGGCACCAATCAGACGTTGGGTAATGACACCGTGAACTAAATTTCATTTTGGGTTTCCACTTAAATATAAAATTTTCTTATGATAATACCCGTGGTTTGAAAATATTTAATTTTAATTAATTTTTTAATTTTGTCTTTTGCGACAAACGGTTCACATAAAATATTATGTTAGGGGGAGTGAAGTAAAAGTGTTCAGAATACTAGTTCAATTTATTACTACCCAATCATGAAGTCATGAAAAGTTCTATTTAACTATACGGAATGTACCTAGATGCAAGAAGGCTATAATAACATACATCTTCAATAAAAAAAACATATCCCACAAATCACTTAATTGATTCTGTTTGTACGATCTGACAATTTATTCCATGCTTAGAAAAATGTTATATAATATTGATGGGAAAGCCGAAGGGGAAATATTATAGGTAAATTAATTTAATTAGCATCATTTTTCGTCCAGTTATTGATACCAATACAATTCTACCAATCACCATTCACTTGTACTTAACCACTATAATTACAAAAATAAAAACTCAAATGATAAAGAGAATGTATTAAAAAGAATTTCATTCAAAAGCTTTTGCGCCAGGTTCTATCTCCCACACAAGAAGAGTCCCTTATTAAAACCTCATTGGAAATTGTCGAGGGCCTTACCATATTCATCGCATTTTTCAACATCGCGATAATTTCGAAGGATGTCGTTCGTCTTAGAAATGAATACTTTTTTAATGAAGTTTATGGTCCGCTTGGCTTGTTTGAGATTTTGTACGGGAGATGCTGTGTTTGAGATTCTCTACAAGCCCTGCTTGAATAGTAGGTCGGTATTTGAGTAAGTTCTTTGGGATTCTTTAGTTAGTTCATTGGGATTTTCATAGAATGGGTTTCAGTTAATCTTTTATTCAGAATTTGTTTGAATCGGATGGCTATTCGTTCGATTCACTTTTCGAGAAGTTTGGTTATTCATGTTGGTTTAAACCGGAAGGGATTTTGTCTGCGTTCATGATTTATTATGATGGGATTATTGGTTATTAGTGAAAAAATATTCTGTAGGGCTTTTAATGAATCAAAACTCTAAATAATGCTGGATTCCAACAAGAGATTCTGGACACTGTCTTATCTTGTGATTTTATTCCTTATTATTTTTTTCTTTATTTACCTAGACTGTTTACATAAGTGATAATAAAATGATATTACCAACACTCCATACACAGAAAGACTCTAACAAACGATTTTAATAATAAAGACTACTTCGTACGCAGACGTTCGTGTAAATACCTAGGCTCGACTAACGCTCAACGAACTGGAGGGTCTGGTCCCGGTTGTGAGCTCGTGTGGACACTTCTGCGTCACTGGCGAGGAGGATCAGGAACCTGGGTTGACCTAACTGCGTACCCACCTCCAACGCCTGGGCCCCCAGCCTGCAGACGTTGGTACACCACACTTTCGGCAATTTCCCAACCACTAACCGGAATCTCCGAGAAAGTACCACGGCGACTCGTATGGTTATTGAATAGAATTCTTTTTGAGCCAATTTAGGTAGGAACATTTTCATATATGTCATGCATTCAGATCTCACAATACATGTTTTGAAGAATAACCTGTTTAATTTATCAATTACCTTACCTGAGCAATGATATGTGGGTTGAGTACTCGCCCTTGAGAGAGTTTCTACATAATGAGATAAGGTAGGAATATTTAAAACGTTACAAATGTTCCAAAAAACAGCTCTAGAGTCTTTTAATAAGCTTTATTTCTTCTTCTTTTTTGTGTGCCTTATCAGGTCCCCCCGACATTGGCGATCACTCTTGAAAAGTTCTCTCTGTCTTGCGCTGCCCGGAATAGCTCCTCCACACTTCTAATGCCGGTTCACTCTCGTATATTTCGCAGCCAAGATATTTGTCTCCTACCAGGCCCTCGGCGACCCTCTATCTTGCCTTTCAAAATTAAATAGAGTTAGTGATACTTCTCCCCTCGAAGTATATGACCCAGATATGAAATTTTCTTTGTTTTAATTAATTTAAGCCGTTCTCTATCTGCTTTAGCCCGCCTGAGAGTTTCTGTGTTGGTTATCATGTCGGTCCATGGGACCTTGAGCATTAAGGTTGGTCACGATTGTATGGGGGAAAAAAAATACTTGTTTTAGTTTGTCTGTTAGTGATAAAAGGGTGTTAAATGAAGATGTAAAATCACGTAATTTTTTTAATAATATTTGGATATCATCTTCTTCCTCCGGATTGAGTTTGAAATTTCACAAAATAGAGAAAAACCCACCCTTGTTAAATCTCTAAAAAATATTAGATAAACAATTAAAAATGAACTTTTTTTTAATAAAACACAAATTAGAGAGAATATTCTGACTTATTTATTAAAAAAATATATGATTATAATTAAAATTATCTCAAGACAGTGTATTCAAATACCAGCAAAATCCTTCTTACTCTCAAATTTCGGCATTATTTTGCGAGACTCAATCTTTGCCTTAAAAAGACCTTCTCTTGCAGACTTCGTACATAAAGTAGTCGAGGCTTCAGTAACAGTCTTTACAGCTCTTTCAACTGCTTGAGTATGACATGGCAGACGCAGAAGAGGCAATTTACCTTCTCCCACCTGTGTTACAAATAATTGAAGATCTTCATCCGATATATTCTTCAGTATTGAGGGTTCGGTTACATTTTGCTGCCAATAAATAAGGTCGTAGTAATATGATGCATCGAGGTTTATGTTTGGAAGTTGGAAGAGCCTTGTTTTACTTAGTTTCTTACAGCGTGCTTTTAGAACACGACGCGCAACTAATTCCCGGATATGCTTGTGAGGGTCAGTTAACATTGCAAGTAGTAAATTTTCGGGGTGTGCGAAGTAACTGTTTCTTTCTATGACTGGATCAATTATAGTTTTTAGTTCAGGGGATAAGTATCTAGACGCTGAAATTAGCTGCCATAGGTGACGTGCTCCATCTTTACAGGTGAGATGAGTTTTAATACTGAACCAAGTCGGAGCATAAACTTTAACAACGTACGTTGCTAAAATAATAAGATTCTCTGTAGGAGCTTCCGTTGCAACATAAAGACGAAGAATTCGGTTAGCACGCGTAAGCCATCTGGCATGAGACATCTTTCCAGGAGATTTGTGGCCTAAATCTTCAGGTAATTCCCCCACCGTAACTGCAGATACGATTTTATACAAATATAACTGATCTGTACTTAGGTCTTTAGTTAATAATTCAGGCAACTCTCCGTCAATTTTCTGAAAATGAACAATAGGCTTTTTTTCACAGTTTTCTAAAGCTAGTCCTATTGTCCCTGAATATGTTTGAGGTCCAGATGTCTTATCGTCAAGATGTGTGAACAAATGACGAAATGGTAACTCGTTCATGTGAAGCAAGCAAATTATCCATTGCAATGGTTTATCCAAACGTTTTTCAAGCAAACGTATTATACCTCCATGTTTTCCAACGTTCACGTTCGTTCCGTCACATCCAATAGCCATTAATGGTTCAAATGGTATTTCTTCCTTTAAAAAATAATCGACAATTGTTCTTTCTATAACTTTCGACGTGCCAGAGTTTGGTGCAATATAACCCAAATATATCGAGTCTGGCTCTTTTATAATTGAAATATGCACTTCAATGATTAGTTCTCTGTAATGCCTCCCCCCTTTTTCCCTGATAATTAATGTTTTATCTTTCCGGCCATCAAAATATAATGCGGGTATTTGTAAAACTATGCGTTGTGCCTTAATATTTTCACTTGTTTTTTTTCGTTCTCTGCGAAGTTTACTTTTGTCAATAACTGGAATATTAGACTTGATGTCATGCAGAACTGCTGAGGCAATGGCTGCCGCTGCTCTATCCGAAACTCCATATCTATCACAAGTTTTCGACAGTGTAGAATAATCAATAGTGACCGCAGCCTGCTTCTGAGGCATTTGAGATACAACATTTGGTTTGAAAACATCATTGCAATCGGATTCATTTGATGCAGAAGACGTGGAAATATCGATTAGAGAGGTAGTTGGCTTACCTGTGCTTTCCTTTTTAGACGTACGCAAGGATTTTTACTTCAGAAGTTTTCTTTTCAACGCAGTTTTCATTCGTTTTGTTGTAGCGGTATCCACATTTCCTATTATCATTTTTCGTGTAGTACGTTGGTCACTAATGAAACTCTGTTCATTTACAGGTATTTTTTTATCTTTAGGACAGTCGCATTTACTGAAATCTTTGCATTTGCAAGACGAAATATCAAACAGCACTTTACTTCTGCGACGGAATTCCTCCATTTTTTTCTCCGGTATTTTAGGATGTGACTTAAGAAGATTTTTGTATTTAAAATGATATGACCTCAACATGCGTGCTACTCGCGAGTGTGTAACGAT
Organism: Limnephilus lunatus; assembly: GCA_917563855.2. Classification (NCBI taxonomy): domain Eukaryota; kingdom Metazoa; phylum Arthropoda; class Insecta; order Trichoptera; family Limnephilidae; genus Limnephilus; species Limnephilus lunatus. The sequence continues at coordinate 95,166,375 of OU830593.1, read as the reverse complement.
GGGAATAGAAGCCTTTCTCCATATTTCTTCAATTCGTGCTGTCACAGTACACTCTATTTGCTGAAATTTGGGTTCTAGTTTGGTCTCTTGATTTAATTTTATTTGATGCCTGGTCCACTCAAAAAACTTCATAACATCAAAATAAGTTGGTAAAACATTTTCTTTAACGTCCCAAATTTCACCAAATATGGGACTTTTTAACGCATTTCGAGTACGTTCCATTGCGAAAACTTGTGCAACGCGACCTACCGCTTAAAGAGCCGTAGTGATACTGACTCCAAACTCCGACGTCGGTTGCGCAGAGTCGCTGCGCTTAGTGCAATCGGTGCTTCCCCCGCCCTCACCTCGAGCCACTAATAATCAAAACTCGGATTTTTTGTAAATGAATTCGTAAATACGTACCATATTTGCCACAGAATATTACAAAAAATATAGTATAAAGGATTCGTAGTAACTTTTATACACACTAGAAAATACCTCTAAAAATGAAAATTTTCAAAACTTTGAAGTGAATCCGGAGGAAGAAGATCGTATCAGAAATTTAAAAAAATTTAAACACGTCGGTTTGAACCCATTTGGCACCCTTTTATCGCTAACAGAATCTAAAATTATCATTTTTTTTTAAATGACCCACCTTATTGAGCATTCTCCGGTGAAGCCACATTTCGAAAGCCTCTAACCTGTTCATGGTACTTATTTTCAAGGTCCATGTTTCACAACCATACAGCAAGACTGACCACACATAACATTTATAACTCAATATAACAACATCCGGTCTAGACAGCTCCATACGTTTAATGAAATTATCTAGAAACAGACCATTCTTAAAATAATCCATGGTATTTTTTCAATAGCTTCACGAAGAGGCTCTGATGAAAATAATTTGCCTCAGGACCTATTTCAAATGTGGTGTGGAGAGTATTTTTAAGCAAAGGCAGGGAATGAAGTTCAGGGAAGCAAAAAGGTATGAGGGGTGGGTAGGAATCTGGGGGTCAGTGTGTCCAGAGGTGAAGAATGTATAAATTCGTGCCTCCAACTGCGGTGCAAGGCGATGAGTCGAGGTAGTCTAGCTAGAAAGGTAAAAAGACCTTTCACCCCAGTCGCCCTCGATCCGACCCACCACACAGTAGGTGAGCAGACGAATTCGTCGCCAAAACCTAAAAAATCACCCCATGAAAGCGGAAACCTCTGTAAAGTCACTAAACGTAGCGGACATCTTGGGGTAACCTATGGTGGAGGTGCTGATTATTTAATAAATGGTTCCCGGGGCTGTGGTATCCATACCCAAAATGAAGGTATACGTGTGTTTACCTACCTACCATGAAAATAACAATGAGAAGTGTGTAAGTAATCCGGTTTGACCTGTCAGTAGATGAGTGGGCATCGCGTGTGGGTTCCACCCATGCGTCGCGCGTTCGATTATTTGGCTGGCTAAGTCCTCCACCACATCACAAGTAACATTTTTCGCTTACTGTGGTGGTAGTAGGAGATCAAACATTGTTGGGTTATTCGTGACCAGGGAATGTTTGTATTTCTTTTTTAAAAAGAAAAAAAGAAAAGAAACTCAAAAGGTGTCTAAGCAAACAAGCATCGCAATTTTAATCACTTGTATGTAACTATACACAAGTCTAGTGTAAATACCTACTTCAACATGAGCTTATTGTTACTAAATCATTTTTTCCTTTTTTTTACTACAATACATTTAATAACATAAGTGTATACATTTAAAAAAAACATTGACGTAGGTATAAAATATTACATTAAATTTCAATAAAAAACAGAGTCATGTGCTGTAGTACGACTCATACGAATATGAACTAGCAAGTATCTATGCAGAAGCTGATCAACAGTCTCCAAGCATCTGGGATATGGATTATGAGAAAAACGCCTGGAATAAAATTGGATTCTTTCAGGTCCAATACCCAAGCTTTGAACTAGGCCAACATGAGATCTGATAACATTAATAATGAAACGTAAGACTGCCTTCTTAGGAAGTCCATGAAGAGAAGACAAATACGAGATTCTTGGGTTGATCTTGGAAGAAAAGATCTGTGGAAGAAATGCAACAGGAGTACAGGGTGCAAAAAATAGTTAATCTCAAACATGAGAAGATTCAAACTAAATACCTGTTTTTTTTAAATTATATATTCTTAAGGATTGTATTAGGACATTTTTATTTTTTTTATTTATTTGTTTTTGTTACAAAGAATACATCAGTACAAAGAAGCTTTGATTGTCCTACTAGGAGTCTCCCGATCTTGGACCGTCAAATTGACAGAAACATTTTGATAGGCGTAAATTTAATTAACAAATGACCAATTTATATTGGGACACAAATCAAAAATTTCATCGCCAAAAAACTTTCTTACTGAAGCGCACGCAAAAAATATTTAAAAAAAACAGGGAACCTTTTTCATTGTTTGTTTTTGGAGTGTTATGTCGTGTTGCGCTACGTCATTCTTTAGTCGATGTTTCAGACAGAGTTGCAGTGTCCATCATCAGGGCAGATCCGGCAGATCCGACGATGATGAGATCTGCCGGATCTGCCCTGATGATGGACATTGCAACGCTGTCCAAACTGTTGACTAAAGAAGGAGGTAGCGCAACACGACATAACACCCCAAAAACAAAAAATGAAAATGCTTTTGCCCGTGAAAATTTATCAAACACGGAACCATTTATTAGATAACCGACACCTCTGCCATAGATCACCCCGAGTGGTTCGCTACGTTTAGTGGCTTTGCCGGGGTGCCCGGGTTCATGGGGTGAGGTTTGTTTGGGTCTTGGCAGCGGATGCGTCTGCCCATCAGCTGCGTGGCAGGTCGGATCGGAAGAGAGTGGTTGAGGTAATCCATTTGACTTCTTCAGCCCCACTCTCTCGAACATCATCTTGCACCGCAGTGGGAGGGATCGATCCATACGGTTATTCCTGGACACCCCTAATACTCCCTTTCCTTCTCAGAACTTCCTCTCCTTCCTTTCCTTAAAATACCCTCCACACGGCATTCCCAAAGATGACATAGGCCCTGAGGGAATTATTTTCCTCAGGGCCTCCTGTGCGGAGCTAATACAAAAAAAAATATTTCCGAAAAGGGGGAAGAGTTGAAACAACTTATTTTAGATTAAGACGTGCAAATCCTCACAAGACATCATTCGCGGAAATAAATCGTAACTGTGTACCGTATAAATATGTATATGTCTACTTAAGTTCCTCGAGGAAAAGACTTATTTTTTGAGTCAGTGATTCGCCCTGTTTCATCGTGTTTTTAAGACCCTTGAATTTAAAACGAAATTTTGTATTTATTATACCGAGAACTACACATTTTTTGTAAAATTTAGGAAAATATGTCACAGGGGATTTTAGAAAAACATTTTCCAAATCTCCCATTCAAAACTATGACGTTTGATGTGTCTATTTTCATTGAAAGTGCAAAAACGCGACCTAAAGGAAAGGTACTTGAGTACATTGAGAAGTGGATCGACCAACAAAAGAGTCCGCCATATAAAAAGAGCTAAAAGGTACTATTACCATCGAATCGAAAGAATATTCCCTCAAGAATGGCAGTGAATGTGTTGACGTAGAAGAAATACAATAAAACAGGTTGGTCCGGGCGAAAGCGAAATATTTTATCCACCGCTTGGTCATTTAAACGCCACTCACATTCACGCTACAACAATGTTCATGTTTTTTATTTTATTGTTGATCTGAACAACCTAACGAGCATTTTTTATAATTATTTACAAAATTGAAAAGATATATTTTTAAAGAGAAAATCTTTCTATTGGTGAGCTCCGGCATCATGAAATTTTTACAGCTCTCACAAAATGGTGTCTTGATATCACTTTTGATAGTAAGAAGTAAAGGCCCTTTGCTCATACTGTAGAAATGACAATACAAGGTGAAAATATTTCTTCTAGTATGGAAATCCACAAAGGAATTTGCAGAAGATTTGTGAAGTCAAATCTTACCCTGTTTTAGAGGGATATGTTAACCAATTTCTGCTTTGTAGTTAAGATAAGTAACTTTATAGTTTAAAGGGCCAATGTTTACCAAATAGTGGAGAAAAACAAATATCAATTAAATTATTAAAACACTTTGTTTTTACCACAATAATCTTTATTTAAAAAGTCGACATGTTTCGAGAACGATGTTCTCTTCCTGTGATGAAAAAATGATGTCCTGATGAAGAGAACATCGTTCTCGAAACATGTCGACTTTTTAAATAAAGATTATTGTGGTAAAAACAAAGTGTTTTAATAATTTAATTAATAAAATGGTGCCACAAAGTGAATTTGCAAAATTTGAAGAAGAAAAACAAATATATTTCCGCTGGCGATAAAAATATTACAATGAAGTCATAATTACATTATTGTCAATTTTAGGCATTGTTACACTGAAAAAAATGCTTCATAAAATTATGGTATTAAATTTATTTTAAGACTAGCTCGGTTACCCGGCCCGTAGCCGAAATTTTTTTCTAATACTAACATTTTTAAACTCGTGATATCTTTCTAATTAAATATCCGAATTGAAAAATTCAAAAAGTTAAATAAAGGTATTGAAGCTGTCTTGAATATGAAGTATTTTATTTTGATAAGGATTAAAACCAAGATACAAATAAAGAGCCTTTTCAAGCGGCGACATTTTAATTATTTTTTTAAAATAAAAGAATACTTATTGTGGCATAACCATAATAGTTAGACATATGCTGTCACGACCTTTTTTGTAAATAATGATGTGTTCTACAAAGTCGTAGTACATTATTTTATTCTATCATCAATAGTTTTCGCAGAGCACGCGATGTAAAGAATATTTTAGGTAATTTTTTTACACCTTGGGTTGCATTATTGAAGTATAATATAGCCTATGTTACCCAGGGATAGTGTAGCTTCCCAACAGCAAAAGAATTTTTCAAATCGGTTCAGTAGTTTCGGAGCCTATTTGATGCAAACAAACAAACAAACAAACAAATCTTACCTCTTTATATAGTGTAGTAGAAGAAGAACGATCATATAATCTGTGTCGTAGTATTTTGAAAGGTTCAAAGACAAACGGTAACGGTAAAAATTGGAGATTTATAAGTATGAAAATATATGGAATATAAAAAAAATAACAAAATAATGGTATTATCCAGAGACTCTAATTTTAACTTAGAATTATTTATATTTTGGGTCATCGTTGTAGAAAGGCCAATCTTATATACCCCACAACTGTGGTTTTTAGTACTTTAAAACCACTTTTGTACTTCAGAAAATATACGGTAGGCATTCAATGGTTCATGCCAATGTGATAGAAAATTCACGCAAGCTACTTTTTTATATGCTGTTACGCCAAATTATATTCACATGAATAGAAAACAAAGTGCGTAAATATTTTACCCTTCTGAAAAGGGGGAATACAAATGGTTAGGTAACCTAATTTATTTTCTAAGAATTCACTAAAAATTATAGAATTGTTTTTCACAACCTCTGAACCGTCGATCTTCGAACGAAGTGGAAAAGAAAATATTTATATATTAATGAAAACTGTCAATAGAATTGAACTACTTTATTTTGTCTGTGCCTATTCATTTGTTTTTACTGTATTTTATGTACGGTATTCTTGTGTTTATCTCTCATTCCACAACTTTTGCGGTCTTAATAATTTGAATGACTGAGCAATAAGAAAGAAGTGACTATTTTTTGAAGGTTTGAGATTTACAGTTTGTAGCGTACGGATTATCAAGGAGAAAAATAAACTACTTAAATTAAATATTCAGTTCTATGGAATTTTGGAACGAGTTCCGTATCTCCCGCATGGCAACGGGCGGCGCGACGTTGTAATGGCAAAACAATTTATTTACGGGGTTGTCCTGGCAGAATACTGTATTTAATTTGTAATTTTCTGTCATTACAGAAGTTTTATTTTTGTAGTAACAGCCTTGTGTCATCGTCGATCCCTTGGAAAGTTATCACAATAAACGAATGAAAATAAGTTCATATGAAACACCTCGACGGAAGAAATTTAAAGGGCGCTATCAAATCAAAATGCTGTATGTATAGAAACAGCAAATTACCATAAGACTGGCATTTTGATAAAGGTTTACCTACTTACCCAATAAAATTACTCATCTGAGAGTAACTTTTCTGCAGATGTTTTACTTAAGGAAAAATATTATACATATTTTACTAGAACAACTCTCTTTTTATAACTTTTGGAGGTTATTCCTAACAATATAATATAATTGTAGAAGAAAATAACACTAACAATCTAAATGAAATTATGAAAGAGAACAAGACACGGTAAAAAGATAACCGTCGCAACTGGGACCCGAACCCACAACCTCTCATCTTACCGGGACAAACGCCTTACTAATTCGGCTATTTTTCATTCTTATATTTCAATTTTTAGAATCAACAGTATTTTTTCGACTATTTTTTTCCACCAGGCGTTGTAAAAACCTTTTTCCTAAGTTCAGGTAATCAATCAATGTTAACAATACGAAAAACTGCAATAATCTTTGTTCTTATGTTTTCTCCTCCTAAAAAATATACATAATGAGATTAAAAATGCTTTCAAAATTTTAAAATCACAGTGTACCTACAAGTTAGTTCCGATAAAAACAAATGTTCCAATTAAACCATAAAATTGGTTCAAAGTTTTGTTTGTTCCTATCATCGGTACGATTTCTTTAATTAAAAAAAATCAAGACATAAGCGTGAAGTGATCTTATAAAATTATTTTTAAATGAGCTTTGTATTTTGTTAAATTTAAAAAAAATCTCTATATTATCGCAGCTTACGTTTTTTTCTTAAATATATCTTTATGATTTTAAGCCCTTCATTAGTTCTAATCGGTTTGTGTATTTTGTGGTGATAAGTTTTAAATAAAGTTCAATCCACGGTTTTATTGACTCTTAATAAATATATATTTTTTTAATTGGCCAGAAAATAGCTATCACACATGAACTTCAATTGAAAATTTAAAAGAAAAATTATTGAATGCTGTGAAGTAATTAATATAAACTCGCGTGCAATTGTATAATCACCTTCTTCCTAGAATCCGATGTAATAAATTCTAATAATAGTAGTTAAATTTCATAAAACCCTCATAATCTTCCCATAAATAAAATAAAAGCAAATGTCAAATGCCATTTCATTATTTAGCCTAGATTTCAAAGCATACATGGTAATGTATCTATTTCAGTCGTGCAACATTTATGCTTTCCGAGAATTCAACGTGGAAAACCTAGATTTCGGATAATTTTCAGCATTACGTGGAAAGCAATTTTATAATTTTACTTAGAAGCTTTATCGCCGTCTTTAAAGTTAAATATAAATATTGGGATCAATATATTTATTTCTGACCCAACAAAAAGCAGAGATTATGAAAAAGAAAACATTACGGTTTTGTAACAATTTACGTACCTACATGATGTAGGTACACATTCACATTAACGATCAATAGATTCCTCAAACATTTTTTCTTCCCACAATTTCATCACCTTCTTTATTTTTTTCCTTCCCAGAACTTTCTTTCCCAAAAAAGACCCTCCACACAAAATTTAGTTAAAATTAACCTTCGTACTTAACTTATTAACTTGCACGCGGTCTCTCAGACCGAGATTTCATCTCGTATGTATTATTTTATTTGTATACTTTTTAAGCATTATTGAAGGGGGTATAATTGAATTTAAAAAAAATTTTAACTTTATTAAACAGACTTCTAACTCAACCTTTAAAATAGAATATAATTTTTTGTACCTTAACTTTAATAACAAATATTAAAATATTAAAATTTAACAATGCCTAACAACAAGTCAAGAAGCTACTAAAAATTTCTAAGTCCCATTGTTGTTAATTATTGATAAAACAACGAATTATTGATTTGTCGGTCTGAGAGACCAACGCACGAGTATAAGAAGGTTAACCAAACTAAAAACGAGCATTGGACCAGTATGGTAGTCGAAAAAAAGACAATAAGCTGTAATGTAAGATTATTATATAATAAAAAAAAGTAAAAGACATCTCAAAAAAGAGATTAAAGAGTCATTTAAAACATTGGACAAAGCAGGGAAGTAAATAAATTATTAAAAAAATAATAATGCTACTTAAGGCTCAGTTCCCGGCCCCAAAAATAAGAAGACGGAGAGATATGAAATGACGAATGTTAGAAGAGCGCGCTAACATTTACAACGATAAAATCGATGCAAAAATCAAGAAAATCTTTAATAAAACACGACTCGTTTAAAATAGAGCAAAAATCTGCCTACTAACAAAAAATCAATACTGTTTTTTTTTTATATTTGTTAAAATGAATCAATCACTTTATGATGTAACATTAAAATTTAAAACAAAATAATAATTTAAAGTAAACACAACTTTTATTTTTAAACATACTTAATGCCGACCGGATTTCGCTACAACCTTACTTCAGGGTATTAAGGCTCTGTTCCCGGCCCCAAAAAGAAGAAGACGGAGAGATATGAAATTACGAATGTTAGAAGAGCGCGCTAACATTACAACGATAAAATCTATGCAAAAATCATGAAAATCTTTAATAAAGCACGACTCGTTTAAAATATAGAAAAATTCTCGCGATAATTGTCTTAAACAGCATTTAAAGAAACGCTGTGAATTTTTTCATACATATAACTTGTAAAATAACTGAATCAAACGTGTTTATAATAATTTTTGGAGCATACTTTGCGATTTTTTTCTATCCAGGGAATTTTATATAATTTGGTTTGGGCGCAACTAATGTCAAGATATTATCTTCAGGAATAACATATATTTTAGCTTATTTTTCAGCTTAAAAACTTCAAATATTTAAGGGAGGTTTGCAAGAAATCGGTAGAAATTCGAATACCATCCTCTTAACGAAGGATTACTAAACTTCTCTGAGCCTTCCAACCTTCTATGCCACGTGTATTCATTAAGCTTTTTGACCTTCAAAAATCACGGGCACAAAATTCATAACATTACGCCGTTTCACGGTTTGAAGGTTTTTCGCCTTCCTATCTCGCACAAATTATCTGACTGCTACATAGTACAGACATGATTTTCGATCATTCCACCCTTTAATGATAAACACAATAAACGAATTGCATGTAAACTTCTATGTTACCCAATTCCGTGAAATTTTCGCACACTTGTATGTTACCTAATTCTTTGTAATTTACGCAAATTAGTTTCTGTCAAATGTTAACAATGAACGAATAGAATGCCAGTATGTAAAGTTTTCGCATTTGCCCTGTATAAATAATTGCGGCACCAAACACATCCCCAGTGACGCCGCTGTGACGTTCCGTCAATTGGCCGCAACAAATTGCCTCCGGTTAATATGTAAATTAAACACGACCACCGTCAATTAAACAGGTGCTTCCGTGGCACCCACGTGACATTTCAAAACGTAAAAAGTGAATAGAATTTAATCTATAGTACCCACTTCAAAATAATTTCTCTTTGTAGTTGTTAAATTGTGAAGTTCTGGTAATTAAATTTGTCCAAAAATTCTGTGAAAATTTATTTGATTATTTTACATTTTCGGAATAAAAAGCGAGATAGACATTAAAGGAGGTCAGATAGTTTGATAAATAATATTTTCCAAGGATTATCGTATTTCTTTTTAACTTAATGAGTAAAACCTCACACTGAGATATTTAATTAATGAAGACAATATTAGCGAAACTCCGTAAAAAATCTAAAACAGAAAAAGCATAAAAACATACGGTCACATCTAGGAATCGAACCCAAGACTTTTGTTTTGCCAGGGCGGTGCTATTATATTATAATTCAAAAAAATATTTGTCTGGTTCTTTTCTTGTAAGTCTCCTTAAGGGCTCTCATGATGTTGATTAAAATGATTTTAATAATACAAAATTACTTCAGAAGTTTACTAAGGACATAGAGCATATTATTAATATAAAATTTCTACGTTTCGTAAATTTTAAACTTAATATCCCTTTAGAGCTCATAAATTACCCGCCATTTATGAATATTTTAAGTATGCCAACTTTAGAAAACAGACGAAAAATAAACTACCTAACATTTTTATTAAGATCATTAATCTCTATATTGGATTGTCGTGAACTCTACATATCTACACGTACCTAAACAAACAACTGGAAAAACATTAACATTTTATATACATCCATCTCAATTTTGAAGATTCGAGGATATTGGCAGATTATCTATTTTTAGTTAACTTTTAATCTGTATTATCTACTTTTTGTCAACTCTTAATATTTTATGTAACCTTTATTTTGTTTCTTATATTTTATGCTACATGTTATTTGTCAACTGTTTATTTTCATTATAATTTACAACAAACTGCATTATATGTAAAAGTTCCATGGGCGTTTAAATAAATAAATAATATTTGATTAATGAAAATAATGCGAAGAATTGGAGCAAAATGTTTCTTATATTTTATGTTACCTGTAACTTGTCAACTCTTTATTTTCATTGTAATTTAAAACAAATATATACCTACTGAATTATATGTAAAAGCTCCATGGGCGTTTAAATAAATAAATAATATTTGATATATGAAAATAATGCGAACAATTTGAGTAAAATTCGACCAAATTTGTAATAGAACACAAATGTCATAAATTTCATCCTAGGACATTGCCTATCTATGCAAAATTATTCCGCAGTATAGAAAGACTGCGTTAGAAGGTCTTATTTATGGGCAAAATAGTTTTAAATTGATTAGGTACGTACTCAAATAAATAGAAAAATACAAAAAATTGGTTACTTCTGCAGTATTATTTGCTAAACACAGTTACGAGGGAATAATCAGAAAAAACCGCAAATATGTCATTTTTATATAAAAGTTTAGCCGTATTGATTCTTTTTCACAAAAAAAGTATAAATTAATTTCGAAAGATTGTTCTTTTACCTGGTAAATGTATGTATGTATGTTTTAAATTATGAAAAATGTAGTTATTTTTAGCATAATAAGGTTATACCGTAGGTCGTTGGCAGATTAGTTAAATTTTCAAACAAAATTTTGTATTATTATGCAACACACATTTCAAATCATATAATCCTGCAGTAAAATAAATCAATAAATTGTCTGGGAAAGCTTTGTTTCAGAATTTTAATTTTAGTTTAAATTAAACAATTAAAACAAGATCCGCGCACGTCTTTTGTGACGAAAATACTTCAGTTTGTCTATTTATTTACGGTCCTACAAATTAATATATTTAAGATTTTTTTTACATTCTTATTTTATTTTGAAATTATTAAAAAATTATAAATACTTATGATCAAAAAATGATAACAAAACGTACATCGTTTTAATAGTTATCACGCCTTTCAGCATTTTTAAATTAAAGCAAATTTTTAATGAAATAAAATCGATATTGGGTTATAATTTTAAAAAGCTGGTACTGAGAATAAATCATCTTTCTCATTGGAACAGCCCTGTACGATTGTAAGAACATCTGTCGATGAAATTTGGATTTTTGGCCGCTGGCTGGTTAAAAGCCCGTATTTTTTACTAATCTTTTGAGGTAAATTAAGGCACGGGAGATTCTAATTTTGAAAATCTAAATTAGTATCTCCCGTGTTCAGTTACCTTTAGCTTACATTTTGTACTCGTTTCCTTGGAATATCCCGATAAAGGGAAAAACTTCCACTAATAAAATTTGCAGTCTTTTAAGGCTGTACGTTTGTGGAATACGAGATATTTTAAATCATCTTTCCAGAAACGAGAAACATTTATCAGTCTACTAAATATTCGACTGGTTTATTGCTCCCGTTTTGCCAAATTTATTCCACAATCGCTGAACATTTTTCAAACTGAAAATTGTGTTAACTTCGACAGAATGAAATTACAGGTTCATTCAGTCAACGGATTCACTGGGCAGTGAATAATTTGAGAATTAATATCAGGTATTCTCCGTTATACCTCCGAATGTTTTAAAACTCTGGCGATTTAAATTGAAACGGCGCTTTCTGAAACCAATGTTCCTAGAAATGTCGATTAAGGTCATTCATGAAAATATAATTTCAGTTTCATTGTTAATAAGCCATTGTTATAAACCTAGTCTCATATACTGGTAATATTTTTCTTGAGATGTTAAATTTTTTGAAACCCAAATAATAACTTGTTTTTCCCAAACATCAATCAATCTTTTTCCAACTTGGGAGGCGGGTAGGGTGTCCTACCTTTGCTGGATAACCAACACCCCTTTCTTAGGTCACCACAAGTAGTTCGCTACGTTTGGTGAGTTAATAGGGGTGCCCGACTTCACGAGGTGAGGTTTGTCTAGGTTTTGGCGGTGAATGCGTACGTCCAACTTCTGCGTGGCGGGCCGGATCGGGAGAGACTGGTTGAGAGAGAACTTTTGATCTATCCAGATGGACTTTATCGATCTTTCGCCTTGCAATGAACGGATTCCTACCCCCTCATACCTACAAACCCCTCAATTTTTTTTTATTTCGAGAACGTCCTCTCCTTCCTTAAAAAGACCCTCCGCACAGCATCCCAAAGACGACTTATGCCTCGAGGGAAACAATTTTTATCAGGACCTCCTGTATGGAGGTAATGTAAAAAAAATATGTAGTTGTATAGTTATACATACGTATTCTATTGTAAACTTTCCGTTAATTATGAAGAATGATCACTGTCACCCAATACAATAAAACGCATGTTACTACGTTTCTTTCGAATGCTCCATGATGTAGTGCATACGGGCTCCGCCTGGAAATACTATATTGAATCTAATTATGGATAAGATAAAAATGTGTTATACTTATACTACTTATAAGCACTGATTTTAGAGAACACTCGTTTAAATTTAAAAATGCCAATTTACACGCAAATTTTCAACTCCTTGGCACAAGGTGGAAAAATAAAATTAATTCTTTGTTGGATATTTTAAAACGTTGGATGAATGACATTCGAAGAAAAAAATAAAATTACATTACTTAGGGCACACGGATGCACCCACAACATATCTCAATCGATATTATATTATTTTTTAATTAAATTAAGACAATATTAGCGAAACTCAATCGAAAATCTTAAGACAAAAAAATTAGAAAAAGATATTGGTTCCACTGGGACATTTGGTTCCACTGTTTCACTTGTCCCAGTGGAACAAATATCTTTTTCTGTCTCCAGATTTTCGGTTGAGTTTCGTTAATATTGTCTTCATTTAATTGAATATTATAATTTGAGATTTTACTCATAAAGTTAAAAATAAAATATTATATTATTTACCGTTTTATTGATTTTAATTGCGCCAAAATATTTTTTTTCAACCAAAAGAAAGTAAAAACTTTGAATTACTTTTTCATGATAAAATAGAGACAGAATCAAGCTATAAATTAGTTTCTATTCTTTGTAAACTATATTCATTATGTGAAGTTAAACAAGAGTTCTCGAAAACTAAAAAAAATTACAATTTCTCATTACTGACGATGTAGAAATAATTTATTGATTCTGACTTTTTCATGTTTTAAGATATAAAGTTTTTCATAGTCGTCTAGTTTGATGAATTCAGCACGTGCACAAAATTATATTTCTACAATTTTTGAATGGGTATGGGGAACGCCGCTGCGGGAACCTGTGGTTACGTTTGGTGATTTGGCAGGGTTTCCAGGGATCATGGGGTGTACTTTACTTAGATCTTGGTAGCCGGTGGAGACAAGGTAGATTATTTAACCTTTCCAGCAATAGGAAGGAAGAATTTATACGAAAATCCTAAACACACTGACGCCAGATTCCTATCCACCCCTCACACATTTTTCCTTCCCAGAACTTCCTTTCCTTAAAAAAACCCTTCACATAGCACCCTCAATGACGACATAGGTCACTAGGGAAATTATCTTTCTCAGGGCCTTCTGTGTGGAGTTATTTAAAAAAAACTGTGTACACAATTATATTTAAAGAATCGATGATTCAGATTTCAAGACAACAGGTTTTAAACGAAGGTTAGAAACGTTTTAAAAATTGGCTCACCTAGCGTTTTTTCTAACACTGATAACGAAAAGAAATAAAAACGCACACATATTTTAATAGGTAAATGATTTATAAATATTGTGGTTAACCCACTTTTTATATAAGTTTTACATATTTTTTTCAAATTGCGGCAGGAAACTTTGCGTTCATAAAGATGTACATTTTAATTGTTTTTCTGTTACGTTTTAGTTTAAATATAAAGCGTACTATTTTTTCTATCCAACACCGTTGAGATCATATTTCTAACCATTACAATAAGAGAGACACAATGATTTCCATGAGACCTATATGACTTGTTCCAAAAACTGAACAAATTAGCCTGAGGGGTTAAGATCACAAACTGTCCCAGGTGCGCAAAGACTAAGATTTATAAGAAGTTAAAAAGTAAAGTAAAGCACACTAAAAATTTTATAATATTTATTCTGTTTTTATTTTAATGTTTCTGGCTTTCATCCTTCAACGGTGTTTTAGGCCATTATTTTAAATCAAGCAGAGAGGAAAGTTAAATTTATGGATTAATTTTATTTATACAGGAACATTTCTTTATTACAGACGAGCATTCAAGTCGATTTAAGATTTAGAAAAGATGATATGTTTATTATATGGAGAGGAGGTAATTTTAGATGAAAGAAGAGAAGATATTATATGTTTAGAGAAGAACAACACAAAAATACGTGACCTGAAGTTCCCACGTCTACACCACAAAAAGCAGAATTAAAGTCATAACTTTATTTGCGAAAACATGCCAGTTTTCGTATAATCGTCCACTTACCAGATTAATATTATGACAGTCAGTTTATACAATCCCCGATGAAAGAACATATACCAAATTACTTACCCGGCTCTCCTTTTTAATTAGGTTTTTTGCAAAAAAATATCTTTCTCTAATAAAGCCGCAGTCTTATCAAATCGTTAATAAATCCAGTCATTTCAAATACAAAGCTGCAGACGCTCATGAATCAAGTATTCCAATCATAGAACAAACAAAACTTTCATATTCATTGTTCCGTCGTATTACCGGAGCTTTATTAAAAGTTTTACAGGATAATAAAAGTTCCATTCGCTCGTCTACTGCATTTTTAATATTGAAGGAGATGAATGGTCATTTTATGGACATTGTGCAACAGAATATTCATGATGAAATCTAATGAGTTTCGAAAATGTTCCAGAAAAATATTAGAGAATTATCGTTGGTTTTCAAAAGTAGAAGCTTTTTTTAAAGTGTTATGTATGAAGTATTACTAGCCCTAGCCCTAACTGAGATGACGAAATGTCTCACAACACCTTTCCGATTCCTTCGAATATCCTCATTCTAATTACGGTCATACTGTCGTACATGGTTTCATTTCACATAGGTACACCTAAGAGACCTCAATTTTGCTACATTCTCTTATTCTGTAACATCCTGGGTTCAATCAGTTCCATATTTCACCTACAGTGAAAGTTCTGGTGAGAGATTGAATATAATTGTAAAGTTGCTTAAAATTACTTCAGCGTGGATTAATAAGGAATAAAAAGCCGGGTAATTCTCAACCTTCCTCTTTATTTTCTCCTTTTTTCTCACATCTTTCAGCTTCTCAATACAACATAAATGAGATATTAATTTTTAGAAATTTAATTAAATAAATTTGATATGTTATTATCGTATTCTGCAAATATTTAAGAATGTATTTTAGTTACAGCTGTTTCGACTTGTAAGGTCATTTTCAAACTGTGGTGAAGCCACGTACGGACAACTTATTTATAACAATTTAAATGTCAATTTATGAAGGTTTCAAAATTGATTTATTACCGGCAAATCCAATTTGCAGAGACACTAATAATTTATTTAATTAAATTTCTACAAAAAAAAAAAAAAAACATGATTGAGACACTATAGTTTCACTTGCCCTACGTATTTGAAACTTTAGTGTGCCTTCAAATAAAGATGGAGTCCGACACTCTTGGACACATTGATCCCAGATTCCTACCCACCCTTCATACATTTTCCTTCACAGAACTTCCTCTCCGTACTCTCCACACTCCGTGACATAGGCCCTAAGGGGAATTATTTTTATCAGGACCTCCTGTTTGGAGAAAATGTAAAAAAATGTAAACGAAATATTAAACCGAACAAAATACTTACAAAAGATAATGGTCGCAACTGAGAATCGAACCCAGGATTGGATTGGATAGGCTGCACAACACAGCGCCTAAATCAACTCGTCTTTTATATTGTTATTTATTTTTCTGTGTCTTGTTTTATTTCATGTTTCATTTAAATTTATTAATATTATGTCATTCTTCGACGATATATTACATTGATGGGTATAACCTTCACAGATAATAAAAAAAAGTTATTTTAATAAAATTGATGATTATATTTGCTAAATAGATAGATTATTCTATAAACATACTCTTTTTGTATTAAATTTTCAGCACACCGTTGTTATTCCTTAATTTCCCCCGGTTGACGTTTAATATTTCATTCACGGGGAACAATGTTGTCGTTTCATATGCAAAATGAGAGTTGTACGTGTTAAAATATTATACATTATTCCTGGCAACATTGTGATACATCGGCCATTGTCGTTATCCCTCGGAGCCACTGTGGCTTTGTTACGTTCACGCGCGGCGACATGAATATGGTTCACGTGAACCCGTAATTCGAACCCGTGTTCCGCATGAACATCATTTACTTCATACGCAAACACTACATTTAAAATAACGCTTAATAGAAACGTTACGCGTGGAAGAGTTTCAATTTTAAACGGTTTCTTTTTTAATATCACATATTACTTCACAGCTCATATTTACCGCAAAATTCAGAGGGAATGTTTTATGTTAAATTAAAATTCATCAACAGCTAGGAAAAAGTTGATCAATTTTTTCAATTAAAGCTGAAATAAAATACACCCTATCTTTTTTCGTTCGTCGAAATGGTTTTGTATAAAACATTATAATTCTTAAAATAAAATATTATCTTAATACCCTGAAGTAAGGTTGTAGCGAAATCCGGTCGGCATTAAGTATGATAAGTTTTTAGATTTTCATGGCCAAAAGCATTTTTTTGTTAGTTTTTGGGGTGTTATGCCGTGTTGCGCTACGTCCTTCTATAGCCAACGTTTCGGACAACGTTGCAGTGTCCATCATCAGGGCATAACACCACAAAAACTAACAACGAAAAGGCATTACGTACGTTTAAAAATAAAAGTTGTGTTTACTTTAAATTACTATTTTATTTTAAATTATAATGTTACATCACACAGTAACTGATTCATTTGAACAAATATAAAAAAAACATTATTGGCAATTTACCAGAAGTTTTTCTTTTTAAATGTTATTAGCGGAACATTTAAAGAATTTTATCATTAAATATGCAGTAAATAAGTACATATCAAAAATACTCATTTTAGTTGTCTGTGCTTCCTGTGTAACTCTGGTTCAATGAACGCAAATTTGCTTTGAATTTGTGTCATTTAAAAAAAATTTGAACTGATTGTGTAAACAAGTTAAAGTACCTACTTTTACGGCAGGCGTAGCGCAGCGGTAAGACGCTTGACTCGCGCACCGAAGGTCGCGGGATCGAATCCCGGCGTGGCAAATAAATTTTATTTGATTAATTTGTGTTATTACACAATTTATTAATTTAAAATAATAAATAGTATATTTGCGGCACGTTCCTGAGTGGAAGATACTCTCTGTATCGCCCTGGTGGAAGACCACCATTCAGAATTGAAACGTTGCTTGAAACGGCATTAGCCTCACCTTACTCTTCCCTATCTCCTTCCCCTCCCCACTACCCTCAGCTTCACAACATACCCAATTGGAGATGCCATAGTCTCACTGGCTTCAGACGAGAGCAGTTGTGACTCTTGTGAGGTACTCTTGTAAAAAAAAAACTTACAATATAATATTTACATAGATAATTATTTGAATTAATTTGTTAATAAAAACCACCTTTAAAAATGTTCACCATGGTAGTGTCATTCTAAAATGTAAAAGAATAAAAATAAAATAATTTATCAACTTTCGGATCAACTGTCGGTTCAACTGTCTGATCAACCTCGGAAACATATTGTGTTGTCAAAGTCCGCGCGGGTCTCATGTATTGTACCTGGCATACAAAGCTGTTTTGCGAATCGCTGTAAGTTTTTAAATTTTGTTTACTTTAAGCAATGTTAACTGTTCTATAAGAATGTCATTTTTTTAACCGGTAATTTAACCATAGAATTTCATGCTGATAGTAAGTGATTTGAATTCGTTTTGCAAGAATGACCCCAAGTGGTTATGCCATACATTTAAGTTGATTCTGTGAGTGAAAAGAAGATTTTTTTTTTAACTATTCACAGGAACGAAACACTTCAGTTTTTATGGTCTACCGATTATCGCCCTCAGCCTTTTACAAATGTTATATATTTGTATATCCCATATAAAAATGTAAACAACGGTCAACTCCCAAATAAACAAAATTCATTTACTAGTTCAACACTATCGCATTTGCAGGACTGCAAAATATTATGATGAATACATATAAAGTTATACGATATTATTTCAGTCGTAATTGGAAAGCTTATGGAGATCGTATGTGCATCAATTTTGAATTCTTTAATTTTCATTATACGTTTATCCTTACTGAAAAATGATTGGTTTTAATAAATGTCGAAAATTTTTATTAAAAAGGTTTATTTTAAAAGTTATTTATTTTTATTAAATTAAAAAATGACGTCACAAAGTGAATTTGCGATTTTTTATTTTTTTATTATTATCTATAGCAAAAATTTGTATATAATGTATTTATAAATTATATTATATTAAGGTATTATAAGGTACATTATTTTTTTTAGGTATTATAAAGTACATGTATTTTTTTTTCACAGTCCTCACTAGGGTTTCCTGTTCTGAGGCGGCCTGTAGTTTTTCCACATTTGTATTTAGTATCCAGTTGTCTTTACATGGTCTTCAGTATGTTTGATAGTTCATTTTTACTTTGTTCTCTCAAACATATTTTTAATTTTGTTTTAAATTTATTTATTTCTGTTATTTTTTTTTTTTGATTTGGTAGAGCGTTGTATAGTTTTGTCGCATTGAATTTCATATTTCTTTGTCCAAAAGATGTTTTCAAACTGGCTGTAGCTAGAATATTTTGGTTTATTGCCCTGGTTGTGTATCTATGTTGGACAGTGGAGTATTCTGCTATGTTTTTTTTTTTTTAATTTTAAATAAAATATTTTTTGCATAAAGTTTTTGTATGTTGTAGACTTGAATGCTTTGAAACAATTCTTCTGTCGGAGTTCTAACCGGTAATTTCAAAATTGTCTTTAGTACTCCTTTTTGGGCTGTATTGAGTCGGTCCATGTGAGTGCTCAAGGCAGAGATCCCCATCCAAAAAGAAGAAATTAAAAAAAAAATTACAAACCTACATTTTCAAGACCCTTGTTTAAATTAAGTGTAATGACTCTTATGTCCTCTCCAGAGACATTCGTTATTTATCAGTACTAGGAAGTATTATTATCCGGTACTACAATATGCTTAAAAATGACTTTTTGAAAAGGCTCTTTGAATCACAGTGCCTATTTATTGACGTATCGTAATTTATAAATATAGTTCGGAGGACTGACGTCATTTAACTGTACGCTAGGCTTTGTTTGCGGAGCTCTAGAACTATAATGACTCTGCACACCTACCTTCGGCACCCGACCATAGTCAACTAAAGCAGTGTAAGAATAGACTAATTATGGTAAATTACAGAAAGCAAACATGGTCATTGCAAAAGTTCAGACGAAAAGTGCGGCGTTATTTCAAGAAAACTCAGATTTATTACCAGTATTGGGTTTTATGTTATGTGACTACTTGCCAGCTTTAATAGATGAGAAAATTGTGATATTTTTCGTGCAAAATTATGAAAGTCAATGCTTAATTATGTAAGGATCAACTTCAGGAAGAAAGCTTAGAACACTATAAGTAGAATATAATGAAGTCGAGCGCACTAGCGTTTGTACCAAGTTGCTACACTAGAAAGATGTTGACAGGAATGAATAATAGACCCAGAAGATTGTCCTCATTGTGGAATTTCATATAGTCTACAATGCAGCACTCAGGGGTTTGTCATACGGCGACATTGGACCCGTCCACATAATTCAAATCTATTTACGTAACCCTTTTTTCCCCAATAATAGTGCTTTCTTTGAACTTTAAACCGCCCAAGCGTGGCAATATAAATAGAATAACGATATCAGACTATTGCGTGCTCTCTTTTATCAATGTTTATATCACAAAATTTATCCCTTTTAAAAGATTTTTGGTATATTTTAAACGACATCTTCAGGTGTTCACATTGTTGAACATGTTTTATAAAACATTGGTTTAAGGTCTCTCTTTTATGTTTTACTTTTAAAACTGCCCACTCAAAGCATGAATAAAAAAACCATATAGACAAAGCCTATGTACGAGTATGTTCGGCTCCGTTTCATTCAATGGCGATGCAATTTATGTATGTATTTTAACGCTCTTTTTATGGCGCTGCATTGTTCGTTTGTACGTTTCCCTGAAAATTTTGAACAAACCCTTTGTTGTTTTCCTAGTTTACAACCTGCGGTGAAAATCCAAAGCACATGCAACTGAGTTATACGAAAAACAAATGCTTACAGTTCTTTGCCGTCTAAAATTTTGGGTTAACGCATAAACTGGTAGATACTCAGTTAATTTTTGAAATGATTTTTACAAACCAATCTCTCAATTTATATTCCTCGGTTTTGTTTATAATTCCATATCTGAATAAATTTCTTGGTTTTGAAGTGAACAACCAGGAAAATCAATTTCAGAGAGTTATCTCGTTAATACAACAGACCTAATGGCATTTGGCACTCGAATTTTTAACCAACTGTAATATTTTTTTTTGTTTTTCTGGGGCATTAACTATGTAACAATTTCTAGACATCTTCTTTAGAATTTTTTTTTATTTTCTATGTGCACTTGTTACTTCAAATTGTACATTTGTTACTTATTATTTTAAGTAACAAATGTACACAGAATTAATTTTTTTTCAAAACAATATAATAATTAAAGCAAACGTATGATTTCAAAAATTCACCTTGATTGAGTCCTTTTGAACTGTTTCTTTAATAACAAATATTATAATCAATAATTATCAACCTGAAACACTCATCAACATTGAATAAATCTTCCGAAAAAAAATACTGGCCGCCAACGAAAATTGAACCCGTGTCCCTCTGATTTCCGGTCAGGAGCTCTGACCACTGAGCTATGGCGGCTTATCTAATACCCGCCAAATAATTCAATATATACTAGTGTTTCATTCGACAATTACTTATTATTAAATTTTTCCAACTGAAAACAACCAACTTTATTTTTGTGAGAGAGGTATTGTTAGATACTAAATCTCCCGCTAGGTGGTGTCGAGACTAATTATGTCTGCATTTTTTGCTGAAATACTTTAACTTGTCAAATATTAATTATTATTTTTAATTGATAAATAAAGTTTAAACAAGATTTTTATGCATAGCGCAAAGGTAGATAACAAATATTATAATAAATAATTATCAACCTGAAACACTCATCAACATTGAAAAAATCTTCCGAGAAAAGATACTGTTGCTGCTTTTTTTAAATAATATTCACGAAATCACGAGATGGTAGGAATTATTGACACAACTAAAATAATTTTCTATTAAATACTATATTCTTCAAACTATTAAACTATTCTTCAAACTTTTGATCTTGTGGAATCGTTTGTCAAGTTCTAATTTTGAAAATGACACTTGAATTCAAAGCAAATGTTATTTCATTGAACCAGATTTACGCATTTAACGAATTGTATTATTATTATTTCAGGTTGTTCACTCCGTCTCTTATATAAACATATATTTAAATATATATATGTAAAGAATACCTACCTAGAAATGCCGAGGATTCCTTTGTGTTAGAATCACGGACGTACGAAATACATGGACTTGCCCTAAGCGATAAAAGGCATATTATTTCCCCCTCCCATTGGAACCATTTTTCGGAACCGGCTGGGCTTGCGAGAGCCACGCTCAATCTAAAAAATGTGACGTCATCATTCGTGTCCGGACCAGTGTCGAGCTCTCATCGTAAATAACACGGTAAAAATGATGGCTTGTGCTATATATACGTATAAACATAGAAGAGAAAAAGAGAATAAACCCAATTGTGGTATTACATTACATAAGCAAGCATTATTTTACACTATTTTAAGCTAATTCAGATCACATAATATGATCGTTTTTGAACATCCACCATAAATATACCAAACCACCCATGCATACACTATCACTCCGAGATACATGGCGTGTGCCCGTCACTGTTTACTGGGGTAAGTAAATTATGAAACATTTGTAAAAGTGTATTAACTAACTACAGGAGCAAAATATTGGACTTGATCTTAAAGGCGACCTTACTTTGGCGTATTGGAACTTCAAATTTGTTCATTGCGTGGCGAGCAATTTGCGCTCCCATGTAAAAAGGTCTATTCATTCAAAAGCAGAGTTTACTTTTAAGAACTAAATGATGATTTTATAGTGCGAGATGCCTATATACTGTCAGATTGAGTTTTGGCGAATCACGTATCACCAAAGCCATCTTCCCGCCCTTTGTCCCGCTGTAGTTGGCTTCTACCCCTCACCTTTATGTTCTGGTCTATCAATATTCATATGTCTATGGTTAGAATAATGAATTGCTTTTCAAATATCATTCATTAATGTGTTGTCATGGTGACATAAAAAACATTATCGTTTATTGACTGACTATGTGGCTGATATGGAAGTAATATATTAGAAAAATCAGTTTATAAGTGTTAAAGTGTCATAATGTTTTTTAAGATCGGCAAATAAACTTCAAATGTCGTTTCTTTGTTAACAGAGCAACGCATGATTTGTTTTGTCCTTACAAATAAAAAAAATACAACAAATAGACAAAGTGTCTCATATAAACATATCTACATCTCCTAAAAATTAAGAAATTATAAAATATTGCAAATCTCCTATGAGTAAAATAGTTAATAAAAAAATAGAATAAATAAATATAAAAATAAATAAATATACATATAGGCTTAGAATAACAAATCTATATTTTATCATTATAATGATTGGCATATAATAGTATTTTATTTGGTATTTTATTTGGAAATATTAAAAAATTATATAACTTCATTATTTCTGGTCATTTAATAATTTTGTTCTATTTTATCTAAGTAAGTACTTAAATACTTAAAAAAAGGTTTTCTATTACCAATTCCATGTAATAAAGAACGCCCAACGCAGCAAAGTTAAATTAAATTATTTTCGATATTTGATGAGAGGTAAGTTCTACCCACTTATTTCGAAAAGCTACGGAAAAAATAAACAAGAAATTTTCCTTTGCAAATTAAGAAAAACTCAAAGTCTCAATATCATAATATACTCGGGATTGATACCAATTTTAGGAAATATACGAGTGGAATTTCAGAATGAAAATTTGTTTAATTATTACCTATTTAGGAGTCCCTAGAAATGAAGGTCGATGCCAATTATTAATTTCCGGGGCTGTTTTTTATTAAATTCCATTATTATAATTATTCACTTCAGTTTCATCTTTCTACCTCTATTCTTGGAAGGTTGTAGAAAATAACAGTTCGATAAGATGCTTAGAAGGATCAACTTAAAAGCTCGAGGAAATTCTGTCCCGGCCTCCAGGCAAAAGATCAGTGAAGTGTAAAACTTGTTATCACGTTTAAGTTCCGGCTTTACAATGTTTTAGTATTATTTTGCGAGTCACAATATTTTCCTCCGGCAGTAACCGATATCACTATTTTGAAATAAGATTTCGCATTAACGAGACTATGAAAAATAATCATTCCACACCTTTTCCCCTTTTCTTTATATTAAATCCACACAGGAGGCCCTGAGGAAAACTATTGCCCTCAGGGCCTATGTCATCTTTGAAGATGCTGTGTGGAGGGTCTTTTTGAGGAAAGGAAGGAGTGAACATGAATTTTGAAGAAACCCATGTTGTAGGAGGGAGGAATCACAGGGGCCGGCAAATCATTCCACAGCCGAGCCGTTGAACTCAAGAACGAGTCATAGAAACGACCCGTTCTCATGTGACTGATGTCAACCGTGTACAAATGTTGGGCGCGTGTTTGGCGTGTTTTCCGACTATGCACCGGTGCTGAGGGGATCAATGACGCTAGTTCCTCGGAGCATCTTCCATTGTAATACCGGTAGAAAAAGGACAGCATTCCCACCTGATGCCTGTGTTCTAAAGATTGCAATCCGTCTGATAAGATCCCCTCAAGGCAGATGGAAAGGATGGAACACCAAACGGCTCTGTTCTTATTTATACTGATTTATCTACATTAAAACACCTTCTCTTGCCAGTTTTATGGTATTTCCACATCTCCCGGTTCAAACATTTTTATTAATGTGTAATCTGAAGAAAGTTAGGAAAGGAAGAAGATTAGAGAGAAGACGGTTTGATAAACCGGGCTATTAAGATTTGGCTAATAAATATAGCCATAAACAAAGCCATTTCGAGTAACATTTGTATTCTGAATAGTGTTTCCCCACCTCTTCCACTATGGACATAAACACAATAAATTTTTATTTCGCATGTTAATTTATTTAGAACGCCGAAAACAGGTCGAGAGGCAAAGATCTTATCAATACGCTCCGTTACTATATTGTCTTCCTGGGATGTAACAGACTTCATCTCAATCTTCTTTAGCTTTTTCTGGTGGCCTTGTCTTCTGCACCCTTTCATCTACCCATTCCATTTTGTTGAAACGATCTAATTCTAGTTATTTTTACTTCTTAATATTAATTGCGTTGGTGCAAATCTCTTCGTGCTCACGTCTAATTTACAAGCTTAACTCGGTATTTGCCGTGATCACGTCACAACTAACTTCAGAATGAGACGTTTTCTCAAATTGTGCCGAGGAAAGTTTGAATAATTCACAGGATCTCAGGAAAGAGTTCCCTAAAAAGTCATAAAGCGAAAGCACGCGTGTAAGGTTACCCGCCTCCTTGAAAAATGATGGATATAAAACGGGGGAAGAAAAGTTATGACGGATTCATGCTGCCCACGATTTTCCTGATTTATGCCGAAAGTATCTCATGCCGACTAAGGCCTTATTCATGTATTTTCAGGATTTTATTTCAACTAGCCGAAACCTTGAAATGCTGAGAAATTGTTATTGTTGTTTAAAGTTTCTAACGTAAAAGGTTTTTTAGGGAAAAGCGCTTAGTGCGCTTACTTTTTATTTAAATTTTTTTTTAATTATTAAACTATTTTGAAGGATGCCTCTTTAAAATTATGAGTAGAGCTTTGTATTTTTACTCCGCTTATTTATTATAACTTAGCAGGCATATATTCACCTTACTCCATGAATTTCCAACTTTTAAACATTTGATAGAATATCCAGGTCAACGTGAAAATCGTCAATCACATAAAACATTAAAATGTTTTAGAAAATAGTAAAAAATAAAATAAAATAATATAATGATATTTTTAATGTTATGCTAATAATCAAGAATTGACTTTTCAGTGAAAAGTTTCCACAGATTTAGTTAAATTTTAATATTTCATTTCGTGGTTTATTATCTTTTGAGATTTGATTAAAATAGGTTATTAGGACGAATCTGTGACTTTAACACATATGTTTCTTTTCATCTTGTTTTCGAAAGAGGTTTTTCTAAGTTTTCTCCGTTAAAGCTTCTCGACTTAGTTGTTAAGTGGATAATATTTTTGCCTTTTATCAGTCATTATATATTTGCAGGAGTTTGTTCTAAAATGTACATTTTTTTCAAAATTAATGTTCTTAGAAAACTACCACAAATAAACGACCTCAAAATACTAATATTTATATAATATTACTTTAAGCCATAGGTTCTCAACGTGGGCGATAACGCCCCCTTGGGGGCGTTTCAGACCTTCAGGGGGGCGGTAGAAGACCAAGAGAAAATTGGGGGGCGTTTCAGACTTTCAGGGGGGCGGTAGGAGACCCAGAGAAACCCATCCCACCCCATCAGTGCTCCAGATCAGTGCTCCAGATAGTTCGCTGGCAGGACGTACGTCTTTTTCGCCGCGCGCGTAATTTTAAAATTATTAAAATCATTTACAAGTTTATCCTAATGGATATCAACGAGGAAACGAGTGCGCTTCTTTTGCTAACGACAGGCGGTAGTGGTCGCAAGTACCCGTAGTGGTCCCTGAGAGAAGTCATCTCGAATATAGATATCAAACATGCCCTCATAAGCGTTGGAAAGCTGGAGGCCTTCAGAATGAATACGTTTAGTTAAGTTTTTAACGTTAGTTAAGCGCGAGGTTCGAGTGGCCTATCGAGCTTACGTGAAAATACTTGAAATCGAGGAAAACATCATGGCATGATCCGGGATCCCAAGATGTTTTGGCACTATATAAAATTCAAATTCATTCTTTTTATTAAAATTAAAAAAATATATAAAATTCCTTCGGAAGGATGGTGGTCTTGAATACACCATGATGAAAGGCAATCAGGAATTTCGTGGCTTGGGTGTGGCTAACGCATTTGCTAATCGTTTTCAAACGGTCTACAATAAAGACTCTCCACTTCTAGACATTAATAATGCAGCCATATTTAATACCAGAGGAGCTTCAAACGTCTATTTAGATATATTAACGGAATCTGACGTTATGAGTGCCATAAGTTTCGTGAAGAACTCACACTTCATCGGACCAAACTTCGCTCCCGTATTTTTTATTGAAGGGTTCGCCGAGTTCCTAAAAACGCCATTATGTCTTATCTTTAACTTAACTATCTATTAGTACTTCCACTTTCCCTGAAGTATGGAAAACTTTCAAAATATGTCTTATTTTTAAGAAAGTTTCGAAAAAGTTAATCAAAAATTATAGACCAGTTGCCATACTATCAGCTCCTGCTAAACTATTCATTATCTGCTCCTGCAAATGAATTCATAAATTACTTACGCCTCAGACATTATCCACGGAACAGCATAGTTTCAGGAAAGGAAGATCCACTGAAACCAATCTGAAGGTTTTTACCGACTATGTTGCTAGGTCCCTAGACAGTGGATACCAAGTAAACTGTTAGTATAACGACTTTTCCAAAGCCTTTGATTCTGTGAATCACGATTAGTCATAAAATTCATTAGTCATAAAACTTGCCCAGATGGGTTTTTCCCTTCGGATGTTAAAGTTTTTTAAAAGTTACCTGAAGAACAGAAAGCAATTTGTCACACACGGAATCTTCCAATCTGCTGAATTTCTTGTTTTTTCTGGGGTTCCCCAAGGATCGATCCTGGGGCCTCTTCTCTTTTCCATTTTCATTAACGACATTGTTGGAGTCGTCCGTTTTTCTCGCTTTTTGCTTTTCGCTGACGATCTAAAATTATATCTTCTAATGAGAAATGTTGAGGACTGCCTGCGCCTTCAAGCTGATGTTGATAATATTTCAGAATGGAGTCAATGAAACCAGCTTCACGTCTTGAAATTCGTAGTTCTGACTTTTACCAGAGCATTTAGTCTCACCTACGACAATTACAATATACTTGGTCATAATCTCAGACGAGTTTCTAATAAAAAGGATCTTGGGATTGTGTATGAAAGTAGGTTGACATTTTGCCCTCATATCGAAGGAGTGTGCCAGTCGGCCTTAAAAATATTAGGGTTTGTTCTCCGAACCATCAGAGTTTTCCGGGATACCCGTTCTCCGAAGATTTTATACTTCTCCCTGGTCCGCAGTAGGCTGGAGAGTGGTTCGCTTGTCTGGAATCCTCATGAGGTAGGGTGCTCCCTAATGTTGGAGAGGGTTCAAAAAAGTTTCTAAGATTTATCTACATGAGGAAGTATCCTGAAATCTATCTATGGCTCTACCTGACGAACTTTTTTCTGGGCATGCTGGAACTTCACTCCTTGCAGCTCAGAAGAGGAGGGGTATGTCGCCACCCACTTATTTAGACTGCTGCGAGGCTATATTGAGAACTCAGCCATTTTGGAGCGCGTGAGTCTCTATGTTCCAGATGACTATCTTAGACAGCGTCATTATAGATTATTATATCTTCCTGCCTGTATGACTAAACAGCCAATGGTTCTCATGGTAGAGAGGAGAATATTGCTCCTGAACCAAATCTCCTCGGAGATTGATGCATTTGGCGTCAGTGACGACAGATTCAGAAGGGAAATTATTTTGATTCTTGAAAGAGTTTCTCCACATTGACGAAATTTTCACCACCGCCTGAATGTTTTTTTTTAATTGCAATTTTACTTGAAATTTCTTTTTTGTATAAATATTTATATACATTTTTTTGTGAAAAAAAATTTATATGGCTATATTTCTTATATGTAATAAACTCAAATTTGTAATGGTGTAAGAAATTAATAAAAATAATTATTGTATCCCATTTTTCCCCATCCTATTACTCGCCCCCCCCCCCCCCCCCCCACCCCGTTGTGGTAAATATACGACGACGATTGCTTTTTTTGCGATTTAGGGGGCGCTAGAAAAAATAATATTCTCAAAGGGGGCGGTGGGCAAAAAAAGGTTGAGAATCTATGCTTTAAGCGGACAATCACATACAAATCCACATAAAATATTTCAGATAACCAACATACTTAGAATTGAACTGAAAACTGGTAGTTCATAGTTGGACCATATATATAACATCTAATTCTCTACCAAAATTATTTAGGTGTTAATGCGCTAATAGTATCATTACTCGTAATTCTATTTTTGATATTCATTAGTCAAATCATTCGAACTGAGCCACAGGGAATATCTAACGTAAAATACAACTAATTATTGACTCTTCAATAAGCAGTCAAATAATAAGCCCTTCAAACTTAACAAAGATCTCATCAAAGGTAATGTTGACAGACTATCCGTGAGCTGAAAGCTGTAATTTAAGCCGATATAAATCAAATGTACTAACAGTTCCCGGAAACTAACCAATATTGAGTTTCAGCTAAGATTTTTCTTGACAAATTATTGTTCAAAACTCACAACAGTCTCAAATCACAATCAGAACATTTTAATACTTCAAATACAAACTATAACCCCTCTTAAAGCGAAATCCTGAAATAATGCTTTACTATAAATGCTTTGAGCAAATTACGACAGAAACTTTAACTTTGGTAGTCATAAGAAAATGTTATAGGTAAGTGTTTAACAGAAAGGGCTCGAATACAAAATCTCTATTTTATTGTTCGCAATTGCTTCTTTCCTTTCCCATAATTCGTGGCTCTGCTCGGATTCACGTTCGTGCACATATACGCAGCATTTTTCATTTTCGATTGTTCAACAAATGTAGTTGTTCACACCAAAATGTAGTCTGACTTTTAAAATTGTCTTATAATCCATTAGCATTTTATCTTTCCCCACCCCCTCTTCCCCATCTTCTTCCCTTTCCCATTACCTTCAGCCTCACAACATACTCCAATTGGGGATGCCATATTCTCACTGGCTCCATACGAGAGCAGCTGGGTCACTTGTAAAGTATTCGCACAAAAAATAAATAAAAATATTATTATTTATCAATTTATCTTGTTACGTGCCTCAAGTGCCAAACCAAAAAGTTACAAACCCATTTAAACTCTTCATGAAAAGGTAAATGTTCCGCTATTGAGTCCACGCTCAAAACACACTTTAAAAAAATAAAATAAGTTGTACTAGGTAGATAATAGTTAGTAATAAGTAATTCAGTAACCGAAATTTAAAAATATTGTTTTTTAATAATTATTTTGTTAATTTCAAAAATGCGAAATGTCATTATTCAAGGACCGCCATGTTATTAATTACGACGATGAAATATGCACTTATAAAAGGAAAAATCACTCTCTGTCAGTTACACAATAGAAAGTACGAATTTCAATCTTCGAAAATGATAAATAATGCGTATTAATCATTATTTTGTTAGGTTTCGTAAATTCAAAAAATCATCACTTATTACGCGTGCATGACGCGAGACGCAAGCCTATATGAAATGTGAAACTGTTCCTTAAATATACCAAACCATCCACAACTGTTCCATGTGAAACATGTTTTACATGCAATTTGCAAATGAGCCAACCTAAAAAT
The DNA here is from genome assembly GCA_917563855.2 of Limnephilus lunatus. Lineage (NCBI taxonomy): Eukaryota > Metazoa > Arthropoda > Insecta > Trichoptera > Limnephilidae > Limnephilus > Limnephilus lunatus. Next base: position 95,136,349 of record OU830593.1, on the reverse strand, counting down.
AAAAAAAAAGCATTCACGAAACGAGTAGCTAAAAGCGATACATAGACGATATTATTACGAAAGTACCTGATTTGCCAAATTACGTATGTAATTATTTTAATACCTAAAACGAAAATAAATAAAAGAACACGCACGCGTTTTTCTTTTCAATAACACCCACAAGTTTTGAAAGGTTTGTACCGCAAGTAGGATTAGTATTATAGACAAGTTTGTACCTGTATTTATAACAGAAGAACATGGAAAGAAATGTCACTTTCTTTTGTATCACAAACCATGTTACACAAACCTAGCGTAGCCGCTAAACTACTTGAAAACTGGGATGTTTTTCTTGCTTTGACGCGAGCAGGCGGTATAAAGGGCACTTTCTTTTGTATCACAAACCATGTTACACAAACCTAGCGTAGCCGCTAAACTACTTGAAAACTGGGATGTTTTTCTTGCCTTGACGCGAGCAGGCGGTATAAAGGGATAATTTCTTTTGTATCACATACCATGTTACACAAAGCCGCTAAACTACTTGAAAACTGGGATGTTTTTCTTGGTAGGTTATTTTACAACAATTAATTGTTATTATATTATTTGAAACAACTGGTTACGTAAATGTTTTTGAATTTTTAGGTTGGTAGTGTGTATTTACAATTTGCGTATTGCAGTTTCACACGGCACAAGAATGGCCTTCTTATTTAAAAAGATGGCGGTCCTTGAAAAATGACATTTCGCATTTTTAAAGTTAACAAAATAATAATTAAAACGCAATATTTTTAAATTTCGGTTACTGAATTACTTATTACTAACTATTATCTACCTAGTACAACTTATTTTATTTTTTTAAAGTGTGTTTTGAGCGTGGACTCAATAGCGGAACATTTACCAGAAACACAATTTAACAACTTCTAAAATTGGAACCTACACAAAGAAACCTATGAAAATACAAGAAACTAATTAAATTGACTACATAACTTAAAAGGAAGCCACCAGTCAAAAATCTTAGAATATCTGATATTGTCATGAATATAGGTAATTAGGTTTAAAAATCGTAAGGCAAACGGAGTTCAGAAACGTTTGATTTCAAGCGTAAAAGTGATCTTTATTTATTTAGTAACTAATTTTATAAGAAAAAAATATAATTAAGCGAAACTGTGAAATATAATCTTAACCATAAAGTGGTATTTTTTAAGTTGATTCTTATGTTCGTTTATAATCTATATGGAAAAAATATTTTTTTTTAGATCACTCTTATTTATATATTTTTTAAATAATCATTAATTATATTTTAATTGTATTCAAGCGAAGCGAAAAAGAATCTTAATTTAACCAAAGTCTATTTTTTAGTGTTAATAAAACATTTTAAACCAATTTATAGTAAAGATAGTCATAGTCATAGTAATTTATAGTAAAGATAGTCATCAAAATGGTTATTTTACATTAAGCTCGCCTTAGGGGCAATGTTTCTTCAAGTTGATCTGGAAAAATATATTCCAACGCCGAGTTTGTAACATAATATTAATTAAGAAAACTTTTGGAAATTCAACAACATACAATGCCCTATTTTATGTAATTTGGGATGAGTCAAAGCAAGTAAGAGGGGCAATGGTGTGGCCTCCGGCACTTGGAGAGGGCCAGTGAAACAATTTCAAATTGTGTTTGAGGAAAACAACCAAGCAATATAAAACGGACATGTTTTCATACGACGATCAACGCCATTTTGTTTTCTCAGTTAATTGCCGATTTTTGGCCTGTCAGCATATGTTTAATTTTTATGACCGTTATGCTTGATGCCTTAATCAATTAAAGACTGATCGAACAACCCAACCCGCTGGCGCTCTCGGGATGGGAGAAAACTGTTGAAATGTAAAATGTGTCTTTTTTTAACCTCAGCGCCACACAGGAGGCTACGAGAAATATAATTTTCCTTAGGACTTATATATAATTTTAGGTGATGCTGTGTTGAGGGCCTTTTTTTAGGAAAGGAAGGATAGGAAGTTCTGGGAAGGAAAGGGGTATGAGGGGTAGTTTAGAATCTGGGAGTCAGTGTGTTCAGGAGTGACGGAAGTCTGAATCCATCCTTCTAACAATGATGAGTCAAGAGAGCCAGGTTGGAGAGGTCATAAGTTCTCCCTCAACCAGTCTCACTCGATTCAGCTTGCAAAGCAGAAGGTGGGCAGACGCATCCCAAGACCTATGTAAATCTCCCCCCACGAACCCGGCCACCCCTGCTAAGTCACCAAACGTAGCAACCACTTTGGTTGATCTATGGCAGAGGTCTTATATCCGCTTTCCAAATTGGGAATCTAAAAATGACGCTAATTGTCGACTTGGGACGATGTCAAAAATGCACCGTCGGCGTTCAACAATAGGTTATTATTAAAATTAGGAATTAATTTTGTAAAACATTAGTTTTATAATATTATAATGAAGTGACAAATAATATAATTTGCTACTTGGCGTAGGTACATTGTACTAAGAAGTTCCCTCATCAATCGTCTCACGAAACATAAAGCTTGCTCTACAACAAAGCGCATTTCTCACCGTGACGTAACCATCATTTGAAGGCTTTAGTTTCACAAAGCTCCAGTTTCAGGAAATAGCGACGAGCGACAAGTAGCGCCAACTCACGCATAATAATGCGACATTAACGCGAAGTTCTCGACGGATGCAAAACAAACAAGTTTGCAGGAGAAGATTATTCATAACAATACTTTAGCAATTGAAAGTTGTGAACAACGCGGACAGGAGAGAAGGAATGGTAGTCCTTAGGGAATAATATTGTCAGTCTTTGTCTCGCATTTAACTAGTAACAAACTACTCGAAACTTGCCGCTGTTGACGGGAAACGAGTTTTCCAAACCTGAATTATTGTAATATAACAGCCACTGTCATTAGATATTTTTTTCTCGTGACGTACTTCGCAGTCACTACCTGGTTTCGTCCGTGTTTTGACACTATTTTATCTGAATGTTAATAATTGACTTTGTTTAAACAACTGTTTTAATAAAAAATAAACACTTCACAAATTCAAACTTCGCTAATATACCATGTGGTGTCATTTAATAGGGTTTAAATAAACAAATAATATGAATCTTATCCTGAAAAGAAAACACAGTTTTCGAAACATGTTCATAATATTGATTTTATAGTGGTTTAAAACAAAGTTATTGGTTTTCATTTAATTAAAAAATTAACATTTCATTTAATTAAAGATCCCACAAAGCTAACTTGAAAAAAAACCTATATTATTTATTGAATACGTGAACAAAATTGTGATAAAATTATATTGTAAAACAATTTTTACTTTTACTATTTTTTGTTTTACTTTTACTCGTATTTCACTCAGATTTCGGACAATCACGTCCTTCTTCAGAATAGTACAAAGTATATAAAAAATTAACCAAAAATTTACTATAACAAACATTTTATAATCGTATCTAAATAAATGTCTAATGATGAAGGCATGGTTGTCCGAAACTGGTCCGGTCGGAAAGAAAAGAAAGTGAAATTAAATTTAAAAAAGTTAGTTTGATTATCTACACTTTATTGGGATCAAGTTCCACAAAGAAATAAACAGTTAAAAAATAGACATTTCATCCTAATATATACTTTGGATGCATCCGCTTAATACATAGATAGAAGATTGATCTGTACCTTGCGGTTTTAAGAAATTGGATGTCACTAATTCTCGAGAACTTTCGACTCCAGGTCAACGAATTTGATTATATCTTCGTGGAAAATTTTTTACGTATTTAAAAATCTTTATCACATCACCCGAAGCAAGTAAAAAGCTTATTTGGGGCACGCGGACCCCCTCCACAACACAATTACCTCGGTTTTTATAAGCGGAAAGTTTTGATTATTTGACCCCTTACCACACTGTTTGTGAGTGTTTAGAAATTTGAGATTTTTGTAAAATTGAAAACCAAGTTCTGATGCTTTCTCGATTAAAAAAAACTAATTGTATGAAAAAATACCTCTACGAAGAAGCCTTTCCGATAAAAATGTTGAACTTAATCTTAATCTAACCACATACAGAGTTTTCAGTTCACATGTTTTAATAAAACGATCGAAAATAATACACCCTAATAATTTAAACAAACATTTCCCTTTGGTTTATTTTGCGGCAGACATTCATCAATTTCTCGGAATATTTCTACCGCAATATGTTTCTGGTCACGACTGTAGAATAAAAAGGCAATCCCTTCTTAAATATATCTGCGGGATTATTTACCTGTTTACTTTCATCAATTTTCACTATTTCTATATAAAAAGAAAATCAAAGTGCTTGCCGTGTTCTCAAAGTAAAATACTTTGTTCAAAGCATGGCCTTCATAAAGTTGCCTGGGTTATAATCGTAAAGCGAATAGTTTTAGAACAAGAAAAAAAATGAATATGAAACAGAATTTATTATTCCACGTAGGTGTACTATTTTACTTGTAACGTCAAGTGTATTGTTTTATTAGGTACGTAGGTGCATATATGTGTCTGTATCTATGTTCATATGGTTCATGTGTGTATGATGTTTGCACCTGTTTATACAACATATACATGTAGGTATGCACGCACACATAGAAAATAAAAACAAAATATGTATAAAACAATCGTATCATTACGCAACTCTTTTTCTCCTTTCTATTTTATATTTTTCTACTTTTTATTATAATTTTACCATTTTTCAATATACATATATGCAATATACCAAATGTTTACACTAGACTTTATTCAAAGTAATATCCTCCATTGGTCACCATGACAACAGGCAGCCGCCTAATATGGTGATTTAATGTATCTACTCTGTGTAAATGTATTAATAATGCATCATGTATTTTATAAATAAAATAAATAAATTATACACTGTAACTTATATATGTATGAGAATTTTCTCACGAAAAAACTCACGTTAACTTAGTTTCAAATTTTAATCATTAGGTTGATAAAATTACGTCTAAAATAGGCTATATTTATAGTGGAATTATCTTTCCGCAAATCTATCAAAGACGACAATATAATATTGTGTCGTGGCTCCCTTTTTTGTCCCACTAGTGTGTTATTGTACCAGTCCTTATGATTTAGTTTGATAAGAAAGTGGTTAGTGCGTATCTTTTTGATAACGAGGTTTCTTTTATCATGCACGATGCACAAGGGTGAAGATAATCTCGGTTATAGCCAACCTTTCCTCAAGATGAAGAAACCATGAAACAAAGAAATAACATAAACAACACAACCTACAGTATGAAGATCTGAAAATCAACAAACATGAAGTTGAGGAAATCAATAAACACAAAGATGATGAAATCAAAAGCATGAAGATGAGGAGATCGTGATGTAACAACAACACAATTACCTACATTCCCTGGTAAGGAGGACTGTGAATAAACTGTCATACTTTGAATTTAAATAGAATAAATAGAATAAACATTTAAATATAATAAACATTAATTAAAAATACTATTGAATTGATTATTTTTTTCACACAATTTTCACAATAACTTACTTTTGTCAAACGAAATTGCGTGGTTATTGACTACATATCAATCAAAACTATTGTAATTAGTTGTGATGATCAGTTCTGTTCTTCCACAAAATTCCTCTATTTTGTCAAATACCTTCCACTTTGAATGCACAAATAAATAATGAACAGTCAAATTCCGATGAAAAATGAAGGGTTCAGAAACCAACTACACGCTTTATCGTTGATACCGAACATTAAATTCAATTATATCATATGATGTACTACACTCCACCCCGATATTCACCCACAGTTTATCTTTCCGTCTGCATCGGGGTGAATCGGTCGCAAACCATCCACGAACACCATTTTATCAGTCGCAAAACTACCGCGATCTTGGCTCCACCAATCGAAACTCCGGCCAAATCCGATAGACATTACAAAGTCCACGATAACATGTATTCAATACAATAATAAATAATTGTATACGTTTTCTGTACATGAGAGAGTGCGGCCACTATTAGTTGCTTTACATGACGAGCTTTTTTCTGGATATGTTCGGATTTCACTCCACTATTCAGACTATTGCAAGGCTATTTAGAGGACTCGGCAATTTGGAGCGCGTGTGTCTCTACGTGCCGGATGACTATCTTAGACAGCATCATCATAAATTATTCTATCTTCTTGCCAGTCGGACTGTAGGACTAATTTTCCAACGATTCCCCTGGTGGGGAGGAGTATGTATATTGCTCCTGAACCAAATTTATTCCGATATACCTAGATGTATTGGGCGTGAGTGAGGAGAAATTTAAAAAGGAAATCGTATTGATTCTTGAAACAATTCCTCCTCATCGTCATTGGCGTAGATCGCATTTCAATTTACCGCCACCGTGGGAACCTATTATGGGATAACTAACACCCCTGCTGTAGGTCACCGCGTAGTATGCTACGTTTGGTGGGTTGCCTGGGTTCATGGGTTGAGGTTTGACTAGTTGTTGACGACAGATGTTTTGTCCGGGACGGAGACTGGTTGAGGGAGACCTTTTGACCTCTACAGCCAGACTTTCTCGACGCATTTGCCTTGCACTGCAATGGGACAGATGGATTTATACGCTCGTCACCCCCAGATTCCTAACCATCCCTCATACCCTTTTCCTTTCATACGTCTTCTCTTCCCTTTCCCTAAAAAGACTACCCACATAGCATCTCCAAATATGTATAGGCCCTGAAGGAATTTTTTTCCTGAGAGCCTTCTGTGTGGAGATTAAGTATTTGTGAATCTCAGTTACTCAAATCTCAATATTACTTCTTATTATATTTAAATTTTCTTTTTTGTTGACATTTCATATAAAGGTACTGGTATTATTTTGGTATCACTATAAAATTATTTTTATACAATGTATGTTCAAAAACTGCTTAAATTTTTATTTGCATTTTATTTTCTCTACGTTCTTTTTTTTAATCCATTTTTTGATTCTCGAGTTGATTAATTCATCAAAATCAATACAAAAATTTCTTGTAATAGTGAAAAGCGTTAGCACGTTTATTAAAAAAATATATTTTTTTAGAATTTTCTTTTTTATATTTTTTAAATTTTTTTGTTGTTAAGTATATAATTTACATACGTAACTTCTTGTATCCACCATCAAAACCTTAATATTATTAATCAAGTGTTATATTTAAGTAAAAGGCAATGTTATTGTCAACACACTAATTACATGTAAAAAAATCTGCTCATTTTGACTGTTTGAAAACGGGCAAATTGCCTAGTTGGACAGCCAAAAATCATCACAAAGATGGGATATGTTTTGTTTTCAAAATAAATAAATTCATAAAATAAAAAATAAGTTGGTTCTCCAATGCTTAAGAGCGTGACTCCTACTCTAATATCCAAGTTTGTTGTGTACAAGAAATAAAAAAAAATAAAAAAAATATATATTGTCATCTCCTCCTAAAACTAAATGAATCAAATTTGTAGCATTCTTTGTTCTTTCCCAAACACATAAAAATGCATTTGCAGTCACAATGAGCTACTTTGTTTCCGTGAATTTATAATGAGACTCCTCTCTCGTCTCTGAATTATCATATTTTTGTTTTATTTTTTGCAAAAAACAGAAGAATCGCAATTGCAAAGAGCAGCGATTCTATTCTACAACAAAGTATGAGAGATTATTTGTATTGTGGGAAGAATAAGAGAGAGAGGTGGAGTATCCGTCTATTCAAATCTTTTGATTTCATTTACAATACAGTATAGTTAACTTATTGATTTGTTTGAAACTTTTTAAGAAGGTGTGCATTTTTCAAGTATTTTTCGTAATAAGATAATATATCTTTAATCATAGAGAATGGCATCGGTGATTTTTAAATTTGGCAATAAATTTCTTTAAGCATAACTTTCCGGTCATTCGGCGTCAGAGCATTGGAGGTCAAATTGGACAAATTGATGTAAAAAAGTGAAACCAATTTATTTGCTTCGTGTTTCATCTAACTAAAAATCATTGGGGATAGTTAAAATTCACGACAAATCAGCACCAATTTAGAAAACGGCAATGAAATAATATCTTTTAAAAATATTTATCATATTACCGGTGCAATTCTTTAATTTTTTCTTTAAGAATTTAAAATTCAAAAGAATAGAAAATCTCCTTCCACCACAGTGAACGAAAAATGTTGTTTTTGTCGTGATGGAGGACTTACCCAGCCAAAGAATCGAACACGCAACGCCTGGATGGGACCCAAACGAGATGCCAACTCAGCCACTGAACGGTCGAAACTGTAATATTATTTTATAAATTCAGAGCAAAAGTTCTATAGGTCCAGTGTTGCAGACAGATGCATAACCAAAATTTGTTTTGTAGTACGTGGGTGAAATAAAAAAATAACATTAATAAATAAATTAAAACATTTCTAACTAACACAAATATTTTCGAACCTAATAATGTGTTTCAACGTATTATGAAAAGAGTTAATGGTTCACTATTAAATTTATATTTGTCGCTTTATTATGACAGTTGTTAATTATTATTTGAGGCTTAATCTGACAGTTATATGAGATTTTATAAAGCACACAATACAACAAAAGACATCACACAAACGCAGTATCATTTCAAAAGATAAGAATACATTAAATGAGGTTGTCCTAACCATGACAATGTGATCTCGAGACTCAAACTCCCTTGTTCCATGGAGACAAATGACTGTCGTTAGTTTTATTAAGCTACTTTGACAAGGCGACCCTTAGACTGGCTTTAAGTTCCGGAAGAAGGTGGCTAAACTTAAAATATATATAAACGAAGGTTCACCGCAAATTCTGCAATTTATCTACAATCTAGTTTTGAGGATATTGACCTCAGTCCGCTGAGTGGCGTTTTTCAAATACATTCTTATCATCAAGGCGATCTTCACTCTATGACCTTTTTTTAAATTCGCTCTACACAGGAAGCCCTGGAGAAAATAATTACCTCCGGGCCTATGTCGAGGGTCTTTTTAGCAGAGGAAGAAGAGGACGTTCATGGAAGGAAAAAGGTATGAGGGGTGGGTAGAAATCTGCTGTTGGTCAGTGTGTCCGGGAGTGACGGACATACGAAACCATACTTCCCATTGCAGTGCAAGGCAAAATTCCGATAGAGTCATGATAAAGAGATATAAAGGACTCCCAATCCGGCCTGCCACACAGTTGTTGGGCAGATGCATCCTGCACCAAGAAACGCACATTTTTCACCCCATAAACCCGTGTGCCCCAGCTAAATCATCAAAGGCTTCAATATTCAGGGCTACTTTTATAGAGCAGTGCTCCGGCAAGGCTAAGGTCCTGGGTTCATTTCCTAGATGTGACCGTACCCTTTTATGATTTTTCTATTTCAAATTTTCGAATGAGTAATACGTTAATAGTAAGTTACAATTCGAGGTTTTACTCATAAAGTTAAAATAAAAGCACGTATTGAATAGCCTTCCCGTGAGTAAAAATACAGATGTTTGCAAAATACAAAGTCTCCGTGGTGACTATTTTAACACTTTTTAAAATTTAATATAGCTTCTATGATACATTGAGCAAGTTTTTAAAGCAAATCGAAAAAAATCCTAAATTACAGAAAATTTCCTTTTTTTTAATAATGAAAGGCGAATAATGTTCACCACAAAAGTTGGGGACTTTTGTTATGTCATATTGGTATTATGCTCTTTAAATATTTTATTTCCTTTGAATGTACCATTATCTTTGTTCTGGTCTTATTTTTAATCATAAAGACAAACAGAATAAATACTAAAACGAACAAAGGTAAAATGTCTAGAAATTTAAAAGATATCTTTATATTTTCACGATTCAAATTATCATAAAAGATTTCTTAAGAAGTAATCTTAAGTTACAAAGAAGAAAAACTTTCCCAGATTACAAATAACCTGACAATATTTGCTTTCCTACTATCACTATTACAACTGGAAAATGTTGCTTCTACAATGATGGAGGACTTAGCTAGCAAAGGAATGAACCCGCAACGTCTGAATCCGACGCTGCAATTGACTGCTAAAATCCTTGATACAATGAGTCTTTGATAAGGAATATAATGTCATAAGATATTGTGCTATTACCGTAGCCTCGGTCCACTGCAAGCCCCAAGTCTGTTCGTAACGCCCCCCGGTGCAATTGTTTCACATGGCTTTGTCTGTATCTACCAACTGAATCTCTATAGAATTCTGTAGAATGGTTGTTCTGCTGAGCACTTGTCTAAACTACTTCATTTGAGATTTTTTCCATAAAGAGTACCACGGATTCATAGCAGAGTGCTTCTCAAAAAGGAACCACAATGAGGTATTTGTAACATACAGATCTGAAGGCACATATCTATAATAATATAATGTTAGGTTTAACTTAATATGTAAAGAAAACTGTAGTGGTTTTCATATTTATATAATAATTAAAAAAATTTCTATTTTAAAATAAGCCTGCTAGGAATAACCCAAATAATTAGAAATTTGACGGTCAAAAACGACTTACTAACAATTGTAAGAAAACCAATATAATTGAATCATATTCTTATAGACCACCCACTCCCCCTCCCCTATATGTTATGTATACAAACCGTAGGTTAAGAATAATTTATACCAGGCTGATAATAATAATAATAATAATAATAATGACTTGGATAGCGCCGTTTTGTGAAAAAACACCTCAAGGGCGCTGTACAAATTTATAACACGTTCATACAATCTTATTTCTAACTATAAACTAGACAATCTGATGATGGTTTAACAAGCTGAAACTGGCTACGGTCAAATAAATTCAAGTGGATATAAGCTTAGGTAATATTTTTTTTTTATTATATTTATTTTGTAGTTAAATTTATTCAATTATAATGTAAAATTTGTATCGTATATATAAGGGAGAAAGAGATATTGGTTATAATATTATACTGTGTAATGTACGAATGATGTGTACTGTAAATGATAAAAATGTATTATTCTGTTTCGCAAACAAATTCACGAAGAATCTGTGCGGAGATGTTTACAAGTTTTTGATATAAGTAGGTTTATTAAGAATTAATTATAATGTTATATCTTTGTCCGTGGGTGATAAATTTAACGGGTTCTTAAAGGGTGTAGTTTGTTGAAGATCTGATAATTATTGTCGAATGTAGTAAAGTTTCAGAATGTTGTATTGTGGTGAAAACCTCATTAATGATTTTTTTTTTGAAAACGGCATGTGCCATGCACCAAGAGAAAATTGGCCTTCCGATTATGTTATTGTTCACTATCTTCATGGTACGAATCAGCCGCAACATCGAAAAGCATGGGCAGACAGGAATGGGATGAAAATTGAGTTGCCATTAATATCATGTATTTTTACTTTTGCGACATAATTAATATCTGGGAGTAAGATTCCAGCATTTTCGTGCAAGTATTATTTCAGCAGATTCCATTGACTCCACCTGTAAAAACGTCTTGAAACAACGCGTATTATTTCACGTTAGGTTTTTAAAATTCTGCAAGATATATATATATTTTAAAAAAGACTTAAGACTAAAGACGTTAAGCTTTTCATACGTAGTATTGAGAGGAAAGGCGGTTGAGGCGATGAAACTGATAAATGATTATTTAAAGGCCCATGATTTAAACAGTCAGGTATAATATTGAGGTTTTGATCAATTTTAAAATTATTTCTGCTTACAAATATACTCGAATTGTGGTCAGCAAGTAGAACAAGACTGACCAGCAAATTCAGCAACCTCAGACCTAAATTAACCATGTTAACCAAGACAAATATTTTTCACTGCCAACCAAAACATAGTATTATGATGACCATTAAATTACTTATTTTATTTTGATTGCAAGATTTTTTTCATAATCTTGTATCGTCTTAATAAATGCTTAGAACGAAACACGATCGAATCTATTAAATTTATATAAAATTTAATTTTTGGAAAGGAAGCGTATTTGGAATACTGTTGGTAATTCGGAATACCGTCTTATCTTCGGTTCGGGTGGCGGAATCTATCGGTAATAATTATAACTATTGAAAGTCGAAGCTGTGAGCCTTGATTTTGGCCGGTATAATAGTTCTCCTGTGTCTGCGGATGAATGCTGACGTGTTTTGTGAAGTTGCTCCTATCAAAACTTTTTCGGTGAGTTTTTAATCCAATATAATCACCCCATATTCCAAACTATTTTATAACATTACAAATGAAATCACTTCAGAAAGAGTTATATCTTTATAGTATGGCTTTCGTTTTTGCATTTTTTAATACGTTGACATGTGATATAAGAAAGATCTTTTAGGTTATATGTTGCTAATGCGGAATACGGAATGTGATGCAAAATCGGAATAGTATTCCAAATTATATTCATTTTTTTTAAGTACTTTTATTTAATTTTACAGAGATGTCGTCACTAAATTTGTACCAGAAAAGGAAGAAGTGGGATTCGAATGATATGTGTGAAGCCATTAGTGCTGTTCGCAATAAAAAAATGGGATATTTGATGGCAGCTAAACACTTTAAAGTCCCACGTACTACTTTGTTTCGACTCGTATCTGAAAAAGATGCGGACCCTTTGACTTTAACCTCAAAGAAAATTGGCCGAAAACCAGTTTTTAGTGCAGAGTTCGAAAAACAATTGGTAGACTACGCCCTTGTAATGGAAAAAAAATTCTATGGTCTAACACAAATGGATATCCGACGATTGTCTTATCAAGTGGCTGTTAAAAATAATCATCCAACTCCTTTTAAATCGGGAATTGCTGGCAGATACTGGTTGAAAGGCTTCCTAAATAGACACAAAAATGTGTTATCTATGAGAAAACCTACAGGAACCTCGTTTGCAAGAGCCATCGGTTTTACCAAAGAAAAATTGGACACATTTTACGACATACTAGAAAATGTGTATTCAGAAAAAAACTACACCGCCGACCGTATATTCAACGTAGATGAATCAGGACTATCTATCGTTCAAAGTAAAATCCCGAAAATCATTGGACGCCGTGGTAAAAAACAAATCGGTGCACTAACTTCGGCTGAACGAGGGTCTCTTATAACTATTGTGGTTTGTATGAGCGCATCAGGCATATATGTGCCTCCAATGATAATTTTCCCCCGCAAAAATATGAATCTACAGCTCATGAAAGGAGCCCCGGCTGGATCTGTTGGAGCATGTCATCCATCTGGGTGGATACAAACTCACCTATTTACCCAATGGTTTTTATATTTCATGGAGAAAACTAAACCAAGCGAGAGCTCTCCGGTTTTGTTAATCTTGGATGGTCATTATAGCCATACAAAAAACTTGCAGATTGTAGATTTGGCTAGAGCGAATCACGTCTCCATAATATCACTCCCTCCTCACTGCACACACAAAATTCAGCCCCTCGACAGGTCATTCATGAGTCCTCTGAAGGCCTATTATAGCGAAGAAATTCGTATGTGGCTACGTAATAACGCACGAGCTTTGTCAGTATATGACATAACGGAGTTATTTGGAAATGCTTATCGCAAATGCCAAACCGGAGAGATTGCAGCAAATGGATTCAAAGTTAGTGGAATCTATCCCTTCAACCGGCATATTTTTAGCGATGCTGACTTTCTTGCTGCAGAAATTGAAGAGTCTGAAGTCCAGCATTGTGCAGAAGCGTCAACAACACCCATGATGGAAGTTGAAGCACGTCCATTAGCTTTAATGGAAAGTCCACCCGAAGAACAAAGTCCTTCCTTGGTCGCGATTGAACCCCAGCCGTCGACTTCGCGTGGAAGACCCAATCGCACTATCATTACCCCATTTGATGTTTCCCCGATTCCGCAAACTAGGAAAAAAACATCCAATAGAGGGCGTAAATCAGCGGTTTCAACCGTTATATCAAGTTCTCCATACAAGAAGCAACTAATAGATGAACAGGAAAAGAGGACTGCCAAGAACAAGCCCAAGGGTACAAAAAATTCCAAAAAGAAAAAAACGACAGATATTGCTACTGACTCGGATTCTTCTGCATCGGAAGTAATTGATGACAGTTCCTCTTCTGATATAGTCATCCCTCCTGGAACTAATAAACCAAACGATGAAGACGCAGTGTGCTTTTTCTGCAATGGTCCTTTCAGTCAGGATGTAAGGGGAGAACTTTGGGTCAAGTGCCTAATGTGCAACCTCTGGGTACACAATGAATGTGCCGGATGCGAAACAGAAGAGTATGTATGTGATTATTGCAAATAATTAACAAGACACTATTATATTCTGAAATATTAAAAGTGAATATAATTTGGAATATACTATTCCGAATTACATGCACTTTTAAAAAAAACGCATTTTTTCTCATTCTTTAATTTTTTATTTTTTTAAAGCACTGTAATATTTTTTTTAAATTTCTGTTCTCGTTTCCTAATAAACTATTAGTTTCTTAACATTTAAATCGACTTTTATTCGTAAAAACATTTTTATCTTATTTTCTGCACCCTAAAATGTAAAACACCGAATATGCTTCCTTTCCTCTAGGTTTATTAAGAATTAATTATAATGTTATATCTTTGTCCGTGGGTGATAAATTTAACGGGTTCTTAAAGGGTGTAGTTTGTTGAAGATCTGATAATTATTGTCGAATGTAGTAAAGTTTCAGAATGTTGTATTGTGGTGAAAACCTCATTAATGATTTTTTTTTTGAAAACGGCATGTGCCATGCACCAAGAGAAAATTGGCCTTCCGATTATGTTATTGTTCACTATCTTCATGGTACGAATCAGCCGCAACATCGAAAAGCATGGGCAGACAGGAATGGGATGAAAATTGAGTTGCCATTAATATCATGTATTTTTACTTTTGCGACATAATTAATATCTGGGAGTAAGATTCCAGCATTTTCGTGCAAGTATTATTTCAGCAGATTCCATTGACTCCACCTGTAAAAACGTCTTGAAACAACGCGTATTATTTCACGTTAGGTTTTTAAAATTCTGCAAGATATATATATATTTTAAAAAAGACCCAAAAAAATCAAACAAATTAAAAACGTTAAGCTTTTCATACGTAGTATTGAGAGGAAAGGCGGTTGAGGCGATGAAACTGATAAATGATTATTTAAAGGCCCATGATTTAAACAGTCAGGTATAATATTGAGGTTTTGATCAATTTTAAAATTATTTCTGCTGGCAAATATACTCAAATTGTGGTCAGCAAGTAGAACAAGACTGACCAGCAAATTCGGCAACCCCAGACCTAAATTAACCATGTTAACCAAGACAAATATTTTTCACTGCCAACCAAAACATAGTATTATGATGACCATTAAATTACTTATTTTATTTTGATTGCAAGATTTTTTTCATAATCTTGTATCGTCTTAATAAATGCTTAGAATGAAACACGATCGAATCTATTAAATTTATATAAAATTTAATTTTTGCGCTTATCTAACAAGGAAAATAATAAAAAAAGCTGACCCAGCAAGCTACACAGTTTTGTCCCACTTTATTTTCTTGATATATTTTCAACCCTTTTATTTTCTAGTGAAGTTTTAAACTAACATAGCCGAGACTTGGGATGTTTACAACATTTTTCCAATCTAACATTCTCTGCGGTTGACTTCTTTTATGAAAAGTCCCCAAGTATGGAACAGTTCCAGGACTAAAAGATTAAAAGTATTAAGAGAAAAAAAGATAAAAATCGTTGGAGCAGCGCCGTCAGCAGTCATTTGCATAAAGAAAATGGGGCTTTCAAGTTTAATAGATGGGTCGAATTATAAATGAGAATTTTACACCTATTTAAAAAATCTAAGTGACAGTTTATTTATTGGTTCGCTCAAAAATCTCATAACATTTATCATTCTTATTAGGGTTCAAAGAAATTTCAAAGCATAAAAAGCCTTTGAATATTGAAATTTAAGTGGGAAAAGTTTCATTATTACGTTTTTTCATCGGAAAGGTTTCGTAATAAATTTCGTATTGTTAATGTGGCGGTGGCGTAATTGGCTCGCGCGTTGTTGAAAATGGACAAATTGGACTTGGAATTTTTTTAGATCAATAAATGTCATTTCATTATTGGATTAAAAAAATAACAGAAATACATAATTTTAACACTCGCAAATTTATATTGTTGCAGAAAATTGTTAATTGAATAATCGCGTTAAGCAATGAGCTCTTTGTTCATAAAACTATTGTTACACAATGCTATTTGCAGCTCGTAAAGTCATTATTTTCATTTGATGTAACAAGGAATAAATATTTTCTCTCAGTTATCGTTCCAGAGTAGAAATGCCCTCATTATTGCAATTATGAAGGTAACCTTCAAGTAATTGTTCATTTCAAATTTACTTCTATTTCCTTCAAAATGATCTTATCCCCAATTAGGGCAACCTTATTTGTATTGCTTTTCTAAAGCCCTTCTGTAAAACTTTATCTACCCACAATTATAATTAAAATTGTGATTGTAGAATTAAATCAGGTGTTTCGGAAAAAAAAATCTCACAGAAAACTGATATTATTTCAAATTTGTGGTCGCAAAAAAAACAACTTCCGGCTTAGTGAATTAGAAACAAGCTCCCCTGTGGATAATAATATTCGAACAGATTCCGCCCGTCTAAAATATGAGCGGATATTTGCATACAAAACTAGGAATAAGCAGAAGTTCAGCGATTTCCCTCGCCGCCACTTTAATAAAATACAAAGGAAATCACAAAAAAGCTTCGCAGAAAGCACCCGAACAATTACAGCGGTAGCTCCGGTGCTGTCGCGGACGCCCGGACGCCGCGCCGGGACGCTGCCATCAAAATACACCGTGGAAGTGGAAAACTGGCAAAAGCGGTCACGGGAAAACTAAAGTCAGTAACTGACTGTTATTTAAATTTTTTGTAGTCGGTAGCTTACTTTGGTTCTACTTGCTGATAAACCAGTTCTTCGCGGAGAACAATATCTCAATAAAATTTGTTTGCAAGCTAATTTACTAGCGCAATAAGGAAATCAGTGAAAAATATAATGGCTTTAAAAAAATATGTTCATATAGAAATATAGACCAATAAAGCTGATTCTGAATATATAAGTTATATTAAATAATATTAAATGTAGAGTTTTAAAAAATATATTAAAAAGTCCATTTTTAATCGTGTCATTAAAACACTCTGTCAAGTTGGTATTATCAGTGCTGACGTCATTGCTCACCATAATTTCCAGTGATTGTATTAAAATGTATAACACAAGCCATCGGTATTAAAAACATTTAATGGTATCGTTTATTTACATACTGTTTATGGAGATTTAGTTGTTGTGTTTATTGAAACATTATTTAGACTGAAATAATTCAGTATCAAAAATAGAGGTATTTCTATTATTTAAAATATTCAAAAACTTTAAATTATACAAAAATAATCGTAATGCTACTTCCACGGCTACCCTCCGAACTCCAAATTCCAAAATGGCGGACGTCGAACAGCTGATCCGGCGCCGTATCTTATAAGTTGCCTACCGATTATTCGGTTTCCGTTAATATTGATTTCGATTCATGAAGCTAAAAAAATAATAATTTCAAACAATTTTTATACCACTCTCCCGTAATAATATTTAAAAATATAATAATATACTATAATAAATAAATAATTCAACCTAAATAATGTTTTTACTTATTGAATGGTTTCATAGCTTCTTCCATATAACTGTCATAAAAAATGACAAAACCTGTTGGAAATAAAACAATGGTGAGCGATGACGTCACACGATTCACCATACATACGGTTGTTTTCAGGGATCTTGAAAAATTAAAACTTTGACAATTATTTTAACTATTAAAACTCTAAAAATAAAAATAAATATGCAGTTATTTAAGTTAGAAGGTCATTATTCATAAAAAAATTGGACTAGAGGTCCTTTATGCGATATTTTGGGTAGAAAAGCGTACTAAAAGCAAAATAAATACTGGACAATCCGTACCGTCATTTTGCTGTGGAAATTTGTAGATACTTTCAATGTTGCCCTGGTGAAAGACCATAATTCAGAATAAAAACTCTATTGACCAGATGTAAAGAGTCAGATGCTTTCCAACCTTCTTTTTAGCCAACTCCTTCCTTGACCACGTACCTTATTTAGGAATGCCGTCCTATTCCATGCAATGGTAGCAGTTTGGTTCACGTGTGTGGTATTCACATAAAATCAAATAAAATATCTAAATAAAATAAACAGTTTGGTTGGGGATTTTGGCCTCAAATCCAAAATTATATTTGGTAATTCTTCGGAACAAACGTCAACGGTTAATACGCACTTTTTTTTATAAAACTTTTAGATTCTTCTTAATTACCATAAAAGACAACTATTTGCATTGGGGGAGGTTGAAAATGATACATTTTTAATTTTAGTTACGTAAATTGAAAATTTGCTTTAACACTGTCAAATCACTCTGTTTGCAATATTATTGTTATTTTAATATGTTGGTATTACTGATATTTTACATCCCATGTTACACAAACCTAGCGTAGCCGCTAAACTACTTGAAAACTGGGATGTTTTTCTTGCCTTGACGTGAGTAGGCGTTATAAAGGGGCACTTTCTTTTGAATCACAAACCATGTTACACAAATCTAGCGTATAGGTTTTTTCGGTTACGCGCCTTTGAATATATTGCCATGAAGTCAGTTACGGTATGATGTAGCGGCATATAGTATCAGTAATACCAACATAATAAAATGAGAATAATCATTACAAATTGCATATGGTGAAGCGTTGTGTCTAAATACGAAAGCAACTTTTCAATTTACGTAACTAAAATTAAAAATGTATCATTTTCAACCTCCCCCAATGCAAATAGTTGTCTTTTATGGTAATTAAGAAGAATCTAAAGGTTTTATAAAAAAAAAGTGCGTATTAACCGTTGACGTTTGTTCCGAATATTTACCTTATATTTTATGTGGGCCGAAACGGGCCACGCAAATGTTCCTCTTAAGAGTTCTTGATAAACGTTTACAGGCTGGTATTTTTCGTATATCAGGTAACTCTAGTTTTTATACAAAGTTATGAAGTTAACTTTTTGTTTTACATTCCTACAACTGGGGTTTCCCACGTCGGACCACTGGCCACAGTGCCCACCTCAATTATAACGGGCAACGGCCGGTTTATAATTTGTTGAAGTTTACTTTTAACTGCCCTGTTATTTTAAAGTGCACTTGAGGGGATTTTTCGCCAAAATGGCGCTGGAGAAAATCATATAATTATTCATTCTGCCGCGGTTTTCTGCGTAGAAAATATTTATAAGTAGCCCAGCAGACGTTACTTTAAAATGCTCGTGGGAGACAATAGCTTGCTTAAATGTGACGTCTTTTTGTGAATTCTTTGTTAATTGTACTTTTAGACTTTTTAGCCCAACAGGTGGAATTTTTAAATGTTTGTAGAGACAATATTTTGCTTAAAAGATGTCTTTCTGTGATTTTATTTTCAATTACACTCTAAGGCTTCTAGAATTTTGCTTCTTCCAAAAGGAATTTTAATAAAAATGCATCTCATCATGCGCAAAACTTTGCAGATGGCAGAGAAGTAGTAGTTGAACAACTTTGAAAATGGGGATGATTTTGACATGTATTATCGTAACGCGTAGAGTATTATTTTAACTCGTGGTTTTAACACAATGCAGCGATACATGATATAATATGCAAAAAAAAGCTAAGATATAAAAAAATTAAAAATTTCAGATCAATTTTAATTTGACTTCTTTTAAGTAGAAAAATAAGCCAAATGGCAACTGAAATGAAGTTCTGACAAAATATACATAGGCGCTGAGAAAAAATTGATATAATATTTTTGTTAAGTCGAAATTTATTTTGATTTTAAAGCTAAACTTTAACAAAGGAAAGGAAAGCAAACTAAAATCTTTTTTTCATAAACTTATTTTCCAGGAAATTTCGTTTGTACAAATAAATTCTTTTTATGGAGTCGAGTACCGATCCACCTCGAAATTACCGGATGCATATTTTCAACGATAATCGTCTTGTGGTATATCCCTGTCCTTCAAGTGTTGTACTATCCCGTCAATGTGAGGTGAATACTGTGTAGTTAATCATCTTGTTCTATAAAAAGCGATTCTGGTAAAAGTTTTAAGCAATGCTGTCAATAATAATAATAATAATAATAATTGGATGACTTTTATAGCGCCATTTTTGTGAGAAAATCACCTCAAGGGCGCTTAGATCTCTCCCAAGAAATGCGATTTTAAACATTTAATTTGAAACGGATTTAGAGCGGCTTAATTTTTGTTTTTATCCGAAAAGGGTCATTTGGTTTTATCATTATACCATGCAAAAAGAGATGTGTTTTAAAGAGTTTTGGGTTTAACTAAGGGAAGAAGATGTTGTCAATCGAATAACAATCGCCATTCAGGGGGTCTAAAATAGTAAAATCGATAACTTAACAAAAGCGTATAGACAAGTCTATGAAAGCCGAACCAATATTGAGAGGGAATAAATAAGTAATCGATATTATGCTGGCAACACTGGCGGATCTGTCTATGGATTTACATTCGCAAATGTCAAACCGCTACATAAAAAATTAAAAGAACTAATTTCCAATTGAAATAATACCTTTTTTACATTGACATTGAGTACCGATAATTTTTTTTTAAAACTAAACGAGAGTTAATTAAGTTTTTTCACTTTCGTTTCTTCAAGATCGAAAGGAGTAAATTGATTGCGTTTTAGATGAATTAATTAAGTCTATGCATCGCGTACACGATTTCTTTCAATTCCGAGAGGTTCGTTAGTTAAGCTCCATTCCTTAATAAGCCAATTATTTTACATAACGAACGATATTATTCAAAAAGTGCATATTGACAGCTTATCTGACACTCTGGAGGGCGCGCTAAAATTGGCGGTTTTTGTCAACCGAATGTCGGAATCTTGTGCTACCGTACTCGAAAATAACGCCAACTGACCATAAATGACGAATTTCGTCAATATCTTATTAACATCGAGTTTTAACGATCGACCGTGCTAGATCTCCAGATTTAGTGAGAAAGTTGTCTTGTAACGCAACGATTCTATGATGTAATATGATTCTTACAACGAATACCTTCCATTTAACAATAAACCTTACCGCAACAAAAACATTTATTATCGAAGCATCCTGAATATCGTATAAAAAAGTATTTATCCACTGGAGCGACAGTGCAATTTAAAAAATTTTCTCCGATTGCTCGAGATTTTTTGGTGACCATTATGAATATTTTTCGCCCACATAAAAAAAAATCATACCATAGACTTCTAATATGGAGACATACAAACTGATTATGGTTCTATATAGCCAATGAGTTCATCTATCTTTTTTGAATTATCACATATTCGTATGATTTATAGAATAAGAGAAAATTTGCCAAAATTGGCAGCAGAGCAATCTGTGATATTTTAAATAGTGCCATATTGTGGCAAAAAGCGTTCTAGTGGTTAATTTTTACTTTTCCGAGTTTGGATTTCCGACTTGTAATGAATGGCTAAGGCTCTTGCTTCTTAGCGTTAGATGTCTTGATTGGTGAAGAATGACCATCTCAATACAAAATTTTTTAAACGCTTCAACAAAGTAAGACAATATATTACCTACTTACAAATAAATACACATTCAGTCAATAATATTTAAAATGCTAATTTAAGATGTCATATTCTGATGATTATTTTGACCGTTGGTTGCTTCAATCAGCTAACGTCAAAGGGATAACCACACCACAATTACATAGTATACATAACTCAGTTAATATTGCTAATGCCACAGGTATCGCTCCATTACTCATCTTAATAGGCAAGGATCAGGATGCTCAATAGGTACTAATATTGTCGTAATATTACTAATGGTTGGATTTGAAATATCTTGGAGAACCATAATATTATTAAAATCTGAGCAAAACGTAAAATCGTTATTTATTTTTGGGGTATTATGCCGTGTCGCCGATAACACATTTATTAGCTGATTAATCATTCATTATTTAAAAAAAGATAAAGTAGGTATATTTGCATCACTTTCCAGAGTGGAAAGTACACTGAGTGCACTCAGTATCGCCCTGGTTTAAGACCTCCATTCAGAATTGAAAGTTGCTTGAAATGACTTTAGCCGTGTTTGGTAACCAGAACTGAATATTGAGGTACTTTCCCACCTTCCTCTTCCTCCTCTCCTTCCCCTCTCCTCTACCTTCATCCTCACAACATACTCCAATTTGGGTATGCAATAGTCTAACTGGATCCAGAGCATTTGGACTCTTGTGCGATATTCATACATTAAAAAAACAGAGTGTGCAATTCGCACGCGGTAGATGTGAAACTTTCAAAAAACTAAAGTAGACAAGAGTGGGGAGCCTACGAAAGCACCGCACAAAAAGGAGACCGATATGTTAAGAAGCACCGCATAAAAAGGAGACTGATTATACTCTCTCATTCTCTCGCAGGCTAAATCCTTTAGATGTATAGATTTTTCGTTTCATCCAGTTTCAAATCACAACGGTGCAAAATAAATTTTCACTTCAAAAACCCTGATGCCAAGATGCCCAATCGCCTTTAAATTCCTCAAAACTATTCAAAACGCCGCTATGGAGTAGTTTTGGGTAAAAGGACATAATATCTCAAAAATAAATAACAGGTAGGTTTCTATAATTTAACCGGTTTGGCAATTCTTAAAGCGCACTTCAGTTAAATGTCACTAATTTGCACTTTAGTTGTAAATTTAATAACAACGATCATTAGTAAAAGCAAATTTGGGTGATTTTTTTATTTTAATTTTTTATTAACCAAGATATTGCAATACATATATACAAAATACAATGTACATTTTATTTTTTTATTTTTGGTATAAACCACCTCACTAGGCTGAGCCTATTCCGAGGTGGCAGGAATTTAAACTAATTTTGATATCTTAATCTTGGAAGACAAATAAGATAAAAAATATATATTTTAATTTAGATAGATAGGTAAATACAATAAAAGAAAAATAAAAAGAAAAGAGTAAAATAGAAAAAATATGAAAGAAACAAATAAGAGACATAAAAATAATTGAGAGGAAAAGAGAAAAAATACAGGCGTTGCGTATATTCTTGTATTGTTCAGGTTATCTGACCGCAGTATGCAATGCCTTTGTCGATTATCCACGAACGAATTTTGTGTTTTGCATTTTTTGTCATGTGGATATCTTTAACATCTTTTTAATTAAATTAAAAATTTTTGGAGCCAGATTATGATAATGTCTTTGTCCATATGTAGTATTTGTCTTCGGAGTCATGTGTTGTGTCGTAATTGTGTTGTGCAGTATGATGGTTTAGGTTGTCTTGTTGGTAATGTGAAGCTATAATTTTGATGTACAGTTGCTGTATGTTCAACACAGCAAAGTCTTTATATAATTGTATTGTCGAGAATCTAAAAAGTTTTTTAGTAATAACTTTAATTAAGGCCTTTTGCGCTTTGTTGAACCCCAACCGATCATACCGTGGGTGATAATTGATTGGCCTAACGCGTAGTATATAGTTTTTAAAGATTTATAATAATAATTATTGTTCGATGATTTGTAGAGCACCGATTGTGCTGATAATAAAGTAAATAAATGAAGCTTAGTAGGTACTAACATTATGTTTAACTCTATTGAATTGCATTGTAATTTAAATTGAACGATCTGTTAGGAACGAAATTTAGTGACGAAATACTAACATTTCATCTATTCTTCATCAATATTAATAGCCCTTAATCGAAAAAAAAAACATTTCGACTCCACAAAATACAGCGAATGTTGAAAAATAATACTTAGGCTTATTGAGACTCACACAGACAACCATAGATTTGGTGCGATTTTGGGAGAATGAAACACGGAAACATATTCTAAGTACCTATTAAAACTACCTATAACAATAAAAATATATTGGTATTTATGTTAGAAAGTCTTTATAGTTAAATATATATATATATAAAAGGGACTGGTGGTCCTTATTTATCGCACTATTCATAATTTGACCTAAACCCACAATTTTCAATTTTTTTTTCTTGTTATTTGGCCTTATCGACGTGATATTTTTACCATCCATAATACTCACAGTCCGTATGCAACTTTGATACTTCGAAATCCTACTAATATTATAAAGGCGAAAGTTTGTATGGATGTATGGATGGATGAATGGATGTTTATTACTCTTTGCGCAATAAATACTGAATGGATTTTAATGAAACTTTACAGTAATATAGCTAATACATCAGAATAGGCTAAATGCTATATAACTTAGAGCTCTGGCATTATGAAATTTGTATAAAATTATACGTTTATTGTCCAGGTTGTTAGGGGAGGTTGAGGGTGGGGGGGTTAGTGGGGGCGTGGATGAGGGAAGGGGGGAGAGGGTTTGGGAGGGGGATATTAGGGGGGGGGGGGGCAGTGGCGCGTGCGAAGCCGGGGGCTAAAGCTAGTAATTATATAATGCTGGTTTAGGTCCTTATTTATCGCACTATTCCTAATTTGACCTTAACTCACAGATGCACAATTTTCAATGGAGTTTTTTGTTGTTGTTATCTGAATTTTGGCGTGAACTTTTCACCATCCATACTACCCACAATCCACATGCAACATTGGTACTTCCAAATAATTATATAATGCAAGTTTAGCGGTAATGCATAGAGAGCAAAGCGGTCCTACAGTGGCTGCAATTTGCACCAACGCAGCGGCTGTGCGGTGCGGCCGCAGCCTAATGTCCGGGGAGCATCTGGCTAGGCCGATAATGGCCAGCGGTGGTGCGGCCGAGCCTTGGTCGGGCTAGAGTCAAAACACCAATAAATTATTACTGTTAGAGATAAAAGTAGAGATACAAATAAATGTTTTGAAACCCGATAGGATGTTAATTTCCACTGGAGCGACTGAGGTCAAAATATGGACTGCTTTTATTTTTCTGCGTTTGATGCGGTCCAAAATTGGACCACATTTTTTTAAACACAGTTTTTTGACCAAAGTTTACGATTTAGGAGGCGGGAATGGGTACCGCTGCCCCGGGAACCTTTATTGGATAACCAACACCTCTGACAAAGGTCACCCCAAGTGGTTCGCTACGTTTAATGATTTAGCAGGGGTGCCGGGGTTCATGGGGTGAGTTTGTATAGGTCTTGAATGATCAGGACACACTGAACCCCAAATTTCTACCCACCCCTTAAACCCTTTTCCTTCCCAGAACTCTTCTTTATTTCCTCTCCTCCCTCCACACAGCATCCCCTATGATGACATAGGCCCTGAGGAAAATAATTTTCCTCAGGGCTTCCTGTGTGGAGCTTAAGTAAAAACCAAAAAAAATTATAATTAATTTTTTATAAATCATACGAATATGTGATGATGGACAAAAGATAGGTGAATTCATTGGCTATATATAACTATAATAATCAGTTTTTTATGTCTCCATATTAAAATTCGGCGATATGATTTTTTAATGTGGGCGGAAAACGTTCAAAATGATTTCCAAAAAATCACGAGCAAACGGAGGAAAAAGTTTTAAATCGCGCTGTTGCTCGAGTGGATAAATATTTCCATAGAGAGAAGCGCAGTCAACGACACTTAACCCGGCGAGTTGGGGACTGGGTCAGGATTACCCCATAATATATAGCCCTGTATACCCTTTGCCTATAACTTTAAAACTATTTATGCGACGTTGCCGCTTTTCTCAGTAGTTGGAGTTATTGAGTGCTTCGACAAGTTTCTGTAGCGAAATCAGTCGGGCATTAGCCGCGTTGTGAGCTACACGTGCCAAAATTAAAAAAAGATAATTATTACCCATGCCCGAATTCGTTGTAACAATTTTGCACCAAATTTATTATGCGTGGTTTATGTTTATTATTATTTTATTTGTTGTTAATTAGTGTTTTCGACTGTTTCCGTAATTGTTTATGTTGACAGATTCACGAAAGGAACATTTAAACAACTGAAGACTAATAATTGCTATATTTAACTCTGATTATGCTGGAAGAAGCCAAAATTTGTTGATTTTTGGACATTAAGTTTTAAAGCATTGTTCCTATGAAAAAGGTTTTATTAAAGATTATTTTCGTATTTTATTACATTGATAACAGTAACATAATGGTCGTAACGAATAATATTAATTTCCTTAAATAGATACTGAAATGTTTGACATTTCAGTATCTATTTAAGAATTACTCGCCTCCACCTCCGTATAACAATTTTTCACCTCCATCTGCATTGTTTCTTTCATATTGTGTTCTTGTTTCGTTTCTGTTGGGATCTTTTTGCATGTTATTGACATTAATATACCATAATAAAAGATTAACCCTGCTTTTAACTATATTTATTTATTTTTTACTCTTTTACAAACCAAGCAGGCTTTTAAAAAGGGTGTAAAAAATACAAAAGAGTTAGTTATAAACAATAGGTTGTACAAAAATAATTTCTTTCATTACAATTGGATAAAATAATTTTTTAAAATTTAAAAAATGAAATTTTCAGAAATAATGTCTCGTCATTTAAAAAAATGTTTTATGAAAATGACGAATTAACTGTTGTTGTTCTTAGAAAATCCCTTTTCAAACCTCTCAACTAATATTTGTTTACCTTTCGTGTCGACACTATCTCACGTAAGATTTTGGAACTGAACAAACAAAAAGCAAACATCCGAACATGCCGTCATTCTCCGATACTGTTTTGATAACATTAAGAAGACATAGAATATTTTTTCTCCTTTGTTGGTTCTGTATCAACTCTAAAAGAGCAGAATTGAAAAGATAATAAAAATTTACAGGTGATGAGAAACTATTACGTTCAAAGTTAAAATACCGTTTTATTATAAGTATATTTTTAAGGGAGACAAACTTTCTCGGTTTATGGTAAACAAACTGATAATTATATTTTAAATCCTTCTGCTTACGTTACTATAAAATGTTTAAAATGTCTCAGAGAATTGAACCCTCGAAGTCTTTGAACCAGACGCTTTTGCATTTCGTCTTGTGTAAATTTGTTTTCTACGTTCCGGTTCCGGTTAAAGATGGCTGAGTTGGATTCTTCATTTTTATCCCGCCATCGTTCCATCAAATCGGAATTTTATTAATTTGTTATATTAGTAGTTAGGTACTCACAATATGTTATTAGTTATTAGCATATAAGATATGTAAAAGCTATACAGTGTGTACCTACATCATTCTCTATAGATATAGGTTTTATCGAAAATGTCGGTAACTTGACGTCGCTCTCGAGCACGAATGCAGGCCGCTAACGAAAAAACAACAGTTCACAACGACTAAGGGTTCCTAATGTATTTGACGTGAAATGTTATTTGTTCGTTAGCGGCCTGCAGTCGTCCTCGGGAGCGATGACAAGTTACCGAAATTATCGATAAAACCTATATCAATTGACCATGCTAGATACTCTGTGTAGATAAGTAATAGGTAGGTCTCAGGAGATTTTTGCTGTAACCCCTCTTATTCCGATGTGTCATTTTTATAAATTGACGTAATTTGATCTATGCCCGAATTTCGTATAAATTATTTGACAGCTGCTTCGTATAAATATATTATTCCTGGAGGTAAATAATAAACTGAACACGTGGCACGTTTGACAGTCAAAATACGTGGAAATTTTGGGATATTTCTACCTTAGCTTTTTTTGATTTATCGTAAAAGGCGGCAACTACATCACCGGCTACACTCCGTCTTAGTTACTTCCATGTTTAATGAAGATGTATTAAGACCGATAACTAACTAACTAACTAACTAACTAACCATCACGCCGTTTCCCCGCAGGGGTAGGCAGAGAGGACGGACCGCCAAACAACTCGGTCTTGGCACACACTCTTTGCCTCACTCACATTCATACATCGTCTCATACATACTCTTCTATTATTCCGACTTTTGACATGGCCCGACTCAAGTATCTGATTCACTTGATCGTGCCATGTCTTCCTCGGGCGTCCCCTACTTCTTCTTCCATTCACATTTGCGTCATATATTCTTCTCACATTATTTTCTTCTTTCATTCGCTCTACATGTCCAAACCATCTGAGGGTCCCTTTCTTAATCTTACTCATTATGCTTACATCAGCCTTGCATTCTTTGCGGATATCCACATTTCTCACACGATCATACATGGTTTTGCCACACATTCGCCTCAGGGATCTCATTTCGACAGCATTCAGTTTACTTTCATCCTTCCTCTGCCAACTCCATGCCTCACTGCCATACATCAAGGTAGGTACCAGGACTCCATTGTGGACTGCTAGCTTCGCGTCTTTTGACAGTGTTTTATTAGCGCCAACGGCATTCAGTCCTCCATTAATGGAGTTACCTGCATTTACTCTTCTTTCAATATCTCTATCAGCCTTCCCATCTCTCGTAAACATACTACCCAGGTACACAAACTCATCCACCTGCTCCAAGTATTCATCATTCACAACTATATTGCACACTGTTTTCGTACTCTCCCTTTCAAATACCATGACTTTAGACTTACTTACATTCATCATTAACTCATTTTGCATACACACTTCGTTCATCCTAGACACGAGAGACTGTAGATCTTCCATAGTGTTAGAAATCAGCACCGCATCATCAGCATACAACAGGCAACATATTTTCAGATCACTCAAATTCGCGCCCAATCCCATCTCTTTCAATTCTTGCATACAATTATCCATGTATAAATTGAATAACCATGGTGACATTACGCAGCCTTGCTTAACACCTTTTGTGATGTCAAACCACCCCGTAAAACCACCGTTCACCCTAACACATGCAACGCTTCCCTCGTACAGAGACGCAATTGCCTGTATGAGATTTGTATTCACTCCATACTTGGACAACACCTTCCATAGCTTTTTCCTGTCGACTCGGTCGTATGCTTTTTGTAGATCTACAAAGGCACAAAAAAGTTTTTGGTTTTTTGCCAGAAACTTCTCAGTGAGCATACGCAAGGAGAAAATCTGGTCCATGCATCCCCTTCCACTCATAAAGGCACCTTGCACATCCCATATTTTATCCTTTGTTTCCATTCTTACCCTTTCAATCAATATTCTTCCGTACAACTTGCCGACTGAACTTAGCAGGCTAATAGCTCTATGATTCCCACATTCCATACGTGACCCTTTACCTTTGTATAATGGCATGATTACAGCCCTTCTCCAATCTAATGGCGTGTAACCCTCCTCTAAACACTGGTTAAAAAGTTTGCACAACCATGTGAGAATAATATGGCTATCTCCTTTAAAGTATTCGGCCGCAATATTGTCGAAACCTACAGCCTTACCATTCTTCATGCATTTTATCGAATTTTTAATTTCATCCATGCTGATTTTGATAACATTCACTCCGTCATCGTTCATTCCCGATTCGCCGCTGGCCTCACTATCACTCGGGTTGCTTTCGAAGACTTCCTCAAAATATTTCATCCATCTCTCATTTATTTCTTCCTCATTCGTCAACATTCTTCCATCTTTCGATTTTATCACTTTTAGGCTCCCATTCTCTGGATCGCTCCGGGACTTTTTGACCTCCTTCCAAAACAGTTTAATGTTTTCTTGGAAGTTTTTTGTCATTTTTATTCCCTCTTCCTCTTCCAGGCGTTTCTTTCGTAATTTCACTCCAACACTTACTCTTTTCTTGCATCCCTTATATACTTCTTTCGCTCTATCTCTCTCTTCGCTAGAAGCACTGCCAGCCGCTATCAGACATAACCATGCTTTCTTCTTCTCTGAGACCAGTGCTTTAATCTCGTCATCCCACCATGCGTCACCTTTCTTCCTACCTTGCGTACTTATTCCACACACATCTCTAGCAGATTCACAAAGACTTACCTTTATGTGGTTCCATGCTTCATCAATGCTTAGACCATCCATTTCCTTCTCATTCAATCTCGTCTCTGCACGCTTCTCATACTCACTTCTGACATTAGCGTTTTGAAGTTTTTCTACTTTGACTCTGGTAGGAGTTGATACCTTTTTCACTTTAGAGCGCCATCCGCGAAAGAGGTTTACTCTTGACACCACCAGAAAGTGGTCAGTTTCAACCTCAGCCCCTCTGAAAACTCTTGTGTCCTCAGTAACGGCTCTCAACCTAGAGTCAATTACCACAAAATCGATTAATGATCTTTCATTTCCTCTTTCCCACGTATATTGATGGATACCTTTATGATCGAAGAAGGTATTCGATACAAACAGGTTCCACTCTAAACATACTTCAAGTATTCTATTCCCATTGTCATTCGTTCTTTTATCCCCAAACTTACCTAAGGCTGAATCAAATCCATCACGTCTAATTCCCACCCACCCATTCAAATCGCCCGCCATTATAATCCTTTCATTCAAATTTTTTAATCTCATTACGTCATTCACACCAGTCCAAAAATCATCTTTCACTTCGTCGCTTTCAGAATTAACAGGAGCATAGCCGATAACAAGAAACACCCTTGTCAACCCAATTTTAAATCGGATCCACAAGACCGATAATATATTTTTAATCACACAAATTGTACTTAGAAAATCAAATTAGAAAATAATTACTTTTCATCTATATTTGTCTCGGCGTATGCTTTTACAAAACTGCGTATGCTTATGCCAGTAAAAATGTTCCCCGTCAAAATATTATGTACAAAAATATCCTCAGTTAAAATGTTGCAGATCAAGAGTTGCCTTCAAAAATGTTCCTAGTTAATACTCGCACAGTCAATTAGATTAGATTGGGGTAGGTAAGGTTAGGTTTGATTAATTCATGCCGAGATTGCCGCCATTACGACGATATTTTACCAGATTCTAATATTGGGAACATTTTGGCAAGGAATATTATTACTGAAACTCCATATAGGACGGTCCACGTTGTACAAAGGGGGAATCACAAAAACCAACGTGTCGTTCCAGAGTCGAGATCAAAACAACCCGCTCTTGTGGAAGGGCCAACACGGGTTTGTGGCTTTCCCAACTGAGCTCCTACCATCAAAATACTGGTAAAACAAACACAAAATTCCACCCTCTCGCCTGTATTTGAATAATAGCAATTCGTTCTTCAAGTTACTGACAGAATTCCCATTTTAACACGGAAACGTAGGGTATTTTCTGATATATACTTGCTCGGGTCTAGGGTGACTTGAACAGGCTCAACAGATGTGCACTATTATTGTACCTATTTGTAATCTCTATAATAAAGTCTCGTAGTACGCCTATCTTCAGACTTTTAAAATAATTATTTTATGATACGTTTTTAGATTTTCACGGCCAAAAGCATTTTCGTTATTTGTTTTTGGGGTGTTATGCTTACCTACCTCCTTCAGAAGGAGGTAGGGCAACACGGCATAACACCCCAAAAACAAATAACGATAATTATTTTATGTCTAAAAAAAGATTATTACAAAAATAACCCGGCTTCGAATGCATCTGTGGCGTCGTGCCGTTAAACACCTGTGCACGTGTATTTAAAAAAAAAACTACCGTTGTAATTCGGTTTTGAATTCAAGAATTCGTCAAAGAACGGCGCCACTTACGTTAGCAGATCGCACGAGGACGTGCCCCTGGCAGGTATAAGTACTACGTATTTGTAAACATGACGGTAATACTATTGACGGTAGTTGTGAATAATAGTACATATCACGCGGCTATATATTACATATGACGACATTGCCTGTAGCTGTTACTTTGTCCCGGTGACTAGCTGTCACTGATCACTAGCGGTGACTGGATCACAGTGAATCTGAGGAATCAGCTATTTTTGGACCAGTTTCTGTCGGATTTATAAAATGGTCACCAACACTCAGACTGGGGAAAGCTGAACCGAAAACCGCCCACAGGGCCTAGCAGCAAAAACCTGCGGAGCGGGTTTTTTTACTGCTAGTTTTTTATCTGCCTATTCATAGTCGACATTGCGCAGTGCGTAAAGAATTACCTAAGTTCGTTTTTTTTAAATGACTTAAATTTCAAAGCCATAGAACCGCTGCAGGTTTGAAATTGAATAATACAATGTATTAGTTGTACAAAATAACCGTAACAGAAAGAATTTTACAAAGTTCAGCACACATAATCAAACATTAACATTTGGAAATGTGAATAAAATAACTGGGATAGGTTCTAGTTAAATGACTGAATTCTTGAAACAGTTACGGATCTACTTCAGCCCTAAAGGCCCTAGGGCGAAGGGTGTGACGGCCCTACTCATTCTTGTTTGGCTTTCATTCGTCGCTTTCCTAAGCCACCCTTAAACCTAGCTACCCTTAGCGAGCGTAACACATAAATTTCAATTAAAGTTTTTCGATTACAAATGCCACGACGAATTTATACAAAATCCGCGGGCAATTCATCCGTTTCAACGTAATCTGGCTGACAATGACTAAATTTGGATATTATTCGTCAAAATATTCCGTGGAAATGTTATTACCTAATACTTTGTTATAAAGTTTTTTGGAAAAAATTGGAACCACGCTAAATACAATTTTTAATTTAGACAAAAATCCATTTATCTAATAGAGTGTTGAATGTTCTGTTGCGGAGCATTCAAATAAAATTTTCCGGCTATAGAATTTCGTAAAAAGCGATCATTCCGTATTTTACCCCCAGTTATGAGATAGTAAATTAGTTGTGACCTATCACGATTTTGCACCTAGTAATTTGAAAGTTTTTGGAAGTACATAATAAAATATTATGTTTTTTCGCTGTTAGGCTACCAGAAAGGTGAATCTTCTAGTCTTGGTGATTTTTTGTATTATCTTTTATGCTAAAACTGCGTTTTCTAATAATCTTGGTGATCTTTTATGTCATTTTTTTTAAGACAGCGTTACAAGACAATTAAGACAAAAAGGCAAAATCAGTCGGATGTAGGAAGGTGTCCGTCGAGCGTTATCGGCGTCAATTACTCATCTTTCAGTTGAGAATTTACAATTTGTTGTTGTGTAAAATAACTTCAGTTTCAACTTAATTTAATTTTTTTGTACAGTTTTCTTAATTTTTTTCCGTTATATCTACATATATACATTTCAAAAGTAATTTTACATATGTTCTGAATACAGTAAGATGTAAACATAAGGTGCAAGTAATGTAAAAGTTAGCAATAAATAAATATATAATAGACAAAATTAGATAATTAAGGCACTTCCTGTGTGTGGGTAATATAAACAAAAATGCTATATTACATCAATAAAGTAAATTACAAGAAAAAATATATTTTAAAGTAATTGCTTAGAAAATTAGGTATCTAAAAAAATTGTAATAAAAACAGTGAAACAATTTTTTTTTTTTTTTGTAGTTTCAAGAAACCAAATAAAGTTAGTTTTGAAGTTACCGTATGCAGGTTTGTAATGAAAAGTGAAACATGATGGTTTACAACGAATTTATAGGAAAAGTTTTTCAACATCTACGTGTGTTTTGGTAGAAGATTAAATGTACGAGGACCAATAAAACTGCTATGTGTTTGCATTAATTTGGTATTGGTTTGGAGGGTGTAAAACATATTATTAGTCCTTTTGCTAGTTCTATTTTCATTTTTTACGAAACAATTTTGGTTTTTAAATTACTATTAGAAACAATAATGTCGGGGAAGATGGTAAAATATGCATTAAACTTACATTATTTTCAATTAAAGTTAAAGAGAAATACGCACCATTGGAATTCGGCAACTTTACCAATATCTTATTGGGTTAAATACATAAAGGATTGCCGTTTTATCAACATTGTTATGTAACAATTACGTTACATTTTTAATAATATAAGCCTAATAGACGTTCATAAATGACTATTTTTCGTATTTTTTAATATATTTTATATTTGTATTTTTTTATACGCAATGACATTCGATTGGCAACTTTTCGGGTGACTGACAACTCTTAACGCGCATTTCGGGGCAAACGCACCGTAATCAATTTCTCCCGTTAGAGTAACCGCTTTTAAGAGTTGGTGTCTTAACGCCCGTTAGCGCAACACGGAATAATGCATTTAAGAAAACTGTCAAATTTTGTCGTACATGGCCGATTTAACACGCATTAGGATATCGCAAAAGATACTGAATCACCTTTCTGGACACTTTACAATGAAATAGTGTTAACATAGAATATGGTAGTAGCAAATAATTACGAAACTGTTGGTTTTGTTTTTTTTTGTACTCTGTTTTATTGATCTGTATGACATTAATCGCCTGAGAGAGGGGTTCTTGCTTATGAATATTTTAAGATACCTATATTACATTTTTCGTAAATAGCATTAATTATACTTTTCATAACTCTGTAACACATCCATTTGCAAGAAAGAATTAATACTCTGTGGCTAACTGAAAATAAGTGTCTTATGTCTAGTTAAATAACAAGTACCAATATATTGTACTTTTTCCTTATTTCGATAAGTAATATCGATTACGTTCATATCTGACAATTGGTATTTTTGATTGATGGAAGCAACTGACAAAAGATAAAAGGATCGGTTAATTAATTGACTGAGTCGAATGCGTCATGAATCATGACGCTTAAAATTTTCCATATCCTAAACACGCTAACACGAAAAATCATGTAGGATTTTTAAAATACATCATTAAAGATGGTATTAGATCAAGATTGAGAGCAATTATCTACGTAAATTATAAGAAAAGTTAAAAAAACAGCAGATGTTTAGAAGGCCAGTTTCCAACGTCGAAATTTTGAATTCAATATCTATTATTAATTCTACTTGACATGGAACTATTCGGGTAAATTCTAAGTACGATTTCGTAAATAACAGTTCTTGCTCGTAAATATTCAACGTGTCTGGTGGTTATTGAAAGTGTTTCCACAAATAATAACAAATTGATTCCGATTCAGCGGTTAATATTTTCAAAATAAAATTTCTCATGTGTGTATTTCCACTACAGTGAAATTAAAATGATAAAGCCCATAATGGAAAAAGACTATTGTGTTGCTGTTGCTAAGAAAAAAATTCTTTAAAAATGTCATTTTTAACTCAAATATTGATGCATCATTTAGGTATTTTTATCGTTTATTCGTATTTTTGTTAAATAAAGAAAAAATATTTTCTATGCCAAGTCATCAATTTCAACGTACGAAAATGCCTATTTAGTACTAAGGCTTAAATTTACATTATTGAATGTCAAAGTTAATATCATGTCGGTAAGTGTGCTGGCGATCCATGTACGTACTTCCTATTTTATTCGGGTAAATACTGTTACCTTCCATTTAAATTGAGTCATTTTATTAAACGTCTATCTACTCATCGACCGAGTATTAACTAGAAAGGGTGTGTGAATTTCAAAATTATCACCGAAACCATTTAACGAAACGTAGAGGAATCAAAAAGAATAATGCAAGTGGTTGAGTGGGCATAGCGCTTGGGTCTCACCCGGGCGTCGCATGTTCGATTCCTCGGCTGGCTAAGTCCTCCATCACAACACAAGCAACATTTTCGGCTTTCTGTGGTGGTAGTAGGAGATTTTCAAACATTGTTGGGTTATTCGTAACCCGGGAATGTTTGTCTTTCTTTTTAAATAAAAAAAAAAAAAAAAAAAAAAAATTATCTCGCAGTCAAAAGATTACAAGAAGCATCGCTTTTGACCCTTTGTTGGTCTGCATGGAGCTAATTTGTATTCCAGCAAGTTCGTCTCATGGCTTTTAAAAGATCACAATTTGAGGCAGTTAGAAATATTTTAGGGAAGGGTTCTCGCGAACTTTATCAATAATAATTTAGTTACTAACATGAATATTTAATATGTATCCATTAAAGAAACATTGATAAAAACCATAAATTTATTTCTTGCCAACAACTACGTCATACAGCACTATTGTAAATGCTGGACTATGTATAACTCCAACTCTTGGCAACTCGAAACAGCAGAAATGCGAATGCTTAGATGGTCGGCAGGAGTATCACTAAAAGATAAGATTAAAAGTTCACGCATTCGCGGTAGCCAGGGTGTCACGGACATAAACAGTTAGCTGGAGGAACGGCAGTTGAGATGGTATAGGCACATAAGACGGAGACCATCAAACCACACAGTGAAGCAGGCAATGTTTATGGAGCTTCATCGACTGTCATCCAGAGGAAGACCAAAGAACTCCTGATTGACTCAGTGCCCTAAAATACTTCAAAGAAACGGCCTGGATGAAGGCGATACTTAGAACCGAAGAAGCTACAACCCCAACAGCCTTCGTACGCAATGAGTTGGAACAGCGCAAGGAAGAAGAACTACGTCATAACAATAACCCATTTGTCAAAAAATTAACGATCTTCACCGGTTTTGCGTATGTTTTCAGAAGCAAGAGGCCGCTCTCCGAATTTCTACCGATTTCTTGCAAACCTCCCTTAAACACTTGAAGATTTTAAGCTCTTAAAAAAAAATGTTATTTTTGAAGATAATATCTATACATTCCCCAAGCCGTAACGCAAATTATATGAAATTCCCTCGATAGAAAAAAATCGCAAAGTATTTTTTTATTATTATTGTGTATTTTATTTAGATATAAAATTTGACATCTTATATCTAATGTTTTCTATGCTCCAATTTTTTTTATTTTCAAGTCTGTTTCCGTTATTTTACAAGTTATATGTATGAAAAAATTCACAGTGTTTCATTAAATACTGTTTTAGATAGCCCCCATGAGATTTTGGCTGTATTTTAAACGAGCCGAGTTTTATTAAAGATTTTCGCAGTTTTTGCATCGATTTTGGCGCTGTAAATGTTAGCGCTCTCCTCTAAAATTCATAATTTCGTATCTCTCCATCTTCTTCTTTTTGGGGCCGGTAACGGAGCCTTAAACAACAATTGTTTATATTAAGAAGGGAGTTGTGTTGTGAAATTAATCGTAGGTAGTTTAACACAGTATTTTTAAAAATTTTATATTCACTCACACTTCAATATTATCCTTGTAACTATATTCCATACTTTCCAAATTATCGTAATAGCCAGTAAGTAGCATTGCAGTGGTCTACGGTGACGTCACGGTAAGGTGTGTGAGAGAGATACAAAAAAAATATCACCTTTTTCCTTTGGAGGAAAGAGATGCAACAGATTCCTTTGCAGGAAAAGTATGTTTATTCCCTTTTTTGCCGTCACGGTACCGTAAGCTTGAATCGTCATGGTAATAATAAAAGCGTATATTCTGTACAAGTTTGCACAGGTTTTTTTTCCAAGTGGAAACACAAACGTAATAATTGAATACGAAAAGAAAAATGTGGCTGTTATTTTTTTGAAAGGAATTTTCGAAACAAAACATTTGAGAGAATATCAAAATATTTTCACTTATTGAATTGAAACAATTTAGTGGAATAACTTATCCCCGTTGACGGGTTTAACTATTGATAAATAATACATTAATTAGTTACTATAGGCACTTACTATTCACCATAATACGTAGGTATTCTATTGAATAGATGAATCGCTTGTGAGTACTTAAATATATTATGTACAAATATACATACCTATCACATAGCAACCCTGTCGAAATTCCTACTTGCTGAGGTGCGCTCATAAATCTCTCCTTGATCTCTATTGATCTCAAGGATTGCGCAAGTAGGTATATAAGGGTATCTTTAGGAAAGTGTTTTTCACTATGTAATAACGTTAATGTCTCGTTGAATTTCCTTAATGTTTTAAGAAATGGCTCCTGAATTATTTGAACCTGTGTGAAAGTAAAATTGAATCGATGAAAGCTGTAAAAGAAATGAGAACGAATGTTTTGTTTTCTAAAAAACAAAATAAACATATTTAAAATAAAAGATGCAATATTAATATCAATTCTGATGCATTAAATTGAGGAAAGGAACTGGCAGAAGAATGATGAAAGCAGACCAAATATATTGAAATATAATTTGAATATCTTTAAGGTAGACTTAATGTTTTAGAATAATTGTGTTCCAATGTTAATGGTGGAAGAAGTCGGGACGCTCGAGGAAGACATATTTCATGACGAGGATAGACATAGATCAAGTGGATCAACCTACTTTGGGCGGGTCATGTCAAGAAAACAGAGTATGCATGACCCGATGTAAGTTTAAAAGTAAAATATGCGAGTGTCTGCCAATACCGAGTTATTTGGCAGTCCATCCTCTCTGCCTACCAGTGCTGGGAAACGACTAGGCGGCTAGTTAGTTAGTTTTAGTTGAGATCGTGAAAATTGATATTCTTGTATAACTTAATATTAACTTCGACCACCACAACATGAGCATGTGCCTAGTATGGTGGTCGAAAAAATCTCATATGAAATAATCAATGAATTGAATAATAATAAAAAACTCTTTCGCAAAGCTGAGAATAAGGTTGATACGAGGGTTGTCCAAGAATTAAAGACCGTTCTAGTTTGATAAATCAGGAAAAATTTACATTTACAAAAAAAACCATTTGACATTTTAGGTATTTTAGGTATATCCCCACTATTTTTAGACATAGTCGTCCTTACGATCGACGCACTTGGTGAGTCGTGGCATTAGGTCCTTGCCGCCGCCAAAAATGTAATTACCCCTTCCTTTGAGTCGTAGTCGGTCTCCAAAGGTTTTTCCGCCAAATGTTGCTTCAAGTGAAGAAAATAATGTAAATTATGTCATTGATTGCCTTTTTGATTCCGTAGTCAGATGGTGAAATAATGTTTCAACCCAAAAAAGCTTCGCTTTGGTTAGAAAAAAGGTTCAAATAGACCAGAGCGCTATCCATACTGTTTTACTCTTCAGAATTTTGGGAACCCAACGAGCACGCACTTTGCATACACTATTTTCCCCCTCAATATCGTTTGTGTGGTAGATTTACTGACGTCTGGGATTAAAATTGTGAGCTAATACGAACTTCAACAGAGTGGATTCCTTTCTGTTGAGAAAGAGAATAAATGAGCGCAACTCCATCCGTCCGTCTCAAACGGATGCAAGATCGCACTGAAGCAGCGACCAAGCCGGATCACCACTCGTTTCCCCTAAGAAAAGAGCAATATAACGCGCGAGATGTAACGTCCGCGTGGCCGAAAATGAGTTGAGGTCTTTAATTCTTGGACAACCCTTGTATGACTTGCTACCAACTACTCTATTGATGTTGACGTGATGTGTAAATCAGTTTTTTACTTCTTGTGTTTAATGAAAAGTAACTTTTTGTGCGTAGCGCGGAATTTGATACGGCGCAGAACGAAGCAAAATAATGTGAAGGCGTTTCGTTCTTATAACGTCTTAGGACGAGTCTCAGTAAACAGTCATGACAGGTCACACTCCATACATCCAGTTGGTTAGGATGTATGCCATCAGACTGCGTTGTTTTCATGATCTACTAAATTAATAGGCTAATTACTAATACAATAATTAAGTAAGTTAAGTGCAAACATTCTGTTCGAGTTCATCCCATCACGCTCGTAATTTTCCTGTGATTTTGAGGCGATTAAGCTAAGATATTTGACTAATACCTTCTTCTAGGTATCGAAGAAGCCCCGGAATTCCCCTTAGGGCCTAGGTCATCCTTGGGAATGCTGTGTGGAGAGTCTTTTTAGAAAATAATGGCGTGGAAGTTCTCGATAAGATAAAGGAATGAGGGGTGGGTAGGATCCATGGGGTCAACGTGTCCAGGATTAACGGACGTATGAATACAACCCTCCAACTGTGGTGCAAGACGATGATCCGGGATAGTCCTGCTGGAGAGATCAAAATAATATGAGCTTCGTAAATAATCGGTCTCCTCTTTGTCCAGTCCTTCGTAGCCTCCCGTCTCTTATCTACTTTAGTTTTCTGAAGGTTTCATTTCTACCACGTGTGAACTGCACACTTGTAATTTTTATTTGTAATTTCTTCAATTGCAAAGCTGTCCATCTCGATACAGGAATGCCCTAGTGAGCGGTTTATGATTTTTATTGCACAAATCTTACGCTCTTGTTTTTTGAAACATATGTAATAAATTTTAATAAGTAAGAAATTATTTTACAAAACATAGAAACATTGACAGTTCAACTAGGAAATTTCTGTCAAATTGACAATATTAGTTACGTAGGTGCATATAGCTGGCAACATTAGTAAATTTAGACTTTACACTACAACA
Source organism: Limnephilus lunatus (assembly GCA_917563855.2). Taxonomy (NCBI): domain Eukaryota; kingdom Metazoa; phylum Arthropoda; class Insecta; order Trichoptera; family Limnephilidae; genus Limnephilus; species Limnephilus lunatus. The sequence goes on along the minus strand of OU830593.1, from coordinate 95,096,518 downwards.
TAGATTAATATAGATGAATCAAAATCATTTCCAATGAATTAATTTTGGGTTTTAATTTGTGCTTAATATTTGATTACAGTTTAGAAATTAATAATGACGTATTCAGTCTAAAACAAGCTTTGTGTCATAAATGAGCTTATAATGCAACCTACAAAGCTGCAACGTACAACTTTAATTGAAAGCTCGTAATACGGGTACGAACCTATTCATTGGAAATTTAAGCGCATGCTTAACGCGTGTCTCAATGCCACAAACGCCTATTTAACTTCGAATTGAGAGCTCAAACCAACTTATTACAAGTTCCAGCTTAATGCGGGTTCGACAAAGTTTGCTTTGTGTAAGGGTGTATGTTAAATATTAGGCCCAAACTTGCCTATCCCGAGTCGCTGGAAGGGAGAACGATAAATAGTGCTGCTAAGTCAATATAATAAACCTACCTGATGTAATTACACATACATTGATATTTGATATTCTAATTACTGGAAGGGCCAACAAAACATCTAGTTTTGGCTTACTTTACGCGTAATAAGGGAGATTTTAATATATTTTTTAATGTGAATACCATGCAAAAGACCTAACTGCTTCCAACCTCCTGGATCCAGTGAAATTATTGCATTTCCAACTGGGGTATGTTGTGAGGCTAAAGGTAGAGAGGATGAGAAACGAGAAAGGAGAAGAAGATAGTCAGATCTGGTCACCGAACACCTCAAGTAACGCTTCAATTCTCAATGGTGGTCTTACACCTGGGTGATAGATAGTATCTTCCACTCTGGAACGTCCCGCGTTATATACTCGTATATACTTATCTTATATTATTTTAAGTGATTAAATTATTAATTAACACAATTCAATCAAATTTTCTGATTTGAACCCACAACCTTGGGTTTGCTAGTCGAGTGCCTCGGCCATAGAGGGCATCCAAAATACTCTTGATAGCTTATCAGGATGTCGTATATTAAGGTTTCATTAAAACTTCATTAACCTTTTTTTGACTTCAAAGAATCTTGGTTAAAGTAAGTCAAGTACTTTTCTTAACAAACTGTAAACTTATCATAGGATCGAGTACCAAAAGTAAACTCGGACTTTATAAATAAATACATTTAATACACATATTATCCCATGGATAAAAGCCATCTAGACTCTAGATATATATATAAAAAATTTTAATAAGTAAGAAATTATTTTACAAAACATAGAAACATTGATAGTTCAACTAGGAAATTCCTATCAAATTGACAATATTAGTTACGTAGGTGCATATAGCTGGCAACATTAGTAAATTAAGACTTTACACTACAACATAGATTAATATCATTAGGCATAGATGAATCAAAATCATTTCCAATGAATTAATTAATCTAGACTCTAGATGGCTCCTCCATCCTCTAGATTCTAGAGGTGGTTAAAAACCGCCTTAATTTTATTTCGAAAAACTAATAAACCAAGTCCCAATAAATTCACCAAAAATGTAATTTTGATTTTTTTTGTATTTTCAGTAAGCTTATTAATAACCCCATGTGCTTTGTTGATGGTGTGGGATTTTTTGCTAAGATATTTGAGATTTTAGAAATTGAAAAATTAATAAAAAATAGCACGTAATTTTCCAGAAAAGCTACATGAATTCATTCGCCCGCGTTTTTAGAATTGATGGCGAGATTTTAGAGACATGAATTTTACTTTAAATACTGTGTGTAGTAATCAAATTCGCTTTGCCCAAATTTAAAAACTTTCACAATATATTAAAATTTTTACAATCTTACTTAATTTTTTTAACCTAGAAAATACAGATAAAAATGCATAGCAATATTCTAGATGCCAGAGCTCACCATTCGGGAGTTTTTGCTGCGACAAATAAACACGTGTACAAACATTTCGTAATTGAACTTGAGCACCTTCAGCCTTCAGGATGTAGTTTATAAAAATGAAAAAGTAAAATAAAAATGCCTTTACAACTGTAATCAATAAATTGAAATAAAAGTTTGCCAATGCAGATATCAAAAATCAATCTTTCAACCACTTAACCATTCAGATCCCTAAGCTTGTTTTCACGGCATTATAACAGAACGCGTGTGTTACCATAGAAATTTATATATATAGACAACCCTACAACAACAAAAAGAGAATATCTATAATAAACAAAACTTCACATATCTATTCAAAATTGTCCAGATAAATTATAAATAGATTAAAAATACTTATTTTTGTAGAAACAGTTTTCACCCGCCAAATGCGGGAAAATTTTTGTTAAATTTAATTTAATTTTTTATTCATTTTTTGTATAAAATGGTAGAAAAGCGAGGAGATAAAATTATTTATTACACATTAGTATGATAAAATAAGCGTTTTTTTACGTTATCCGAGATTTTAGTACCGTTTTCACACAAAAAGGTGAGTAATTTTTACAATTGTGTTTTTATTTATTTATTTGTAATAATACAAATTGAAAGCGTATTTTATCACATTTAAAAAACAGTTTTTTTTATTCGGCTATGTTCAGAAATATTTCGTTTCTTGAGTTTTAATTGCGAAGCGGAAATAACACAATTTTTTTATCTGTCTGACAGTTTATAAGACCAAAAACCTACACAAAGGCGGCAGACCCGAGCATAATAAATACATAAATAAAATACATAATAAAATTGTTAATATTTAAAGTGCGTCCCAGAACAAAATTAAATACTCTTTGAACGCTACTTTCACCAGTCTCAAGTTTTATAACTTTTATAATGCAGTACAAAATAAACAACAATTAATTGCCTCACAGTTTACTATCTTAATTGGGACAAAGCACCTTACTAAGTATGAGTAAGTATGAAAGCACCGGTTAGATATTGTAAGCTTTCAGTACTTTGGGCGCGTTTTCTAGCAGTATAGATACTAAATAAACATTATTACAGAGTGGATCTCTGTTTACAAAGCACAGGAAACTAATTACACCGCTAATATTCATTTATTCAGTCAAATAAATAACAGCAATATTTATTTTTCAAATTGTTTTTATGAGTATTTCATTTGATTCCTTCCTGTTGATTTCGTTCAACTCAATATACATGTTTTAATTAAGTTTTTCTTTCAAATCAAATACCGCTTTAAACTATATTTTGAGAGCGAAATATTACTGTCCGTGCAGTACTCCCGTAAAACACAATTTACCTAACGAGTTTCAACATTGTTAAATTACACTGAAAAATATGTGAATAGTTTTAATAGTTGTTTAACCTATCCGTTTCCAACAGGTTAAATACTTATTATATTAGTCCTTTTGGAATTGCTACAAAAATTATAAAAACATAGGCGTGTAGTGATAATATTCGAGGGATATTTCAGTGACCCCGCATGGTATCATAAGTTTAGAATCGGATTTTGATTTAGTTAAAATAATTTACTTTTTATGGGTATCACCACCTGAACTTTACCCTACATGCTGATCGTCCAGTTTATTAGTTAGACATCTCTGAAAAAATTGCAAGTTGAATATGCAGTTATATGTAAAAGTCTAACCTCCATCTGGTAAAATACTCAGATTACTCGTAAACACCACCACATCAATTATACTGTTAAAAAACTTGTATTGAATTAAACGAAATGTTTAGGTTTTCTGAGTCACTAGCAGGATATTTCATACCGGACCATTATGCGTCCCGGTGTTATTTTATAGCACTTCTAATATGTTAAATACAGACAAGTGTTAATAATATATGATTTATGGTGAGCAGATGAATATAAATTCATCATTAAAAAAAAAAAAAAATGGTTTCATTACTTTTCAATAATCACTTCATAAATATTTTACATTGTTTTTCATGTGATTGCTTCAGCAAATAATCTTGTTAATTAGTGCATCTAAGAAAATCAAGTTTTGTATTTTAGTTTTCAATATTTTGTATTTTAGTTTTCAAATTTTTTATTTTAGTTTTTAAGTTATGTATATATAATACTTACATTGTTGTTCATGCGTTTGCTTCTGTTAATATGTAAATGTGATTACTGTAGACACATTAGTCTAGGGATATTTATATTTTGTATTAAAATTTGTTTTATATTACCTGCAAAAATGTTTTATAAATATCCTGTTTGTGTCTCAAATAAATAAATAAAATAAAAACTTAGTATTTGGAGATGTCTGACTAATCAACTGGATGATCGATATATACGCTAAAGTGCATGTACGTATTTTTCGCATTTTTACTTGAAAATACCGGTTATCATGTATTCAACTTTTCTGGTGCTGCATGCTGAAATCAACATTCGATTTATATTAAACTTTCCTTACATAATAAAATTTTATACTTGACTTGACAAACAAAAGTAACTACACAAAATTGTCGGAAACAACTTGATTTATGATAACACCTTGAAAACTGTGTAAAATTGAACCGAAAAACGATCAAAATTTGTAGTCGGAACACAGACGGCCGGCGTAGCGCAGCGGTAAGGCGCTTGACTCGCACACCGAAGGTCGCGGGATCGAATCCCGGCGTGGCAAATAAATTTTATTTGATGAATTTGTGTTGTTTCACAATTGATTCATTTAAAATAATATATAGTATATTTGCGGCACGTTCCAGAGTGGAAGATACTCCCTGTATCGCCTTGGTGTAAGACCACCATTCAGAATTGAAACGTTGCTTGAAATGGCATTAGCCGTGTTTGGTGACCAGATCTGAATAGACAGGTACTTCCCCACCTTCCTCTTCCCTATCTCCTTCCATTCCCCACTACCTCAGCCTCACAACATATCCCAATTGGGGATGCCATAGTCTCACTGGCTTCAGACGGGAGCAGTTGGGACTCTTGTGCGGTATTCATATAAAAAAAAATAATAATAAAAAACAGACGACAGATGTGATAATGTTAACTTTACCGGCATTTCATTGAAGGGTGCTCTGCTGAACTAATATCAATATTAATAATAAAATAATACGAACAAACGGGACACATGGCCAATGCATTCTTATCATACGTACAATGTTGCGATTTGCTAGTAGGTCTTGTAAACTAGTTTTGATTTTGATTAAATGATTGCTTGAAAATTATCCACAAATCGAGAAACATTCGACATTATTCGTTGTAGTTTCTAACTAAAATCTATAATATGTCTGCACTGACAACGGAAACAGGATTCGAAAGCTTGGACCATCTTCTGTAACTTTAGAACTGTTCTAGCTGGAAGTTCATAAGTTATAATCATAAGTTCGAGAAGTTCATCTTCAATCCGTAACTTTAGTTTGTCCACCGAACGAGTAGGTATAAAGACGTTAGATAAGTCCCATGTGCGCATACAGCTCAAATGGACCGTAAGTTAGTTCAAGTACTGTACCATCCCTACACAGTTCGTACCAGAAACGTAAGTGATGTCCCTCTGTCCATTGTTTATTGGAGGGGCTACCTGTTTTAAGAATTGCGTATTTTTTAAAAGCGAATAATATACATAATCATTACACACAAGATATATAGAAAACGAGTCAGAAAAATTTTCTCCTTGGTATTGTCATTGGGGTAAATTGTAAATCTGGAGAAAATTTGTAATGCTGCGTGATAGAAGTAAAATGCATTTGGTTTTCTTATTCTTATTAATTATTATTAATCAAAGATTTTGAGTGCAGCATGAGATAGAATAACCAGATTATCTTAAGAAAGAATAACTGGATTAAACCGGAAATATGTCATTTTTAAATCAAATTTTAGATGTATTAACTCTTTTCCACAAAAAATATAAATTGATTTCGAAAGACTGTTTTTTTTATCTAGTAAAGCTATGTTTTAAATTTTAAGAAAATATGTTTGTTTTTAGTACAATAATTTTTTACCGTAGGTCGTTGGCAGATTTGTTAAATTTTCATACAAAATTTTGTATAATACAACATACATTTCAAATGATACAATCAAGCAGTAAAATAAATTAATAAATTATTTATGAAAGCTGTTTTTAGAATTTTAATTTTAGTTCTAATGAAATTATTAAAACAATATTCGCGCCCTTGTTTTATGACGAAAATTCTTCAGTTTGTCTATTTATTTACGGTCTTACAAACTGATGTATCTATTAAAAAAAAATACATTCTTATTTTGCATAGACATTATTTAAAAATTATAAATTTTTATGATCAAAAAATATTTACAAAAAGTACACAATTTTAATAGTTTTATCATCACGAGTTTGAACATTTTTTAATGTAGGTATTTATCAAAGCAAATTTTGAATGGAATAACATCGATATTGAGTGATTATGTTAAAATGTTGGTATGGAGGATAATTAATCTTCCTTGTCGGAACCGCCCTGTACAATTGCACGGGTACGATCGCAAGATCATCGTTTGACGAAATTTAAATTCTTGGCCGCTGGTTAATGGCTCTTAATGATAAAGCGATGCTACGTATCTTTTTCACACTTTAGAATAAAAATAATTTCACCAATAAAAGATACCGAATTTCGTGTATATTTCTTCAGTGTTCGGAAGCACGTTCCGGGTAATCCATCAATCTCAGTAATCCAGCGGTTGCAATTCTGTTTAGGTCCGTCATAGACATTACTGTACTTTGATAATTTTGCGGAAACCACACAGTGGAAGTTTGATAATAGTGGAGTCCATACATATACAGGCAATCCGAACTCAATGCAATACCCCGTACTACAAAATTACTTCTAACCAAAATACTTACTAGAACTAGACAGAAAGGTCTTGTACCTACAATTACTACACTCGAATATGCACTGTATGCTCGCTGTAGAACTACAGAAATAGAACTTCCCAGACCAGGATAAAGTTATGCGCCGTGTCCGGCCAAATTATAGCCGTCCCCGTAATAAATCGATGCGAAATACAATTCGAAATGTTCTACAATAATTACCGTGCAGTCTATTGTGCATTGCTACGTTAAGGCTTTTTTAATCATTTGCGAATCTTTTGATAGGTTTACTTTGTGAAAATATAACAAGAGATGATAATTCAAATAATTAAACGCGCAAGGTTTCATTTTTATTCCTTTTGTGTTTTAACTTTATCCTTGTTGAAAGTACTGAAATCCTCGTATATTTCTAATGCTTTGTAAATGACTCACCAAGAATACGTCAATTAATGACTTATGTTACGGGTGGTCGAAAAATCTACAAATTATTTAACCATAAAGCAAATATAAAGAAAAAAAAAAAGTATCATAATATACGCAAATTTACCGATTTATAGGACATGAATTATTTACAAAAAGGTTTTGAAAGTTTTTTGGTTAACTTGAATCACTTTTAACAAAGTTATAACCAATGAAAGCTTAAAAATTCCCCTTTTGCTGATTTTGTCAACGGTGGTACATAAGGAGTTATTTTACTTATATAAAACAAAGTTTTTAACATTGTAAGTACAACTAGGTTGTAAATTACACCTTAAATATAGTGAGCATTAGGTGATTTTTTTTAGGCGCGCCTTCTCTAGGACTTGCATATAATGTTATTGTTGTCATGTCCTTTTTTAAATTGAAATCTCCTAAACCTTTTAAGGTAGGACTTACATCACTCTGTCACTAATGAACGTTGTTATTGAGAGATGTTTCCCATTATCAACTTAATCATTTCTTCAAAATTTGGACTTGCATCGGTGTGCTTCTTGGCTACAGATATTAAGACAGCACTGTTACATGAAATTTTGTAGCAAATGGTGTTCACGTTGGAAATATCAAACATCTCATGGATTTTTAATGTGTACCATCACTTCATGCACAGCTATATTTTAAATTAATATGAATATTATGCCAATATTTCAGCCGTATGGAGATTTTTAGAGAAAATATCATTCTCTTTTGAAAATCAAGGTTTATCAATTACTAGCTGGTACCTGGCATGCGTTGCTATGCCATTTAATAAAGAAATTGTTTCTCCTGCGTGTCCTTTCCCATTCATCCCATTCCCCTTCCGCCCCCTATTCCTCTCCCGCGTCCTCTTCCCCTCTCGCGTTTCCACTCCACCTCCTCCTTCTTCATCCGTCCCACGAACCCCCCTCCCAAGTTCCCCTCCCTCCTCCCAGGTTTCCCTCCCCCCTCCATGATTTCTCTCCCCCCCTTCCCACGTTCTATAAATTAATTCCCGGTACATTTAGTTTTCAAACAGCTCGCGTGCCACTTATTGCAATTTTTTAATACAAATTTCATAATGCCAGAGCTCAACATACAGTAACGAAGACAACAACAAAAAGAATTATCCAATTTGGTGCGGTCGTTCGGAAGTTATGCGCGTACATACATTTCGGCGATTTATTTTTATACAAATTTCATAATGCCAGAGCTCACGAGTAGTTTCATACAAACTTTGTCCAGGCAATAACGTACACAACATAAAAAGAATTATCCAATTTGGTGCAGTCGTTTGGAAGTTATGCGGGAACATACATTTCGGCGATTCATTTTTATTAATATAGAAAATTCTTATAAACATAATATTGTTAGCCCAACAAAGCTAAAGTTAATAGTTTTGCAGTGTATATTAGTCAAGTTAATTAATTTAAATAAATAAAAAGTTTCATTCATGGTTTACAATCATGGTTTTAATGACCGCTGCGAAAGTGTAATGTCATAAAGGAATAGAGATAAGGCTTAATGTTAACGATTACTATAAATTGTATGAACTCAACCTTCCCCAGGGGTTATCTTACGAGTCCAGAAGAATCCGAGCCGCTAAGCTATTTCAGTTAAATTTGGTTATTTAGTTATTATTTTTTACGTTTCGTTTTAATATTATGTATCTTTTACATTCAGATTATTTGAAATGGCGTTGTAGCTTTTAGCAATGTGGTAGGTGTTGGCAAACACATGCGTAGCTAAAAAACAATTATCTTAGTTAACATTATAAAAGTAGAGCGCAGTGTGGTGAATTAGATAGATAGTACCACATAAGCAAGGGAATTTGTAAAAGTTCCATTAGCTCTAGCACGGTGAAATAGTCAACACAGCGTACAAATGTTGGGTGCGCGTTTGGCTTGTTCCCGACTGTGTAAACACAGATTTTAATAGAGCAAATGGCAAAATTTTCCAGCAAACAAAGATTCAAATTAGCTTACATTATGGTAAATATATTAAATTATGCATTTTTTAAAGCTTAGTTTCATTGGTTTTACAGTCTAATGATTAAAGTCTAATCTAATGGTGGGTTCATGAATGATTTGAAGAACGGCTCATGGTGTGTATTTTATATTATTTGTTGGAGAATAAACCCAAGCATACAGCGTAAAATGGTCAGCGAAATCGGGTGCTTTTACTCCGTTATATCGTCGCTGACTTCTCTTTGTCGCTTAATATTATCAAAGGTTTATTTGAGTTATAATGAACATTGAACGAGTGGCGGTAATTAATATGTACCTACCTACTGCTGTGCAATTAAACTTCGAAAGCGACCCAAAATATTTAGTGTAGATCCTGCGGTTTAAAGGCGTAATTGAATACAACTGTTATTCCCAGTCAGAAGTGATTACAAGAACTTTAATGTTACCTTGGGAGTACCTACTAATATTAAAGTATCAATTGTGGTTAGAAAATTAAAACTGTGGGAAAATTAATAATAATTTGCAAGGTGTTTCAAGCTTATACCGCGAAACTTGGGAGAATTGTATCGTGAAAACCATAAAGTATTTTTATTTATTTACTTTTGGAATAACTTAATAAGTAAAACCTCAAATTGTAATACTAAGTCATTTAAAACAATGATAGCAACTATCAAACAGAAATTTATAACAGAAAAATCGGAAAAAATACGAATGGAACCCGGGACTTTAAACTTACCATGACTCTACTCTGAAGCGGTCCTGGGATCAATACATACATAGATGCGACTGGATATTTTTCATATTTTTCTGCTTCAAATTTTGAGATTGAGAGTCGCTTATTATGTCTTCGAAGAGTAAAATAAATTATTAGTTTTTAAGAGCTACCTACTCTTATTGCATAAGTCAATGTCAATCAATTCTAACTCTGTACAATTCCTTAATTAGAAGTAAACTTGAATATGGAATCACTATTTGGAATCCACATTACTGCAGATAAGCAAGTGTGAACCTAATTTTACTTTTGGTTTGCTCTGCAGATTTCCCTACTTTAATATAATATAGCTTCACTTAATAAGGTTAAGTTCGCGCAAAACTTAAAAATAAGCATTGTTTTACATTAACCCCACACAGAAAGGCCCTGAGGAAAATAATTTCCCTCAGGACCCGTGTCCTCTTTAAATATGCTGTCTGGAGGGTCTTTTTAATGAAAGGAAGGAGATGAAGTTCTGGAAAAAAAAGGTATGAGGGGTGGGTATAAATCTAGGGGCCAGCGTGTCCAGGAGTGACGGACGTATTAATCCTCACTCTCACTACAGTGCAAGGCGATGGGTCGAGAGAATCCGGCTGGAGAGATCAAAAAGTCTCTCTCAACGAGCCTCTTCCGATCGGGATCGCTACGCAGTAGGTGGGCAAACATATCCGCCGCCAAGACTTACACAAACTTCACCCCATGAACCCCATGAATGGGTTCCATTTCAACTAAGAATGAAACCAACGCGTAATAACTCAGAACCACCTAAGAAATGTCATTAAAAGCTATGAAATTATAATTTTAAAATAGCCGGTAACCCTACCCTAACTTAATCTATTCAACCAATGTTTTTATAATTTTTTTATTATCACTCTTAATGACCTTTCTGAGGTGCTTCTGAGTTGGTTTCTTTCTGAGTTGTCTGGTCACCATTCGAATGATATCTATAACGTATAATTAAGTAGGTACCTATCCACCGAATGTAAAAACAAAAAGATTTTGATATTCTAGAATCATGCTGTGTAAGGTAAGGTTTAGATTTTAGACGAACTCTACAGCTAAACTAACGATATTTAAAAACAATTTGTTTAAAAATTATAACACTGATTTGTTTAATTACAATCGTGCTGTGAACAAACAAACTAATTGTGTTAGAAAGCATTACTACCAAACGAAAACACTGTCCTTTCGAGTGTTTTATTGCAGGTGGGTCGGGTCATTAAAACTCACCAGCATCCGTTTAATTTGTTTTACACCGCGTGGACTTGGATAAAACTGCAATTATTCCGTGTTAAACATAGCGTTTATTTTTCAAGTCTGCAACTTGTGCATCGCCGTGTTCTAGCTTTGCCATTATTCTACGGAGCTAAGTCAGTGAAATACGGAGATAAAGTTGTGTAAATTTTAGAAAAACAAAGGTAAAGTGGATTGACGAATTTATGCATAAAAATAATTAATTATTTTGAAAACTTAGTTTCATTATTATTAACCCGACGGGTGATGCCTTTAATCATGGAAGTGGAAGGTACTTTAGCTTTTTGTGAATACTTAAGAATATTCACAAAATGCGATCTAACTAACCACCAGAAAAATTTTACAAAGGGAGATGAGGATGGTCAATCATTAATTCATTCATAATATGACATTATCTCTTATAAACTTTTCCGCTGTGCGTTGATGACCCGATAAAATTTAGTTTTTTTGCACGTCATTCCAGAAGAGAAGATTACTTGAAAGGGTTAAAACTGTGTATAGTGTCTGGAGTGATTCTAAAGAACCATAAACTACTCATCTAGAGCTTCAATACAATCGCATTGCGCACGAAGATCGCCAAATTTAGAAATGCCATAGTCATGTTGGATCCCCAACACTCTGGATCCTGGACACTCTGGAAGGATGGATGGAAGGTTGTAACTCTTATAAGGTACTAAAATTATACATTCTTGGGCATGACATCTACTTACACAACGCGGGTTTAAACTGTGCGCCTGAATTCCTAAGATGACACAATACCCAAAAAAAGTGGGAATATTAATCGCGTTAGAGAAGAAAGTTTGTACAATAATATTCAGCAAGGCAATGGGTCGAGAGAGTTGGAGAGGTCAAGGACCTGAACAAGCCCATGGACCCGGACACCCCTGCTAAGCAACCAAGCATAGCGGTTATGTAATAAATGGGTCCAAATTCTTAAATAGTTTTGGATGGACCTATGGCCAAATTCGCACTGGCAGGCCTAGAAAATTATTCCTTCCTCGGGTTTACATTAATTAATTCTGATAAACGTATTTAGAAAATTTCAGATGTTTATAAATGAATACCTCGGAAAGTTATTAATTCATCGCATGGAACATAAAATTCTGTGCCATTAATTTTATCGATAAAAAACCTTTGATGGATTTTTCAAACCGCTTTACTTACGAGTATAATATTTTGATGCTAAGGTATCGTTTTGACGAATCTTAAATATAAATAACTTTATCCGTGGGTATTGTTCTGAAAAAAATGTGCAATTCCCGAACAAACCCTCGTTTTTAGGATCTGGTTTCGCCTTAAGTTTCCTTGAACTACAATGTGATTTTTTAATTGAAACCGCACACCTGTCCCAACCGCCTGGAGCCATCGAGACTATGGCATCCCCAATTGGGGTACATTGTGAGGCTGATGGAAGTGGGGAGGGGAAGGAGATGGGAAGAGGAAGGTGGAAAGTACCTGGCTATTAAGATTTGGCCACATAACCCAGCCAAAGCCATTTCAAATCTGAATGGTGGCCATACATCAGGGCGATACTGAAAGTATCTTCCACTCTGGAACGTGCCGAAAATAAACCAGAATTTTTTTTGAATGAGTAAATTATGAAACAGCACCAAGTAATAAAATTAAATTTACTTGCGCAAGCCGGGATTCAAACATTAGTCGGGCTTTTGAAGTATGTATCTAATATCATATTTTCATATTGCCATTACGCGAAAACAACTTTCACAGTCCTGAGGAGAGTTTTATTCGACACCAAGTGGATCTGTAGGTATATAATACCATAATAATAAGAATGCCTTATTGAAATATTATGTTAGTGGGTGGAGAGGTTGATCTTATTTGTTTGCAGGCAGGATATTCTCATGAAAAAAAAACAACCAAAAATACAGCTTTCTTTTCCCAGAAGACTCGATATTCCCATTCTACTATTAGGTACACCTGGAATTGTGTACCAGTGGAATTTTTTATTTATTGAAAACATAAAAAGTTGTTTTTAATATTTAGTTTATGAAAAAGCTGATAAAGATAATATTTAATTCAAGGCCACTCATTTTCCTCGTGAACATTTTTAATGTTCTACATATTTTGTTTTATTTATTTGCGTAACATGATTATTACAGCACAGGCAAAATTTATAGTAATTACAATTCTCCCAACTTCTTATGAATAGGAATAAACTTATTATGTAACAACAATATAATCATGAAACTGTTTTTACGTTCATATTATGTAGGTTGAAAAATACGTTTTTTATGAAAAAAAAAAATCATAAATTCATGTTGTAAATAAAACGAAAATTTGTCTTGTGTTAATATTCAGGGGCATTTTTACCGTTTCTAAGTTATAAAACTTTCTTTAGATCTCAAGATGAATTTTTGAAATATTAACAAATTTCCCTGTAAAGCAGCCATTAAAAATCTAATAAGTTTGAATAAATTGCATTAATATTTTATTTGAATCATCTACATGTGTGAGATTTTTCAGATGTTTATATTATTTTATGACGCGTCATAGAATTTTTTGCCAATGAATAATTTGTAAAATATATTTTTAGGCAGAGTTATATTTTGAAACTTATTATGGAAAGCTTCCGGAGATATTGAATAAAAGATAAAACAGCTAGGTAACGACGATTGCCATCATGGGTACGTGAAGGATAAATTCATTAGGTTACGATTTATATTGAGATTATAATATGCACTACGATTTTATGAGTTTTATGAAAACATTGTAATATAGCTAAGGAAAATTTCCAAAAAAACATATTTAACACTCGTTACTAAAGAAATTTCTCATGCACCAATGATTTTCCATTGGCATGATTGCAACTACCTATTATGAAATGGACCCAAATCTTACATTCTCCTCCAAAAGCATCATCCCACCTTACATCTTCCCCCAAAAGCGTCACACCCTAACGAATTATTGACAGAGCGTAGCAAAGTCCTTTTTTAACTCGACTGTTTGGAATTACGTTTGTCTGTAAATATTTTTTAATTTTTTTATATTTTATTAGATACAATAATTCATTTAAAAAAATATGTTTGTGCGTCCCCCTTCCCTTTCAATATTGCGTCTGTTTTAATTATTCATTAATGATTATTTTTTTAAATATAAAATCCTTGTATTTATTCATCTTTCTTATTCGCATTTTTTATTACTTAATATTGTACTTACCTACCTGCCTGAAGAATGTTTGTAAAATGAATTGTCATCGAGATAGTGACACTTTATTGGACAAGTTATATTATTACTTATTACTTACTAATTTTTATATTTTATTAGATACAATAATTCATTTAAAAAAATATGTTTGTGCGTCCCCCTTCCCTTTCAATATTGCGTCTGTTTTAATTATTCATTAATGATTATTTTTTTAAATATAAAATCCTTGTATTTATTCATCTTTCTTATTCGCATTTTTTATTACTTAATATTGTACTTACCTACCTGCCTGAAGAATGTTTGTAAAATGAATTGTCATCGAGATAGTGACACTTTATTGGACAAGTTATATTATTACTTATTTGAACAAAAGGAACATAACATAGATGGTATTTATTTGTAGACATGTATTTTAGTACCTACTGACAAATCATGTCTTTTAAGAGGAAAGTTTGGTTTTAATATATTTAATATTTTAATATATTTTTTGTTCGAAAAAAATATTTAAATATATTTTTATCACAGGGAACGGTAGTTACTCGCTCTTTGAAATTAACAAGGAACCTGAAATGGATTGATTTTCAAAAATAGAGCAAATAAAAAAACTGTCATTGTGCGTTTGTTTGGATATTGTTATTTTTTTCATTATGGAAAATTCCTCTTTGTAACATTGACAAGAAACTGATTTTCTGTTGTATAAAATGTTGACAACAGACTAATTGTGAAATTGAACATGTTGTAATGGACAATTAATTACTTGCGCGATTCAAGACAAAAGGATTACACTTATTGATCAGATATTTGGAGGCCTCCCGAGCTGCAGAGAATTGCATAATCAAGGTTGGTGAATTTGTTATTTTTCTTGGAGTGTAAGACTGCTCTGTTCCTTTGTGATATATTTGTTCGCGCAGGTAGAATTTCATTTTAGGATTTCCTAATCGTATATTGGGTATTAAGCCCAGAGAGCTTGGGGAATTTACACACCTCATGCTCACAATTTATAATGCATAATTATGGTCCTTCGAGCCGGATACGTTCTAGCAAGTTAATATAATATAAATGGACATTCGGTTTATGTAATTTTTGGTAAATCCGGAATACCTATATTATATTGCTGGTTCTATTTATGAAGGTTTTCAGAGTCACGTAATAATTGGTGATTTTCTTGAAATACCTTCCTCTTATGGAATTTGTTGGTTATTTCGATTTTACATACTTTTTTCGGTAAATATCGGAGTACCTACCTGTATTATTGCAGGTTTTTGTTTAAAAAAGCAAGTCTAGCAAGAATTTGTGTAATAAATTGACAAATTTCATTGAAAGCTATTGATAGCATTTTACGTTTTCTTCTGTAAATTTCTGAGGTACCTACAGTAATTATAATTATTGTAAACTTTAATTTTTGTGATAAAGTTATTGTATTTTTTTTTTTTAAATGCCGAGAATTACAGAAGAAACTTCAGATGATCAACCGGATCGAATGCTTGTTATGTTAACAGCTAAAAGGGAAAGACTTTTTTCACGCATTAACGATCTATTCAACTTAACAAAGAATATCTCGGATTTCGATTCCAGAAGGAATGAGACATTTATGGTGCAGTCCGAAATAATTGATCATATGCAAACACAGTTTGAAAGCATTATTGACGATATAAATGATCGTCAATTGTCCTTAAATCCAAGTTTTCAACCGGAATTTCAGGCTTTGAACGCCTTTGAAGATCTTTTCTTGAAAGTGAAACGAACCCGTAACCAGATACTGGCCACGGCACGTACACTCTCGACTCAAAATAATTCTCGGGAACCTTGCGTCATCAAGCTTCCCGCCATAGATTTGCCGAGCTTCGACGGGAAGATGGAAAATTGGGCAAAATTTTATGAGTCTTTTAAAGCTAATATACACAATAATAAACAGCTAACAGACGCTCAACGTGTTCAATATTTGGTTGGGAAATTGACGCACGGGGCGCTTAAGGTCACGGCCGGCATTGTGCCTGCAAGCGACACCTATAATATTATTTGGGATGGTTTAGTAAAAAAGTATCAGGATAAACGTGCGTTAGGTACGTATTATTTAAATAACATTCTAGATGCCAAGGGTTGTATAAATACACCTAGCAGTCTTGATGTTTTTATTCAAAGTTTTTCCGCATCCGTTTCGGCATTGAGGCAGTTAGACATTGATGACTTAGCCGATTTTATAATTTTGAACTGTGCGTTAAGAAAAATAGATCAACAGACTGCTCAGATTTTTGAGTTGACTGTGCGGGGTAAAGAAGTGCCTTCATACACGGAATTAATTTCTTTCGTACAAGATCAAGTGAAAATATTAGAGCGTTCAAAGGGGTCATCAAGGGCCATGAATAAGCCGCCTACGGCGACTTCATCCCGTTCGAACAATTATAAATCTTTCGTCGCGAGTAATGAGAATGTACCTCGAGTACCAACTCCGCCCCCGAAATCTTGTATGTTTTGTAAAAAAACTGATCATGCAATTACTGCTTGCTCTCGGTTCAAAGGGCTAAGTTCTCCACGAGCCCGTTTTGATTTTATAAAATAAAACATTTGTGTATAAATTGTTTTAGCGCATCACATGCTGTAAGCTCTTGTAAATCGTCGCTTATGTGCGATTTGTGCAAAAAACCACACAATACCTTACTACATTTTGGTAGTGGGAATAATTTGAAAACAAATACTCATGTACATACGTCGGAAGTACTTACCAATGAGGAGCAGTCTTCCCCCCCTTTGGTACCATCCAGCGTCAGTGGAACGGATAATTGCAATATGCAACTAGAGGAACCCTTGAGCGTTAGCCCTTCGTGTTCGCTGTCAGCCAAAGTAACACCTAATTCGACAATTTTACTTTCAACCGCTCAAATATATGCGAAACTTAAAAATGGTAACAAAATGATTGTTAGATGTTTAATTGATAATGGATCGCAGAATAATTTGATTACGGTAGATTGTTGCAAGTCGCTGAATTTGCCAATAATTCCTTTGAGTAATTCTTTTGTTAAAGGAACTGGTTCAGCATCTCGACCAATTTTTGGTTACGTTTATTTGGACATTGAGTCTCGCGTATACCCAAATAATAAATATAACATATATGCGCTCGTTGTCGAGTGCATTACCGATAAGTTACCTAATCACTATATAGCAAATGGTGATATGAGGTACTTAGAGGGCATACCCCTCGCTGATTTAACGTGGAATATTCCTGGGAATATAGATGTCGTCTTAGGGGCACAATTATTTCCACATATCTATTTAGGGGACAGGGTTGAATCAGGGACTAGTGCACCCCCCGCATTATCGACCGCGTTTGGTTTCGTTCTAATGGGTGACTACCCTCATAAAGTGACCAATACAAATATGTCATTTTCCGCACTCGCGCTAAATGATTTAGTGCAAAAATTTTGGCTGTTAGAAGAAATACCTAACATACAATTTCTGAGTCCAGAGGAGACGGAATGTGAGAATCTGTTTACTTCATCTATTTCTCGCGCTGACGACGGGAGGTATTCTGTTGCTTTACCTTTCTGTAAAGACCCGAACCAATTGGAGAATTCTCGAACTACCGCTCAGCGTCGATTTATGGCCTTGGAGCGGAAATTTAAACAATCGCCTTCTTTACAGGAGAATTATAATAAAGTTATCAGTGAATATATTGAAAACAATTACCTGTCAGAAGTCCCAGAGTCTGATATTATAGATGATGGATATTATATCCCGCATCACGCCGTCATTCGTTCTGATAAACTCATGCCTCGGATTGTGCTTGACGCTAGTGCTAAGACACATACAGGGCTGTCACTAAATGACATCTTGCATACTGGTCCCATCTACAAGCTGATTTGTTTTTGCTTTTACTTAACTTTCGTCTTTTTCCCATCGCTATGACTGCGGACATAAAGCAAATGTATTTACAGATTGAAGTTCCAAGCAAGCATCGTAGATATTTGAGAATCTTATTTCGATTCTCCAACAACGATCTCATACGGACTTTTCAATTTAATCGGGTCCCTTTCGGACTAACGGCAAGTCCATACTTATCAATGCGGACTGTTCGTCAGTTAGCCCAAGATATGAGACCACATTTACCGGATGCTGCCAATGTGGCAGAGTCCAAGTTGTATATGGACGACCTGGTCTATTCTATTGAAGATGAATCCAGCGCCGTACGTCTTTCTCGAGAATTAATCTCGTTATTCAAGTCCGGTGCCTTTGATTTGGTCAAATGGACTAGTAATTCTCAAGTTGTACTTGAAAACCTTCCAGATTCTCACCGCAGTACGGTGGACTTTACTGTTGGTTCTAACAATACCTCTAAGGTGTTAGGCCTCTCGTGGGAACCAGTTGATGACAGCTTCTTCTTTACGACTTATTATGTCCAGGAGAAGTGTACAAAGCGGAATATACTGTCTATAGTCGCCCGCTTATTTGATGTCCTCGGCCTGGTCGCCCCCTCCATTCTGTACGCTAAATTGCTTATTAAGGAGCTATGGCTGTGCAACATTGGTTGGGATGATACTCCCCCTGAGAGCGTTATTCAAAGGTTCTCGGCACTCACACAGGAATTTCCTTTAATTTCTACGATAAAAATCCCGCGTCATGTAGGTGTCCTAAAAGACAGTACAGTGCTCATCGTTGCTTTCTGCGATGCGAGCCTGAATGGTTATGGCTGTGTGATATATTTACACACAACTGATCTGTCTGGGAATATAACCGTGAGATTGTTGTGTGCAAAATCAAAGGTCTCTCCCACCAAAGTAACAACACTCGCTCGTTTGGAGCTGTGTGCCGCGGTCTTGATGTCCAAACTAATTCGGACGGTTCAAAATAGTTATCGATCGCGTCTTACTATTGCAGGGACTTATGCGTTTTCAGATTCTACCATTGCGCTTTCATGGATACATTCGTCGCCTCATCGATGGTCGGTGTTTGTTAGTAATCGCGTGGCTCAATGTCAGGAGAATTTGTCTCCTGAAAACTTTTATCATGTCGCCGGTAGTGAAAACCCTAGTGACTGCCTTTCTCGTGGCATGCTTCCTTCCCAGCTTATTTCACACGAATTATGGTGGAATGGACCATTGTGGATTCGCAGCCCACCCTCGGGATGGCCATTAAGACCGTTTCATTTCTCAAATATCGGTGAAATGCCTGAGCACAAAACTAATGTGCTCACTGCAATAGTTCAGCGTGAACAATCGGTCCTGAGTGAACTGGCTCAGCGTATATCCACATGGAATAAACTTTTAAGGATTGTCGTTTTTGTCCTCCAATTCGCAAAAAAGGTATCACCCTCTTCTGGAACGGTCAATAATCTTATGACTGCTGAAAAGGCTGTGATTCGTTCCGTGCAGAGTATTCATTTTATAGAAGATATTGCTGCACTCCAGAAAGGCAAATTGCCTTCAAAAAAGCTTAGGAATTTATCAGTTTTTCTCGATGAGGATAATTTGTTACGTATTGGTGGGCGGCTTTCTAAATCGGATTTACCATTTGAGGTTAAACATCCGGTTTTACTACCTAAAAATGACTGTGTTGTGAATCTTATCATCGATCATTTCCATGTCATGAACTGTCATACAGGCCCTGGACTTCTTATGTCCATCTTACGGCAGCACTATTGGATATTAGATGCCAGGACTGTTATTAAGGCAAAAGTACGGAAATGCAATTTCTGCTTCCGCTTAAATCCGTCGCATCCTATACCGAAGATGGCAGATTTACCTTCCTATCGTGTTGTAGAAGCAAAGGCTTTCGTTCATACCGGTGTAGACTATGCAGGTCCCCTCCGTATCACGCTTGCTCGTCGGAGAGGACAACATTCACAAAAGGCATATGTCTGTCTTTTTGTATGTCTTGTAACCAAGGCCATTCATATTGAGTTGGTCTCTGACCTAACTTCAAATGCTTTCCTGGCTGCTTTCAGCCGTTTTATTTCTCGGCGTGGCCCTGTGTCATGCTTGTATTCAGATAATGGTACCAATTTTGTTGGTGCCAAGGCACAATTAGATGATCTCTATAAGTTTTTGGTTGAGTCGGAATTTGAGCCCGCTTTAAAGCGTGAACTCGCTAATCGCCGGGTTGAGTGGAAAATGATTCCACCACGCGCGCCCCATTTCGGGGGTATATGGGAATCAAATGTAAAGAGTATGAAGACTCATTTGTACCGTGTAATCGGAACTCAGCTCCTCACTTATGAAGAACTACAGACCGTTCTGGTTCAAATAGAGTGTATAATGAACTCGCGCCCACTCACAGTCGTGTCTTCTGAACCCTATCCGGAAGTTATTACGCCTGCACATTTTTTAATGTCGACTCCTTTGCAGTACTTACCTGCTTCTGTTTTGACAGACGCTAAAATAAACTTTGCTCAGCGCAAGCAATTATTAGACGGCATGATTCAATCCTTCTGGAAGAAGTGGCGTTTGGAATATCTGCATACGTTGCAAGTCAGGCAGAAGTGGGCTACCACTGACCATCCTATTAAGGTTGGAACTGTCGTACTTATGGGACAGGAGGATTCACCTCCGTTAAATTGGCCTTTGGGCGTAATCACGGATGTTCATCCTGGTACTGATAAAATCATTCGCGTTGCGACGGTAAAGACTAGATACGGACTCTTTAAACGTCCTGTTGTTAAACTATATCCCATCCCAACGCAATAATTTTGTCTTTATTTTATTTTATTTTATGTTAATATTCTATTATGATCTAATTGTTTCTGACTTAGCCAAGATATGTTTCTATTTATTGATTTGATCTTTACTTGTTTTCATATTCGTTGATTTTTTTTTTTTGAAAGTTCTGCGAACTTCCAAGGCGGGGAGCATGGTTAAGCATTATAATTTGTTTTTTATTGTTTGTTCGAAAAAAATATTTAAATATATTTTTATCACAGGGAACGGTAGTTACTCGCTCTTTGAAATTAACAAGGAACCTGAAATGGATTGATTTTCAAAAATAGAGCAAATAAAAAAAACTGTCATTGTGCGTTTGTTTGGATATTGTTATTTTTTTCATTATGGAAAATTCCTCTTTGTAACATTGACAAGAAACTGATTTTCTGTTGTATAAAATGTTGACAACAGACTAATTGTGAAATTGAACATGTTGTAATGGACAACTAATTACTTGCGCGATTCAAGACAAAAGGATTACACTTATTGATCAGATATTTGGAGGCCTCCCGAGCTGCAGAGAATTGCATAATCAAGGTTGGTGAATTTGTTATTTTTCTTGGAGTGTAAGACTGCTCTGTTCCTTTGTGATATATTTGTTCGCGCAGGTAGAATTTCATTTTAGGATTTCCTAATCGTATATTGGGTATTAAGCCCAGAGAGCTTGGGGAATTTACACACCTCATGCTCACAATTTATAATGCAACACCCTAACGAATTATTGACAGAGCGTAGCAAAGTCCTTTTTTAACTCGACTGTTTGGAATTACGTTTGTCTGTAAATATTTTTTAATTTTTTTATATTTTATTAGATACAATAATTCATTTAAAAAAATATGTTTGTGCGTCCCCCTTCCCTTTCAATATTGCGTCTGTTTTAATTATTCATTAATGATTATTTTTTTAAATATAAAATCCTTGTATTTATTCATCTTTCTTATTCGCATTTTTTATTACTTTATATTGTACTTACCTACCTGCCTGAAGAATGTTTGTAAAATGAATTGTCATCGAGATAGTGACACTTTATTGGACAAGTTATATTATTACTTATTTGAACAAAAGGAACATAACATAGATGGTATTTATTTGTAGACATGTATTTTAGTACCTACTGACAAATCATGTCTTTTAAGAGGAAAGTTTGGTTTTAATATATTAAATAAGAGAAAATTAGGAACATACTTTTTTGGACGTACAAAACTACTAGTTATTTTTAACCTCTTTGAGTATCTGACCCACAACCTCTCGGCTAGTAGGTAAGGAGTTTACTCCTCCACCACGTTCACGTCTTTCCGTGGAGTGAGAAACCCAGCACATTAATAGCAAGATCATCATTAAGGTGCATGTTCATTGTGTTGTTAGTTAACCACTGAGGCCGCTACCAAGACTCAAAGGAGTACCTATTCTGAGTATAGTAGACGTGCGCCATCGGTTCAACAGCCTTTCCTGGAAGAGTGGCGGAAGAACGGGTGACTTTCAATGTCACCCCGAACTAAAATCTCGTTGTTAACAACCTTATTTTATACTCCCTGAGGGTTGCCGTCACCCTTAAGTGTGTGGGGGAGATTCGAGAGGACAGGGAGCCTCAGTAATGGAGTTAGGAGGGGATTTTTACTCACCGTGCAATATGCATATAGAATTTTAGCTACATATTGATCATGGTAAAATCAACTATTCAATGAAGTGTTTAATGATGAAGCCACAAAATACACCCTAATCGGGGATGCCGTAGTCCTACTGCTTCTAGATTGTTGGGACTGTTAACAAAATTCTTGGATAAATTATTAAGAGGATGGTGAAATACCCTTGTTATATCCTCTCTTATTTTAATAATTTGATATATTATCTTGCCTTAACAAGACGTCTTCAATTTCTACCAAAATAAGCTTCATAAAATAAATATTTTTCTTATTTGTCCTGAGCAATTTTTTGTTTTATACAAGGTGTCCGGGGGTAAAGTGCAAAAATTTCAGGAGGTGGTTCTACATGATAGTACAAATAAAAAAGAGAAATAACATGTTTTTTTAAAACAACCTAGGTTTTGGGTAAAGAAGAATTGTTTGTATGACAATATTTTCGTACGGGAAAAAAAAGTTGGAATTTCGAAAAACGTTTTGTAATTTTTTTACTTCTACCGTAATGTAGAATCACGTCCCGTTTATGCACTTTACCCCCAGATACCCTGATTATTATTTTTATAATATTCATTATTTTTATTTTTCATAAGTTGTCTTGTTACAAGGTAAAGTTACAAGGGGTAAAATCCATAATTGTTCTAATTTTGGCTATATATTTCACATGTAGGTACAAAGTAATGAAATGTTTACTGACGATTTCCCAAAAATGAATATATAAATTAATAAATCAAGATTGTTTGATCAGTAGAAATCAAATGTCTAAAAAAAAGAAAAATCTGAAAATCTCTGGAAAAGCTAGACAGAAAATTTAACTTTTCATGATCATTAGTTAGAGACGAACGAAGTATTTTCGATAAAATAATGATCGTTCCCCAGTTGTTTTATATTCGACACGTAGCAGTTGTAATTGTGGTAAATGGCTGGCCTATCTGGATTCCATTCCCAATTTGTCCGATTGGTTGTTTGAAAAAAGAATAACGCAGTGCCGGCAACACAAGGAAAATTAATTGCCCTGTGCCACCACCGGCGTAATCTGGTAATGAATTTTTGCAAGCTCCAAATGTAT
This sequence comes from Limnephilus lunatus, assembly GCA_917563855.2. NCBI lineage: Eukaryota > Metazoa > Arthropoda > Insecta > Trichoptera > Limnephilidae > Limnephilus > Limnephilus lunatus. Next base: position 95,072,923 of record OU830593.1, on the reverse strand, counting down.
GCTTGTTTTATTTCACAAGCATAAGTACGAATTCGTTTATAATTTTACTAACTACTTAACAACCACGCCATAAAGTTGGGCACACATAAAATAATTCTATTAGCAGTAGCCCTCACGCCCAAGTATGTTTCTAAATTTCTCTTATTTAATAAATCAAAACCCAAATTTGAAACCCAAAACCCCCTTTGAAATCATTTTATTTTGACTGCGGTTTGGCAAAATCCTTCAAGCCACAAAATTAAAACTTTGCATGAGACGACAAAACTGAATATTTATAATTTCGTTAAACAAATTAAAAATCTTGAACTTTACATGGAAGTGGTTATTTGTTTTACAAAGTGTTGGTGTAAAATATTGAAATTCTGTTTGTAATTATTGTGAATAATTTGAGGGTTGTAAAATTTCAACCATTTTTTTTCGAAATAACTCAGGTACGCCTCATACCTCATACGTATGTCATGTAATGTTACATTATCGTGTAAATGAGCTTATGGGTCCGAGTCATTGACCTACGTTAATGGTTCGAGTAAATCTTTTTTTTTTAATATATTTTTTTTTTCTTTATGGTTACATTATTTGTGGATTTTGCGGCCACCATGCTAGGTTACTATAAAATACTGATAAATATAGTTTTTAGTATTAAAAAAATTAAATTTAATTACAGGAAAAAAGTTCGAAGACATTCTATATGTAACCAATGAAAAGCAACCATAACAAAAATGTGGCTTGAAAGGTTTTATCAAAACACAGTCGATTTATAAGCAGGTACTTAAATATAAACAACAATTATAAGCCATGTATTTTATAATAAATATGCATTGTGAACAGATGAAACTATTATCTTCGGTTAGATAATATAAGCAACGATTTTTTCCTATAATATAATGAACATCTCAAACGCGTGAAAAATCGCGGTCTAGTTAAAGAGGCGCTATTGCGTACTAATATCAATTAATAAACGGGTTCCACTATTATAATGCTAGTAGCAATGTGCGCGGACCGAATTCGGAAGTTTCCGCTCGTTCGGCGTCGGCACGTCGTAAAAACAGTCTAACCACTTTCCTACTTACATAGTACATACATGGGATAGTATTCTCAACAAACAGTTCGAATTTCGTAAAGGACAAATACAATTATCTGTTCGAATTATAATATTGTTATACGTAGGTACTCTTGAATCATCTAAATCGGGGTTTCCCAAACTTTTTCTGCAATGGAACACTTTGAAAACCCGTGAATTTTAACGGAACACTTCACACGGCTCATTTTTTAGATTGGGTATTTCCTAATATTAAATTTAAAAAAATGTTATTACACATTATTTACTAAGTATATAAACAATTTATATATACATATATATATAACAAAAAATGGAATATTAACAAAAAAATGGAATATAAACAACAACAAAATTGTAAAATAAACAACAAAAAAAATTGGAATGTAAACAACGACAAAAATGGAATATAAACAACAACAAAAATGGAAAATAAACAAAAAAACTAACCAAATAACAATGGAATTTAAATAACAAAAAATTGGAATGTAAACAAACAAAAAAATTGAATATAAACGACAACAAAAAATGGAATAAATAAAACACCTAATTGATTTACTTTGGTGATTTTGAGTCCTTGGTAGTTCTAAATGAAAACTTCCAATTTTGAAAATGTAAATTCAAATCCAACTTTCAGGGTTCATTGACCCAGAGTAAAAGACCCACAGAACAAAGTAGCATTTTTTTTAAATTAGTCTTTTGAAGCGTTGTGTGAGTTTGGAACACGGTGTATAGTGACTCTTGACACGACCAGTCTGAAGTTGATGCCTCATTATTTGATCGTGAGATCTCCCCTGGGACGCCCCCGACTCCTTCCACCCACTTACGCGTCATAATTTATTCCCCTTACACTGGTTTTTTCATCCAACCATACTTCATGAACCTTTTTCCAAGCATTATTCTCATTCGTAATTCTGTTATATTAGTATTATTTTTAATTTTTTTATTTATTTAATATTTGTATGTTTTTAGAATAATTATCCATTTTTTTACATGTTAAACAGATTTGTGATATGAATATAATAAAAGCCTTTCCTAACCATAAAGAGACAAGGCTCTTGGGTTTGGTGAGTGACTTCATGCTCAATTATGTTATCAATTATTCATTTATTTATTACTTAATTATTTATTTATTTATACTGTCTTTTACAGATGTTTGCACTTACGTGAGAACAGTCCAGTTATAAAACTGAGTTATTACACAATTACAAAAATCTACAATTAAACATAGATGCATACAATTAAAAAAACAAAGACATCACAAATAAAAATACAGAATGATATACAAACTCACTCAGGTAACACATTCCAATGAGTGGTAAAAGACATCTTACTAATATTATAAATGCGAAAGTTTGTATGGATGGTCCTTACTCTTTCACGCAATAAATATCGAATGGAATTTAAAAATTCTTTCACTAATCGAAAGCTACATTATTTGCGAGTAATATAGGCTATATAATCTATATATATATTTGTAAGCTCTGGCGTTATGAATGAGCTGTGGCGTTATGAAATTATGTATCATACGTTTTCTGTCCCTTACAAAATCGAGTTATTGCAAACGTCAAACAAATTGTTACCTTAAAACAATTTGTTTTTTTTTAATTTTTGGCATTTTGTGATTAAAAAGAGTACTTTTTTGGCGTCGTAGTTAATATTTACATGTCTCTAAAAATGTTTATTCTCCGCAAGCATAACGTTGCTATAAAGCATAGCGTTTGAAGTGGACTGTCATTTTCTTATTTTTTTAGGTTACTCTGGATTCAAATATGAATAAAATGTAGGCACCGCGATTATTATTATATTTTGAGCAAAATGTCATCTTGACTTTAGCAACACTTGCCTGCGCAGCAAAATGCGCAGATGACAGAACTGAGCTCGCGAGTGGAAAAAACTTCCAGATCATTCCGGTCTGAGCGTTCCTCCTGTCAGCGAGCTATTTTTAATTACGCAAATTATTGTCGCGGATAGAATCCTTGTAATATCTCACTTCTGGTGTCAAATAAAATATAACTCTACCGAGCAATCAGTGTTATGATTTATAAACTAAATTCCGTGACCATTTATTTAGAGAACCCGGATGTCTCTGATGAGGTAAGCAGAGATATCCAGCATCTACTAAAACTGGTGACCTTTCGACTAAAAGAACTAGCTTGCTGGCGGGAGGGGAGAAACGTTCCAAGACGGAATCCTGGACAGCAAGTAAGTAAATTCTATTGTTTTATAGCATAACTTAAAGTAAAATCCCTTTTGAAATAAATGTTCCAGTAATTTTTAAAATAAATACACGACCGTGTTATTTCGATAGCATTGTCACACATTCTTGTCAAACACATGTTTTACATCTAATTATCAATTGAAACATCATCATCCCACTAATGTTTTAGTAACATAATCATTTTTTACAGAATAATAAGTGCGTTTTACATTATTATCCCGCTATGTTTTGTTAAATAAATTGTTCCTTCCTGAATGATAAGTGCGTTTTACCCTCTATTTCAGTGAGAACGGATTGGCGCAGCGATGACCGTAGGTGATCATCACCAGGGAACGAGGCATCCCGAGTTCATCACCAGGGAACGTGAATCCTGAGATCTCCGCCAGAGAACGCAGGATCCTGAATCCGTCATCAGGGAGACCAGCATCTACTCCATCTGCATCCAGAATTCATCTGAGAATCGTCGCCGGATAAAATTGGTTCGACATATTTTTACGACAATGACGCCATATTTTTTCTTGAGGTCAAATTAATACAATAATGTTGCAAATCGCACATGTTCTGAATTGTAACGATTTTTAAAGTTCCTTTCTTATCATCTAAAACTATTTAATATCATCGAAAACGAGTTTATCTATACAACAAAAAAAAAATTTAATAAATTAAAAAAAAAAAAAAAAAAGTTTTAACAAAATTTTAATAAATTTTAACAATAAAATTTTAGAAAATATTCAACTATTTTAAAATTTTTTAACAATTTTAACGATTTTTAAAGTTTTTAAGCAACTATCGAATCAACTAATAAATAGTGGAGGTATATAATTCCCACTTATTTTTATCAGAATTATTGTTGAAAATTTTTGAAAGAGAAAAGGCATTAGTGTGGATTTTTATTTTTAATTTAAAAATTGAGAATTTCAATTTTAACTAGTTTTATCACAAAGGAGTTTATTTCACTGTCGGGTATTCCATATTTTTGTCTCGCCTTTATTGTCTGCACTTAAATGACATCTACCGGAGAGACACCCTCCATTGAATCAAGCGACATAGCTAAAAGAACTGAAGAAATATTGCGCAAGGAAAATCCAACACCAAACATGGAATCAAACAACGAGGGCTGTTCTTCGGAAACATCCATCCATCACGTTTCTGTGAGGTTACCAAGTTGTTGGAGAAGTAACATTAGTCTATGGTTCGCTCAAGCCGAGGCTCAGTTTACTAACTCCCGCATCAAGGAAGATTTTACTAAATACAACATCATAGTCGCCGCCTTGGACGCTGAAACATTACAATGCGTTAGCGACATAGTGATAAACCCGCCAGTGAAGGACAAATATTGCACACTCAAGGCATCGCTGATAGACAGACTTCAAGACTCCGAAGAGAAGCGTTTAACACGACTATTGACGGGATTACAATTAGAAGACCGAAAACCCACAGGACTTCTACGACACATGCTGGAGTTAGCTGGACCCGCATTAGCGGAGAGCGCCATCGTAAAAACATTATGGCTCCAACGGCTTCCTCAGCATGTCCAAGCCATACTTTCAGCACTTCCAGACAATAACCTAAACCAACTAGCACTAGCTGCCGATAAGATAGTTGATGTGTACCTGGCAACAGAATGTGGCGCGGTAGACCACGACACCAAACCCGGAACTTCAAGATCCGAACGTAATGATACGTCAATGCAAGGCCTTTTAGAGCAGGTCGCAGCTCTTACCCACGAGGTGAAACTTTTGAAGATGTCGCAGGTCCATAATCGTGACCGCCCATCTACCTACAGCGAGCACAGAAGCCAGAGTCCACGTCGCAATAATAGTCGTCAGAATAACTATCAGAATCCCGCTAGAAGACCACGTTCCAGGTCCCGCGGTAGATCGCCCAACAAAGCACCGAATGGGTACTGCAAATTACATGCCAAGTTCGGTGAAAATGCCTACCGATGCCAACAACCGTGTACCTTCCGCTCGAAGAGGTCGGGAAACGACGGAGGAATTCCACAGTAGAGACATGTGAAATTCCTACTCAGACTCGTCGTCTCTTCCTTTATGACCAAGAAACAAGCCAAAAGTTTTTAGTAGACACAGGCGCAGACATTTCTGTGATCCCGAAGACATCGAAAATAGCGAAGAATTACATAACTTCCGACAAGTGCCCCACAACTTTATACGGAGCTAATGGGAATTCCATCAGAACTTACGGCACAAGGACGATTGAACTTAAGTTCGGCCTCCGGAGAACAATGAAATGGCGTTTCATAGTGGCTGATGTGAATAGAGCCATACTTGGTGCTGATTTTCTCCATCATTTTAACTTGTCGGTCAACCTAAAAAAGGGTACGCTTACAGACCAGTCTACAGGCTTACGGATTCGAGGCGCAACATCCAATGGACCCTCATCCGGTATCTCCAGTATTTCCTCATCACAAAAATACAGGGAGATTTTAAATAAATATCCAGGCCTGACGCGACCGAATATGCAAGCTCTAAATAACAAGAAACATACAGTGACGCACTGCATAGAGACCAAGGGTCCACCTGTAACTGAACGAGCTCGCAGACTCGCACTCAAACTGTTAGAAGCAGCCAAAAAGGAGTTTAATTACCTTATGGAGCAAGGCATTTGCAGGTCGTCCAAGAGTAACTGGGCGAGCTCTTTACACATGGTGAAGAAGCCTAATGGTGAATGGCGACCGTGCGGTGATTATCGTCGTCTCAACGCCAAAACGATTCCCGACAAATACCCCATTCCGCAGCTCCAGGACTTCTCACATAAACTCGCAAAAGCAAAAATCTTCACAACAATAGATATGCTGAGGGCATACTACCAGATCCCTATGGAACCAGAAGATATACCCAAAACGGCTATTATAACACCATTTGGCCTTTTTGAATTTACGACTATGCAATTTGGATTATCCAACGCTGCCCAAAGCTTCCAGCGTTTCATGCATGCCGTAACCAGAGATCTGGATTTTTGCTTTGTTTATCTTGATGATATCCTTATAGCCTCCAGCAATGAAGAGGAGCATAAAAAACGTTTGGATATTCTATTTAAAAGATTAGCAGATAATGGATTGGTAATTAACATTAAAAAATGTCAATTTGGACTCCCGACTGTTAATTTTCTAGGTCATACCATTTCACCGGAAGGGATGACTCCAATTAAAGAGAAAGTGAAAACTATTATTGATTTTCCTCTCCCCAAAACAGCCAAAGGATTAAGACGTTTTTTGGGAATGCTCAATTATTATAGAAGATTTTTACCCAACACTATCAGCGCCCAAACAACACTTTTTGATTGCATTTCTGGATATAAAAAGAATGACAAACGTATCCTTACTTGGACCCCGGAATTAACGGAGGATTTTAACCAACGCAAGCGACACCTCGCTTCTGCCGCATTGTTAGCACACCCAGACCCAAACGCTGAATTAGCAGTTATGGTGGACGCATCCAACCTGGCTATGGGAGCATCATTGCAACAAAATAAAGGTACAGCATGGCAACCTTTAGGATTTTTTTCAAGAAAATTTACCCCGGCACAGCGTAAATACAGTACGTTTGACCGTGAATTAACCGGTGTTTACGAGGCAGTAAAGTATTTTAGGAGCAACTTAGAAGGTCGAAATTTTACTATTTACACGGACCACAAGCCCATCACTTTCGCTTTCAACAAGAAACGAGCCTCAAGTTCTCCTCGTCAAGAGAGACAACTAGATTATATATCTCAATTTACCACCAACATCAAACATATTTCCGGACACCAGAATACAGTTGCAGATACTCTTTCTCGCATTGAAGAGATAAATAGCCCTTCTGCAATTGACTATGAGAGAATGAGACAAGAGCAGAGTCACGACGACGAAATTACTAAGGCACTTGAGGACTCCTCTCTCTCTCTACGTCAAATGGTGATTCCTGGAACTAATTCTTCATTGTGGTGTGATATCTCTACCGGTCATGTAAGACCCTTCGTACCATCTAATATGAGAAAAGAGGTCATAGAAAATGTGCATAATGTTTGTCATCCAGGCATTAATGGGACTGTCAACAGTATTAAATTGAGATTTGTTTGGCCCAACATGGCGAAGGATATAAAGTTCTTTGTCAAACATTGCATAAATTGTCAAAAGGCCAAAATCTCCAGACATACAGTCGCGCCAAGAGCCACGTATGTTCTGCCTGAAGACCGTTTCCGGAACGTCCACATCGACTTGGTTGGACCCCTGCCCGCTTGTAGTGATTATCAATATCTGCTCACCATGATTGACAGATTCACTCGCTGGCCCGAAGCAGTCCCCTTAAAGAATATGTCAGCAGACACAGTCGCCACAGCACTGACAACTCACTGGATTTCGAAGCATGGTGTCCCCGAAACTATTACGACAGACCAGGGACGTCAGTTTGAGTCATGTCTTTTCAAGAAACTCACAGAAAAATTCGGAATCAAACATACGCGGACAACCGCCTACCACCCTCAAGCTAATGGCATGATAGAAAGGTGGCATAGAACCCTCAAGTCGGCACTTATGGCTAACGGCGACCCGAACTGGTTGGAGACTCTCCCTATTATACTACTTGGATTGAGGTCAACAGTTCGTGATGATTTAAAATGCTCGCCTGCTGAACTTACCTATGGTAGAACGCTGAGGTTACCATGTGATTTCTTCACTCCTACGCCTCGCGAAGAGCCAGATACTTACGTCTGTCGACTACAAAGAAGATTTGAAAATATAAAATCTACTCCTGCCAGTAATCACGGTTCAGGAAAGTTTTTCATACATAAGGATTTACCTTCTTCTACTCACGTTTTTCTGAGAACTGATTCCGCACGAAAATCGCTGCAACTCCCTTACGATGGACCTTACAAAGTGGAAGAACGTAACGAAAAGACATATGTCATTATCATCAATGGAAAACCAAAGCGCGTCTCTATTGATCGCTTGAAACCAGCCTTCGTTCCTTCCGAAGAGAAGTTGACTATCGAAGAACCTGTCGCAGAACAGACCCCGGACAAAATTACTACTACAAGGTTCGGTAGAAGAGTGCATTTTCCAGACAGGTACCAGGCCCTTTAGAAAAAAGGCTTAAAGAGACATAGTTTTTCCATATAATTTTTTTCCGATATAAAATCACTATATACTCCCAAATTCGATTCACAGATATATATCTCATTAGTAAATCCACATTATTGACATAAATTTTGGTAGTATTTTTTTAAAGATTACTGTAACTACAAATAACTAGAGACATCAACTTTTGATAGAAGTTGGAACTCTAAGTTTATTTAACTATGTTATTTTTTTACATATTTGATAACCTTGTCTTAAGGAAGGGTTATTTTTAAATCTCCATGTTCATAGAACATGATTTCACTATATAATGAAAATAATTAGAGACTACAATTTTTGATAGAAATTGAACTCTAGGTTTGTTTAACCATCGTCATAATTGATATATTCAATAATCCTGTCTTAGGGAAGGGTTGTTTTTAAAAAATCTCATGTTCATAGAACATGATGTCAACATGTATATTTATACATAACAAAATACCATGTAATATGTGTCGTTTCGTTTTTTCCACGTTTGTTTAAGTGCATGATGTACTTTTCCATACACTTACAAAAGTGTGATGAGTGTTTTCCATGTTTTTGTAGGTATGTGATGTATCATTCCACAATACCTGGGAAAACATGATGTAGTTTTGCCATACGTTTTCAGTATGAAAATTCAAATATGTGTAGAAGGTACAATGAACTGCCTTCTCCATTTCCTTATTATATTACCATATTTTGATAGGTGTGTGATGACTGCTTACCTTGCCCACACCTGTCAAAACGTGAAGCATATTGTTATCATGTATTTATAGGTAAATTTGGTACTGCTCTTTCCGTACTTATAAATGTATGACGTAGACCACCCATGTACACCTGTTAAAGCATTAAATTTTTTTTTTTTTTTCATCTATTTTTATAAAAATGTCAAAACATGAAAAATCTTTTCAATTTTTTTCAAAATGTAAATAGGAAAAATCTTTTCAACTATTATCATAAGATGATATACCATGTTATAACATGAAGTAACTTTCCAAGATTTTTCTTGAGGTGTATTCTTTATTCCATGCTAATGAATGCATGAAGTATGTAACGTTAGATGAACATAAATAATATGATCTAAAAATAATACAAACTATTGTATTCTTTATTCCATGCTGATAAAAGCATGATGTATATAATATTAGATGTATGATTTGAAAATAATACAAGCTATATTGTATTCGTTTTCCCATGCTAATAATGGCATGATGTAACTTTAGATGCACTTAAATGCAGGACCTAATTATAATACCAACTATTGCCTGTAGTATTCCATACTAGTTAATGTATGATGTATGTATATAATTTTAGTTACACATAAATTTTGATCTGTATAGGTTACAACTTTTCATTATGATATCCCACGATCTACGGGACATATGTCTAAACACATTTCTTAATATAGTTCACCTTATTTTTATATACGTTTAATATTTTTATATATTTATATACGTTTCCTGATGTTCTATACATAAAAAATGAACTTTATTAATTTTAAGTACTCAAGTATGTATATGATACATTCTACTTATGAAGTGAATATCATACCTCATATAGATATGACGCGGTTATAGATATGATAGGACTTTCCTTATCTCTACGAAGTGTGATACCCATTACGTATTTTCTTTCTTGACTTATAAGTTGTGTGAAGTTTTCACATATTTATTTTTTATTTCTGGTTACATGTTTATAATGTAGACACTTGTCACTCATCTTAAATAGATTTGAAGTAATCTTGACTTATAAGTTGTGTAAAATTTTCACTTATTAATTTTTATCCCTAGTTGTATGATTATAATGAAGACACACGTCACTCATCTTTAATAGATTTGAAGTAATTTAACTTAGCCAACGGGTTACATTTTTGTATTAGCACGACGTGGTTTCCCCTTTCCGTAGCTTATGAGACTTATAAAAATTAATTAATTAATTAATAATTTGATTAACACTTATCACTTTTACAGTAAGTGTTTATTACACTCAAACTAGGTTGCTTTAGTCAGCATTGTTTGTCAAGCCCACTTAATTATTTTTTTAGAAACATAGTTAAAGTTTATTACTTTTGGTTTTTTTCTCGATCTTACAACAAACTGGTTGATCCAGTATTCCAATTTGTCCGACTGTGTTAATTTAAAATAATCAAATGGGCATCGAACACTATATATGTAATTTTTGTTTAATTTTAAGTTTTTTACATATGTGCGTTTGTCGCATAAAATGCTGGGGAGGAGGTATGTAGGCACCGCGATTATTATTATATTTTGAGCAAAATGTCATCTTGACTCTTGCAACACTTGCCTGCGCAGCAAAATGCGCAGATGACAGAACTGAGCTCGCGAGTGGAAAAAACTTCCAGATCATTCCGGTCTGAGCGTTCCTCCTGTCAGCGAGCTATTTTTAATTACGCAAATTATTGTCGCGGATAGAATCCTTGTAATATCTCACTTCTGGTGTCAAATAAAATATAACTCTACCGAGCAATCAGTGTTATGATTTATAAACTAAATTCCGTGACCATTTATTTAGAGAACCCGGATATCTCTGATGAGGTAAGCAGAGATATCCAGCATCTACTAAAAAAATATTAATAAAGGGAGTAGGTACTTAAAATAAATTTCTATTTCTATAATTTAAATATTTTCTAAAATAGAATTTTCATTTGGGAAATGTCATTCTCAAATTTTGAAAATTTCTATTAAACAATAATTATTTTCTTTTATACAAAATAGCAAGAATAAAAACAATTATGCCAATAATTATGCCAGTAATTTCCTACTAATACCATGCGAGCGAAGCCGTGGGTAAAAGCTAGTAAGAAATATGCGAGGCATTCATAGAGAGACAATTGACACAATATAATTAGGTAGTATTTTTTAACAGCGCCAGAACTTTGTTTTTGAATCCTTACAAATTATCTACGAAAATATCTGGGTCAGAGGGCTGAAGTAGGCGATATTATTTTTAAATTTATTCATGTGAAAAATGTTATGGCGTCTTAAACAATGGGAATTGGAGACATTTATTTCAATACTGTTAAGACATAATGTAGTATCAATATGGCCGTGAATAATTTTATGTAACATATTAGATCAGTCAATTGCCTTCTAGTTTTGTATCAATTTTAAAGTAATCACGACATACATCGTATGATCTGAGATGGTCATGTAATCCATATTTGAAGGATAACATTCTTAGTTAAAAAAATTTAACTGATTCTACAATGTTTTCATATTTGCAGTAATGTGGATTCCAAATAGTGCTTCCATATTCAATTTTACTTCTAATTAAGGCATTGTAAAGAGTTAATGTTATCATTATGTAGAAGATGATTAAAAACGCATCCTTTTGTCAATCCGATTTCAACTGTATTATTTGTTTTCTTCACTTTTATCAATGAAAAAAAAATAGTACTTTAGCACAATATTTTCAGGTCTCTATAAACTTCTCTGGAAAAAAATCTCTCAGGGCCTACGTCATCTTTGCGAATGCTTTGCGGTGGGAATTTTTAGGGATAGGAAGGAGAAGTTCTGGAAAGGAAAAGTGAACGAGGGGTGGGTTGGAATCTGGTGTTCAATATGTCCATGGATGACGGATGTATGAATCCATCCTCCCCCTGAGGTGCAAGCCGATGAGTCAAGAGAGTCCGGCTGGAGAGGTCTAGGTTAGATCTCCCTCAACAAGTCTCTCCCAATCCGACCCGCCACGGAGTAAGTGGACAGTAGTATCCGCCGCGAAGATTCAGACAAACCTCACTTCGTGATTTATTGATTGAAATATTGAAAGACAATAGACATGACAACAATAATATGGGTTGTTATGAATTCATATTACTTATAAGAAAGATAATTATGGAAATTACTAATAGACAAATATCTTTAAATCCAGAAGATATGGTAACAAATATAGAAAACCATATAAATTGAATAAAATCTTCATGACTCCCTCTCCCCCATAATATGTTATGTAAATAAACGGAAGATTGAGAAATATTTGAGCCAATCTGAAGATAGCTAAATAGGTGGGTAAATGCATTCGCGCTAAGACCTAGATAAAGCTCATCCCACGAACCCGGGCACGTAGTATTGTTTATCCAATAAATGGTTTCCGGGGCGGTGGTATTCATACCAGCCTACCATATTATTGAAGTTCTTGCTAAGTTATCAAGAGACATGTTGTTTAGCAGAACTTTACCCAGAACTTGTATAATGCTGAGCTGAGCCAATAGTCTGTTTTGCAATGTGGTATGCATAGCAGATCGTAGTATGCCCCTGGTAATAGTTTTATATATAAATGTAATAATAATAATACATAAAATGGTATTGAATGAAAAATTTTAATAACCGTATTAGCATCAATTAAATACCTTGAGTTCAAAGTACCAGACAGCGAACGAAATATTCGAAGGTCAAAAAAAAACCCGAAATGGAAGATTTCTGAAAAAAACAACGTGGTCCAGTTCTTAGAAGTAACATACTAATGATTTATTTTTTATTCAGTCCGGTGTTTTCGCACTCTGCTTGGTGAATAGATTAATACTTATTAGAACTTCATTGCGTAAAACAGTGCTTCACTTAAGCCCCTCCTCAAGTTCTCCATAATTTAAAATTACAACGCAAATAAAAATTTCTTCAGTGTCAAGAGTTGTTTTTACAGCCAAAGGCGCAGTAAAAAGCTACTATTTACTTTAATTAGAACTGTTGTTATTCTGCTGTGAAAGTTTAAATATCCGGGGAAAAGAACTTCAGAAAATATTAAGATTAAAAATTATACAAAGCATACAATCTCGCTTACTTTAAAAAAATATTGTGAAGAGAAGCGATCATAAATTTTAATAATTTTATTAAGGTTATTTATAGCGTCCTTTGAGTGAAAAATCATATGATGGGCGATTGTTAGTCAAATTAACAACCTTTACAAATGATGAAATTAACTGTAAACATAATTTATCTTAGGACCAACCATTAGTAAAAAATAACTTATAAATAATATCTAACTTATGAAGAATTATAACTAATGGCTTAAAGCTGGATGATAATCGGAACTTACTCAATTAATTGATATTTAATTCTATGTCAAAATAGTTTAAAGATACGTTAACATTAATCTCTCAAACATTGAATGAAAAGCTTCTAATTTTTGGGAAAATTTATGGAGCGTTGTTTTATTTTATTTTTTGTTTTTTATTTTCAAATAAAACAATCATTACGTTTTTAACTCAGTAATATGTGACTGTATTTACGCCGCGGCTGAAATTCAGTCAGATTCTGATAAGAGATATTATTTTTTCTGAACGCGTGGCCAAATATTTCATCTTGGCGGGATTTATCAAATAAATTTGTATTTGGCAGGCTATTGTATTTTTTTTATTATTTCACCAACCAGGATTAAATTGTGAAAAGCCTAAAAAATACACTTGAATTTCTGAGAGGTCTGAGATGTTTTGTTGAAGGTTTTATTTATCTAAAGAAAAGTGTCGGTACTTTGAACCGTATCTGAATTTGCTTTTATGCCCAAAACTTTTCGGAGAACAGATAGCCCTTTTTTTGTTGTATTCTATTAGAACCAAACAAATCAAAGTCTGGCAGCGTTCTCAAATATTTGGGCAACCTTTTCATAAATAATATAAAGCGCACTCCGATCTCTAGAACCATCTGAATTTAATAACGTACATTTTTATGCGAAACATTGGAAAATATTTGATTCATTTTTCCAGTAGGTACTTTGTAAATGTTACTGTAAAATCCCAAAAATCGTTTTTCGAACTGGTTGCGTAAAAGTCCGAAAAGGAAGCCGTGCCTATGACTAGGTTAGGTTATGTTATGTTTGGAATCACTACATTTACTATGGCTAGGTTGTAAAAGTTGGAAAAAAATAGTAAACATTTTTATCTCAGACTTTGGTAAAGCCATTTTTAGAGTACATATTGTATTGTGGGTTTACAAGTAAAACCCATGATGTGCCAGTTTTGAGTTTTTACAGTGCATAGATTTATAATAATACTAGCAGACCCGGACACACGTTGCTGTGGCTAACAAAAAAACATCGCCACGCCTTTACCCAACCTTTATAACCAACGCCATCTGTTAAATCAAATCCACACCACCCGCTTGCCAGCCCGCTACCCGCTGCCTGCTGCCCGCTGTCCGCTTGCCTTTATTTATATATTTCAACCAATTTACACAAAACCTTGATAAATTATACACCTAAAACCCTAACTCACGAATCGCTCTATCTATTGCGTAGTTTAAAAGATCTAAGCGCACATACAGCGGGAGCGACTTCATTTTGTACGATGCAAAGATATAGGTTTCAGAATCGTATCCAATGGTATATTTTTAACCCTAACTTGGAAGTATAAAGAAGGCTTAAAAGAAAAACCATCGGTTCAAAAACCAGTAATTCAAAAATATTGGTTCATCACAATAATTAATTCATATATAAGAAAATCAAATTATTTTCCCAGTATAAATAAATAAATAAAATTTCAACGGTATTTTCAAAAACGAAGAAAGGCTCTATTGACACAAGATTAAATCGATATAACAAGCTTATTTTCGTCATCTCAAAGAAGCATTTAAATATATTAGTTTCACGTCTTTTTCAAACAGAATTGATAACTCCCAATTATTCTCCGTTGGTTAACCCTGTATAGGCCAATTTGCAATTTCGCTTTGAGCCTTTACAATTTTATTTGAGATATTTCGCGACGAATTCGCGGTTTTACCAAAAGGATTCTGTTGACATTTATAATTTTCCCGTTGTTTTAATTTTAGAAGTTCTTCGCCAAAATAAGGATATAAAAATGCAAAAGGCAGTCATTTTAAATACATGTAAGATTATGAAAGATTTTTTAAATATTTATATTGAGGGATCAGTAGGATTTATCGGACCAGTTAGGATTTCATCAGTGCCGAACCCTCTGATATGAAAATATCTGGAGTCAGTTAAATATTTTCCCATCATGTTTCTGGGGATTGACGTATTGTTCTTGTATTGTTTTGTATTTATTATACTTATATAGTGCACTAACATTGCGTGAATTTGCTAGATAATCATTTGTGGGAAAGTGTGTGGAAGGGTTTAGTCTTTCTTTTGGGAAAGATTTAACCCGGACCTAAAATCTGGAGCACCGTATAAAATAACAAATTATTTAAAAAAAACCAATTGTAACCAACCAACTGTAGCCAATTTTCAATTTTCTGCAATAGTTCGTCATCGCCCAAGCAACTAAAATAATTACATTTTATAATAATTTCAAATGCTGTAAGATAATTCGAAATTCTGGAATATATCCCATTGGTCTTTACTTAAATTTAAATTAAGTTTGTTAAAAGATGGGAAAAATACATTTGCATTTATTTTCAAAGTTGAGAACTAAATATGATGCACTATATGTTATTGTAAAAGCTCGTACTACGATAAATCTTAAGATTTTCCTGTAAATCCTAAGATTTACTAGTAATACCCAAGATTTACCAATTTAAGAGGTTTTACAATAATATGTATTTATTTTATTTTTTTATTTCAGTACATAAGACAAGCATTTTGCCCAAGTACGTACACACATTTTTTTGGGGGGAAGAAGGAGATGGGGTAGAGGAAGGTGGTATTCAGATCTAGTCATCAAACACGTCTAAAGCCATTTTAAGCAACGTTTCAATTCTGAATGGAGGTGTTACACCATGGCGATACAGAGAGTATCTTCCACTCTAGAACGTGCCGCGATTATACTCTACAATATTTTAAAATTAATTAATTGTGAAATAAACAAATTAATAAAATAAAACTAATATGTGCACACCGGGATTCGTTCTCGCGACCTTTGGATTGTGAGTTAAGAGCCTTACCTCTCGACTATGGTGGCCGTCAAACAATCATTTTAATTTATAGTAAACAAGTTAGCTCTTTTATTTTTTTATAAGAAAACACGTTTTGCCTGCATAATTCATTTGTCCTTTAATTCAAATTTGAGCCCTGGTAATAACCCTAACCACAAGCGAACTTCTGCAATTTTTAAATCTGAAAATATTGAAAAGTTCCTAATTTAAATTCCACGTGGTTAGCTTGAAAAATTAAGGAATACTCCAGATAAGATTTATTATTTCAGTAAGAATGGTGGGCGTGATAAATTGTGAATACTTGCAGAGCTCTAAGCATTTTGAAAGCCGCTTATAGCGATAGTATCTACCCATTCTTAAGTAAACAAAAATATCTCAGCATCAAAATCAGAGAAAATGTTTAAATTAATTTATAAAAATCTATTAAAACAACTAACAAATAGTTTAACGTATTTTAAGATTTTTTATGCTTTCATTTTAAAGTGTTGTATTAGAAATTGATCACCAATATGAATTATTAGTTTCGCGTATCCCAAGCTTATTCATTATAATATAGAAATATTGCACCGCACAAAGGCTTAACGGAGTTTCGATGTTTATAAGTAGGTATGTAGCATAATCAATCTGCTATAAAATAAACCGTTTAATCAAATCTTGTTTATTATCAGTGGAATTAACAATAATTATTATTAATACCTCAAAATACATTAACAGTACACATCGCTCACGTAAGAGACAAACCTTCATAATTGATTTATTTTTGTTTTACTAACTAACTTCTATCTCCCTCTCATCTTCCGTTCACCTCGCCCGATTACACTTTTCGTAACGCTCTCATCACGCATTCACCATCTTACTCCCCAAGTCAAGCGTGCATAAAAAAGTTTTACTTTAAAAAATGAGACCAGCTCTCTTAAGACGATTTCGAATACAAAAAAAACAGCGATTTCAAAATGATCCAAATTACATTTTTCTACGAAGTAATACCTAATATTTATTTGATCTAATCACCATCCATTCTTTGTATTGGGTTCACAGGAATACCAAAGTAAAATGTAAGGATACGAGGTAAGAAAAAGCTATGGAGAGGCCGGGGAAAATCTGACGAAGGGTGTAAATAAGGTTGCGACATTTCGGACCCCCGGCACCCGCGCCGCGACGCCTTGAAGGCAGCACGGATGAGCCGCAAAGTGGATTTGCTCATTTCAGAGGTGAGAAAATTGGATAGTGTAAAAACCTTAAAGCGTTTTCAGCAAGTGATAAATGGAACAACGTAAAGCCGGGAATATTTTCAGACGTACTGAATTATGTATATCTAATACGTTCATGCTAAAATCAGTGTTGTTTCAGTTTATAGAAAAAATCATTGTTAGGCGTATAGGTACCTACCTATTGAATTTATCGGGCAGTTTTACAATTAAGGGAAAGGATTAGAAAATGTGTCGATTACGACAGTACATTTTATTATAGTACCGTTACTTTTACGTTATAGTAGGTTTACTTTTAACATTTTACGATAATTTTTTTCTCTTATTTATTTTATTGTCTGTTTTTTTACATACAAGTAATACAAATTTAACATAAGAAATAATTTAATTAAATTAACATTTTAAAAGGTACAAAAAAGTTGCCTTTCACGTTATGTGAACCGTTGGTAGTTATTTCAAAAATAGGCTTTTTTCGTTGAAATACCACAACAATTAAAAGCAGCTATGTACTCTTGTAGCGCATTCTGTTAAACTGCTTATTTTAATAAAGAAAAACGTAGGTACATAACCAGGTATACGAAAAAATTAAAAATATTTTGACAGCATTATTAGAAAACTCTTTTTACAATAATTATAAGCGAAAAAATTGCTTGTACAGTGATGGAGGACTTAGCGAAATACCAACATTGCTTGGGTGGGAACCCGACGCATTTGTCCACTCAGCTACTCAACGGTCCTTTTAATAACTCATAGTGAAACGCATTAAACCATTTATTAGATATTTGATTTTGATATCGATAATTATTTTTTCGTAAAACCCTAAAATAATGTAATAGTGTTAATATTTTCGCCTCGTTAGAAGTTAATAATCAGAGGTTCGTTACTTCATAATATTTATTAAAACACCATAGAAAATCTATGAAAACAAATAAAACTGAATTTTCATCAAAATAGAAGTCTACTCATTGTTATTCCACGACTGAAACAAATATCATCTCAGTAGGTACTTCCCTACGTAAATTTAGTGTGTCAGTCTGATCTACCTTCGATCCGTTCAGGATTCAGGATGCTGAGAAATAAACCCTCTTTACTCTTCAGCCGGTAAAGTAAATAAACGGGGAGTCGATTATTTCACTATTCGGTCCCGACTTTCTTTCTGATGGATGTCAACTCAGGAAAATATTTATATTCACTCCAAGCAGGCAGAATGTCAAGATAAATTTTATTCAAATGAACAGGCGCGCGTGAGGAAAAAAATATTATTGAATAACTACAGGACCTTTGGTAAATTTACAGAAGCAAATCGAAGAAATTTAAAATTCATAGAATTTTCTACAAATAACAATAGTTATAGAATTTTATTTGAATTATTTATTTTATTTTATTCAAAACTAGCTGACCCGGTGAACTTCGTACCACATCAGATTCAATAAGTGTTAACTTATTAGCTGAAATTAAAACGTTTTTATTTAGTAAAAATAGCTGGTTGCCGGCATGCGTTGTTATGCCATTTAATAAATAAATTGTTTCTCCTTGCGTGTCCTTTCCCATTCGTCCCGTTCCCTTTCTGCATCCCTTCCTCCCCAGCGTCCCCTTCCCCTCTAATGTTCCCACTCCGCCTCCTCTACCTTCCCTCTCCACACTCCACTCCCCCCCTTCCCCCCTTCCACCATCCCGCAAACCCCCCTCCCGAGTTCCCCTCCCCCCTCCCAGGTTTCCCTTCTCCCTCCCGGGTTCCCCCTCCCCCTCCCGTATGCCATACATTCAGTCCCGATACATTCAGTTGTCAATCAGCTTGCGTGCCACCTATTGCAATCTTTTTATACAAATTTCATCATGTCAGAGCTCACCAGTGGTTTTATACAAACCTTGTCCTGACAGTAACGAACATAAAAAGATAGAATTATCCAATTTAATGTAGCCGTTCGGAAGTTATGCGCATAAGTACATTTCGGCGATTCATTTTTATTTATATATACTATACAGATATATGGCGATTCATTTTTATTTATATATACTATACAGATATATGTAGATGTACAGTTAACATAACCAATAATAAGCAAACATTTTATTCAGTTACGTAATAATAACATTTTTAAATTGTTGAAAAATATTCTACTCGTATGTCAGGGGACAAGTGATGTAATAACAGAATAATTTTTCCGAGCGTCTTTACCAATGATAGGTTAGTTCTACATCTCGGAACAACAAAGTCTTGTGCCTGCGCGCTCTTGTGAAGTTGTCGGGAAAACAGATATTACCGTTCAGAAGATCATAAATTATGATGTTATCCGTAAAGCAGTGTACGTTTTTTCGGCGAGTCTATTAAAACCGAGCATACCGGACAGAAAGGCTGATGGATATAACCAGGGATAATACCGGAAGTCTCAAAGACAAATATCTCAGAAACTTCCTTTGTTATTTCTCTACCATTGGAGAATAAGGTAAATGCATTGGTCCCCGTATGGACCAAAACCATTTTTATATTTTTACATTTGAACGATCGCCGTTTACCCTTGACACGTCGCGTGGGGTCTTTAAAAGCTAAGTTTTACAGAAATGCTAATTACATACATTTTGTTCCCACTGATTCCTTATTTTTGTTAACACCACCGAAATATAGTTTGCGCATGTTCGCTGTGAGATACAGACGTGTGTTTCGATGGGAGACTCAAAAAATCTATAAAAAACAGTGAAAAAATAATTTTATATGGTTTTTCATTGTATTTTGTTGATTTTTTTTTTGTAATAATATAATTTTGTATCAATCTCAAATAGTCATAAGTTTGATAGAAATAGGATGGATTTTTTTTAAAGCTTACTATTAAAGTATGAGTTAAATTTAAAAAAAAAAATGTTTGTTGTTGATTTTTAAGCTTTTACATTGAAATTAAATATATAATTTTTAACACCTCTTTTTATTTTAATGCAGCCATTATCCCCTGACTATAATCTGTTAAAATAACACATAAAGTGTATGCTATAAAACAATTTAATAATTTTTATTTTTGGGGTCCTAGCGACCCCGCGTGAAGGTCGCGTTAAAAAAAAAGACGCCTCGGGCGGAGGGTTAAAAGCCAATTCTCGGCCCGTTTCAGCTGTTGACCAATTTATGGTAATCAGGCATATGGATCATGTGTTTATGCGAGTTGCTGATTAAAATTTGATCAAAATAAAAATAGCCTGAGAGTGGGCGTTTATCAGGGACCGTTCAAGTTTTATATTTTCAAAACGGCGCTGATCGTCTATTCGATCGTCAATCAAATTTATTTATTTATTTATTTACATGTATACGGCACAACACGTGCCATTAACATAATTGACATACTTATAAATAGTACAACAACATGAAGAATGTTTGTGAATTTTAAGAAAAAAGGTAAACAAGTGAGGTAATAAGCAGTGAATAAAATGTAAAATGTATAAAAGTAAATTATAAAGTATAAAATATAAACTATAAACTATAAATTATTAGGGAAAAGGTAAAAATAAAAAATTTAAAGTGAGAAATATTAGATATCTCTAAAAGGTACCTACAAAGATTTAAATATAAAATACAACAAGTAAAAAATCCTGGATTATGTTAACCGATATAATATGATAAATTTTACAAGTACCTATGATTTCTTGTACATTAGTTTAGTGTGAAGTACTGGTAGGCATATTGTGTTTACATGATGTATTATAATATTTACGTGGTACTAGCAAACAAATTTAGTTTAATGGATCTTTTGTATGAGGCCAGATTATTGGCGGCGTGATCGATATTAGCATATTCATTGCCTAAAATATGCAAGCGATTTATGATTGAGTTTTGTTCTGCGTTCGTCAAAGTATTGTCACAATGGAAAGGTGTTTTGAGTCGAGTCGGTCTACAAGGTACATGATAATTTATTAGCGATACCAATTCAGGGGAGTCAAACCAATTGTTATTTATTTTAAATAAAAAAATGAGATCATTGAATATTCTTCTATCTTTTAACGATAAGAGTCGCATTTTTTGTGATAGAGTGTCATAGTTTATGCCAACGGCGGGAATTCCTAATTTAAAATTAATTGATCTCAAAAATTTGCGTTGGATTCTTTCAATGGAATTTGCGTGGCTTTTATAGAAAGGGTTCCAAATGGGGGAATTATATTCTAAATGACTCCTAACCAGAGTTGTATATAGTAGTTCAAATGTTTGGATATTTTTTAAATCTTTACAAATTCTTAGAATAAAACCAAGCATTTTCATTGCTTTACCAGTTATTATATCAATGTGGTTGGTAAAGAGTAATTTAGAATCGAAGGTTATTCCGTTATTCCGAGGTCCCTTATTACAGGTACTGACAATAAACTGTGATTGTTAAAGGAGTAACTATATTTGATAGGGTTTTTTATTCTAAAGAAACTCATAATTTGACATTTTTTAATGTTAAGGGTAAGTTTGTTAATGGTACACCATTCTACGAATTTTATAAAATTGGATTGAAGAGACAAGCAGTCGTATATATTTTTTATCATTTTATAAATTTTCATGTCATCAGCAAATAATAAAATTTTTACATCAGAGAATATGGAAGTGACATCATTTATGAATAGTATAAACAATATTGGTCCAAGGTACGAACCCTGAGGCACACCGCTAGTGGCTTCAAATTCACAAGACAAGTATCCTTTAATAGAAACAGTTAGTAAACTTTTTGATAAATAATTCTCAATCCAGCATAATAATTTACCACTTATTCCTAGTTTAGACAATTTATTTATAAGAATTTTAATGCAAACCTTATCAAAGGATTACTAAAATCCGTATAAATTGAGTCAACTTGTTCTCTATTAGCAAGAGCACCTAAGATAAAATGTTCGTAAAGTGTAAGGTTAGTTAAGGTAGATCGTCCAGAGATAAAACCATGTTGAAATTATGAGATATTAAAATTTATGCAAGAACATATTTTTTGAAGAATTAACTTTTCAAAAAATTTTGGTATCGACAATTGTATGCATATGGGTCTGTAATTTTTAACTAAAGACTTGTCTCCGCTTTTAAATATTGGAGTGAGAAAGCTATTTTTCCATATTTGCGGGAACTTGCCTGTTAAAAGTGATTGATTAAATAGTAGGTACAGTGGGTAAGAGACACTACTTACACAGTTTTTAAGAAATATGGGGGGAATTTTATCTGGACCTGAGAAAGATTTAGGTTCCAGAAGTTTAATACATGCTGTGATTTCTTTAATCTCAATATGTAACTGACTTAGTTGTAAATCTATATCTGACTCAAAGTTTGGAATGTGTTCATCAGGGATATCATTTTCATTAACATCTTTAAAAAAGTCTGCAAATAGATTGACAGTTTCTTTGATTTTAAATGAGGTTTTCAGTTTGTAGTGCATAGTTTCAGGTATGCCAAGGTTATTGTTATTTTGTGTTTTACAATAGTTGAAGAAATGTTTTACATTGTTAACAATAGAAAATTCAACATTCTTGATATAATTTTTCTTGATAAAATTGTAAAATCGGAAAGCTTTTTTGTTTCTTTATAAATTTTATGAGCTAAAATTCGTCACATTTGCTCATAAATTTTATAAATTTTATGAGGAAATGTGACAAATGTGACAACATCCCAACCACATTTAATTTTTTATTTTATCTTTTTTTAGCATAAAGTAAATCTTGAGTGATATTGACAGAATAATATAATATAAGAGTGAAAGTTTTTAAAAGAGGTTCTTTTCCATTTCACATAGCCATGAATAACTTATACTTTTCCCGAAGAAAGCTGCTTAGTAAGCTCTTCCAAAATTGACTATTTGGTCATTTAAGCCATGAATCTTTCTTTCTTAGCAATCTGTTTTGAAAATCATTCATCTCGTATTTTTTTCTCTACAAGCGGGAAAACCGGGCAACCTTTGGCTCAAGGAAATGTGTCTTTTATGTAGTAAGTACCTAAATAATAAAACGTTGTTTTCCTAACCTACAAAATTTATTCGCTTTTCTTCTAAATTCTGAAATTTCACATGGTAGGGAGTTTTCTACAGTATTTACCGTGACGCCTTCGATGTACGTTCTTAAAGTTGAGATATTTTTAATAATATTATTATTAAACCTTCGATTTACTTTCTTAAGGTTGAGATATTTTTAATGATATTATTATTTAAATTTGATTTAAAGTTGTTAAAGTTGAGATATTTTTAATGATATTATTATTTAACCTTCGATTAACATTCTTAAAGTTGTGATATTTTTAATGATATTATTATTAAACCTTCGATTTACGTTCTTAAAGTTGAGATATTGTTAATGATATTATTTTTTAACCTTCGATTGACGTTCCTAAATTTTAGATATTTTTAATGATATTATTATTTAACCTTAGATTTACGTTCTTAAAGTTGTGATATTTTTAACGTATACAATTTCCTTTTTACTTCTAGATAATTTAGAAAAAATGTGCCGTGTGACAGTCATATTTTAAATTTTGGAATCTATCTACGAGTATTTACAGTAAATATGAAATCTTTTAGGTGTTTCGTAAAATACTCCTTGAAATCATAACTAAAATTGCCCCTTTCATCATCATATCACTTTTTTGTGTAACTCCATTAAGGAGTATTATAATCGAAAGTTAAGAGATGAAACTATTTGAAGAAAGGAAAGGTTAAACTTGGGTATTGTAGAAAACCGTTTTGTGGGGCTGAAACTCAAAACTAAAAAACCGATTCATTAGAATTATTATATACGTAGGTAGTCGAAATGTTAACAATGATTTGTAAAAAGCAACAGTCGTAAATGCAAACAAATTTTTGTAAAAAAATTATAAGGATGAAAACAAAAATTTCGTTTTGAGGTAGACAACAAATGCGTTGGCTATAAAAAATTGCTAGTTGGACGAATTGAATTTTGATTCCACAGCGGGTACCGACCCTTTTCAACGCGAGTTATGCTAAGTGAAAAGGTCAAGGGTATATAACTCAATCCTAAAACAAATTGCAATATTTTGAAAATAAATTAAATTACTTCTATTTTTTGCTAAAATCGAACAAATCAGCTATAGATATCGTACTTTAACGCTGTATTTCACCCTCCATAAATTCGCTTCATGGAAATGCCTAATATTCATTATGATTTAATGCAAGAATTTAAAAATGAAATATTTTTCAATAAAATGGGATTATAATTTAATTTTCGTTTAACGAAAAGCAATAAATTTTCTTTGCCAGCCGAGGCCCTTGTTGAATTTCCCGCAAGGCGTCTGAAATATAAGAGCTATTTATAACATTTTGTGTTCATAATTTATCGTGATTGACTTAAGTCTTCACATTCTGCCTGAAAATGCCTCAGCTTGTATTAACCTTTCCTTGCCGGTGCTGTCAACAGAGTTGACATCGTCTGCAACAGGGTTCGGCAGTTAGGTGGCCAAATATTTTTCTGCAACGTCCTTCCTCCCTCTGCATAAAAAGGCACATGTTATAATGATACTATACTTGTAAACCATTCATCTGTACACGACTTAAAAATCACATAATTCTAAATTTTTTGCACTGTGTACACAGCACCGGAGAGCGCTGAATTTTCTAATGCCGCAAGGGTAAGGTGAAAGTTGTGAGGATCTTTAACATTTATTGATGTTCCTAAACTTCTGATCGAGAAAAGCCTTCATTCTATCGAGTGCCGCTTTGCCTTTATTGCTGCGAATCATTTCGGAGAATTTCAGATATTGTAATTTGGTAAATAACACAATCAACATCAAGGAAGCAGTTACCAAATGAGGGGAAATATATTGAATTTTTCTGGAATTTTCTATAGAATTTTGTTTCTGAAGATCTCAAGTAAACCAAACAATAGTATTTCTTCTAAGAATTAAACTACCGTATCGTTAAGACGGTACAGACGCACATTCTCGTAAATAAGCAGTCTTGCGAAAATGCTTCAAACGAGTATGTTCTCAACTGTCCACATTTGCTTGTATATCGCATATTTTTTAAAGCGTACTCATGAATAAGCGTGCTCAAAGCAAGCAGTTGAAAACAGGTGCTATTTAAAATTATGCTCTCGGCCAAAATGGAAACTTTGCAAGAATAGGAACATCCACAATAATTTCACATAAAACTAAACAAAATGATCTTATTGCTTGCAACGCAATTATTTAAGAAACTTTTGGCGGAAAAAAAAATGAAAGATTCATTTTGTCCGGAATTGGATAATTAAAAGAGCGTATCTTGGAAAAGTGATAATTTATTAGTAGAGGGGTGAGAAAAAGATGTCAATAGTTATAAAATTCATTCCGCAGAAATTTAATGAGCTATTTTCCAAAATTAAGTATTTATCGAACCGATACTAGAGCATACTTATAAGCAAGCCTGTTCATACATGCTAAGAAGACACCCCATTACTCCGCCTCAAGTAGCATGCTAATAGGTGCTAGCATAGTAACGGACACATATTGAAGTAAAATTATGGAACAATCCTTAAATGTTTAAGATTGTTAACAGTAACAAATACCAACTGCTCTGTAATTGCTTTCATCGTAGGTATCTACTTACTTCTCTATATAAATAATTGTTGTGTACCTTTTATTTTTATAATAATAATAACTAACTTATGTTCACTTATAATAGCAGAAAGAAAATTTTTAAATAACATTTTCAATTTTAGAAAATTATCTAAGTACTTAAAATGCTTATCACCACTGCCACTGCTATGTGTCGAGTTGAAATCATGTTTTGAGTTAATTGTGAGTGCTGACGTCACTGCTCACCATAATTTTAGAGTCATTATTGAACAACGAACTTATTGAATAGTCATACCTAGTTGTGTTGTGCCAACTTGTATCTTTCATGCTCAATTTATTATTTATATAGGTACTATCTAATTTTTATGATGCTTCTGTACAACTCACCTAAAATGTAAAAGCCAATAATAAATAAATAAAATCATGTATGGTTTCATAGTGCTTTTCACAACCGATGTATTGAATTCTGTAAGTCTAAACTTAAACTTTAGGTCATATGCCACTTATTATCAATTGCTCAATAATAGTATTCTTTCATGCTACTAATAAGCCTGTCTGTCCGTAGCATTATTCGGATTATAATACAAAATCATTGCTTTTTGGCTGGGCGGAAATGTTAATGAGATCAAACAAAATAATGTTCTTGTTGGGTATTCACTTCATTCGGAACAATAATTTTTTTTTCATACTTGCTCCAATCAAAAAGTCCTGAAATTTCTTGTACATGGTAACTTTTCAATTAATTACAGTAGTAGGTAGGTATGTCTTGTACTGAGCACTGAGAATTTCTTCCGATTTAGAAAGAGTTGTAGGAACGCTCGGCACATACTTGGCTTATTTCGGTATCATCAACATTAATTATTTGTAGTATTGATCATTGAAATGCTTGTAAAAAAAACAGCATCCATGATTAGTATTGACAATCTGACTGTCAAAAATTTAAACTTTAAAAATATCTTCTTTGCAAGTTTATTGTTCAGCGAATTTTCCAGAGATACTTTTATGAGGTATCATGAATATCAATTTGCTGCAGCTGTCACTCGTACCAAACTAGTTGCCTAATTAGGTAGATAAATTATTAGTGAACCGTTTTTAATTACGCGAATAAGCCGTGGCCCGGGTTGCTTTAAGCGCTGTTCCGAGTGTGCAGCTTTCTTGATTAATTGTTCGGGAAGGTTGCCGGGTTGCTACTTGCTACTACCTAACAGGAGTTGCACGGTGCACAGGTGTTCTGCAGTGCACGAGAGTTGAACAGGCTCCAGGGGTGGAATGGAACCTCCCCTGTGGGCAACATTTTATTTCTTGATACATTCACATGCAGCGTGGTATCCCTGCCCGTCAACCCAAGAGGTAAGTTTTGTGACTTAGCAGGAGTGCAAACGTTCATTGGTGAAATTTGTTTAGGTCTTGATGGCGGATGCGTTCAACTACCTACTGCTTGGCGGGCAGAATCAGAAGATACTGACTGAGATACTGACGGAGGGAGTTAATGGAAGAAGGACTCTCTCGACCCATCGACTTGCACCGCAGTGGAACGGATAGATTCATAAATCCGTCACTTCTGGACACACTGACCCACAGATTTCTACCCACCCCTCAAAACCTTCCAAAATTTCCCATTTCCATTTCCAAAACTTCCGCTCCTTCTTTTCCTAAAATGATTCTGCACACAAAGGAAAAATGTGCCCTGAGGATAATTATTTCCTCAGGGCCTCCTGAGAGGAACTAAAATAAAAAAAATATATATATTTTAAAATCGAAATACACTGGTTCAGGGAGACCTTTGGCCTCTCTAGCAGGCCTCTCTAGACTTTAGACCCTTGGCTTTGCAACACAGTGGGAGGGGTGAATTCAAACTATTGATTAAAGACCGGTTCTGAGACGAACTGCGTCTGGCGCTAGTAAAAACCTCGAGGGCGCTGTGTTAGGTGTTCAGTATTATATATTAACGCCTCGGTTCCTTGGCAAGACGACGAAGCGGATTGCTCCACTTGCGACTGCACAAAACCAGCCCACACTGACCCCAAATTCCTACCAACCCTCCTACCGTTTACTTTTACATAACTTTCTCTCCCCCATTTTCTTAAAAATACCCTCCACATACCATCCCCTAAGACAACATAGGTCCTGAGAAAATTACGTATAGGTTCAATGTAAAAAAAGGCAGAAAATTATTAAAAATTTAAGTAACAAATGTACTTTGAAAATTAAAACTCTTCAAAACAAAATGTAAAAAAAGGCTCTGAATTTTTCAAAAGTAATTGGTAATCGAGTACCTAGTAGATATTCCGCTCGGCGGCTGTTGTGACAAATTGATAAACAGTTTAGTGGTATGATCTTTCATACACGTGCTTTCATTGGATTTAGAGAAAGACTACCATTCAAAATAGAATCAGCCTTGTTTGGTGATTAGAACAAAAGAGACCAGTATTTCTCAACCTTACTCTTTTCTATTGCCTTTTCCCAATCCTATTAGCATTCTCAAAAACCCCAATTAGGGATAACATAGTGATAGGTATAGTTAATATCCTAAAAGTTTAGTTACTAAATAAACACAAACAGTACCAAATGCATAGAATAGTCATTAAGTGATATTTTTCATTAGATTTTTTTTAGTCAAGAAGAGTGTTTAAAATTTCACCAACACCGTCTAGATTTTTTTTTGTAATAGACTCGCAGATCCGTGAAAATCAGGAGATTTTGAATTTTCGACAAATTAGTTTGAATTTTGATTGTGATTTTTTTTTTAAATCAGTTAAAATGTCATATCATTGTTGGGTAATTAATCGCCTGTCTGAATTCTTTACACATTCAGTTCCAAATTTTTAAAATGACTATTAATTTCTAAGCAAATTCGAGTTCATTAAACCAACTGTTTCGCAGGACGCACAGACAACCGAAATTAGTATTTTTGATAACTTTCGTATTACGGTTTGCATTCCGCTTTATTTCCCAGCCCGCCTCTGAGGGACACAAATGAACATGTTTGCCACAACACACAATACAGGACAGCGGGATAGGGCGTCCTTTGTAGGCAAGTAAGACTAAGGAGTAGCAAAATAGGCTCCGCCGCTGGTAGTTGAAATGCATCGCGAACGTTACACACTCGTACGTGCATAAAGCAAAACGCCAGGACAGTAATTCAGGCTCAGAGTTTGGTCTTGAAGGTTTGATCTTAACCCACGCACGTAGGTACGTGACTTTTAAAATAAGTACATTTACCAACTTTTTAGAACTTTTTTTGTAAGCACAATAAAGCTTCCAGTGGCCAGAAACCATTATTTGTATTTAACTGTAAGGCTTAAGCAATGGCTTGACAGATATCATTAAGGACTTGCGTAGGCAAACAAATAAACATTCAAACCAGCGAATCCCAAAAGCGTATTCACGTTCTAAAAAACACAACGCATGGGTTCTGGTGAGGGAGCTTTCACGATTACAATATAGAAAGTCCTTTGAAATGTGCTTAATTTGAGAATTGAGAATTTACGCTATTAACGTTATTTTATAATGTAGTCGACATTGGAATATTATGTAAAAGTATGTGGATAATAAAATTTCTTTTATCATTTTTGGTTTAACATTCATGCATTGCCTGCTTTACTGGCATCTAATAAAGTCTTTAAACACAGCTCACAAAGCTTGATTTTACACCAGGGCTATACTGAGAGTATCTTCTAATCTGGAAAAGATATATGAGAATAGGGAATTTTAATGAGTCTTAGTGGCTATAATATATAGCTACTTACAAATTTGTCAAAGTGATGGTACACAGGTGTTCTTTCTTGATGACTGCGATATTTTTTTCGTAACCAACACTCAATGCATGATAAGAACACTTGAATTGTTAATGGATTGACCTTTCTTTTATTTTGATTTGGCTTATCTGTCATCATCAGTCATCACATTTACTTGTCAATGTTAATAATAAACAAAAAAGTACAAAAAATATATGAACCCTCTTTCTTCGCTTAATCTCTCTCTCTGGTTTCAATCCTGGGATTGGTTTGCAGCAATTTCCTTTAATTTTCTTTTCCATTCTTCCCTGTCTTGTGCGGCTCTTTTGAATTCTGCATATGATGAGCAGCGCACGTCCACCAGCAGGTCGTCTAGGTACTCTCGGCGTGGGCGTCCCCTAGAGTTTGTCCCCTCTATAATAATAATATAATTCGCTTAATATTTAAATACTATATGTGTAAATGCATCAATTCGTGGGGTAATTCCTATTTCCTACAACCAGATAACTCCGAAATAATTTTTTTCGAGTTTCACCTAAAACCGTGCCTACTTTTATTTCTTAGCAGGTGTATGCCACAAAGCAAATTGTGTGTGTCGCATGCATTAGCGAGGAATTAAAGGTACTCGTAAGATTTTCTGTTTAACTCCGAAACGCTGAGGGAGTTACCTAGTTCTAAAAATTACCCCGTGAATCAACGTTCGCCAATATTTTTCAACACTTATCAATATTGCTTCAAACCGTATATAGTATATATCATTAAACAGTTTATCCGTTACCCTGTAAATTGTGCACGGAGTCTAACAGCTCATGCATCCGTGCATTAGATGCACCCACACCGGTGTATCCATAAATACATTGTGTCAAAGCTGCATTATACTCACACTTAGGAGAATGCATTAACGCGACAAGTGCCCTTGTGTACCTGCGACGGATAAGTAGCAAATACAATATCGGAGACTGCATTACGGGATTATACTCGTAATGCAGTTTCCTCTGCAAAACAGTGCTTACGATATTATTACGTTGACAGCTTGATGAAAACACAAGGATTATTATAATACGAATTTTCGGTTAATGTGTTTTGGCTTAAATGAGAAAATGTCGCCTTTACCGTATTATGTACTCATTTACCACACTCTTAGAACCTTAAGTTTTTTGAAAGTTAAAAGTATTACTCGAACAATTCCCTATTAATTTTGTCATAAATACATACTTTTTCATTAGCCTGTGCTACTTGCTCACATCTGAGCTTATAAAAATATACGTTGTTTTAATCAGTTATATTAATTTAATAATAATTTTTTGCAATTTTATACAACACTAGCTGTTTCCCGGCATTCGTTTCAATGCCATATTCAAATAAATAAAATGTTACTCCTTGCATGTCCTTTCCCGTGCGTTCCCCTTCAGCGTTCCACTTCCATCTTCCCCGCCACCGCTCTCCCGCTCCTCCGTCCCGCAACCCCCCTAGCACTTCATTTCTTGACTTCTCTCACGCCCGGCTCATAGCCAAAACTTTTTTATAATACTAACATTTTAAACTCGTGATATCTTTCTAATTAAATATCCGAACTGAAAAATTCAAAAAATTAAATAAAGGCATTGAAGCTGTCTTGAATATTAAGTAGTTTATTTTGATAAGGATTAAAACCAAGATACAAATAAAGAGCCCTTTCAAGGGCGACATTTTAATTACATTTTAAAAATAAAAGAATACTTATTGTGGCATAACCATAATAGTTAGACATATGCTATTGCCACTTTTTTGTAAATAATGATGTGTTCTACAAAGTCGTAGTACATTATTTTATTCTATCATCAATAATTTTCGCAGCGCACGCCATGTAAAGAATATTTTATGTAATTTTTTTAAACCTTGGGTTACATTATTGAAGTTTTAGTAAGGATGCCTATTTTTTTTGAAAATATAATATAGCCTATGTTACCTCGGGATAGTGTAGCTTCTCAACAACTCAACAACGAAAGAATTTTTCAAATCGGTTCAGTAGTTTCGGAGCCTATTCAATGCAAACAAACAAACAAACAAATCTTACCTCTTTATATGGTGTAGTAGATAGTAGATAACACTTAGGCTTTTCTATTCAATTAAATCTTTCATTTGTTAACCACATAACGGAAATTTCTAACGTGGGATAAATATTGGGATTAATAATTAGGTTACCTGGAAATTTATGTTAAAGTAACTGTAATGTTTTGTTTTGTTTAGAAGTCAACTTTAGTACGATTCTCTCGTCTGAAACCCACATTACAATATTAAAGCTTTTGAAAGAATACAACAAAAATTCATTTCGTTTTAAAATGGGTATTCTGCAATATTGATATTCTAAAACACTCTATTAAATGACATGAATATGATTAAATTGTCAAACAGAATTATTCTCGCAGACTTGATATTTCTACATAAAATTTAAATGATGCATTTGATGGTCCAGAATTGCTTGCATTGATAAACTTTCGGATTCCACTACGTAATACTAGAAAGCTGAATTAATTTCAATGCAGAAATTCTGAGTCTTACTACCATATTTATTACGAATTCATCATTGCCCAGAATACTAATGGAGGTAAATAATTAATAATAATAATAATAATACTTGGCTGATTTATAAAGCGCCGTTTTTGTGAAAAATCACCTCAAGGGCGCTGTACATATAAGCATACAATAAAATAAAATTAATACGATAGACTTACAACTAAGATTCAAAATTATAACTAGGTACTTACATTTAAGACTTATATATTATGTACATAGCTAGTGACTTACGACTAAGACTTATTACTACTGACTGAAAACTAATTATACCGAGTCAGTGGATAACTTCATTTATCATTAAATAAATACAAACGAATTGTTATTGAGGCAGTTCAGTTATGTGTAATACTGAATATTTTTTACTCTTCCTATGTAAAAGTCCCTAAAAAGTGTATTAATAAGTAAAAAAAAGTATTTCTTGGGAATTGTAACAATTAACAATTTGTAGACATTTTGTTTTGAAGAGTTTTAATTTTAAATGTACATTTGTTACTTTAATTTTAAATTTTCTGCGACTGGTTTCGTTACATCCATGTCATTGACGAGCTAACTTAAAACTAACTTAAAAATTCTATTCAAGTAAAAAAAAAAAATTAGGTAGCGGTAGTGGGAGGGGGGATTTTGGGGGAGGGAGAAAGCGGTGGGAGGAGTCAACATTACATGGAAACATCCTGTACTGAAAATTTTACGGACAATTCAGATATGATCAATAAATATAGCTAAAGGCATTTAAAACACAAAGTTTATATTCTGAATGGTGGTCTCTCAGAAGGATATAAAGAGCGTATCTTAATCTAT
Organism: Limnephilus lunatus; assembly: GCA_917563855.2. Taxonomy (NCBI): domain Eukaryota; kingdom Metazoa; phylum Arthropoda; class Insecta; order Trichoptera; family Limnephilidae; genus Limnephilus; species Limnephilus lunatus. The sequence continues at coordinate 95,039,904 of OU830593.1, read as the reverse complement.
TAAAAAAATATCATTTTTTCCAGCCACGTTTCCGAACAATTGATATCTGATTCTGGATTCAGAGAGCTTACCACTCTGTTACGGATATCGTGATCATGCATTAACAAGTTTAAAATTATTTTTATCCATAATAAGTAAATCAACTGAATCAGCTAGATCTCCAAAACATCTTAACATCCCTTGACCGCAACGTTATAAAAAGCAATATCAAAACATTTCAGAAGCTGGCATCAAAACCACCCTAAACCATTCCCGACCTATCTGGTGATCACAATACCCGACATTGATTTCAGAATATTGATGCAATCTGTATCTATTTACGATCACGGGCAATATCAGGCCGGGTCTCTATCGCAAATAATAACACTAATAACCCGACTCGGTTACAGTTTCAGGTAAAATTACATGCTTTAGAAAGCCACAAACTAGACCATAAACGGGATGGAGAGCTACATCAAACTTCGGAAATTGCAGCTTCAATCACGGTTAAACTTTGTATCAACGGTTTAAGTTTCGTTTAATTGCTTTAAAGATGGGTCAAAGTAAATAGTTTTTCAATATTGTGTTAGCTTTTGACTACCCGGTTTCGATTTCAAATTAATTTAGTATTTTTTTTAGTTTCAAAATCAAAATTAAAAACAAAGTACACATTGCAATTTGTTTGTCTTTGTACAAACATTTGAACAGGATCTTTCAAAAATCTTGATGGGTATGCTTTTAATTTTAAATTGCGAAAATTACAGAATAACTAGAATGTGAAAGAAAGTTACTGAAAAATAAATTATGCAATTATGAAAAATAAATAACATCCGTCATGTCATGATTTTGGAATTTAAGTGGATATTCAAAGTCTCACAATAAAGGACACAAAGCTGACTTGAGTAGAAGCCTGGACGCGAGACTGACAACTTACGAAGTCAGTGATGTGGCTAAGTAAACTTTACTTTTTAGAATAGTCAAATCACTCTGTTTATTAAATATGCTTACATCCAAATAATTCACAAATCATCAGTAACGACGAATATAACCAACAATCGCTGCAATTTGTAAACTGCTGTTATTCGATGGCACTGACTTGATCACGTGACGCTTCAAAAGTCCTGTACTCTAGTCGACTTTGCAAAGGATGGAAATGACGTTGTGGCAAACTTAAAAGGTTTCATTGACCTACCAATTCTTAAAAATAATTCCATGATGACAAAACTTGCCATTCGTGTTCTTTTATGGAGACATACAAACATTTTTTTTTGCAAATTTAACCCTTGAGCATGTTGAAGGAAAGGAAAAAAAACTCCTAAGAGTCTTTGAGTGAATATGCTGTAAAATATTGTGAAAAATGTATATGGAATAAAGACAAAGGAAAAATGGCTCCGTTGAAACTGGGTGGCTTCATAAAAAAGGACATTTGATTCGAGTAGGGGAAATATAAAACTTCTTTATCTCAATAAGCACAAGCCGGGGATTTAAGAATATACATTTTTTAAATATAAGAAGAGGAGTAATATCATATTCGTCTGAGATAACGCTGCGGAAATATTTGTTTTAGAGAATTAAAGCAAACAATTAAAACGGTTAAACATTTTAAGTGGGTACTACGCAATGATACTCTGTAACCATGTGCCCATACAATTGAAACACCGCACAGAATACACATCGCAATAAAATCAAACAAAATGTTACCAAAAGTACAGAATGTTTTTGCAATTTCGTATCACTAAATAAAACTTTACGAAATAACATTTAAAATAAAATTTATTATTGTATTTTTTTTTTTTCTTTTCTTATTTCATAATATTTTTTTACGTAAATATATTATCAATTCGTAACAATACTTTATCAAAAACAGGTGAACACCTCAGCGTAGGTTCTCCTAGTGAGGTATTTACGAAACCCTACCACTCGAGCGACAGTGCGATTTTTAACTTTTAAACCTCCTAATTTTGATATGGAAAAATTGAAAAAAATATATATAATGCATCTAGTGAGGCATATCTCTGCCTCACTAGCGCACTCTGGAACGCATCGCAAATATTCCTTATACTATTTTTAATTCTTAATTGTGAAGCAACACAAATAAATAAAATAAAATTTACTTACATATTTGGTTATTTGAACCCATGGCCTACGGATTGCTACTCGAGAGCTTTACCCCTCGACTAGGAGGCCGTCAAATGTTACCTTTTTTTACATTAGCTCCATTCAGGAGGCCTTGAAGAAAATAATTTATCCAATTTTTTTTTTCATTTGTTAAGTGTCTTGACGTAGCTATAAATATTGATAAATAGATTGCGAGTATTGTAGACGAATGATCTACACATTTTATTTCAGGACACACAGTAAGCAAATAGTTGACGACGTATTAACGTTGTCGATCAAAAAAAATTGCAATTGTCGACCAAAGTCCTTCAGAAAAAAGAGCACTAATCTCTTGAAGTCAGAGCTCGCCGATCGAGGATTTTAACTAACTAAAAATATTTATAGTTCAGATGTATCTATGGTTTTTAAAAAACAGATTGGCATAAAGGTTTGCTTATTTCACAAAAAAAAAATTCTGCGTCCTGTGTATTTCCGATTAAAAAAATATTTTATTAAAAATAAATTAAATTATCATAAAAAAAAATTACTAGGGTTTCATTAAGAATAGAATCCTACACTACGCAAAACACGAACACGAACACCCTAAAAAGGTTTTATTAAAGAATTACGAAATAAATAAAAAATTAAAACAATAAACGCATGAAGGACGCGCAACAAAATCCCCTAACCAAAAACTTCCGGTTCATTTTCGTACTCAACGGACCGGATTTGGAATGTACTTCCGCTCTGTGATTTGACAATTTTATTGTACAGTTAATTCAGTGCTTTCCTCACACTGAACCCAAATAACTCCGACAACTAACCCTCGCATTACTTAGGCTTCTGGTTTAATTAAAGTCATTTATATTTTACGCCAAAGTACACATTATTTTTAATCAACAGCGAGAGTAATTTAAGCAAGTAAGCTCGTAAACAATGTATAAATTACGTTTTACAACAACGCTTTGAAACAAGAATATTATTCTGTGTTTTGTTAATATCATATTCATAGATTCATTTTTTTTTTAAATCATTGATGACAATTTTAGTTCAAACAAAAATTTGAAACGGAAAATGAGAAAAAAGAATCGATCACGTCTAGAAATTGAACCCAATACCTTAGCCTTGCCGGGGCTCTGCTCTAACCTGTTATCTAATTCGTCCCTAGCCAATATGGTCATACTTAAATAAATCATCTGTATATTAAGAACCACCAACTTTATCCTCATCCTTTATCTTTATTTTTGATTGCAAGATTCTTCCCGAACTACTCGTAAATACAATCCATGGATACAGTGTCATGCTAAGCTAAGGTCCTGGATTCAATTCCTCGATTACCAACATTTTCGTCATTTTTATATCGAATATTTCTATTGGCTGCTAAGTGTTCGTGTCCAATTCCTGGGTTCAATTCTTAGATGCGACGATTTTTCGGTTTCTATTTTTTTAAGGTTGTTTTCTTTTAATAAAATGGTTATTTTAATTAAAACAACTAGGTACCCAGTTTTAGAATTTTAAAAATATGAATTCAAAAAAGATAAAGACAAAACAAACGTTATAGATGTTTGTACTGAAGGGTAAACATTTGACTGCAACTCTTTGATATATATTCAGTTCAATGTCTGAATTTAAGCCACTTGCGGGAGTGACTTTAACCCACTTGACTTTCAAAGCAATGGGAAGGTCACTGTCTACCCCGGTTCTCAATTCCTAACCCTTAGTGCAGTATTTTTAAGTTATAGAGAGTTCAGTAACTATCTTTTGACATACGTCACAACTTAGTGAAATTGCCCCCATGGACTTTTTTTTCTTATAAATTTTGTAATCTTCCGCGTAATAACCTGAAATTTTTTTTTGATTCTTCCCAATGATATTTTGCATACCTGATATCAAAATAAGAGAAAAATTATTTGCATAAAGTCTGAGCAATACTAGGAATATCAGTTATATATTATCTGTTTATATCTATATACATTTTTTTTATTTAAAATAGTTTTGTTTTATTTATATACAAATCTACAGTTTAGTATCGAGATCGATGAAATTTAGCCAACTCGTCCTTCAAAATAAGAGAATGGTCACTATCTACATGAAAATTAAAAAAAAAACCCATCTTCTTTTGTCACCCCTAGAGCAGAATTTTGATATATCGTGATGAAATTCTGTTCAAAATAAATAGGATCACGATTGTCTCCATCTGAATTCGAAAAGCCTGGACTGGACATCGCTGGGATTATAAAACTTTCTTCTACTTTCTTGACCAACTTAAATACCAAAAGCTTAACCTCAACAACTCAAAGGTACATATCTCAAAGCTTAATTTCGAAGCGTAAAGCTCAAAGCGCAAAGCTTGAGAACTCAAAATCTCATAGCTTTAAGCAAAAAACTCGAAAATCAAAGCTCGAAACTCAAAGTTCAATGATCGAAGCTGAAAGCTTGAAGGTAAAATCTTAAAGCTCGAAACTCTAAGCGCAAAGGTCAAAGCTTAATTCTCAAAGCTCAAAGATCAATGCTCGGAGCTCAAAGCTTTATATTGACATTTTAATTATATGCCTTGAAATGTAATTGTAGAAAAAACTATCGCACGTAATATGGCAGACTAGGATTGCACCATCCGTTTAGCTGATAAGAATATTGAATTACGATGTGTGACTGAAAGATAAAGTTGGGTAAGCCCGAGAAAAGAATGACACGATCAAGTGAATCAAATAATCGTATTTGGTAAACGAGGCGCATGTGACCTAAGGCGTGTAAGCAGAATGTTTCACGTAGAAGTTAGATGTAGTAGAAATAGGGGACGCCTGAGGAAGGCATGAAACGATGAAGTTAATTAAATGACTTCAAAAAAAATTAATTTATTTTTCAATTATTGTCCACATTATAATGTTCCACCTTAAAACAACTCCCAGCTTACTAGAATTCACAACTCCAAAACTTTACCCCAAACCATTCATAACCCCGATCAACGCCGGGTTCCTTCAGCTATTTATATAAAGAAGTTTATCTGTGGCGGCCGGTGTTATCCCGACATTGATGAAATTTTTCTCACTTGCTGTTCAAAACAAATTGGGAGGAGGGTATGGTTACCGCCACCCCTGGAAACGTTGAACCCCAAATTCCTATCCAACTCTAATACTTTTTACTTTCCGACATTCGCTCCTTTATTTCCCTAAAAATTCTTTTCATATCACATCCCCAATGAAAACTAGGGAAAGGGAAGGAAAAATATTTTCCTGAGGGCTTCCAGTGTGGAGCTAAAGTAAAAGAAAGGAAAAATGGTTTTGAAAATGACGTGTTCAGTTAGTGTTAAAGTTACAAAAGTTACAAGTGATTTTATAAAAAAACAAAAAACGACTTAAAAAAATGCACTAAAAAGTAAAAAAAATATTTCGTTCGATTGTTATTTTAGGAGTCGGTGTCAGCCAAGATAACTACATACATAGGTAGTTATAGGTGAGATGAGGAGATCTTGGCTGACACCGACTCCAAAATAACAATCGTACGAAATTATTTTTTAACTTTTTAGTGCATTTTTTGAAGTCGTTTTTTGTTATGTTAAAATTTTTGTTTTTTTTTTAATTTTTAGTGACGAGCGTGCGTAAAGAAGTTTTACTTCAAAAATCTTTTGGCGTAATATTGAGTTATTCGTCCATTTGTCGCGCACATACTTATTGCAAATTTAAGATATATATGATTTTCTCACGGATCCCATTGTCAGAACTAGACCAAATTATAATGCGGCCACACGGGAAGCACCAGCTTTCTAATAAAAAAAGAATCATCAATATCGGTTCACCCAATCAAAAGTTCTGAGGTAACAAACATAAAAAAAATTCTAAAAAAATACCGTCGAATTGATAACCTCCTCCTTTTTGAAGTCGTTTAAAAAAGCGCTCTTAGATTTTTCGTTGATATTTTTTGCTTTAAATGTTTTTCGATAATCCTGTTTTTATTTTTAAAAATAAAATTGGGCATTCGATGTGGCCCCTGCATGCAAAATGCATACTTTCCCGGATTTACTGCTATTCGGACAAAACTTTTTGGCTTTAACATTTGTATGAGATTCCAGCAGGTAATTTATTATCGCTTCCAAAGCTTTTTTCCCAATTTTAGTGAAATTCTGGAACATTTTTTTTGGTTGTAATATACACTATGGAAAGTATATTTATAATTCCTTTGAATCTTAATACATAAAACGAAGTCGGGTTAGTTACACCATATATAACTCGAGAACGGCTGGACCGATTTTTATGATATTTGATTTGTTGGATTTGTCTCCGCCCGAATAGCTGAATAGTTATTAAAACATCGGGAAAATTCACGAAAAAAAAACTTATAAATACAATTATTTTTATTGTACATTTTGAATGGCTCATCTTTTGCAAGAGCTGCAGGAATATTGTGATAAGTATAATATTGAGTAGTGAGCGAATTCCAAAAATTCAAAAAATTCAAAAACGTCAAATGCCAAATGTCAAATGCGCTGATTGTTTTGCTTTTATTCTTAAACATATAATGCTGCCCCACTTTCTTACACACTAAATGTCAACAGTCGAAAATGGGACAAACGATTAAAAAAATTCCTCCTCCAAATAAAAAATACGCCATCTCTGATAATGATAAAAATTAAACACGGGCAGTTGCGCATAAGTAATTGCTTCATTGTGCAATTTTTAACTTATTAAAAAAACTGAATTTAAATCATCTAATAAGTTAACACAATAGTTATTGATTCTGAAGCTGTACGTAGATCGCCGGGTCAGCTAGTTGTTTATATAATAATGTTATCCTTATCAATTCCTGTCAATATTTGTTTGAATACGGAACTCTGTCTTCATATAATATTAATCAAAATATAGTACTTGCTGTAGGTTTTATGTATTGAATTCGTGGAAAAATACTCATGTTTTTTCATAATATCTGGTCAAAGCAGTATCCAATTTTTTTTTTCCAGAATTCAAATTTTAAAATTAAATTTCAGAGGTTTACATTCATAGGCTGTCGATAAAATAGGGTTATGATCTATCTATAGTTACTGAAAGTATCATCTGGTTAGAGATAATATACAATTTGTGGAATTTTTTTTTTCCAAACGTTTGTGGCTTTACCCTTTGAGGGGTTCTTGGCCAGTATTTAAATTATAAATTAAATGTAAATTCCTACACTAACTTTACTTCAAATGATAAATTTCATAATTGCATAAAATGTTAATACCCTTCCGTACTCTTAACAAACTTAATTGCGTCTTATTTAAATTTAAAATCCATTACATATAAAATGAATTATGAATATTAAAAAATCTCAATGATTTTAAAACTAACATATCGTATACTAGCTGGTTCCCGGCATGCGTTGCAATTCTATATTCAAAGAAATACATTGTTTCTCCCTGAATCATCTTTCCCGTAAGTCCATTAAAATCCAGTCAGTAGTTTTGCGTGAAAGAGTAACAAAACCACACATACATCCATACAAACTTTCGCGTTTATAATATTAGTAAGATAGTAAGATTATAATAAAATAAATATAAAACTTATTTCCCCTATAATCTTAATTTTTTTAACCGTAACCGGTTTCAGCCAGTTTTAGCCGACCATCTTCAGACTGGTACAAATAATTCATAACTCACGGTTTATATTCACGCAAGTGAAAACATGGCTAGACTCTAATACACTTACACTAAACATATCGAAAACAAAATTTACAACGTACAGCATAACAAACAAGGGACAGCCAAAGAACAATACAAACACCATAAAAATACACGAATGCATAAACACCAACATCTGCGATTGCCCTCCTCTAGAAAAAACAGAACAAATAAAATATCTAGGAATCATAATTGACCATAATCTTAGATGGACACATCATATCAAACAAATCACAAATAAACTCCTCAGAACAATACACAATTTCCTAAACATAAGAAATATATATAAAATAAAACAAATGAAAAAAATATATTTTGCACTTTGTCAATCAATAATAGAATATGGAATAATTGCTTGGGGAGGAGCAACAAACGCAGCTATCGATCAAATAGAAATAGCCCAGAAAACGATCTTAAAGGTAATACTTAAAAAACACAGACTAACCGACACAGACCAAATATTTAAAAGTTGTGACGTACTAGACATACGCCAATTATATGTGAAAACACTACTAAACTACATTTTCGACCAAAAAAACAAACTCCAACAAACACAAAATATCACTAATAGACCGGTTAGACAAGCGAATAAAGAAAACATAAAAACTCCGATGGTAAACACCACCTTTGGACAAAGACACCATAAATACCTTGCTATTAAAGCATTCAACAGTCTTTCACTTGAAACAAAAATTGAGGAAAACAAAAAAAAATTCAGACACAAAATAAAAAAATGGATTAAAGAACAAAAAAGACAACATTACCAAAAAATCTTAACATAAAAGAATAAAACATATGCACTCAACACACAAAATAAAAAAATGGATTAAAGAACAAAAAAGACAACATTACCAAAAAATTTTAACATAAAAGAATAAAACATATGCACTCAACACACAAAACCAATATAAAATACGCAACACTCACAAACACACAAATCATTAATATATGACGATTTTCATTTAATTTTATTTTTTTAGTTTGTTAATTTTATTTTAATTATAAATCTGTATTTTAGTTTAAATTTATCTTTATTTTAAATGTTTTTACTGATCATGTATAAATTCTATATTGTAAAACGGGGGCCTCAGCACGGGTACACAACCCAGTGAGGCCAACATTACTGGACTATATGTAATATGAAAAATTGTAAAATAATGTATCAACAATAAAAAATAAAAAAAATATATATATTATACAAATATGGGGAAGGGGGAAAGGGGTGGTCTACAAGGATTTTATTCAAATATATGCGTTTTCTTACACTTGTTACTAACTTACATTTTGTTGCTTCTTACAATATTTTGCATTATTGAAATTTAATATTATCACGCTGTGAATCCTCTTATTTCAAAATTATATTCTTGCATCCTTTGTTGGTTATGGGTAAATATTTTTTAACCACTGGAGCGATTTAGATTTATATTTGGATCTCTTTATTTTTAAGCGATTAATATCGGTCCAAATCTGAACCACATTTAACAAACCTACACATATGAGATAAACGGTGAAATCTAGTGTGATTTATTAGTTTTAAATCACAGTAAGCAGTTTATATGTTTCCATGTTAATATTTTGAGGAATGATATTAATTCAATCGAATGGCCAAATCAAAAACTGAACACCAATCGCTCGAGTGGATATGTACTCTAAATAGTTAGATAAATGTATGCATATAAAAAATGGGTTTTTAGGTGTATTTATTTAATTATTATAAGCAATAATTATTAGCCTGAAACACTCATCTACATTGAAAAAATCTCCCAAAAAAAATACATGCCGCCGACGGGACTCGAACCCGCGTCCTTCTGATATCCGGTCAAGTGCTCTACCGTTAAGCTACGTCGACTTATCTCCTACTCGCCAATAATTCAATATATACTAGAGTTTCATTCAACAATTACTGCTTACATATAACAAGTGCTATGCATAAAAAAATCTTTTCCTAAACATTATTTTATCAATCAAATATAATAAATAGTATTTATTTAAGTTCTCCGAAGGGTTTCTTAAAACATTTATTTCAGGTATTTCTAAATTATTTTTTTATTTTTAGCACAATGAAAATATTTTTTACATAACAAACGAATATTGCTATTTATCTAGTGAGGCAGGTTACGTAAATATATGAACCATGGTCAATATCATAAAACGTCCTGGTTGCCGACATAAAAAAAATATACGAAAGAGAACTTTAAACCGTAGCCAGATAACCCTTAGTAAGATAGCAAAATAATGAAACTGAAACCCAGGAGCTGCACGGCAAGTTTAGAATCTTTCTCGGACTAATCTCACTGTTTCGGCGTCATTGATTTGCATTTTTAATAGTAGAGTTGGCCCCTTATCTCGGCGAACGCCGGCTGAATGCTAAATAAGCCGAGACTGCACATAACCCGTAGTTTCGAAGAGGCTTCTTTAGCAAAGTGTTTACGTGGTCCACTGCCTGCTCCATAAATGATGAGAGACGAATAATTGGAAGCATTCTCCATCTCTGGAGGTGATATTTTATTTACAGAATTCTCGATGGCTCGGACTTTGGGGAAGACACGTAAGCCTTTGTAGGCCGGTTTGTTGGGAAGCCAGCAGCAATAATGCACGCTGCCCTCGCTTATTCCTAAAGTTTTTCACTAAATCACAACATTAAGAATAATTGATAATGTTCGAGACTATTGGGTGCTGTTAAGACGTGTTTTGTATGGGTCTGCTGGTGATTTATGTCAAGTGAGTAAAGTTAAAGCTTGATTATTTAAGAAGCTTTTCACTGCTATGGTAATCTTTAGCCAAAAAAAGAGACTGCGCGCGCATATACATTTACAATACATACACCAATGCCTACAATGAACTAATGTTTCTTAAAAGCATTTATTTAAACCTTGTTTTGTGGTCAACAAACTTAATAAAAAAATTGTAAAAGTCAAAAGGTCATAAGTGCCATATTTTAAATTTGTTATTTGAGCATGTTTGTACATAAGGAGTAAATATTAAGTTTTATAGGATCATTTTTTTGAAATAACTACTTGCCATTGTATTGGAACATTCATTGCCATTTCTCATATATACATATTATAGATAAGCAACAAAAATATAATAACTCCCAATCTAATGATTTTTGAAGTAAGCTGGTGTACCTAGTGAGAGCGTTACGAACAGTGTAATCGGGCGAGGCGAACGAAAGTTGAGAGGGAGATATGAGTTAGTGAACAGAGAAATAGAGAGAGTTACGTTTCGTATATTACTGTAGGGGCAAGAGAGAGAGGTGCGAGCACACATTTTCTTTCTCTCTTCCTCTCATAGCCAGTTACGTTTTGTATATCTTAAGACACAGTGGAGGCCTATTGTCTGTATCACACTGTAGGAGCAAGAGAGAGAGCAGTGCGCGCGCACATTTTATTTCTCTCTCCTTTTATAAGTAAGCGAAGTTTTACTTCAGTCGCGTGGTCTAAAGCACACTCGTTTTTTTTTAAAATTATAATTTTCAATATTAGATACATAGTAAATAAATAATTTCTTATGAACTATTGTGTTTTTGTGCCGACTAACATAACATCATCACATCATCATCAGAAAACGATAAAAATTACGTAAAAATACAAAAGATTTACATGATAAAGCCGCTTAGGGAGGAGTGCTATTTACCTGCAAATATATAATGAAATTCTTAATGTTATCAACTCAGTCCGAGACTTAGAACCGTAGACCACTCGGGTACAGTGGGTAGGCGTTTCGTTTGTTGTAGGTAGTACCTACTTGTAATAATACCATGTTTAGAGAGCTAATAACAACATCATATTAAACGTATAACATCTTAGCTTCCTGAAGTAAATAATCCTTGCTTCTATTTGCAGCATGAAGAGTATCCCAGCTTTATTTCCATTCTAAATGAACGGAACAAACTTTTTTATTTGTAATAAAATAAAATACTGTTTTGTTTAAAACCACGAGTTTTATTATTTTTTTGAACCGACCGGTTTCGCTTTACTCAAGCATCATCAGGGTACAAATTAATACTAAACAATAAGTCATAATGTGTGCTTATATAAAACAAAATATAGAGGGAGACAAAATTTAGAGAGAGACAAAATATAGAGGGAGACAACATGATACACATATAACAAACACATCTACGGCCATAAAATACATTAACCTAAGTTCGCAAGTAATGGAAAAAACCGAAAGATAATTATGTGACTAATGGGTTACAGTAATAAATTTGGAGGAACAAAGCATCAACTGACATAGTGGTAAGGAGCACTGGGAATTTTTTTATTAAGGGTTTATTGGAAACAGACCTAATATTGGACTACTTGATATGTCTAATTGATTATTAAGTATATGACTTTTGGTTTTTACAGCTTTTTTAATTTCTAGTGCCTCTAAATTGTTAAGTCTGTTACCATGTCCGTTTTTATGTAAGATTTTAGCACCGGTGCTATGACAAAACGTATGATCTTTATCGATCAAATGGTTGGCGAATTCTGAAAAACCGTTATTATTGAGGCAACGAAGATGCTCCTTTATCCTAATATTAACATTACGTGTTGTCTTACCGATATAAAAAGCCGAACAATTATTACAATTTAATTTATATATTCCCGAATGACTTAATTTATTGTCATTATCTTTAGAATTAATTAGAAATTTACCTAGATTGTTATTCGTATAAAAGGCAGGTCTGACTTCAGAAGGAAGGTTTTTAACACTTAAAGTAGAAAAATTATTAATGAATAAAATTCGCCGCCATTGATAATTAATATTATTATCATTGATTTGAGGACAAGGACTAGCGAATAAGAATTGATTAATGGCTATTTGTTTTAGTTTTTTATTTAAAATTAAATCAATAAAATATGGTTCATAGCCATTATTTACCGCTATTTTTTTTAATTAATTTAAGTTCATTAGCAAAATTAGTATCGGACATTGGAATTGTGACTAAACGATGAACCATTGAATGGAATGCGGAGTGCTTATGTGAAATCGGGTGATTAGAGGTGCTGTGTATTACAATGTCAGTATAGGAGGGTTTACGAAATATGTTAAAATCAATTTTGTTATTAATGATGGATAAGGTAAGGTCTAAAAAATTTAAGGTTGAGTTTTTGCCTATCTATAATGTGAATTTAATCTGATTATGAAAAGAGTTTATAAGATTGAGGAAGGAATTCAGTTGACGCTCAGTCCCTGTCCATATACAAAACACATCATCAACGTATCTTTTCCTTGTGAAAAGATTTTATCAAAAGCATTTTTAACATTCTAAACTTAAGCATTTAAAATATATATACATATTATACATATAGTTAATACAAGTCATAATTATGTAAGCAATTGGAATATCAAATGTAGACTTGCTTAAAAAATAAAAATATTTACGAGTATGTTCCTTGCAGAATATTCTTTTCTGGATTTTTCAAAATAATAATAATTGAAAATAGATAAACTAAAACTACGGCTTAGTTGTAGAGCAATCTTTTATGAACGCCTCGGAAACGACTGAAAATGTGTCCCGAACAAAAGCTGTCGTACTTTGCCAGCATTTGATTACAAAAAAAAACACAAAATCTGTCTTTATTTTAATAACTTTGCAACTATACACATCAATATAATATATAATTGAGGAAAAAGATAGAAAATAAAATACTAAAATTTGGCATGCGGGTATGGGTACCGTCGCCCCAGGAACCAATTATTAGATAACCAATCCCTCTACCATAAGTCACCCCAAGTGGTTTTCTACGTTTGATAACTTGGCAGAGGTGCCCGGGTGCATGGGGTGAGTTTTATTTTATTTTTATTTTATTTTATTTAGAAAACCAACAGTTATAATAATAAATATTGTTTGATGAAATATATGTAAACATTTAACCAATTTTGTACGGGTCTTGGTGGTGGATGGCCGAATTGGGAGAGATTGATTGAGGGAGACCTTTTGACCTCTCAAGCAGAAATCTTTTGGAAAATCGCCTTACACCGCATTGCGAGGGATAAATTCATGGGTACGTCCCTCCTGGACCCACTGACCCTCAGATTCTTACCACCCTTCATACCTTTTCCTTCCCAGAACTTAAGGTCCTTTCCTTTAAAAAGATCTTCCACACAGCATTCCAAAGATGACATTAAAAATATATACTAATACATCTAAAAAAAATATGAACAAGAACAAGAAACATGAAAATAAAAAAAATGTAACGGTCGCAACTGGGAATCGAACCCAGGATCTCTTGTCGCAACTGTTGACCACCGCGTTTCCAACGCGAGTTGGTTTACCAACTCGCGTTGGAAACGCGGTGGTTAACCAACTCGCGTTGAAAACGTTGAGTTAGTTAACCTAGATAGCTAACGTTCAGGCGTATCCCATTAAGCTAACCATCCGTCGGGTAAACGACGAAAACCAAAAAATTGAATGACGGGTATTTTAAAAAGTAATTTTATTTGTCCAAGAGATCCTGGGATCGATTCCCGATTCATGATTTTCATGTGACTTTCACATTGTGTTTTTCATATTTCGTTGAGATGATAGTATTATATTATTCTTCAATAGTAATTAAATTTTATTATCTAAATTCTAATATCTACGGTTGTAGCGAAATCCGGTCGCCATAAGTATACCAAATAAAAGTGGTGTTTACAAATTGTTTTATTTTTAATAAATTCTATTTGTTGATTAGTTGTTAAATTGATGGATGAATGGAAAACAATCTCAACCGATACTTGAAAAGTGCGGTCATAATCAAAGCGCAGACTAGCGTAATTTCCGTTTCATATCTCAACCAATAGGAGCCTTTAAAAGTGACATCATAATCAATGCAGCTAATGAGCGCAGTTGATGCGTCGTAGGTGCAGTAATCGTCATTTCCGTTTCATCCGAAATCCAAATCAAGTTTAAATTTAAAAAAATTGATGTGATTTTATTTATATGGGTAGTATAACGTTAAAATCGTACGTAAGAAAGAGATAACAATATTTTAATGGTTAGTTGTTTTAAATAGATAATTGAAGTATTTTATTAAATTATTCAAATAAACATTTTGTTGGAACTCTTGAATTTTGCGTATTTGTAAGGGGTTCACATAATTAAAATACGTGTTATATTCATTTCACATCTTTAAAGTCATTAAAATGGCAGTCTTGAATTTCAGACAACGTAATTAATTAGTACGTAATGAGAGACAACCCAATTCGTTTGTATTAAATAAAAGACTAAACTTCTCAGTGAAATGCTCCTTCAGACTTTCAGACTCGTTTAGGAAATGCCAGAAAATTAATTAAAAACAAAAAAAATACAATGAAATTTAGACATGGTCTAAAATTTTGAATTTCTCAGTTCCCTCGAAAGCAAATATAATGTTAATTGCTTCCACAGTCTAGGATTTTGCAGTATATTTTACTAAGGAACAAGTTAAAAAATGTTAATTCGACAACTAAGAATAATTATTGTTGAGCTTCCTCTAAAGGAACTTTCGTCGAGCAACTTTTTATATCTTAATTTTGCTCTCCAGTAAGCGTAACAGGATCATTACCATAAAAGGTAGAGGCATTGTTAAACCTTCGGTTAATAATACTTTTGCGACGCAAGAGTTTATATTCTGGTAGGTGAATTTATTGAGGTTAAAAAAAATTGTCTACCGTGTCTTAGGTTCACTTTGGAGAAATTTTTAGCTTCTGGAATAATCTATATCTGCTATATTAGCGTTTCGATGATGCAAAGCTTTAAATAAACTTGCATTCTTTTATTTTAGAGCTCGTTCTTTCTTCAAAATATTTTTTTTCTAAATGATTATTGAAAATGCTTTAAAAAAAATTTCTAACAGAATTCTTATATTTGTTCCGCCATAGAAAGAATCAAATAAATTTGCGTTTTTTTAATATTTTTTTTATTCTCTTAACTGTAACAGCATATTTTGTTTAATAATGTGAGCCTCTTATTATTTTACTAGAAAATTTGTAAATGTAGCAAACATTTACATGAAATTCCTTTATTGATAAGGAAAAATAATAAAAAAACGAAATATTTTTAAAATAATGTAAGTCAGAAAACAAAATACCAATTACAAAAAAAAAATTGTATCTTAACAGTTCTGGAAGATAATATTTATGTGTTGTGAAATATTAAACTGTAATACGGTGAAATTATATGATTTTGACTAGTGCTCTTTTTATCAAGCAAAGCAGATGTTGTATTATTCAAAGAATTCTTCTTTGAATAATATAATAAATTCACATGGAAAAAATTTCGCCGAAAAACCTTTACCAAAGCACTGTAAAATTATTCAGTCAGCGGGTTGGGAAAACATGTTCCTTGTCATTTTGAATTTATTTATTTTTCATAGAGAGATACATAAATACACCCACGGAGAATTCCATAAATAAAAATCAATTGATTTACCGGTGCAAAAACGCGGAAAAATTTCCGAGATTTTGGCATCTCATTTCCATGAACTTGATTAAAGGTTATTTTATAGTGGATAATGGATATTTTTTCCTATTTCCTGATCACTTTTTTTATTTTGAATGTTAATACAAATCTACCCTTCAATATTTTTATCAATATTAAAGGTTGTTATTATGTTATTAACTATCCGTGGAACTTATTTGTACAATAATGATGCATTCGTTAGCTCAAAATGCGAAGTAAAAAAAAAACAATGAAAATATTATCACATAATGAGAAAATTAGTGTTTATTTACAGATGTTTTAAAAAACTATATTTTACTTACATGTTTAGTCTCTGTTAATGCACACAAATGAACTTTGGAAAGAAGAAAACTTAACATGGAATATGTCCGTTAAAGTTCGTCTTATTTTTCACACGATTGAACCTTTTTCAATGTAAACTGACCCGAGCGAAAAGATTCTATCATCCAATCAATTGCACAGTGTTTGGCAGGTAACAAGATATGTCTTACTCGCGGAACAAAAGCTAAAAGCTCCCGGTGTGTCGAGCTTTCGTAGTGTGCGGTGCGGTCGTCCTTGTTCGGCGACGCTTCCCGACTGACTAGTGACTAGTATACGGTGTACGGTGTTCGGCTCCGCGGAAGGCTGTGCGGCCATAAATAAGGCTCCGACGCAACTTTTCCACCCTATCTGCTGGCTTCCGTTGGCGCCAAAACAAGAAACGTCGGGTAGTTTCCTAGCCGGTCGCGCTATGTTAGAGCGATTTATATTTAGACGTATAAAATTTCTCGGCTTTTTGCTACAAATATGACATGATTCCATTTGATTCTTATTCTCGCTCCCTCAATATTAATAAATTGAACATGCGAGTTGCGAGTTCCTGCAAGAAAAAGAAAGTTGATATATTTGGCAATCAATTTGTCAACCCCATAAACCAGTATAATTAGTATGTATGAGTCTTATTTTATGTAATAGGTATTTGTTTCGGGTGTAATTCGATTTGTTAAAATATTTACATAATTTTTTTTTCTGTTTTTTGGTTTTCGTTTTTTTCATTTCGATGTTTTCTATTATTGGTCCTTTGTCTATAAATAACTATCATGTATGTGAAACATACTTGTACGTCTATACTTGTGCCGTGAATTCTAAATTAATTGTGAAGCATTTACGATAAAATACGTCTAGGATTTTTTAATTCTTATTCTGCAGTTTCCTCTGCTGTTAGAAGTTGATTATCGTCAGGGCAATCCTCACTTTACAGGCTCCATCGTGGAATTACTGCCAAATCAGCGGCGTATAATTTAAAGCCATAAGGTACAATGTCTTCAATACATCTTCTCTTGTTATATAGCTTTTCGCGGTGCGAAAAAGATTTTTGCGTTATTGCTTACTACGGTTATCTAATACAAATTCTTTTAGCGATAAAAGTAAAAAAAAAACTTAGAATGCAATTCACACGCGGTATAAGTGAAACCACCTTCAGAAAAATAAACTTCGAGAGAAGAAAATAAGCTGGTTTAAAGCAGATTATTAGGAATAGAGTTTATTTTTTCATAATATTGTAACCAACTTAAAAAATATATTTTACATTTTATTCATCTCTTTTTAGTGTCACTCGTTTCCGTTTCATCGAGTTTCAAATCACAAAGGTGCTAAAGAAGTTTTCACTTCAAAAACTTCCAACTGGAAAATTATTATTAAAGAGTGTGCTTCTTCATATCTGAGAAAAAAATTGTAGGTATTTTATTATTACTTGTGTCGCATTTTTTCTAAACTTTATGATATCGTTAACTAAACTTTCTAAAACTTCTCGAAACTTTCATAAATTTTCTTTGACACCATCCGATTACAAACATAATATGTTTATCTGTTTCTCCAAAGAAAAGCTACGCAATAAATTACGTCAAAGACTTTATCTCTTACTTAGAGAAACAATTACTTAGATTACTTTAAAGAACTGCGCAGTTTTTTAACGTTCGGCTTAAAAATGGAGTCTTACGCGATATAACCATATTAGCATATTCTGTCTGTTCCAGACTGAAATATCCAGACTTAAAATGTTATTTAATCCAATACAGAGGCAATAACTTTTTCGATCTACATTTTAAGGGAGTAAACGATGCAAAATTATTGAACTTTGCTTCTGTTATTCAGATAATTGAAAGTAGATAGAAAAGCGTTATCGTAATTAAGAAAAAAAATTATACGGATGAATGGAACACTAATTATATGGATGAATGGAAAAATCGAAAAATACCGTCGCGTCAGCGAAGTTGACAACATTCATGTTAAATGTTAATGTTGTTTCCATTTGTTTCATAGTTATTAATTATGAGTACATAGACCCTAAATGAGTTAAAATACATTTATTTATTTATTATTTATGCAGTAAAAATTACAAAATAATAGTATTTCAAAATAACTGTAAATATCAAAAATGTGTTCAAGTATTATTATGTCTTATGCGTCTAATTTAGTTCCCAGCTATGCATATTGCCCGTTCTAAGGGAAAAAAATTTTTTTGTGTAGATTAAATATATACCTACTAAGTTTTTACTGATTGTGCCACTAATAGTTAACAATGTAATTTTTTTAGTTTTAAGTGACATTATTTAATAATTTTTCAGACTCAATCCTACCCAAGCCAATCAATCATTATTAGTTTTTATTGAACATGTTTTGTTTTGCATGTTTTAGTATTTAATTCTGGGGGGATTTTGTTATACAATTTCGGTCCCAAATATGTATATGTCTTTTGAAACCTTGCCATATTGCTCCCTGGGACCACGAGATCCTTTTTGGTACGACTTCTTGGGAAATATTTGTGATCAATTTTATTAAGATTTTCTTGATGTTTTTGTACGTGGATAATAACCCTTTTTATGAAATTTTGACGAACATCATGTACATTAATTTTTTTGTAGAGGTGATTGCTAAAAAACCTATAGGGTTTACGCAGAATGACTCTAATTATGGATTTCTTTGCCATCACTTGTGGATCTAAAATTGTTCTACTTGACGCTCCCAATTAAAATACAGATTTTTATCAATAACACTTGAAAATAATTAATAATACAATTGATCCCATTTTTCTTTTCCACTGTTCCTTAAATATTAAAATTTCCATAAGTAATGGCGCAATAAAACAAAAAAATCGAATGCGGTTCGCACGCGGTAGAAGTGAAACTTTACCAAAAAACAATCTCAACCAATAGGAGCCTTTAAAAGTTTGGTCATAATCTAACGTCATTTCCGTTTCATATCTCAACCAATATAATCAAAGCTGTCAATGGGCGCAGTTAGATGCTTTGCAAGTGCTGTGATGCGTCATTTTCGTTTCATCTGAACTCAAAATCACATCGAGTCTAATGAAGTCTCAGTTCAATAAAAAGATTAGGGCTTAATTTAAAAAAATTTGATCATTTTCCATAATTTTCTAAAAAATGTGTAAACCTTTCTTCAAAGACGAACGTTCTAGCCTCAATCTAACACTAAAAATCGAATTTTAACTTATATTTTTTTCTAATGGATCAATTGACACGATAAAAAAATAAGAACATCGATATTTAGAAGTAGGGAGTAACAGTAAAAAGGCAGGCACAATGGCACGTGCCTTTTCCCAGCAACTAACACAAATGATTATCGTGTTGTTTTTAGACTCACAATTAGTTTTTGCTAAAGATCAATTTGAATTTTATATCAGTACTAGCAGGCTCCCGACATGCGTTGCAATGGCATTAAAAGAAATAAATATTCAAAGAAATAAATTGTTTCTCCCTGCATTTCCTTTCCAATGCGTTCCCGTTCCCCTCCCGCATCCCTTACCCTCCAGCGTTCCCCTTCCACCTTCCACGCCCACCCTCTCGACTCTCCGGCTTCCCTGTCATACCAACCCCCTTCTCGCGTTCCATATATTCAGTCCCAGTACATTCAGTTTTCAAACAGCTTGCGTGCCACCTATTACAATTTTTTTATTCAAATTTTCATTTTCATATATTTCAAATATTCATTTTTGTATATTATAAGAACAATCAATCAAATTTGGTACCTAACATAGGTACCTATTTAAAATATGTATAATTTAAAAAAAATCTTTTGTTCAAGGAAAATTCATTTGTTACAAAAGAAAAACAGCTGCCTACTAATATTCACATTCATCAAACGCGCGAACTGTCGAACGTGCGAAGTTAAAAAAGTCGTTAAGTTTTCTGAAATTATCCAATTTTCTTAATTTTTCTTTCCGTAAGAACCTTCTACAAAGTATTAGAAAACTTTAAAAATATATGAATGAAATAGGCAAAGTCGTTCTGAAGTTATGGCGTGATCAAGGAAAACAGGGATTTATTTATAAATATATTGGTATACTGGAAGCACATTATAATTACAAAATGTGGATATTAAGTTCATCAAGTAATTCTATAGCCATTTCATTCATCAGTAGAACAATGGTGGTCTTTCACCAGGTCAATACCAAATTTATTGTCTTTTTTACATCTGAAAAGATGTTTTATATACCAAATTGCGGAAATAAATTAAAACAAAATGAATAATTCTATTTGAATTATTAGATCACTTAATCGAGACCATTGTCGAATCTTTCAGACGACTTCAAGTTTACAAAAAAATGACCTCATCTTGTGAAAAGATGACCTCTGTGTCATTTCGACCCCAACGAGTCCATTGTCCCTAATAATTTATTCGCTTAGTAAAACGTACACAGTAAATTATTCTATTGGAAATCCATGCTTGTAAAACTGATTCTCTTTTTCTTAAGGTGTAGATTATCATGGATTTAAATATTTTATTATCTAATTTACCTAAGCTTAGATATTTGAAATAGGGCGAAAAGCTTTAAATTTTTAAACGAATCTATTTATTTATTATTGAAGAAGATGATCATACTAATAATCTAAACGAAAATATAAATATAAAGGTAATAAAAAGTAAATAAAATAAAATAAATAAATAATATATAAATAAAAAGGTAAAGCTCGCAACTGGGACTCTAATCCGGGATCTTTCACCTTACCGCGGCAAACGCCTCAACCAACTTGACCATTAAGACCTCTTATTTTTAAGTAATTTTTATCAAACTCATTTCTTAATTACAGAATTAACAACATTATCTTCGACAATTTTTTTTAAGTGAAAACTTCTTTAGTACCGTTGTGATTTGAAACTCGAATGACACTAAAACATGATAAACACATACATCTAAACGGCCTGCAAGAGAATGAGGTAGCAAATAAAATATGTATTTATTTCACGAGTACTCGGTTCCAATATAACACGATAAATCCACGGTCCCACGCAAGTCACCTTTAGTCTAGTGGTATAAAGCGCCTGACGAACCTTAGGGTCCAGATGTTCATCGGATCAAGAATCGAATCTTACCAAATCCAAAAAAAAAAAAAAAAAAATATATATATTTATTTTTGGAAAATCAATATCCAATCTTCAAAGCACTCCAAAATGAACAGATAAAGAAAACACAAAATATTCTATATATACTGACTCCGAAGAAGAAAAATAAGATTACCAAATGTACAGGAAGAGGTCCACTGGAATTCGACGACGAAAATATGTAAAAAATCATCCTTCACATTGATAAAAAAAGGTGCTTCGTAGTATTCCCACTCTTGTCTACTTTAGTGTTTTGAAGGTTTCACCTATACCGCATGTGAATTAAACATTCTAATTCTTTTCTCATATTTTTTATTATAATTTTCGAAGAACTAGTTTGTAACCTAGATAATGTTTCGAATAAACATTTCTGATTTTATTTATATGGGACACCTATCGACCTTTTTCTGAAAGTCTAACTTAATGTTCAATTTGTAATTAGACTTACTGTAAATTGAACATTTAAGAGCGTTTGACCAGCTAGCTGCCGAAAATCGGGCGGTTCTAATTAGAAAGATTAATTATTCTCCATACCTGCTTTTTAAGATTATAACTCAATATCGATTTTATTTCATTCCAAATTTGCTTTAAAATGCTGAAAGGCGTGTTGATAAAACTATTAAAATTAAGTGCTTTTTGTAATTATTTTTTGATCATAAGTATTTTTTAATTTTTAATAATGTCTGAACAAAACAAGAATGTAAAAAAAAACTGAAATATATAAGTCTGTAAGTGCGTAAATAAATACACAAAACCGACCAATTTTCGTCAAGAAACACATTTATAAATATATATTTTTATGATTTTATTTAAACTTAAATAAAAATTCTGTAACATACGCTTACCAGATAATGCATTGATTTATTTTACTGCATGATTATATGATTTGAAATGGGTGTTGTATAATACAAAAATCTGTTTGGAAAATTTAACAAATCTGCCAACGACCTATGGTATAACCTTATCATCCTAAAAATTAACATTTTTTCTCAAAATTTAAAACATACGTTTACTAGATAAAAGAACAATCTTTCGAAACCAATTAAAAAAAAATTTTGGAAAAGAGTCAATACGTCTAAACATCGATTTAAAAATGACATATTTCTGGTTTTATCTGGTTATACGCTCTCAATAACATGTGAATGGGGATAACCTTCAAAAGTTTTAAAAGTGGGTTATTCTAATAAAAATTGTATTATTTATTATTCGTCACGTCTCAATAATACTATTATTCACCAATTTCTAAAAGTACAAATCAAGTTTTGGCTGTAGTTTTTTTTTATGTATTTCCGGACCAGAGGTGGCTGACAAATTTAACAGTGGGGAGCACTTGACTTTTGTTCTGGGTCAGCAGATTAGTTGTGTACCATTAGGGTATCTGCGGGCATTGACTACGATGGACTAATAAAAATTGTTATATGAGTTCTGACTAATATTATTATGATACCTAAAATTGTTACATGTGCACAGTGATTAAATCATAAACACATACATATTGGACTATTTTGATAGATAAAAGACAAAAAATATTCACCTCCAAACGTTTGGTAAAAAAGTCGGAAATGGCAGAAAAAGTTCTTTGACATTTCAATGGCTTTCCACGAGCAATTAATTTATATAAATTCAAAGGTTTATGCCTATAATATGATCTCGCAACTCGGCAAACAAATGTGAATGAGAAACAGGAGTATAAAAGATGAGGCAATCAACAGACTGGGGAAATGGGAAAAGTGGCACAGTCGGTGGAAATGAGATTCCCGTAGTCCTATAGCAGAAAATTTTAACTAGGCCAACTGCACCATCGTATTATTATTTTTTTATGCAGCACAAGAGTCCCAAACGCTCCGAACCGCATGGAGCCGGTGAGACTATGGCATTCGCAATTGTTGTGAGGTTGAAGGTAGTCGGGAGAGAAAGGAGATGGTAAAGAAAACTGGGAAGTATCTGGCTCTTCAGATCTGGTCACCAAACACGGCTAAAACCATTTCAAGCAATGTTTTAATTAGAAGTACGCCCAAACCATTTTAAATGGTGGTCTTACACCATGGCAATTCTGTGAATGTCTTCCATTTGGGAACGTGTCGCAAATAAACCTTATATTATTTTTAAATTATTAAATTGTGAAATAACATTATTCCATGAAATAAAATTTTCTTGCGCACGCCAGGATAAAGAACCCGCAGCCCTCGGATTGTTAGACGAGCCATGCCCCTCGATCACGGAGACGGTCAGTGGTGCGTAAAAGTAAAGTAATTAATATACAACCACTAATAAGCGAGGTGCTCCTGTTTAAATAGTTGGTGTTTTCTGCAAAATGAAAATACGAAATATTTATTTTCCTGACGATTCAAGCCATTTTTCTTACCATGATCAGTAACAAATTTCGTATTGTCCGCAACGTACTAAGTTTTATTAAAATTGGTACGCTTTTATTGAAATGGCATTCAAATATGCGGGAACCTCCATGTTATATGCCCTTTTTTCTTGCACCCAGAGGTTACTGGATCAATTATCGAGTAGAGAAAAACAAAAAAGTGTTTTAGTATCACATATAATATAAAACAGATGCGGAGGTGGCAGGATGGAAACCTTTTATGGCAGTTTGATTAAGTGGATCTGAAAAGTTAGGTGAGTACCTTTATCTTCCGAATTGATTTTTATATTTTAGCCACATAAAATTCCTTATATTGAAGGTGGCAAAGTTCCAATAGATTTCGACAGTTAGGATGCATATTTGTCGTGCTATGGAATAATCACTATAGCACATGTTGAATTCGGCAGCCACCTCTGGTCTGGAGATCCAAAATACCTAAAAAAAACCTCGACTCAGCAGAATCGGACGGTCCGTTTAATAGATTCTCCTTTCGTAACAAACGGATTGCAATCCTTAGATAACAGAATAGAGCATAATCTAGATGCTATGAATAACTGTAAATATATATATATATATATATATATATAGTTCCTAACCGCTACAAATCTTTAATTTATGTATTCGATACTGCCGCCATGGGTCGACCCACCGTGCCGTTCTTGACAATATAAAGGAGGATAGGTGTTTCTACGTAATTCGACAAAATTTACATTTATTCCGAAACATGGGAATACCTCAGTAAAGGTTCGCCTAGTGAGGTGTTCACAAAATACTACTAAGTACTTACCTATTTACTTACGGTTACGAATAATTCACATTTTTTCCTCTTTTCTAAACTTATTATCTATGTTAACCTATGTAATCATCTGTAATGTGTATGCTCAAGAATAGAAATAAAATAAATAAATAAAACAGTCACCCTGAATGCTGTCCTTGTTCTACCAGTATTTTAATGGAAGAGGTTCCGAGGAACTAGCGTCATTTATCTCCTCGGCACCGGTGTTTAAATACGTGCCCAACATATGTACACGGTTAACATTTGTCACGTGAGAACGGATCGTTTCTACGATTCGTTCTTGAGTTCAACAGCTCATCTGTGGGACGATTTGCTTCTGTGTTTCCTCTTTCCTACAACATGGGTCTCTTCAAGATTCATGTTCATTCCTTTCTCTCCTCAAAAACACCCATCCACACAGCATCTTGAAAGATGACATAAGCTCTGAGAATTATTTTCCCTGGGCCTCCTGTGTGGAGTAAATACTATATATTAAAAAAAAATCATACCAACAAAGACAATAAAGATTACATTACGATGTGCGGCACCACATAAAAATAGCATAAATCCTCTCTTTTTATGAAATAATTGTAAAAAAAAGAAAAAAATGAAATAATTGTAAAAAACCCTAAGCCCTGCACCAAAAACAGGACACGGTAAACAAAATAAATACCTACCTTAATATGTATTGAAAAAGTTGCGAGTAATTTTTTCCATCTGTAAAACTCAGAGCCGAACAGAAACCTTTGGAATATATTCCAATCGTTCGTAAAAATGAAAAATCGGCCTCCTATACTGTAAACCATTCGGGTGCCGCGAGGCGTGTAACCATACTAGAATTTCCGTTCACAATACAATGAACAAAAAATGTTCAAAAAAATACCATCCCCAACAAACTCACAACAACTCAAGTTCAAACCTCAATAAAAAATAAAAAAATATTTCGTTGATGTCAATTTCATAAAAAGGAATTACTTTGTCACTTTTTATATTACTGTTTTAATTTATTTGTGCGTTATTGATATTTCTTAATATTTACGTAGATTGATAAAAAAATATCATCCCAACAAAAAAAAAAAAAAACCATCAGTCGCCAAAAAACGTCAGCAATATGAGAAGAGTATCAAATTCATTGACGCTGTGTAAAAAGTTCCTTTTTCATAACACCTTTGTTTTGTTTGCATGTTATTGGTATTTTACTTTTTTTACGTACATACATACACGCACACACGCGTAATCGTGGCGCCATTCTGTTTTTCTCTGTCAAAACATGGATTATAAATATTTTTATATGATACTGCACAAGGGTTCCAGCCGCTCGAAGCAATTGGAACTATGGGTATTGTACGGTGGAAAGAAGAAAATAAGGCGAAGGAGTAGAGAAAAATACGGCTAGAAATATCGGGTTTTTGAGAGGTGATCACTTAACCTAACGAAAACGACATTAAGTTTCGTTATTGATTGTTTGTCTTTCAGACGGTATTGAAAGTATAAAAAATACTCTTAAATCAACGGTAAACGTCTCTTTAGAGCTTTAGTCTAAACAGCGGACCTCGGAACCAAAAAGTTTAAGTAAATCATAATTTTTAAGTAGGTATTTAAATACACACCTGCTTAATTTCAACGATATAATATATTTTATGTGACATTTTATTACCCGGCGTGAGTTGAAATGCCACTCAAAGAAATAAGTGTTTTTATTATGTTTATTAAATTTCTTTTGGACACAATACTTTTTGTTTTTCCGCCTGGTGCGTACACAAATACACACACAGCTGTGCGTATGAGAAGCATGGATTTTCTCTGCTATGTACCCTTGCAGTCTCTCCCTTTGCCTCTCCCTTTCCACGAACCCTCCGTCACCCTAACCCTGCGTATCCTTTCCCATTCGTCCCCTTTTCCGAATCGGTTCCCCTCCCCCGTCCCCTTTCTCTCCCACGTAGCCGGAGTTCCCCTCCACTCCCGTCTCGCGTTTCTCTTTCATCCTCCCCGCCTTCCCCACCTTTCCCTCCCTCGTACTATCTTGTGCAAACCTCCCTCCAGTACCCTCCTCCCTTCTTCTCCTCACTTTCTGATTCCTATCGCCCTCCCTTCTTCCCTGCCGCAACTAAATGAATTACACCCATTGTTCACCTCCTATTGTAATTTTTTTAATAAAAAAATCATAAAACAAGAGCTCACCATTATAAATAGAAATCATCTCTGGCGTGCGCACAACAATTCACGAAATTTTCACTGCAATCGGCTTCATGGTTTAGGAACGCATACGGGACAAAAAAAGAAACATTAATTTTATATACAAAGATAAGGAATTGTACCATGTGTTCAAAGAAACCTTTTTCAAATTTTCTACATGAAAGTAGGAACCATAACATTAAAAAAATGTGAATAAGAAAGTCCAAATAAATACAACGATTTCACATTAGTAAGAAGAATCTTTACCATTAAAATGGCAACTACATCGAACTTCAAACGGAACGTACAAACAAATTTACAGGCGTCGAAAAATAGTCTAGTTAAAGCTGATTATTTCGTTTATGTGCATGATAAAACCCACACATTTTCATAGCAATTTTATTTACCCATTTCGGGTTTTGATCCCACGACCTTTTGAACTAAAGCCAAATGTTTCACCTCTGCCACAGAGGTCGTCAATTATGATAAGATTTACCTACACAATTTTCTTACATTTTAATTCTTGATTTGAATTGCTCTTTCGTACCATGCATTAAATTTCAAGTATGTGATTAATGTATTGCTGTTTTTCATCTTTTTCGTGATATTTATTAAAAATATATATACATATAAATAATTATTTTTCCTATTCTGCATCACAATGTTGGTAGGTATGTTATATGTGTATTTGTGTATGTTGTTGGTACGCTAACGCGTTTATGATTATTTTATTTGTAGTTGCAACTAATCTGCGGAACTTATCTCCTGCTGACAAGCTACTTGCAGTAGCAAGAAATTCCAATTGTATGCAATTTTTTATACAATAATAATCAAAAAAAGCCCTTTAGAAAAGCTGGGAAGATAAATGTTGTTTCATAAAGATCTCTTCGGACTTGTAGAATTGGGTAAAAAATAAAAATGTTAACAAAATTCTTAGTATAAACCTTAAATAATTTTTGTTGTAGGTACAATTTTGTTTCAATGTTTTTTTGGCTTCATTGCATACCAACCCAAATAATATTACAAATTTATGTGAATACCATTGTTTGTCTCTTTGAATGTTTTCCAATAGCTGATTTTCCGCAAAATTCGCTCAAATAAAGTTCAATCTTGAGATAATTTGTGCCGATATGAAAAACTGATTCAGTTGCAAAATCAGAGATGGCGTTTGGTGTTATATGAATTATTATCATTTAAATGGGCTCACGGATAATAAATTATTATTCGCAAATTCCTCAAATTAACATATTATAAGATGTTAATAATCGAGATTAATAAATTTTAAGGTCAATATAAACATTGGCTAATTCATGGGATGAGGGCGTTGCCATGGAGATTTCCAAGTAAAGAAAGTTTTCCACTTTTCTTAATAGTTTACATATATTATGACAGACATATTTAAAAAAAATTTAACTTTATGAGTAAAAACTCAAATAATGATATTTAATTAAATGAAGACAATATTAGCGAAACTCAATCAAAATCTGAAGACAAAAAAATCAGAAAAAGATATTAAAAAAGATATAACCCGGATACCTTAGCATTCATGGTCAACTGCTCTACCGATTGAGCTATGTAACCGCTATTGGTTATTGGTTCCATAGCCCAATCGGTAGAGCAGTTGGCCATGAATGCTAAGGTATCTGGGTTCGAGTCCCAATGGAACCAATATCTTTTTCTGATTTTTCTGTCTTCAGATTTTTATTGAGTTTCGCTAATATTGTCTTCATTTTATTAAATACAAACTCATACTGTTAGAACACAAAAAGAAAGAAAAAAGAACTGGAAGAAGAAAAATGGTTCATGAGAAGTCGTTATTAGATACATTCGCTGAACATCAAGCCTTTTCGAATCGTTAAAAAAACTAATGTTTGTTTTTTTTTAAAGAAAGACAAAAATTCGCGGGTTATGAATAACCTAACAATGTTTGAAAATCTCCCAAGACCCACCACAGTAAATGATACGATACAAGTGTATAACCCCTGTCAGGGGCACTACTGTTCTCACGGTACACCAGGGGTCACTTATTTGTTAGGACTTAGAACACGTACCCTGAGAATGGGAAGGAGGTTGGAGCATTATCTATAGCTCAACATGGCAACTTAATAAGGCAATATTGGAATGTAGGATGGGCATGAATAAAGGAATTGACAGATCTTTGGCTTTCGTTTTTCGCATTTTGCTTATTTTTGCTTCCCGTTTCTTCCTGTTTTAAGCTTCTTGCTTCCCGCTTCCAGTTTTCCGAGCAAATTTTTTGTTGTTGTTTGTTGCTTCTCGCTGCTTCTTGCTTCTCGTTTCCAGCTTCCTGTTATTTTATGCTTTCAGCTTCACGCTTCCAACTCTCTGTTTCTTTCTTCCCGTTTCCGTGGCTTAATTTTCTGCTTTCCACTACTCCTTGCTAACTATTTCTTGCTTCCCGCTTCATGCTTCTTCCTATTACCACCACGGTGATCGGGAAAATGTTGCTTGTGTCGTAATGGAGGACTTAGCCAGCCGAAGAATTGAACTCCTGCCTGCCTGGGTGGGACCAGGTTCGAATCTTAATAGTGTCCTTCACAAGAGCCATACTTAACTAAGCAAATCTACCAATCTATACAAAACTGGAGAATAACATAACTATTATTATTATGACCTATGGGTATTAAGTTCGATTCGCCGAATAGAAGCCACATATTCATTTGGGGAAATTAATTATTTGTTTAACGGTCATATTTTTCATCAATTACCTTTCATTATTTAGATCGGTGAATGAAAAATATCCCTATGATAGATCTATCTATTCCCCATCGCTTTCCATTGTCCTAAAGCTTTATTCACTGAGACCACTTTTTACGCACATTTCTACGCGCGGAAATTTTTGCCAGCACATAAATACAACAAAGCTTTCACAGAAATACAGCCAAATATTTCAGTTCGCCGGATTTAATTGGTGAAATTCTCGGATCGCATTGTGGCGGAAAAAAATCGAATTATAACTGAACACAATATTTTTTTAAACATTCCTATCTACATTATTACGACTCCATTGAATTTTTTTTACACTCGATTTATTTTAATTGAGTTGTCAAAATAATTGAACAATTTAAAAATGTACCTGTTTGATTGCACGTTTTGCGTAAGATAATAGGTACCCTTTATATGAGTCCAAACACTTTCCACCAGTCCGAAGCCGGTGTGTGGCCTATGATATCCCCATTTGTGTTTTGTTGTGTGGTCAAATGGATTGCGGAAGAGAATACAATGTTAGGAAATACTTTTTTGATTTTCTTTCCATTAATTTCAAGCTAAGTTTCATTTCTAAATTATAGTATTTCACCTTGGCCATACTGAGAATATCTACCACCCTGGAACGTGCCCCAAATATACTTATTTTCTTGTTTTTCTATTTATATGTTAAACAAAAATTTTAAGAAACCAAAAAACGACTTAAAAAAATGCACTAAAAATTAAAAAAATAATTTCGTACAAAAAAATTAACAAAACAAAAAAACGACTTAAAAAAATGCACTAAAAAGTAAAAAAATAATTTCGTACGATTGTTATTTTTGGAGTCGGTGTCAGCCTATGTAACTACATACATAGGTAGCTATAGGTGAGATGTGGAGATCTTGGCTGACACCGACTCCAAAAAAAACAATCGTACGAAATTATTTTTTTAACTTTTTAGTGCATTTTTTGAAGTCGTTTTTTTGTTTTGTTAAATTTTTTGTTTATTTTTAGATTTTAAGTGACGTAATATTGAGTTATTCGTCCATTTGTCGCACACAAACTTATTGGAAATTTAAGACATATGTAGTTTTTTCATAGATTCCATTGTCAGAACTGAACCAAATTAAAATAGGACTACACGGGAAGCGCCAGCTTTCTAATAAAAAAGAATCATCAATATCGGTTCTCCCAATCGAAAGTTCTGAGGTAACAAACTACTTACATATTAAATACATTAACTTTCAAAGGTCGGGATTAGAGTATCATAACCGCCCTGTTACTTTTTTGGACAATAATAATGAGGATCCTTAATTAGTTTGATTTTTCTTTTACATAAGCAAAATTATTTATTATCTAAATTGCAGATTTTACTGAAAACTTCAGAGCAGAAAAAAACTTAAAATTGATGTTAATTAATAAAGTAAGGAAAGTCATTTATTTCCCACTTCTTAATACGTTTACAAAACCTAAGCAATATAACACATTCAAATAAGTCATAGCAGTAACGTCATTATTAAACAATGTTCATTATTAGTGCGGGTAAAACAGATTTCAAAGTACCCCACCTAATAGAGAATCTATTGTTAAAATAATTTTCTGAGCAAATTGGTTTAACCGGTAATAAATCAATTTAGACACCTTCAAAATTTAAATTTAGAATCACATACATATATCGTCTCAAAGTGATTTAATCACAGGTTGAAAGCTGATTTGGCTTTCTAAGTTGATACACCTGTCACAATAATAAAAGCTAAAATAAGTGCCAAACTTAATAATAACACTATTAAAATTAGTTTAAATAAACTAAAACTGTTGAAAACTGTTAATTTAAATAAAAATAACCCTTCAAGTAAAGAATAGTATAGTGTCCGATCTTGTTTCATATTAATATCATTTTTCATTTCTAAGAAATTCAAGTCAAACTTTTAATTCAATTTTTCATCTTCATTGAATTTCCTTAATTGAATAACTGTCGCTACGAAAGTTATATTCGTCTACATCAAAAGATAAGAAAATTGAATTAAACTCAAGCGCTTTATTTGGGATAAATCTAAAGGAATGTATGTATTATTGTAGTAAACTCAATTTTTAATAAATTCTTGACTAACTTTGCCATTTTTCAATGTGACAACATCAAACGAGAGAAGCAAAAGCGCTGGGCGTAAAATAACAAAAAATACTGAAATCAATAGGTAATACCTAATTTTTGATAATAACTTTCATATCTGTTTTTCTTAAACTCCTGCGAAATAATATTTTAAAAGATTTATCATACAAATGAAAACAATTCACTTTGTATACACCACTTGTTTAATCGAAATTATAAACATATTCCGAAGCAATAGTTTCTTCTTCGGGATAAAATGAAAATTAAAAATAATAAACATGTTGATAATTTTGATTAAATAAGTGGTGAATACAAAGTGATTTGTTTTCATTTAATTAAAATGACGTCACAAAATGAATTTGCGCTTATTAAAGAAGGGTTATTAGTTAATATTTATCTATTTCTTCGTGTTCTCTATAAAACAGTTATACACCAATATTTTACGGAGAAGATAACAAATTTGAGGTAAACGTATCCATGAAAAGGTCAAGGGGCAGTTTTACTATTTATTTTGTGAAATTTTTCAAAAGAAAGTTGCTGAAATGTCTGTTAATGACGTTGAAAACTTCGATGGTCAATGCAAAATCGTTAAACAGTTGAGTTGTTCCGCATTTTTGGAGCATAAGAAAGTGCATGAGAGGTCTCACGTGTGGTATCTCCTAGTATACTTGTTGGGCACATATAATTGAACCTCTTTTAACATCGGTGAATAAAGTATAGTTCCAGAGAACACCCCAAAAAATGTTTACCTAAAAATACTTTTCGGTGGCTTCTACAGTGTTGAAATCAAGCAATTCCGTTAAGAACAAGTATTAATACAGGAATGAACAGTGCGTATATTCCATCAATACAGATAATGTATAAAAGTCTTTTGTACTCTTTCTATTTCTTGGTTATGGTATGGGGTCCAATTAATGGATCTTTATCCCGGAATACTGCTAACAGTTCTATACCAACCTCTCAAATACACTTTTGAACATGCGAACTGTTTATATTAAAGATTTTTATTATTATTTATATTCATTCACAACAACTTTAAGGGAAATTTGCGTAGAAAACTATGTGTTGTTTTGAATAGCTGAAAACTTTGTACAACCTTTTTGGCCTTTTACAGCGCAGGTACCATTGAAATAAAGAAACATGCTCATTAGTTTACTGACATTGCGTATTAACTTCCCCCAATTACCATCCTCAGAATTGGTGCAAGTGCTTAGGAAATTCTAAAAGTGAACGTAAAACAAAAATATTAACTGCATAAATTACTTAATTAAATGAAGATAATACCAGCGAAACTCTGGAAACAGAAAAATCAGAAAAAGATATTGGCACCTCTGAGACTCGAACCCAGGACCTTCGGCTTTCTGGCTCTACTCGGGCCGGGACTCTGCCTGGCCGCACACATTAGGTTTTTCCATCGAATTGTCTGATCGGACAACCGGAAGGCCTTCGCGTCATACATTTCTTATGAAAATCGGATAAACACCGCACACATCCAATTCGAAAACCTGATCGGTAATAAAACTGGTTTCGCCCTTCCGCACCGGCCGCGGCCGTCTAATCCTGTACGCGTGTGGTGTAACAATAATAATTTTCTGATCAGACAATCGGAAAGCAAAACCTGATGTTTGCGCACACCTGAGCTAAGCAATCCGATTCGATCATTTTTAACTTTTTTTAAATTCTATTTTTATTTTTTTTATTTATTTATATTCATATATATTACAATACATTACAAAATAATTCTTTGTCTGTCCAACTGGGAAGAATACCCGTTTCAGGACAGCCAAATTGTATATTTAGTTCATAATATTTTTAACAAGGGAATGGTTTCTTTCAAGATATCATAGGAATGAGCCTCTTTCAAGACAAATTTTGAGAATATTAAAATTTGTTTTCTGAACGAAGCGATGGTTTCTTTATAATTATAATAATTTGATAATTCATAGAGCGCCGTTTTTGTGAAAAATCACCTCAAGGGCGCTGAAAGAATTGCAAAGATGTGTTTTTTTTTCAAGGTCATTTTGAAGAACATTAATATTTGCATTCAGAGTGAATGAGTGGTTTCTTTAGTGAGATCACAAGTAGGTGATTTTTTCCAGGTCATTTTAGAGAATATTAACAATTGTATAATTAGGATTTACATATATGACATAAATTCCCAGTGTATTTATGGCTTTAATAAAGTACTACAACTGCATCACCTTTCGAGTAAGAACTACCAAAATTATCTTCATTTTCATAACTGGAAATTTTAAATCTGGAAAATCGTCAAAGATATTACTTTCTCCAATACGAAAAATGACTCGAAGATCAAAGCACTGTTAATAAATGGAAACAAAACCCTTACAAAAAATGAACCTGGTAAAATAGCTAATTTTATTAACTCCCAATTTGCAAAAGTTGGATCTAACTTGGCTGAAAAAATTCTTTTAAAAAACGGCACAACAGAAGACTCTTTAACCAAACTATCCTCTACCATGCAACCAAATCATTCGTTTTATGCTCACAAAATAAGTACAAAGGAAATATCGGACTTAATTATTTCTCTCAAACCAAATTGCGCTGTGGGCCCAGATAACCTTTCCAATCATATACTGATTAGTCTCCGAGAACATATACTTATACCACTTCAACATATTTTCAACCAAAGTTTCAACCTCGGCTTTGTCCCCGATCATCTAAAAATAGGTTGTATTACTCCAATACATAAATCGGGAGACAAAACGCTGATCTTAAATTACAGACCAATCACTCTCCTAAATTCGCTATCGAAACTACTAGAAAAAACTATGAAAAAAAGACTGCTCGCATACCTTGACAAACACAAACTGATCTCCACCCGTCAATTCGGGTTTCGAGCGAAAATGGGAACAGAAGACGCCTTATCGGAACTAACCACCTACATAGTAAAAAACCTAGATGGCGGTTCAAAGGTGTTAGGAGTGTTCTTAGACCTAGCAAAAGCTTTCGACACCATCTCACACAAATTACTCCAACAAAAACTCAAAAACATTGGCATAACAGGTCCACCACTAAAATGGTTCATCAGCTACATTGAAAATAGACAACAAATTGTAAAAATCAATAATCAAGAAAGTGACAAAGTAGGCACCAGGTATGGAGTACCCCAAGGCAGCGTCTTAGGTCCCATACTGTTTCTCATCTACATTAACAGTCTAACGGAGATAAGCTTAGGGAACATAGAGTACAAAGTAATCAGTTATGCAGATGACACTGTAATCTTATTCAAAGCCCAATCATGGGAAAACGTCTTCAAAAACACGGAAGCAGGGATGACTGAAGTAAATAACTGGCTAATAAATAATCTACTGACACTAAATATTTCTAAAACAAAATACTTAACTTTCAGTAAAACATTAGCTGGTCAGCCAGATAGTCGCCCACAACTACATCTTCACCCCTGCACAGTTACCTCATTAACTAACTCACGCTGTGTTTGTCACAAAATTGATTATGCGCAAAATATTAAATATCTCGGTTTAACTGTTGACAATAACTTAAAATGGGATCTCCAAATTAACCTTATTACAAAAAAAATACGGAAACTCTCTTACATCTTCAAAACAATTCGAAATATTATGTCACTACCTCAGCTAAAAAATATATATTATGCACTCTGTCAAAGTATTCTAATGTATGGTATTTCAGTATGGGGAGCAGCAGCAGAGACTCACCTCAAATCACTTAAAATTAATCATAAAACAATAATCAGAATTATGTTTAGAAAGCCTTATCAACATCCGACAGAACAGCTAATGATCAACAATAACCTATTAGACATAAATAAACTATACATAAAGAAGATCATCTACAAAAACTGCATAAAAATATCACCACACTTCATAACTCACTCGCAAAACACAAGAGCAAACACACACAATCAATTACAAGTACCACATATCAAATCAAATTTTGCAAAAAAACATGAATCTTACTTGGCACCATATATATTCAATAAGTTTGTAGCCCAAACAAAGACCTACGTCGCATCTAATAATTTGAATTGGGTTTTCAAAAGATTTTTAAACTGGTTGAATGTCAAAGAAAGAAGAGAGATAAGTAATATTCTTAATATCTAATATTATATATTTTCTTTTATTATACTCTGTTTTTAAATTCTGATTTCCTCTTATTCTATTATTATTATTTTTACTATAATATATATGTTTCTTTTTTTATTTTTTTTTACCACTTACTTGTTTTTATGTAATTAAAAATTGTTAGTTACCAGCCTCAGAACAGACTCTGTCTAGTGAGGAAGGTAAGGAAAAAAATACTGTTGTACATAACTAATAATAAATAAACGCCCGGGTTGCCGGCACTGAAATATAAATATAACGTATATTTCATAAAGTTAAAAATAAAAACAAATGGTATAAATTGCCTTAAAATACCATTTTCGGTTTTACAAGTAAACAGGTTTTACGTCATTCTTTCTTACCCTTATTTTCATCGATGCAGAAAATCTAATTATTTGTTTCAGCAAAAACTCTTGAACGGTGATCTCCGGTGTCATGATTTTTTTCTTAGGCGCGCGGCTTGCAAAGTAAGCCAAAAAATATATTTTTTTAATTTAGTAAAAAAATTTCGATAGGTCAATTCTGGCATCATGAAAGTTGTATGGTCTGAAATTTCTAAGTTAAAGCAAAAAATTTCTATCATCAGCCATTGAGCTCCGAACTATTCGTTTAGTACTAAAGGAAACATTATTATTCACGTAAGAAATTGAATGAAATGATAATTTTTTTTACATTCATTTAATTACTGAATAAAACATAAAAAAAACTAGAAAACAGCTTAAAGAGAAATACTTGTTTAATGTCGCAAAAATGATGATTTTTTAAAATAATCAATTACCATATAATAGAAATAGAATTGATAACACTTTCCCTTTTATCAAAATTGTAGAATTGTACGATTATTCCTCCGGCACAAATAGTCCATTTTCCTTATCCGGTCAACTACGGTAGTAACTCCGAAAGTTATTTCCCATAGAGCGAGAGGAGAATCTAGTTTGTAATATTTCTGTCAAACAAACCAATTTCAATAAATGATTATGACTTTATATTAGGGTAATGGCAAAAAAGATAAAGATCATAGGAAAAATAACTACCAGAATTAACGTTTTAAATTTAATGGATCGTTTATAATCAGGATATTACTTTTTTTAATATTTCCAGCGCCTAAAAACTTCGTTTAAATTTTACATAAAATTATCGTATAAAAATGTTATATCCCTTTATTCAGTGGAAGACAGAGATGAGTAGGTACGTCCCACACTTTCATTTTTTTTAATCTTAGGAATATTTTGGTTATCTTACAATCAGTATCACCAAAACTTAATGCTAATATTTGGCATTGTTAGAAATCTGTATCTATGTAGAGGAATTAATTGATTATTATATATTCTTACTTTTTTAGCACACCGACGATCTTATTTCTTCAAAGGATTTTTGAATTATACGTTTGCATGAAGTTGTCTGCGAACCAAAAAAAACTTACAACCAAAATTAAACCTTTTTTGTATTATTTAATATATTGGTACAAAAATTACATGTTTTTTTATACATTCAATAAAGCTTTTTCTTCCAAAAATAAACCTTTTTAAAGTGCAAATCTCGTGTTAAAAAGGTGGAGAAAACGAATGTTAGTGTATACCTGTCTCAACACAGGTATACCCTAGCGAGACAGGCATCGAATAATGTACGAGACCTCTAGGCCTGCACAAAACTGTGGATAATAAGCGCTGGCACACAGAGACGCCTGACAATCGAAATGTCTTGATAGAGATGTGTTCTCGCCTTGACAGCTGTTGAAGTTCCGTAGTATGGTCACAAGCATCTATGCTGGACGGGCATCTTCTGCGCATTGGGGTGGAGTGGTATTGCATCTTCCACCGTGCATTGTGAGATGGAATAATCTTGCATCGGAGCATGTAGGCTGCGGTGGACGCTGGTTGCTAGTAATCGAGACGGGCTGCGCCCCAGATGGTGTATGTTCTCGTGGATTGCTGCATATCCAGATATGCAGCAATTCACGAGAACATCCAGATGCCAGCATCAGCATCCAGGGGGTGGTCGCAGCAACTCACATTTTGATTGGTTTCAGGATAATCGGTCTGCTTTTATTAAGCGTGGCGGGAGTCCATATCATGTATCTTGCTCAGGCCTTATCATCAAGGCAGAGAGATGCAAGGCCCGATGCAAGGAAGCCCCAGGCTAGCAGCCCGGAGCAAGGTGGCCAGGTGTAGCGCAGCGTCTTCAAGGGCCTGGTAAGAATCAGCAAGTTCAAAGGAGCCCGAGGTAGGCCATGGGGCTCAGGCGTCAGCATCTTCAAGGGCTTGGTAAGAATCAGCAAGTTCAAGGGAGCCCGAGGGTGGCCATGGGGCTCAGGCGTCAGCGTCTTCAAGGGCCTGTTTAGAATCAGCAAGTTCAAGGGAGCTCGAGGGTGGCCATGGGGCTCAGGCGTCAGCGTCTTCAAGGGCCTGGTAAGAATCAGCAAGTTCAAAGGAGCCCGAGGGTGGCCATGGGGCTCAGGCATCAGCATCTTCAAGGGCTTGGTAAGAATCAGCAAGTTCAAGGGAGCCCGAGGGTGGCCATGGGGCTAAGGCGTCAGCGTCTTCAAGGGCCTGGTTAGAATCAGCAAATTCAAGGGAGCTCGAGGGTGGCCATGGGGCTCAGGCGTCAGCGTCTCCAAGGGATTGGTAAGAATCAGCAAGTTCAAAGGAGCCCGAGGGTGGCCATGGGGCTCAGGCGTCAGCGTTTTGTAGGTATCGTTCAGACACATCAGCAGGCGATGTCGCTCCAACGAACTCTTGAGGTGAAAGAGACTGCAGTCTTGAAGTTCCAACTGGTGACGACGATACTGACGTCTTGAATGAAGTAGGCGGTCTAAAGAGACTGCAGTCTTGAAGTTCCAACTTGTAACGGCGATACTGACGTCTTGAATCGAGTAAGTTCTGTAGAGGTACTGCCACAATAACTGATGACTGGTGACTGAATGAAGCTCCTCCTTTTGTACTGGCTTTTATAGTAAAGGTCCGGTGTCGGGCGTTTCACGTTTGAATAAATGTTATGAAATCAGTATTTTTGTACTGTCGCGTAATAATGATGCAACAATGGTGTTGGCGGTGCGTCATCTAATTGCATCACACGTTCGATATAAATAATATATTGTAAACATCACGTATATAGTTCAATAAAAAAAATAAAAAAATAAAAACAATTTTAATAATGGTAAAATAAAATATATATATTTTTTTAAATATATAAAACAAAGAATAGATAATTGACAGTAAACAAAAAAACGTTTATATCATATAATATGTACCTTTATGTATATTTATATATATAAAACATATAATGGAAGGAATGTAACAGAATGAAGAGGAGGAAATAAAAAAAAAGAAAGGAGAAAAATTAAGAAAGCAAAAGGATTTCTGATATTACAATTGTGATGGGAATATAGTATTTTAAGATATAGTGATTGTAAAAAGTTACAATAAAGATTTTTATTGATTTTTAGATTTTTTTCATAATTTGTTTCCAATATTAAATTAACTGGTAGTTGGTTTTACCTATTGATAATACTCGTATTTTAACAGCAATTTCCTTTGAAGTTTTCCAATTTATAATAAATCTTAAATCTGTGGAAAGAATTATTCTGTTTTTGAGAGACCGTTAACTTTAGCCCTAAAAACAATATTTTAATTTAGTTGTTATCAAGAAAAACATCTGAGAATGTTTTTATGAACGGATAAAAACACTGAAAACAAATTTAACACTTACGAATCTTACCTCTGATTAATGTTTGCGACTCAAAGCAATATAACACTTTTATGATTATTTTTTAAAATAAAATAATTTAATTTTATCTAGCAACTACCTACAAATATGAAGATTGAATAACAAAATATGATATGATGATCATAAGTCTTCCTTTAAAAACAATTAAATAAACATTACGTACATTAGCTATTTTTTTTCAATAGCTCCGCATAAGAGGCCTTGAGGAAAAATGTTTCCCTGAAGGTCTATGTCATCTTTGGGGATGCTGTGTGCTGTTTTTTTAAGGAAAGTAAGGAGTGGCAGCTCTGGAAAGGAAAAAGG
Organism: Limnephilus lunatus; assembly: GCA_917563855.2. NCBI lineage: Eukaryota > Metazoa > Arthropoda > Insecta > Trichoptera > Limnephilidae > Limnephilus > Limnephilus lunatus. The sequence goes on along the minus strand of OU830593.1, from coordinate 95,000,111 downwards.
TACGAGGGGTGGGCAGGAATCTGGGGGTCAATGTATCTAGGAGGGATGGAGTAAATATGCTAGAAGTATGAATTAATCCCTCCCACTGAGGTGCAAGGTGATGAGTCTAGAGAGTCCAGCTGGAGAGGTCTAGGTTAGGTCTGCCTCAATAAAACTCTCCCGTTCCGACCCGCCATGCAGTAGGTCGGTAAACGCACTAGCTGCCAAGACCTAGACAAACTTCACTCCATGAATTAAACAAACCACTTGGGGTGACCTATGGCAGGTTTTTTGGTTAAACAATAAATGGTTCCCGGGGCTGTGCTACCCATACCCAAAATGGTTGAAGTGAATACTAAATAAAGAACAACATATAAAATTTTGATGATTATAATTTACCTACCAAAAACAATTACTTAGTATTAGGGAAGAATATAAAAATGCACAAAATTGTATTCTGCAAATTTTGTTGATCAAATAAAATATGTTATCTTGGCACGTTTTCAGTAGGTACGGTTGGATGGGTAAAAATATATTACAAAAATGCCTGTATTCATGGCTTTGAATCCTATTTCTACTCAAGTATTAGAATTTCACTACCAACTTCCTATTACATATTCCAGAAAATTCAACTACCGCGAAATGTGTACTGCACTTCAGATAACATAGATATTAATTTATAACTTAATGCAAAGCGAGCTAAAAGGTGCACTCTCCCCGCCTTTCGCCGTCTCATATATCAGTATTTCCCACCAACGGACTCGTAAAATGACTTTTATGACCCAATAAAAGCACACTTCAGGCGCGATAAGTTTTATTTATTGATTGTTTAATATAAAAGATTCGCACGAAACTGTCCGCCGACTGATACGCGGCATTAAAACACGCGCTAGTTTTATATAGTTTTCCGATAAATTGGAAAACGCTCATGACAACCTGTAGATTTTATGGGCCCCTGACTATATCATTTTACAGTAAATTATCGAGGACATTCGAGGGGTAATAAAGCGTGGAGATTTCGGAATTGCTGAAAAGCTTGTCTTCAAATTTAATGTTCTAAATAATATTAAATCACCTTTTTTAATACTAACTTATATCATACTAACGGGAATTTCTCGATCCAAAAATGTAAGAAAAATTCATTTACATGTCACAATTTACATTTACAAATGATATACTGAAAAACCACTTAATAATACCTTTAAATACAAGCAGTGATAAGAACGCAACAAATTTAAACAATGATAGGAACGTTAGAGATTTTGTTATTCAAATTAGTCAATTTTTAACCAGTATTGTGAATTAATAACTTGTAATGCTGCTTATAAGAACCACGAATTATGAAAAAAAGAGCGAAGCATTCCCGAACGGCACAAAACGCCACTTGAGGTTGCTTCATTCCTTTCCAGTAATTCGTAATTCGGTTTATGCTTTTTTCTCCTGTTTATACCCAGACTAAGATGTTCTGCAGTTGTACGGTAAGTTTAATGAAAGTTTTGACTTTTGAATAGAACTGTACTTCTCCAATTACCATTTAGTAATTTATAACCACTGAAAAACTCTTGTCCGAAAGGCGTGCAAGATGGATCGGCCATGTTATACGACAAGAAGGCCTCTTGCATACCATAATGGAGGGTATGACCGAGGGGACAAACTCTAGGGGACGCCCACGCCGATAGTACCTGGACGACCTGCTGGTGGACGTGCGCTGCTCATCATATGCAGAATTCAAAAGAGCCGCACAAGACAGAAAAGAATGGAAGAGAAAATTAGAGGAAATTGCTGCAAACCAATCCCAGGATTGAAACCAGAGAGAGAAAACCACTGAAAATTTTTTAATAGCATTTAATTTAATGTGTTCTGGGTATTGGTATTGGTACTTAAACGTGTGGATTCAAAATGGTTGCATTTATTCAAAACGTCTTCTCTACAACGAAAACTGAAACACCTGCCAGGAATCAGATAACCCTATAAAATATTTTTTAATGGAAAGTTGTGAGGGTAAAATTTTCCCTTACATATTCACTTTTAATGTCGATTGGCGAGTTGAAAAGTAAGGTTTCGCAAGCATCTAGCTATTTAGATGTAGTCTCCAGATATAGGTAGAGCCTTTTCAATCAACTTTTCGTACGTAAGACCTGACCTTTTGTGTAATATAAGTCTACTTATTGCTTTTAGCAAGAAAGGGACAACAAGTTTATACGTCATCAAATTTGAATATACAGTATTTCATACCGTTTTACATCGTATCATTTTTATTAAATTATTTTATTTTTTTTCCTTAAAAAACGACAATTATTCCCGGGTTACGAATAACCCAACAATATTTGAAATTCTCCTACTACCACCACGGAAAGCGGAAAAGGTTGCTTGTGTTGTGATGGAGGACTTAGCCAGCCGAGGAATCGAAAAGGTGAGACCCAAACGCGATGTCAACTCAGCCACTGACTTAATTTTCTCTGGAATTTCGACGTGTAGCTGATGAACAATTTTTAAATGCTCTAAGCAAGCAATGCATCGGTATGAGTAGTTCCATTCAGCTCTTTGATATATTTAATATTATTTATTAACAAAGATAATATAATCACAAAATACATTTTCTTTTTTTATCGTTTGAAGTACATTGTTTTGATATATACCAGCTCACTAGGCTGAGCCTGTTCCGAGGTGGCAGGTATTTAATCAAATTTTGATTACTTACATAATCTTGTAAAATAAAATAAGATAAAATTTTTAATTTAGGTTTGAAAAGATAAATAGAATGAAGGAAATTTTTTGATATGGCGGGAATGGATACTGCCGCCCCGGGAACCTCGATTACCAACACCCCTGCCTAGGTCACTCCAAGTTGTTCGCTTCGTTTGGTGACTTAGCAGGGATGTTCGGGTTCACGGGGTAAGTTTCTCTAGATCTTGACGGCGATCGCCCACCTGCTACGTGGTGGGCCGAATCGGGAGAGACTGGTTGATGGAGACTTTTCAAACTCTCCATCTGCACCGCAATGGGAGGGATACATTCATACTTTTTTTTGTTATAAGTTTTTATTCCAGTAAAAAAGAAAATAACATTTTCACTTACTTAACTAGAATATTGAATTTATACATAGTTTGTACATTTCAGAACCTTAAATTACATTAGATTGCAGTACTAACATTTACATAACATTATATTACCATATGATATTATTCACTTTCACTACTTTGTTTTTTGTGAATAAACATGAATACATTTTTTTTGAATTTGCACATACTTTTTTCGTTTTTGATATCATCTGGAAGGCAATTATATAAGTTGGCCCCCTCGTGACTAATTGATTGCTTACCGTAGTTAGTATGAATGGTGTTTAAACGTATGTTATCGTGTTTTCGTGTAAAATGTTTGTGTACTTGGGACGTTTTTATGAATTCTGTGTTTGTATGTATGAGTTTATTATTTATTTTGTATATAAGGAGACATATATTGTACTCGTATAGTTTTCTTAATGTTAGCAGTTTTGTTTCCAAATATAATTTTTTTGTGGATGTTTTGGATTCATAGTGAAATAGTTTTTTGATTAGCTTATTTTGAATAACCTGTAATTCATTGATGTATGTTTCATACGCATTTCCCCAGATTTCAATCAGGTAATTTAGGTGTGAGTGTACGAGACTATAATATAAACTTTTTTTAAATTTAATTGGTAATAGATATGATAACCGGCTAAAAACGCTAATTATGGGTGTGATTTTATCTTTTACATCTTGTATGTGTTGTTTAAAAGTTAAATGCTTGTCGATGCACAGCCCAAGATATTTTTCCTGTATCAGGATTTGCAGATCGTTATTTTCAATTTTTAAAGGTACATGAGGAGGAATTATTTTACGGTTTGAGCTTAAAATCATGTAGCTTAAATTCCTTAGGTTGGGGCGGTTGTGCTAAAACTATACTCGATCCCTTAGCTAAATCCCAGAAATCGCTTATAAGAGTCATACTGAAAAAACCTTTCAGGTACCCCAGCGATTCATTGTTCGCAGAGTTTCGTGTTCTTGATGTAAGACAATTATACATAAGGAAAATCATATTACACACTCAAAAACAGAGGCACCACTACGCTTCCGTAAACCACTGTCATAATACAAGACATGCAAAAAAAAACCCAATAGTTCCGCCCACCACCTCCTCATCTTTAGCACAGAGACAATTCTCATACCTAGGCCCTAAATTGCTCAATCTCATACCTGATGCATGGAAGGCAATGAGTAATAATATTCTGCGTATGCAGGTTACTAATTGGCTTCTGGTCTTGGGGAGAGCTGAATGCGAGAATATGCTAAACAACAGTAATTGAATTGTAATTTTTGTTTTTCTTTACATTTTAATTTATATTAGTATTATATTAGCATTACAGTAACTGTATTTTTACATAAAGTAACTTCGAAAATTGCTCAATTCTTCGTGATATTTTTCCTTAAAGGAAAAGTTCCTTCTTTACTTTCATTTTTATTTTTCATTTTCTTGTTTTATCTATTAACATCTCTTTAGTTTATTATGTCAGCTAAACAATAGCAAAAAAATGTGATATAACTGAAAGTATACTAGATTATGAATATATACATATATGTATTATTTTACCAACAGAATTTCTTCATTCATTTTCATTTTCAAATTCATTTTTCTAGTTTTATCTATTAATATTTCTTTAGTTTATTATGTCAGCTAAACAATAGTAAAAAATGTCGTGGTATAACTGAAAGTATTCTAGAATATGAATATACATATGTATTATTTTACCAACAGAATAGTCAACACTATAATTTACTATAATTTACATGTAAAAACATTATCATACTGGAATGTCCTAAAACGGGCAATTGCCTAGTTGGACATTTTAAGTTCACTATATTGTATTATGTAATATTTTCAAACAATAAATAAATAAATAAAATAAATAAATAAATGTATCCTGTTTTTTTAATATTCATTGTTAGCATATTTGATTGGAGCCAACTGCAAATTCTTTCTAGGTCACTTTGTGCATTTTCTAGTAGTATGTTTAGATCTTTACCCCAGTAGAATATTGCAGTATCATCTGCGTATAAAAAAATTTCACCGTTTAATTCTAATTGCGAAATGTCATTACTTCATACGTCCGTCAATCCTGGATACGTTTACTCCCAGATTCCTAACTATCCCTCATACCCTGTTGCTTCCCTGTACTTCCTCTCCTACTTTTCATTAAAAAAATCCTCCACACAGCATCTCCAAAGATGATATAGGCCCTAGAGATTTTTTACTCAGGGCCTCTTGTGTGGAGCAAACTTATGAAAAAAAACTCTGGTTACGATACGTATAACTTTACTGTACAATAGATTGTACCAGTGCAAAATGGAAACTATTAACATAACTACTTAGACATTTCTCATACCCAGAATATTGCAAGGATTGGGAAGCCTACGTGTATGAAATGCAATCTCTTTTACATATTTATTGGCATCAAACCGATATGAAAATGTATAAAATTATTATTCCGTAGTATGATCGATTCCACCGTTCCTTCCTAATAAAGGTCCGCCATGAAAAAGCCCTCCGCAACCTTCTGTTGAACGTGACCCTTTTTCTGCTTAACCCCGTAACACATTTCCACGTTTTTATCACGGGGAATAAAAGTAAAATTCATTCCTCGTTGGGTATTGATATGATTTTGCATAAAGCCGCCCATATTGGCGAATCAATATTCCTCTGTCGAGTGTAGCCGAGAATAGCCTTGTGATGCAAAAGTACGGAGTTTTCAACCTGACGTCTCTGGGGATGTAATACACTGCGGCCAAATAAAAACTGAACGGTTTTTTAAATTTTATATGAAGTTTTTCAGAGGTAGACCCTGTATAAAAAAATATAAGCTTTTATTCTATTACATTATTTTCTTAAAAGTAAGTAAGAACTGTATAATGACGCATTCACACTTGGTTTAATCCGCTTTTTTGTCTACATTATCTCAATACAAGAGGCCCTGGGAAACATAATTCCCCCAGGGCCTATGTCTATATGTTTGGGGATGCTGTGTGGAGGGTCCTTTTAGGAAACGAAGGAGAGGAAGTTCTGGGAAGGAAAAGGGTATTAGGGGTGGGTAGGAATCTGGGAGTCAGCGGGTCCACGTATGAATCCATCCCTCCTACTTCGGTGCTAGGCGATGTTCTGAGAGAATACGGCTGAGAAGTCAAAAGGACTTCCTCAACCATTCTCTTCCGATCCGGCCTGCCATGCAGTTGGTGGGAAAATGCATCCTCCACCAAGACACGGACAAACCACATCCCATGGACCAGGGTACCACTGCTAAGCCACCAAACGTAGCCAACCACTTATGGTGACCTATGCAGAGGTGTAGGTTATCCAATAAATGGTACCCGGGGTGGCGGTACCCATATCCGCCTCCCAAATTGAAGAGCCTAAACCGCTTGCTTTAAAGCGACGATATTTTCTAGTTGTGTACTTATTTGTGCATCCATTTTCGATCTATCATCTGTCTGTATTCTAAATTTCTTCTCCCTATATATATTTCCCATTTATTTTCTAACTATCTTCTATATATATTATTTCTTTAATATCGATACAATTTTGCACATTTGACCTTCAAAATACCAAAACGGTCACTGTTTTTCCAAAGAGACACTGAGATTACCCGCGTCAATCCTCTTTTTTCATCATTAAGATAGAATTTTGAAATTTCTTTTCTTTACCACGCAAATTTACATGTGTATAAAGAAGATGTTTAAACAAATACCATTCAGAAACACAGCAAAACTCAGGCAAAAATTCATGTTACCGATTTGTGTTTTTAGTGAGCTAGAGTGCGAAGATTTAAAAATACGATGTTATTGATGCAAGTTGAAAATTATATTTTTTGTATTGCAATTTCTTGTTCATAGATTTTGAGGATTTTTTCAGTCTGGGGATGCACCGCATTCACTTACTGAAAGATCTTCACCGAAAAAGAGTAAGAAATAGAAATAGTAATCATTTTCAGCTACAACAACATCAGTTACGTCGTATTTTTCAATCTTAGCACTCTAGCTCACTGAAAACTCACTAACCGCCTCTGCTGCGTTGGCGACCTCGCGTGAACTTATCTGTGATATAGAATCCTATTTCAGCTAGAATTTCTGATATTGAATACCTGCAATGACATAAATATACTGTTGTGGGTGTGTACGATATTTCATTTAATTTAAATATTTTTTTAAAAGAAAAACAAATTTTCCCGGATTACGACTAACCCGAAAATATTTGAAAATCTCCTACTACAACAACAGTAAGGGAAAAATGTTGCTTGTGTTGTGATGGAGGACTTGAAGCCGAGGATTTGAACACATGACGCCCGTATGGGACCCAAACGCTATGCCAACTCAGCCACTGACAGAAAAAACATTGGAATGAAGTCCTTAGGTCATCATTCACTTTGAATGTACCTACAAATTTATTAAATTTCTAATATGTGAACACCAGTGTGGTCTTATCATTTTCCGAAAAAGCGCTGTAAAAAGGTTCAATGTTCACTAAATGATTGTATAACCATACTAAAGTGCTTAAATTCTATCCAAAGAAAAGCAAGGAAAACAATTTGAAAAAGTCCCCTCTTTTTAAAATGACTTCTATTCTAGAGTCCCATCTCTCCGGTGCCAATGGGGCTACATGGAAATGCGTGGTTATATCTTTGATGTGGTCACTTAAGACCGCTAAAGGCATTGTAAAAAGCTTTCCGATTGTTTTTATTTCTTTCTCACCAGTACCTGAGTGTATCGCTGTACCACTCTTGGAAAAGCTTAACCTGAAAAGTTAGAAAATAGCGAAGGATCAAATATTAAGGGCCTTTTCCACCCAGCTTGGTGGTTGGATATCTTTAAGTAATTTTTATATTCATTCAGGCCTCTAACCATCATGTTCTCCGATATAAAATGTTCCGCAAGACTTTGCTACCATATAAGTACTTAACTTATTTTGTACTAGTCTAACCATAAACATTAATACTATTATGGAACTTCCATTCTAAATCTGCAAGTTCGAACATTTAATGGTTGGAAATCATTTCACCAGTATAATTTTATGAACTGAAAAGCACAATCAAATAAATGTTTTCTTTAATATTTTCGCTGCATCCACTGCAGTTGAATAAACTAACAAATAGCCAGAGTTTTCACCGCTCTTTGCATTTTAAATGGCCACTTACTCGCTTTAGGTAAAGCCATTCTACCTCCATTACGGCTTTGCATTTTCCAAGTGCCTGAAGATTCCCCTCTTAACCCTAGATTACAAACCTGTGCCGAATCAACTACGGTAAAATGCAATTACTGTAGTTTTTTAAAGGCAGATCTTTTAAAATGATTTTTTATAGTGTTTAAACTTTTTATATCTCGTATAGCACCTATTGCTAAGATGGTACACCTTTTTCGTACATAAAAATCGACGAATGTGTAGTTGATGTTCAATTTCTCATTTTTCTATTGGATGCCGCGTTGTAAAAAACCGAAAGTAGAAATTCAAACAAAATGATCAAATTCATTACTAGATGTTTATTTATCTTCCGACTTTATGTTTATATTTGATATCACTAACAATTATTATGATTTTAACAAGGTTTATTTCAACAATTTTTAAACACAATTAAACTTCATTATGTTGTTTGTATTCAGATATTTCAGATACAGCACGAGACTCAAGAAGAAGAAGGTTTGAAAGGGATATATTTAAATACGATTGTTAAAGGGAGCTCGCTAATACTAAAAAAAATAATAAATAAGCGGAAATTTTGAAAATATTTAGTAAAACACGACTTGTTTAAAATAAAACAAAAATCTTTCAACAAATTCCTTTGTTGCATTTAAAAGTACACTATGATTTTTTTCATATTTATAACAGAACAAAATGAGTTTGCGTATAATTACCGTTTATTTTCAGTAACTAAAAAGAAATCCGGTAGGCAAGGACTTTTACCTACCAAATAAGTAGGTATATGAACATTTGTCAATTACTAGTACTTTATTTGAATTTATCATTATTTTTAAAGCGTACCCAAATCGGATAAGGTTTGAAATAAGCAAAAATACAAAATAAAGTTGTTTTCTAGGGTTAAACTGCAACCAATGGTGGAATTAAATCAAACATATATTTCTCTACGTGAATGCTTTTACAAAATCGTCTTGAAGCCGTAAATCTTCGCCGTATGATACGCCATTGATAAAAATAATTTATTCGTCCTAAGATTCGCATTTTACCTTGCGCTGTTTCTTTTATTATATACATTGGACTTTTATTTTTCGGAAATAAAAAGGTGAAAACTGTTCTCAAATTTAAATATTATTGAAAAAATAATATTGGTTCGTGGGCATTTCAGTGGATTGTTTGCATAATATTTAATAATAAAATTCAAATAGCCTTTACTTAGCTTAACACAAAGAGATTATTTTAATTCACTGAAAAAACATGTATTACAAAATCTGTTATTAATTATTCCTTTTTAAAAACATTTTGTCATTTAAAAAAGACGTTGACCTAAATACGTTATTTTTCTACTTCAAAATTTATTGATAAAATATTTATAGGAGTTCCGAAAATAAGTATTCATTAAATTGAATTGTTAACAATTTTTAAAACACGTCTAAAAATTTCGTTTTTATTTTGTAAAAACAAAAATTATACATCATTCAACAAATTTATAACGTGAATATTTTGACGGTTATTTTTATAAAACTAGGAAAATTTTGGAAAGCGTTGCAAAATCCTTGAACAGACATTATTTAAAAGTATTTAATTGTATACGTAGATACTGTTAATAAATACATATTTTCTTCAATTTATAAAATATAAAAAACAAAGTTTGATTATAAACTTAAAGACTACAATAATGTAATTTTCTGAAGAATTAAAATTGCAAATATTATATTTGATGATGCGTTTAAGTTTATTTTACGTACTGTTTGTTGGCTTAAGGAAAAATAAAAAGGGTAATATTCACCCAGCTTTTTGTAGATGTAAATGCAGGTCTTGGCTTAGTGTTACAAATATGTAATCATTGTATTGGGTTTGCAAAAATAATAGCGTAAACGTGACCTATGTAAAAATTTGGGAGGTATGGGAAATACAACCCCGGGAACCATTTATTAAATAATCAACACCCCTGTCATAGATCATCCCATGTGGTTCGATAAGTTTGATGATTTAGCTAGGGTAATCAGGATCGTGGTTTTTCTAGGCGGCGAATTCGAAAACCTAACCTATTCGGACTCTCTGAACCCATCGGCTTGCAATGCAGTTGGATGGATGAATTTATACATCACTCCCGGTCACATCAACCCCAGATTGCTACCCACCCCTTATACGTATTCGGTCCCAGAACTCTCCTTCTTTTTCCTAAAATACCCTCCAATTCAATTTAATTAAATTTATTCATTCATTTTGATAACATTATAAAATTAATGTATCTACGACCGTGGGGTGACCTTCGACCTTAGGATACTATGTACGCCTTACCTTAGTTGTGCAGTAGGTATGCCACGCCCGATCACCGTTCGCATCGATCACCAATCGCATCAATTACCGTTCGCATTACACTTTTTCGTAACGCATTCACCAGCTTACCCCCCAAGTCGAGCATGCGCAAAGAAGTTTTACTTCAAAAACAATAAGTGCCTTGCGGATAAATGCGCTCCAAACCGTACATATCTGACAAGCAACCAATAAAAGCGTCTATCAATCGTGCAAAATCCAAAACACGCCGATTATATTATCAAGGAATAAACGTACAGAAGCAAATTTATACTAACAGCATCAAAGCTTGTATTCTAAAATCTGCTTCATTGATGTTAAACATATCAATTCCAAAAAGCTACAAATATGACATAGGCCCTGAGGGACTTTTTCTTCCAAGCCTCCTGAGTGAAACTGAAGTAAAATATTTTTATAAATAATTTAGTTTTTCCGGTTTCGTAGTAATGTTTCTTATACTCTCAAAAACATAAGCCATTTTGTTAGACATATTGATCCAGTAAAATGTTATTTGAAAATGTGTGTAATTGTCTGCAACCAAATAAACTTTTCCAAGGCATTGAACTGAAAGCCCATGTAACGACTCGAGTTCCTACTTGGACATAACAAATAACGACATAACCTATTTGCTTGCAAAGGAAAAAGCATTAAAGGGCTCAAATTTATATTTATTCGCAACAAAACAATAAAGGACCCATGAAAAAACAATTGTTTGGGCTAAATAGCTCTTTGGCGTCAAACGGCTTTCAATGAAAGCATTTAAATATTTTTTTTTTTCTCTTTAAGTTGCTCGTTTTTTTTTTCAATTTAAGAGAAAGAGTTTCTGTTCACGCATTATTATATGGGATTGGTTAGGTATTGCATTCGCAGACTTGGTGGGTAGCATATGTCAAAATCCTGATTTTATCCTACCTACCTACTATTCCGATTTCAAAATGTCACCATTAAAAAGGCAATTGTTGCAAGAAGAAGAGGTGACAGAATTTGAATCTCAGTACAAAATAATATCTCAGACAAGGAGCACGTATTATAACTCTTGCAAAAATAATATTGCTAGTTACGAAGCATATAGTGAAGTGCACAGCAATAACCTGGAGATCAGTGAGGCCCCATCTGCAACTGGAGTCCTATTTTCCTTTTCCGTTCTGGACTTATCTTATTGTCCAAAAGCCCAGATCTGAACCATCGACTGACTTTCCATCAGGTTTTGCGAGTGTATGCTATCTGATCGTCCCATATAACATAGCGACCACGTAGTTATCGGGACCAGTCCTTCGAAGGTTGCGTTAGGGCTTTGCTCTGCAGCACAACCGCCAATTTATAGTGGAGTCGCAGTTTCGCGACACCCATTCAAAATCTTTAATAATGGACATAAAAAGGTATTCTCTGTTAACATTACTTATCTAAAAATTTAAGGAAAAAAGTCCGTTGAACATTTTGACTGGCTACGTACATGTGCGATTTTTTTCAAAATTGACACTGATTCAAAAAAATAATCATTTTGGGTGATGGGTATGAGTAATGCTGCCCCTGGAATCATTTATTGGATAACTCCACAACACCCCTGCCATAGGCCACACCAAGTGGTTCGCTATATTTGGTGACTTAGCAGGGGTGCCCGGGTTCATGAGGTGAGGTTTTCTAGGTCTTGGAGGCGGATGCTTTTGCCCACCTACTGCCTGGATTGGGAGAGACCGGTTGAGAGAGATCTTGAGTTATTTAGTTATTGAGTTGATCTCTGCAGCCGGACTCTCATGACCCGTCGCCTTGCACAGCAGTAGGAGGGATGGATTCATAGGTTCGTCAATCCTGAATACATATACCCCCAGATTCTTACCAACCCCTGATAACTTTTTCCATCCCAAAACTTCCTCTGTTTCCTTTCCTTAAAAAGTCCCTCCACACAGCATCCCCAAAGATGTCATAGGCCCTGTGGGATTTTTTTTCCTCAGCGCCTCCTGAGTGGAGATAATACAAAAAGAAAATATTTTCAAATCCAGACAATCGATAAAATATACACGTTTTTTTTCACATGAGCTGTATACAGGAGACTTTGAGGAAAATAATTTCCCTCCGGCCTATGTCATCTTTGGGGATGTTGTGTGGAGGGTTTTTTTAAGGAAAGGAAGGAGAGGAGAGTTCTGGGAAGGAAAAGGGTTTAATGGGTGGGTAGGAATCTGGGGTTCAAGGTTTCCTGGTCATCCGCCGTCAAGTCCTAGACAAACCTCACCCCATGAACTCGGGCACCCCCGCTAAATCACCAAACGTAGCGAACCACTTGGGATGATTTGTAGCAGAGGTGTTGGTGATGTGGCCGGACCAAAAATATTTTTTTTCTACATTTGAAATCGTCATATTTTTAAGGGCAAGTTACATTCCGTGATATTATTTGCGTATCATGATAATTTATTATTATTTTTTTAATACCACCAAAAAAAATAACAAACATTATAATGTTTTTTTTTCTATAAAAAAAATTGTGATAATTATAAGAACTTTCAAATGGATTATTTTATTATATATAATATACGTTTATGTTATTATATTATTATTTTTTATATGTTACGTTTTTAATAACATTCTGGGTTCACAAACTAATAAAAACAACACGATTGTCAGTCACACTATTTATTTGCATTCCATTTACATTAATACAGCTTTATTTATTTTTACAGTCATTTAACTATCCCCAGATTTTATTTGTACTCCTTTGTTATTTTTCGTTTCCATGATGATATCTTTATTTATAGTTTCCTTGGTGATCTATTTATTTACACTAGTGCTGCCATAGGCACCACAATGTTCTTCCCATTACATTTCCCCCTCCTTAGGGCTGTTTCGTCCCGGAACAGGCCCCGAATTCTCTTCATGAAGGTATCGGCAATCTAGTCCTCGATTGCATCGAGCCGACGCAAAGAAATGACAAGCTACAGTTTTACCATCACTTGCTTCTGACCCTTTGTGGTAACAGCATACCAGAACCAATATGCCAGTGTATCGGAAGATCTCTTCGAACATGCTCCGCAAGATCCTCCAGTCCAGCCCAATCCCACGGCCACCGAGCTTCGGGATCCCTATCCGGTTGATATCAGACTGCAACAAGCGGTCCCTCAAAACCATCAGACAGTCCCAAATGGTTCGGTACTCCGTTTTACCATCACTTGCTTCTGACCCTTTGTGGTAACAGCATACCAGAACCAATATGCCAGTGTATCGGAAGATCTCTTCGAACATGCTCCGCAAGATCCTCCAGTCCAGCCCAATCCCACGGCCACCGAGCTTCGGGATCCCTATCCGGTTGATATCAGACTGCAACAAGCGGTCCCTCAAAACCATCAGACAGTCCCAAATGGTTCGGTACTCCGGCGTAACTTGGGTTGTCTCCCTGGTCACCAAGCAGAAGATTGGTGGTCCTTCCCTGTTGAGTTGCGCCACCTCTCCGATAGCTGGTGCTTGCCGCTCCAACTCCTGTTTCACTAGAAACTTATGCTGCAAAACCCTTGAATTCCCCGTGACATGTCGAAGTCGTGTGTCACGCAGAAGGCCAGAGCATGCTCCTTTGAAAGCCCGAACAGGTCCTGCGCTATTTCTTGTGTCACTCCATGTCGGGTCTTGTGCCCCTCGCTAGCCTGGGACATGAATTGTTCGAAGGTAATTTCCTCCTCAGGGACCTTGCAGACTCGGACATGCTGTTCCGGATCATCCTGATTGTCACCCAGGAAGGGAGCAAGCCGGTTGAAGTGGACGATCCGTGGTTTCCCGTTGGGCCTCTTCCTTATCCTGTAGACCACATCGTTGATCCGCTTCAGCACCTCATAGGGACCATCCCAAGACCGTTGGAGTTTTGGGGAGAAACCTTGGCGCCTACGGGGGTCGAAGAGCCAGACTAGTTCGCCAGATTGATAGCCCCCCTTCTCTGCCTTGACATCATAATGTTCCTTCATCCGGTCACTAGCAGCCTCGATATTCACTCGGACCCGGTCGTGGGCATCATCCAGGCGCCTACGAAGGTCTGACACGTAGTCCTCACCAGCTACGTCTTCTTTCGGTTTACATCCGAACTTCAGGTCACAGGGCAGTCGTAACTCTCGTCCAAAGAGCACACTTCCAGGCGTCTGCCCCGTAGTTTCATGAACCGCCGATCGGTAAGCCAACAGGAACAAGGGCAGGTGTCGGTCCCAGTCTCTTTGGTGATCCGAGACAACCTTCGCCAGATGTCTGCCGATTGTACGGTTCATTCTTTCAACCATTCCATCAGACTGCGGGTGCAGTGCTGTAGTCCTCGTCTTCCTAATTCCCAGGATCTCGCACATTTTCTGGAACACTGCAGATTCGAAATTACGTCCTTGGTCCGAATGTAGCTCCAGAGGCACACCAAATCGACTGACTAGCTCCGTGACCAATGCCTCCGCTACGGTAACTGCTTCCTGGTTGGGCAGTGCATAGGCTTCAACCCACTTGCTGAAATAGTCGATAGCGACCAGGATATACTTGTTCTGGTTTTCGGTTGTAGGGAACGGTCCAGCTATATCCACAGCGATTCTCTCGAACGGGCTACCTACGTTGTACTGTCGCATCGGTGCTCTTTTCCTCTTGTACGGTCCATTGGCCGTGGCGCAAGTCACGCACTTTCTGCACCAATCCTTGACATCTCTTTTGCAGTTCACCCAGTAGAAGCGTTCCCGGACCTTTTCTAGGGTCTTCTTGACTCCCAAATGCCCACCGGAGGTTCCATCGTGCAACAACCGAAGGATTTCGGGAATGCGTTTCCTTGGAACCAGCATCTGTAACTTACGTGGTTCTCCATCCTGCGTTTCCAATGCCCTTCTAAGAACCCCATTTTCCAATTCAATGGAATCCCACTGAGCCCAGTATGATTTGACGTTTGGAGAAGAAGAAGCGACGTTCTCCCAAGTTGGCCGCTGTATCGCCTTCTTCCACTCCACCAGATATTTCAGTTCGGGGTCAGCCTCTTGGTCCTTCCCGATTTCTGCAGGTTCCCAATCCTCATCCATGACTCCTGTTCTACACACTACTGCTGACTTCTCCTCCATCCGCCAGCAGTGGATGCAATCCTCCGCGCAAGGTCTCCTGGATAAAGCGTCTGCGTTCCGGTGGAGAACTCCAGCTCGATGTTCGGATTCATAATCATATTCCTGCAACCGTTCAATCCATCTCGCCACCTGTCCCTCGGGATTTTTGAAGTGCAAGAGCCATTTGAGCGCCGCATGATCTGTCCTCAGCAGGAAATTCCTCCCGTAAAGGTACTTGTGAAAATGCTCCACCGACTTAACAACTGCCAGTAATTCCCTTCGCGTCACGCAATAGTTGCGCTCAGGTCTAGACAGTACCTTGCTGAAGTACCCGATGACTTTCTCCTCCCCTTCCTGGACTTGCGACAGAACGCCTCCCATACCCACGTTGCTGGCGTCTGTATCCAATATAAACTTCCCTTCTGGTTTGGGATAGCTCAAGATAGGGGCATCGGTTAACTTCTGCTTCAAGTTTTCGAACGCCTGTTGGCAGTGAGAGTCCCAGGCAAAACAATTTTTCTCTTCGGTGAGCCTTGTCAATGGTTTGGCAATATCTGCAAACCCATAGACGAACCGTCGGTAGTAAGTGCAGAGGCCAAGGAAGCTTCTCAAATCGTGCTTGTCCTTCGGTACTGGCCATTCATTGACGGCACGGATTTTTTCTGGGTCGACTGAGACTCCCCTTTCGGATACCACATGACCGAGATAATTGACCTGTTCTTGAAAAAGGTTGCACTTCTTGGGATTAAGTCTCAAGTGGGCGCACTGCAAACGCAGGAACACCTGTTCCAAGTTCTTCAGGTGTTCCTCAAAGGTTTTGCCAAGGATGATGATGTCATCCAGATAGACCAGGCATGTTTCCCAGGATAGCCCTCTTAGTATATGTTCCATCAGCCGCTCAAACGTAGCAGGAGCATTACAAAGTCCAAATGGCATCACTGTGAACTGCCAGAGTCCCGTCCCGGTAGAAAAAGCCGTCTTCTCCTTGTCTCTTGGGTCCAACTCCACTTGCCAATACCCGCTCTTCAAATCCAGAGTAGAAAATACTTGACAGCCTCCCAAGGTGTCCAACGTGTCATCGATCCGGGGTAAAGGGTAGCTATCCTTCTTGGTCACATCGTTGAGTCGTCGGTAATCCACACAAAAACGTGTGGTCCCATCCTTCTTCCTCACCAGTACCACTGGTGAAACCCATGGGCTGTTTGATGGCTCAATTATCTTCCCTTTCTCCATGTCCCGGATTATCTGTTCAGCTTCGTCACGTCTCGCAAATGGTAATCGCCTAGGGACTTGTCGGATAGGGTCCACGTTCCCTGTTCTTATGCAATGCTGTACGACGTCGGTCCTTCCTAACAACCCGTTCGAGCCTTCGAAGACATTCTGATATTTGCTGATCAGCGTTTCGACAGCGTTCCGTTGTCTGGCAGGAAGTCCCCTACTGGCCCGTTCAACGAGATCTTTTAGCTGGTCTGGAAGCTTATTCGATGTCACGGTCATGTTGTTAACTTGCCGAACAACCGCCAAAACAGGTGAACCATGCCCTAACCGAGTGCCTTTCTTCAGGGTTACCGGGTAGTCATTGACATTCATTACCCTGATGGGTATTTCTTCACGGGTGCGGATTAGCGCCTTACCGACCAAAATTCCTTGTCCGAGTCCCGCACCGTCCCTCTCGGGTTCCAAGATAACAGTTTGCCCCGGTGGACTCCATGTATCTAGACACGCGGTAATCAGTGTCTCACTGCACTGGGGTAGCAGAGTATCCGCACTAAGGATCACAGACACCGTTTCGCCACCCCCCTTCTGCAGTACCACTTCCTCGTTGTTGATCCATATGACTCCCTCTCTCAGGTCCAGCTTACAGCCCAATTTTGACAGCAGGTCCATCCCGAAGATCACTTCTTCCTCTATGTCAGCGACTAGAACCTGATGCTTGAAGGTGGTGTTGCCAATTTCGAAAAGGGCGGCTGTCTCCCCGTGAACGCACGCCAACTCCCCTGTTGCCGTACGTAGTTTCCATCGTGACGACACGATCCTTGCCTCGGAGGCAGCAATATCTGGTCTTATGATCGATGCAGTTGCTCCTGTGTCCAACAACAGTCTGCGACTTTTTCCACCCACCAGACCCTCTATGTAAATTCCGTTAGATCCCCCTCCAAGTGTCGCCATAGTTACGGATGTTTCAAGGGCCTCGGTAGTACGGATCGATGGTTGCCCCTTCCCATCAACCCTTTTTAGTTTTCCGAGGTTTGTCTCCTTGGTTTTGGGCATTTATTACGAAGGTGTCCTGTCTGACCACAGTTCCAGCAGCGTATCTCCCTTTTCTGTACCTTCAAAGCCTCCAGGACACGCTTCACTAATTCCTCCATGGATGGTTGCAATTCTTCCCCCGTGGTCTCCAGAGCACGTACCCGAGCTTGGCTTCTCACGGACTGCTTTACTGCCTCGAACTCCAGAGCTTGCGTCAACGCCTCTCTCAGCATCTTCGGACGTGCCAACTTGACGGCCTGCTGCGTTTCACCCTCCCGCAGTCCATCCAAGAATCTGTCGATGGCCAGACTCTCGTAGACATCGTCAGTCACTGTTGGGTAGGCGCCTCTAACCAGGCGGACGATGTCAGCTTCGAATTCTTGCAACGTCTCATTCGGCTTTTGGAAGCGGTTCTTCAATTGCGAGCGGTAGATCTGCTCCATGTGACGATGACCGAACCGTATTTCCAGACATTGCGTCAACTGCTCATAGTCCTGGCGCTCTGTCAGCGGAATAGTTTGCAATACCCTTACTGCATCTCCCCGCAGCGACAGGCACAGCATCGACGCCTTCTTGATACCTGGCCATTCATTTATCATGGCCGCGGTCTCAAAGAGCGTCAGGTATTCCTCCCAGGAAGATTTTCCGTCGAAGGTGGGTAGGTCGTTTCTCAACTGGGTCAGGACCATCCTTTCCTCGACGTTAGAGTTTGGGGGCCTTGATAAATTCTTTACATCCATGACGGTGCTCTCACCACCAGTCGCGTGGAGTCGCTCCTCTATTCTCCGGATGCGTTCTTCCATGTCGACTATTTTCTCATTGAAGCAGCGAGAAATGTTGTCTAGCTTCCCTTCCAGCTGCGTCCTCATGTCACTGATGCTTTGGGAGGTTGCTTCCAGTTTGGTGTCGATATGTCGACAGAGGTCATCCATTCCGCCAGTCGTTTCGAAAGAAAAACTCTCTGGATCTTCACCAGTGTTCGCGAGAGCCACCCGTAGCCGTTGTTGCAGTATACTCTTCGTCCCCGTTGTCTCCAGGTCACGTTCCTCAAGTTCCCGCTTTAATTCCATTACCTTTAAGTCCATCAATCTGTTCTTCTTGGTTGCCATTTTTCTTGTCACCGTATAATGTTAAACAATTTATTATCCTGATCCGAATTCTCACTGTTGTAGTTTGTTTTTTTTTTTTAAACCCCACACCTGACACCAATTGTTACGTTTTTAATAACATTCTGGGTTCACAAACTAATAAAAACAACACGATTGTCAGTCACACTATTTATTTGCATTCCATTTACATTAATACAGCTTTATTTATTTTTACAGTCATTTAACTATCCCCAGATTTTATTTGTACTCCTTTGTTATTTTTCGTTTCCATGGTGATATCTTTATTTATAGTTTCCTTGGTGATCTATTTATTTACACTAGTGCTGCCATAGGCACCACAATGTTCTTCCCATTACACTATGTTGTGTCTTAAAATAAATATTAATATTACCTTTAGCGTAATAAAAAAGTTAGTAGCAGGTAGCTGTGGCGTGGAAGCGCACCGGAAAAATATCTTCATTTTTTTCCCTCAGCGATAAAATTTCAATTTCGTCACATTTGACGACATTAAATTTTCTAAATAGCATTTTTACCGTTTTCTCGTACGGCACGACGCGGCGGTTTAAGGCTTTTAATATTATCTCTATTACAGCAACAGTACTGCGGAACATGACGTGATGGTAAATAAGTAAATAAGCTTAAAATAAAAAATTCAAATTTTAAAATATTTTCCAGAACACCGTTTTTAATTGAACGTTTTCGTAAGGGAATATTTCGGTATAATTAAGGCGCGCCGGTCTTTAACTTTTTACTTGTAATTTTAAACAAGATGTTTAATACATTATTCAGATCAGACTCTTTATAAAAGTTTAAAATAAGGCCAAATATGGTGGATCAATTTTTTAATATTGATATCAACGTTAAAATACTAAGGAAAAATCAAAACTACTTTTTTCAATTATTTCTGGCTTTGACCCTTCAAGGGTGTTCTAGGCCATCATTTAAAATTACAGAGAAAGGAAAGGTGAATTTTTATTTTGATTTTATTTAAATTTACAAATTTCAGAATTATATGGAAGATTGGAGACGAGTTCAGACTTGGATGTTGAATGGATGGATGGACTTGTTGAATGGGGGGGAGGCAATTTTAGATAACGCTTGATAGAAGAGAGGATATTTATTTAGAGAGGGACAACCAAAAAAGGTGTGACTGCCCACATCTAGACCACAGAATGTACAATCGGGGGAGTCAAGGATGTGAATTTAAAATGGTGAGAAGGAACGGAACAATGTCCGATTCTCATTCGAATAAGTGAGGAAATTTCTTTTTTGGAAAAATGGGAGAATTTTTGAAACCACGGTTTTGATGGGATAGTCATTTGTATTGAGGCGTAGCGGGCTCCCTTGGATTGACTAGCAATGTTCCAATACTCTGTCCAAACATTGCGAGATCTATTTTTGATGATGGAAAAAATATCAGATAGGGGAATATGGTTTACGGGGGTAACAATAGGGTTGGACGCTCCTTGTTTTGCCAAAGAATCCGCTATATCGTTGCCCACTTTGCTTTTCAAAGAAACGTAGTTATCTTCTTTGACGGCTTAAAATTATAAAATATCTTTAGATTGTTTCTAATTAGTTTACTAATAAATTAATAAAGGTATAACTTACAAGAATATTTGATAAAATAATATTCTTTAAGTAAAGGTCATTTATTAAGAAGTGATTTCATTTATAACCGGTGTCCGAAAACTCGATGTACGAGTGGGAAATTGGTAAATCTACATCACATAAAGAACCATTTTTATCGATTAATTTCGATTATTTTCAATTTAGGGATTATATTTTCAAAGCCAGGTCATTTTAAAGGACATCAAACAGCTGATATTAACCCCCTCAGGCTATTGTGCTGGGTTTTCGAAACAATTCGTATAGGTCTCATAGAATAGTTGTGTCTCCCTTTCTATGAGGGTTAGAAATATGATCAAAATGGTGTAAAAAATAGTTAAAAATGTACATCTTTATGAAAGCAAAGTTTCGGACCGCAACTTGAAAAAAATTGTGAAACTTTGGAAATTTTGAATTAATTATTTTTAACAATTATTATAAGCAATAATTATCAGCCTGAAACAGACGTCTACATTGAAAAAAATCTTCCGAGAAAAGATATTGGCCGCCAACGGGACTCGAATATTGAATTATTTGGCGGGTATTAGATAAGCCGCCATAGCTCAGTGGTAGAGCTCCTGACCGGCAATCAGAGGGACACGGGTTCGAGTCCCGTTGGCGGCCAGTATCTTTTTTCAATGTTAAGTGTTTCAGGCTGATAATTATTGCTTATAATAATTGTTGCCCTTTGTGTTATGCATAAAAATCTTGTATTAAACGTTAGTTTATCAATTAAAAATAATAATTAATTATTTTTAGATGAAACTACAAAAACAATATAATATATTTGTATAATAAAATACGTGTGTGTGTGTTTTTTTTTCGTTCAGTAATTTTGTTTAGAAGAAGCGTATTTCATTACCTTAGATGCGTTCAGAAATATTCCATTTATTTGGATTTTATTGGAAAGCGGAAATATTTTGACCTTCCGACAAAGTAGGCCCAAGGCTGTTGTTTTTTTTTTAAATTTGAGTAAAACATTTCCAATTGCGGAGTCAATTTATTGGAAAAATGTTCAAGAAAAAAAAAATTGCCCCCAAATCAATTCAAAATGTGTGTATAGATTCACCACACTTGTTCTGCGAGTTTCTGGATACAGAGTATAGGGCAAACGTTTTTTTTAATGCAAATAGGTCAGTTATACTTACTTCTTTCATACGGCCTTAGAGTTCCAACTGTTTGCAGCAAGACGAAGTCCAGTTCTTGGAAAATTTATTTAAGATTGAATGAGAGGGGAGGGGGTGGAAATTGGACATAAGGAAGGAAGGCTGGATTTGTATATTCAATTCTGTTAAAAAAATCATATTCATTAAATGCTTTTATTTTGAGTGACCTTTATCTCATCGGGTAAAATTGAAAGTTAATTTTATTCTGCAACAAGGCCTGAATCCACTGTATTTAAATTATTTTATTTCCATATTAAAAAAAAAACTTCTACAGTATTAAAAGTTTTCAGATGCCTCGTTACATAAGAAATCCGCCATTTGCGGTATAATAAAATCTTGTCTAATCTTATAGCTCATCTAAGACTCAAATAACAACTATTTAGAGGTGAATTAATGCACAGTATGTCCTTGCAAAACGTCACTGAGAAACAGCCGTTCCTCTTGCTTACACATACTCATTGATCTTAGCAAAAAAGTTCCGAAGAAGCGTGCCGCTCTACCATGGTTATTTCTTAATTATTACAGTTGGGTATGATTGAACTGAAATACATAGGATCCTTGTTTCGTGGTGCTTCAGAACGAGAATTTACCGAAATTCAATTGATTTGACATGCTTTGAATTTCCTATGAATAGCATTATTTTCAATAAATTCCAATCCCAATGTGTACGCCTTTGTGCCTGAGTAGAATTAAACAAGATTAAATCGTACGTCTGTTAACATGGATTGAATAGGGGCGACGCGACGCTTAATTATAAATAAATACTTGGGTCCTTCAACTTAATTTCTATCGACATTCCAAAGTAATTAACATAACACCATTTTAGATGTTATTTCTGCATTATCCACATTCAGATATAAACTCCTCTAGATTGGAGATTAATTTTTGATACCGCTCATAAAAAAAAGTAGTTGTCTATGGCCGAATTCTTGAGTATTTCCGCATTCCAATAAAATCAAAATAATTTGAATACTTCTGAACGTATCCAAAAATTAAAAACTGTTATTGAAAGGCGATTGAATACGCTTTCAAATTATATTATTAAAATTAAGCATGTTATATTTTAAATATTAAAATTTTGAATGCAAACATTAAAAAGTTTCTGGTGGAAGTTTGACGTCATAAATCCGATTTTTTTTTTCGGATATCTATGGAACTCAAATCTTAGTGTAGTGTTTACTCTTTCTAACGCTATTTAGATCACATTTTTCGTTATTAGAGTAAGGAAGACTATATGAGCTGACCCCTAAATGTGTTAAATTTACTTTGTGTCAAATAGTTATTGGGCCTATAAAGGGGTCAAATTTTCCCATAGGGTTAATAATTATGTTGGGCTCTTCTAAAAATAATAGGTCCTCGGTTATAATCATGGGGTGAGGTTTGTTCAGGTCTTGGCGTTTGTCCACCTGCTGCGTGGCGGGCCGGATCCAGAGAGGCTGTTTGAGGGAGGTACCTTTGACCTTTCCAGCAGACTCTCTCGACCCATCGCCTTGCACTGCAGTGGGAGGAATGGATTCATACGTCCTTGACTCCTGGACACATTGACCCCCAGATTCCTACCAACCTCTCATACCCTTTTCCTTCCCAGAGCTTCCTATCCTTTCCTTCCTTAAAAATACCCTCCCCACGGCATCCCCAAAGAGTGATTTTATTATTACCGTAACGAACCATGCTTACTGTACCGTGACGACACAATAAAGGCAATAAACATACGTTCTTTCTCACAATAATGCCTCAGACAGTTGGGAGAAGTTCGAATTCTTGGGCTTTATTTAATATAGAAGCGGAACTTTTTGCAGTAAAATAAAGTTATAAATAACATATGTGTTGTACCTTTAGATTAATTCTTAGTAGATATTACTCACGCAATGTTCTTTCAATGTTCTGTTCGCGTTAGTTTAATTTTTTTATTATTATTTTTATTTCTAATACTATGTTTTACATGGTACTTAATGATAATTTTACATTTTAAGTTTTTTACTACTCTTCCATTGAAAGCATTTGCTTATGCATGGAAGGGGAGTGTACATAAATGTTGTTATTAGTTAGTACTTACATAATTCATTTACATAAATATATGTGTATTGTAGTATTTATTTTGATAGTAGTATGCATTTAAAGAAAAGAAAGAATGTTATGGAAAACTAAGGATATTTGTAAGATTAATTAAGTGGCAGTAGTTTCTTCTTAAGTATATCTTGAAAATGTCTCTTCATAGATAGCAGTTTTCGGGTATTATCATTAATGTTTCTGATTTCTTCTGGTATAAAAGGCTTCAGGTGATAATTCAGTTAGAAATTATCAAACTCTATTTTAACAACCATATTTATACTGACAAATAGTATGGCTAATCTAGTTTAATTGAGTTCTCAGCGTCGTTTAACACTTTTAGGCCGTACGTGATGACCCGCCTAATGAAATACACTGACCCCGAATGGGAGAGCAACAACTTCACCGGCTAAACTGACAAAATATTTAATTAAATTGCTATGAGAGTTATCAAATTGCGGATGAAGTTGTTTGCGGACAAGTGATGTGTTGTGACTTTTCCATAGAGAATGCCATGAAATGAAATCACATATATATTTTTATTAAATTACTATATTCTGTTAAATTATTTAGTATGTAGTATGAAGTTACCTGCTTTCTGTTCTAAATAATTTGATAGACCTCGGATCCAGTATTTGTGCAGCGCTCTTGGGGTGATTGTTCGCATAAACAGCACTACGCAAAATGTGCAATTTTTATAAATATGTACAAATCGATATTTAATATCTATCTCTCTCACCTTTCGGTCCTGCTAACACCTCCGCTTTACCCGAACACAATTTAATTAAAATAACATTTTCGGATATTTTATTAATATTCATATTTTATTTAAAATATAAAATTTACGAAAATGCTCATAATGGTCGGCGAAACTATGTAGTAAGAAATAAATTGTTCATTACTTTTTTTTTGCATTAGAAGCCCTGAGAGAAACGATTCCCTTATAATAAAGAAGACGAAGTTCGGGTCAGCTTTCCAGGAGTGACGAACGTATGAATCCATCCTTCCCACTGCGGTGCAGGTCGATGTTCCGAGAGAGTCCTGCTGGAGAGGTTAAAAGGTGATGGATCCACCACCAAAACCCGGACAAGCCTCATTCCATGAACCCGGTTATCTCTGCTAAGAAATCACTTGGGATGACCTATCGCAGAGTGTTGGTTATCAAATAAATTGGGTTCTGGGTCGGTGGTATCCATTCCTGCCTCCCAAACTAAGTACTACAATACGGGCCTGTGCTTTCGTAATTTGTAATGAATTCAAAGTAAAAGTAACAATTAACTAGAAAATTGTAGATTTAACAAAAAAAATGCACCTTGTTCCGGAGTGGTGGAAACATTCGATATCGTCCTGGCTAAAGACCACAATTCAGAATCTTAGGGTTGCTTCTAAAGACGTTCAGCTTCATAAAATACCTCAAATCGAGGGATACTGTAGTTCCACTGGATCAGATCAGAGTACGACGATAAATCAGCAAATGTAATAAAAGCATAGCATTTACAAAATATTTTTTGGTATAGTAGATATGTATAATTCAAGCCATTCCATTCCAACGAATCAATAATGCTTAATTATAATAAGCCACGTTCGCAATTGCGTGATTGCATGTTATTAATAATTTATTTATCTCATAAATCAATGGTTCTCTAATTATGATTTCATTTTATCAGTTAATTTGTTCTCATTATCGTTCATATCGGAAATTTGTATACCGAATACAGTTATACCATGGCCGTACAATTTCCCAAAGAGAACAACATGTTAACAAATTATATTTTTCAACGAATTGTCTCAAAATTTGATAACGGTTCGCGGGGGGATAATTTCAAACGGTTATGTTATAACAATGGTACCTTTATTATTATTCGAATACCGAATAAGTTCTACAACAGGTCAACAAAATGGCATTTCAACACTCCTTTGAAAAGTAATCAAAAGTTACGAATAAAAAATAGCCCATAATCTGTTATTTAATCAACTATTTTATTTATAAACCGTTGATAACTTTTCAATGACATAATAAAAGTGTTTGAAATTATAAATAAAACATAATCAAGATTATATCCAAACACGTATTTAGTTATGTCATGTCATCTCCGTGCAAAATGTTTCTAAATTTCTCTAATATACAATAAACAGTGTTAATCTTAAGTGACCTCCCATGTAAATTACATGGTCCTGAATATTTTTTACATTTTAACGCAGCATCACGTTTGTTTGTCAAATGCATTGCAAGGATGCAATTGTAAGCCATAAGTTTTTATAATGGTTTATCTAGTCTGTAGTTAGAACTGTAAGAAAGAATATTGCGAAAAAATATTTGTACAGCGCTCGTGTGATGATTTTTCACAAAACGGTGCTACATAAACTATCCAATTATTATTATATTCACCTTCAGAGTACTACTTGTGAGTTAGCCGAAATAATTTTTAAGAATTAATAATTTAAAAAAAAAAACACTGAAAAGTTGTTTTTAAATTAGAAAAGCGGGTAGGGAGAGTAGCTTATTAACTTATTCGTACAGGAAAAAATTGAAATCGGAATTCACGCCCCTTTATGGGAGGAGTTAAAAAATACTTGAGAAAAAGCTTTTGGAAAGGTTGGAAAGGTATTTGAGATTTTTTTTTTTGGTTGATTTCGTAAAAAATCATTAATTCCTTTTTTACGCATTGTTTATTGTAATAAAACGGAATTTTAAAATTGATTTCACGAAAACAAGCGACGCGAAGACTAATACGTATATTCCCCACTCCGTCCGGGGGAGTACTGACAGAAAATAGGTGTGGCTCCCAGTCGTTCTTTGGTGGACGGTATAAGGTTCACTTTTAAATTCCAAATTCGTCATTACTGCCGTATTGTCGCCGTGATGTCAAAAATAACAACGCAAAAATGCATATTATATTTTATTTTATGAGGTTCGGGCGTTAATTTCAATTTTTTTGCGATTATCATAAAATAAACTAAATTTGCCACATTAAACAATAAAACCATATCCGAAAAGAGGTTTATAAATAGGAGGCTTTGGACTTGAAAGTGTTTTTTATAGACCTTATAATTTTTTTTTCTGAGCCTATTAAAAGTCTTATAAAAAAATTGACCGATGTTTTTAACGGCCAGGATATGTTCTACACGCAGTATTTAATTGAAGCATCTATAATAATAATAATAATAATATTTGGCTAATTTATATAGCGCCGTTTTCGTGAAAAATCACCTCAAGGGCGCTGTACAAATAAATACATAAAAAATAATATTACCGGCTTACAACTAAGATTTACAATTATAACTAGTGACTTACATCTAACTCTTATTGCTAGTGACTTATGACTAAGACATATAAAAGCTGACCTAAAACTGAACTCAACGACATATATATTTACAATTATGACTTAAAGTTAGAGATTTATAACTAACATATTTATTTACATTTAAAAATACTTGAAAATATCTTATAAGTATCATACATTCGCCAGAATCACCCCACAGCGCCAGAAGAAGAAGGAAGTTTTTACATAATACATATTACTATTTAAGGACATGGATGCAAAATTTATCGGATTTACTAAAATGTATGGATATCTTAAATAAATTAATGAAATTAATCGCCGATCTTTACCGCATTACGATGAGTCATCGCTCAACATTAAACGGATTGAGGTGTTAGCAAATAAAATAGTATATATTCGTGGACATCAACAATTATTAGAGTATAATTAAATTACAAAGTTTAAATATAATGACGAATTTATGGAAATGAGTATTTGAAAAAATGAGTTTTAAGTTGTGATCTAAATTCCGCTGGGTTGGTTATTTTTATTTTATTTTATTTATTAACAGAAACAAACAGTACATTATTTACATTGGTGAAAAAAGTTTACAGTTAATAAGTATATTTCAAATTAGGTACTTATGATATGTTTCATTGAAGTATCTTGTTTATATTAAATTTTTACCGGGTGATGTGCGTTGTGGGAGGGTGTGTGTGTGTGTGTGTGTGTGTGTGTGTGTGTGTGTGTGTGTATGTGTGTAAGTATGCGCATTAAACTATATGATTGACATGATGCTCTTCTTAAATTTGGGCAGTGAATCGGAGAAAATGTCGATGTTATAATTTAGATTAATATTATTGAATACATGAAGAGCACGATTGATTGGCGAATTAGTTGCTGCATTAGTCTTGAAATTAAGCGTGTGGAATAGTTCTGTATGGCGTGTACGTCTTAATGGTATGTTAAAATTAATTAGGGAAAGTAGTTCGGTACAATCGATGTTATTATTTAAAATTTTGTGTATAAATGTCAAATCAGCAATTACTCGTCTTTGTTGTAAAGTTTGAAATGTGCATTCATAATTATTGTTGAATTTGAATTTAAGATATTTTATAAATTTGTTTTGAATATGTTCTAAGCTATCTATGTATAATTTGCACTGCGGGTTCTAAATTGGCGAGGCATATTCCAGTATACTTCTGACTAATGCAAAATATAACATAACTACTGTGCGCGGGTTACTGAACACTTTACTTATACAAAGAACAAAACCAAGCATTTTATATGACCTGTGAACGATTGAGTCGATGTGAATATTAAAAATAAGTTTGCTATCAAGGTAAACACCAAAGTCTTTACATTCCGTTTTAGAGATGACAGGTTCATTGTTGAGTGAATAAGAGTACTTAATTACATTTTTATTTCTGGTGAATGTCATAGTATGACATTTGGAGACATTGATATCTAAACAGTTAACTTTACAATACTTGCAAAGCCTATCTAGGTCACTTTGTAACGCTTCACAGTCAGAGAGAGAATGCACAACTTTAAATATTTTCATGTCATCAGCGTAAAGCACATATTCGGAATTTTGAAAGCATGATCCAATGTCGTTTATATAAATGTTGAAGAATAGCGGACCTAGGTGGGAACCTTGCGGGACACCAGATATTACCTCTATAGACTTTGAGAAAACACCCTTTATTAATATTATCTGATTGCGATTACTAAATAATAATAACTGTTATGCATCTCAATTCCATGGGAAGTTTATTCCAAGCCTCAGGTCCGGATACTCCAAACGCGCGATAATCAAAATTAGTGTTCGGATTTCGCTTGGGTTCTTTCAACCTTCCAATTGCAGACGATGTCGCTGATCAAAGAGATGACTGCCTTAGACCTATATTTTCCGGAATGCATAGTTCAGAGATATAGGGTGGAGCCATTTCATTGATAGCTTTAAACACCATCCAGCATAATTTATACTGGATTCTTTCAGAGGTGTTCCAAAATGTGCGAAAACTTGGGTACCCCTGTGATTAGTCGTGCTGCGGCGTTGAACACTGATTGTAGTTTATCAGTTTGACATTTAGGAAGACTTGCATAGATACCATTGCAGTAATCAAGACGCGATACTATATATGAATTCACAAGAAGCTTAGTTGCTTCTGTCGAAAGGTTCCTACGAACTGACTTAAGTTGTCTTAAGTAGAAGAACCCTGTGCTAACGGTCCTATTCACCTGACTTTTCAATGAAAGGTCTGAATCCAGATAAACTCCCAGAAGTTTTTAGAAATTTAATTAAATTTAAATTTCATATGTTATTATCATACAGTTTGAAAATGACCTTACAAGTCGAAACAGCTGTAATTAAAATACTTTCTTAAATGCTTGCAGAACTCGATAATAACATATCAAATTTAAATTTAATTAAATTTCTAAAAATTAAAATGGAGTTCTACGAATTAAACACAAAAATAATTAATATTTTTTAATCCCAGAAGTTTGTCGGTTGTTTTCGCAATTACGTCATTGCCGGAAATGGCAATTGGTGAGTTGTCTATAAGATGTTGACGTCTATTTGTAGCTGCCCACAGAAATTCGGGCTTTGACGGATTAAGCTTCAGTTTGTTTGAGGACATCCAGAGACTAATTGATTTTAGACACTCAACTGTGCGAATTTTGAGGCCGGTGATCTCATTTGGTGTGCAGTAAAAGTAGACTTGCTGATCGTCGGCATAACAGTGAGAAAGGAGACCAAATGACTCGATAATTCTTGCGACATCATTTGTGAAGAGGATAAAGAGAAGTGGGCCCAGAATGGATCCCTGAGGTACCCCTGAAGAGAGTTTTGTGAAGTTGGATTGTTTATTTCCCACTTTCACTGCTTTTGAGCGATCCGTTAGATAGGATTGTAGCCAATTTTTTACGTTAGAATGTAAACCAAATGTTAATTCTAGTCTCTTAATGAGAAAGTCGCGGTCAATGGTGTCAAATGCAGCGCTCATATCCAAAAGTGAAAGAAGTGCTAACTTAGGTAATATCTGACAGGATACGAAGTAACCCGGTTTCTGTTGAGTGGAATCTTCTATAAGCGGACTGATGATCGGTAATTAATTTATTGTGGTTTAAGTGGGAGGTTATTTGAGAAGCAGCAATTTTTTCGAGTAGTTTTGCTAAGAAAGGCAGATTTGACACTGGTCGATAATTACCCAAGTTGTCAGCATCAAGCTGTGGTTTTTTTATAATTGGGGTAACTACTGCATGCTTAAGTGCTTCCTGAAAGTCACCTGTGCTTAGGGACTTATTAAACACGTGAACCAAGAAATCTATAATACTTCTAAGCAATCAAATTTTAAAAACAAAACATATGATTTTGTATGATTTTGCATTATTTAGTATGGCTTCATCTTAAGCGATTTATACTTATTGATGAAACTCACAGTCAATAGTCATCAAATGGGTCACAATTTGAAGTACGTTGATGGATTTGTAGCTAAATGCATTACAGATTTTCCAGCATGCCGGGCTTTCAACCGATGATCGCCACACATCTGTGAATTTCAGGATTGCTGAAAGAAAATTTATCACCAAGCGTTACTGGCTGAACTGTACAAAATATATTCAGATGAAATAATAATTCAAATGATACAAGAGTTGCGTTGAAAGTTGAAAACAGTATTCCATTGTTTTACATTACATTTTTACAAAAATTCTTTCCAAGGTAAGATAATACTTCCCTTTTAAAATTCTTGGTTAGTGGGTTGTTTATAAGTTTATTTTCCTCGAAGCTGTCTGCGTTCGTAATCTAATTGTAATAATACTAATATTTCTCGTTATTGAGATGAAATCAGCTGAACTGAAATGTGAATAAAAGTGTTTCTTGAAAAGTAAGATTTTTGTGGGGGCGAAAGGATCCATGAATATATCTATATGATATTTAAAAAAACTTAATAACTAACAGAATGTCTATTTTTTCAATTGTTAATACAGAGTCAAATTTACTTAATCGAAAAAGTAGGTACAATTAAACCCATTATTTTAAAACAATATTACACTTTTATTCTTTCCCTCCAACAGGACCGGTTTCAAACAATTACTTTCATCTCGGACTGGTACATTTTTGCTTAATACTATAATATTTATATTTAAGTTTTTATCAATAGCATTTTATTATATTTTCTATTTTCAATAATTTTTTAAATATAATTAACAAGTATTATAGTAAAAAAACCTAAATTACAAGTGAATTACTTTTTTAAAGTTAATTTCACCTCTGTAGAACATGAAAACAAATCAAATATGTACCTATATGGCAAACAAATAAATTTGTATAACTTCTACCATAATTTCAAATTCGGTTTCCGGCATCACCTCTACATATTATAAATTAAAGTCGACCGCCGCGTCTGTCTGTCTGTTCGCGATAAACTCAAGAACTATTGAACGGATTTTCTTGTGGTTTTCACCAATATAGTGTTTCATAAGGAAGGTTTAGGTATATAATATGTCAAGGTTTTGTATAAATTGGTTGAAATATATAATTCATATGTCCGGGTCAGCTAGTGTTAATTAAATGAAAACAAACTACTCTGTAAACACCAGTTATTAAACAAAATTATCAACGTGTATTTATTTTAATTTTATCCTGACGAAATACCATTGGTTGCGAAACAAATTTATAATTATGATTAAATAAGTGGTTTATTCGAAGCATTTTTTTCTATGTATAAATTTGAAATTTCCTTCAATTAAACTGAACAGGTATGTCTCCATTTTTTTGTAAGACTCGAATATATATATATATGTATATTTTATTTTTTATTGTCATGTTATAATACGAACAATCGATAGAATGAAACGAATACATTAATTAATTTTCTTCCATATTAAGCCACATTTTCTGCGGTTATTGTATAAATTCCACAAATAGGTTTTGCGTCCACGTGTTAGGCTGTGTCAGACGTACGTGTCACTGTTTGGAGGGCCGGGAAGCATAACGTAAAATGGCGGTGGGGGCAACGACATTTATTGGATGCCGCTCTAAAATTAGTACGATTGAAAAGGCCAGAAGTTAATTGGTGCAGCTTTGCCGTCGAATTGCCTAAATATGTGTCAAATGGATAGAATTAATATCAAACGTCGCAATGTACGAAAAATATTTCTACATCGATGCTTCAAGAGAAAAGTATTATTTTTTTTAATTTTTTTTATTTCTTGCTAGAGCAGTCCCAATGAGTTACAGAACTCATTTTAGAACAGGAGGAACATACAATTCATAGATGGGGGGAAATAATGACAATTTTACATAGGAATTTAGATTTTTAGAATATAGGTTTCACATAAAATGACAAGAAAATTACATAGTTTCGTCCTTAAATGTACTTAAAAAATATTCTTTTAAAGCATTACTCTGAATTTTTTTATTTATTGATTTTATCCCATATTTTGTAGTGTATGTTTGAGGTATGCGGATTTTATTGCTATTTCGAGTATTGTGAGTGTGGATGTCTTGATTGTAAAGTGGCTTGATGTTATTGTGAGTTGATTGTTGAGTAATTTGTAGGATGCTGAATCATACCTCCGAGTTTTAATATGGATACATAGAAACTGATTATGGTTCTATACAGCCAATGAATTCACCAATCTTTTGTTGATTTTCACATATTCATAGGTTTTATAAAAAAAAAATTAAAATCGATAACTTCTACTTAATTACTTACAAATAAGGTAAAATTGTCCAAAATTGGCAGTAAATCAATCCGAGGTATTTTAAATAGTGCCATATTGTGTCAAAAGGCGCTCCATTCATTAAATTTACGTGTGTAAAAGCTTCGGTGTTCAAGGCCAGCATAAATATGTAAAATTATTAAAAATAAAATTGTATTCTACGAAATAAGCAAATAGATATGTAATAGACAAAAGTTCAATTTAGTTAATTTTTATAGTTTTTGATAAATATCAATATATTGTCATTCAGAATATTTACATAACCTGATGTTCTATAACATCACTTTTCAGCATTTATTTTTTACAGATTAAAAGAAAATTAAAATTTCACTTATTTTTAATTTTATCTGATGAAAGCGCTATTTATTCCCAAAATGAATATTTTAATTACAAAAATCCAATAATTTTTAATCAAAAATGTTTATAAGTCGTTTCCCTTAAAGATGATTTTGCCAAATTAATTATTTTATTTACGGATTAATAATTTCAAAACGAAAATGATTGTCAACAAACACGTCAATCAAACTAACCATTTTGAGAAACGTTTTCCGTCAACGTCTTTTGGATCCTTTTCAGATGTAATCATTAATTTTTAAAAAGTCCCACTTTCCACAGCATAATAAACCCAAAAAAAATTAAATGAGTTTTTTTTCCCGATGTCTTCCGGTTGAGAAGTTTTTTTTTTAACATTGGCTGCACGCTGGAGGCTCTTAGGAAAGTAATTTACCTCGGTGCCTATATATGTCATCTTTTGAGATGTTGGAGGGTCTTTTTGAGGAGAGGAAGGAGTTAACATGGGTCTTGAAGAGACCCATGTTGCAAGAGAGAGGAAACACAGAGGCCGGCAAATCATCCCACAGCCGAGTCGTTAAACTCAAGAACGAGTCGTAGTACCGACCAATGTGACAAATGTCAACCGTGTACATACATTGGATGCGCGTTTACCGACATGCACCGGTACCGAGAGGATCAATGACGCTAGTTCCTCGGAACATCTTCCATTGTAATACCGATAGAATTAAGATAGTATACTACCTGACTCCTGTGTTCAAAAAATTCGCTTGTTAGATTTGTTAGATAGGTAAGTCTATCAAACGGACCGCTTGATTCTGCACAGTGTCAAAGATTTTTTTCAGGAATTTTGTAGATCCAGTCAAGAGGTGGCTGCCAAATTCAACAGAGGGGTGCACATGCGATTTATAAAACACCATTTATATAGGGTTGTGTACCATATTAAATTATTGCGGGCTCTGTACAGTACGCCAGCTTCTGGGAGCCTAGCCAGACTATTTTTTCGATGAAGCCCCCGTGTCTGAGCTCGTCACTTAGTAAATTAATTTGAAATCAAGTCTATGATGCTTATTAAAACGTAAGTTTTTCGCTTTTTTAAAATAATTATATACTTTTTTTTAAAATACTAAAATCACTTGTTCATGAATGGTTGAGTTTTTTTTGGTGAATTTATCACTTTTCTAAAAATTAAAGGAAGCAAAATGATCAGACCAAATTTCACACGATTTTTTTATAGAGTAACGACTACCTTTCGTATTTTTGTAAATGGGATTATGAAGATAGCAAACCTATATATTCGTTGGATTCAATACGAAAAACGCGCTCCTTGCTAAAATGCTAATTTTAATTGAATGTAAACTTTTATTTTCGAGATTTTTGCTGATTTTCCATAGGGTATGCTTACCGAAAAAGTAATCCAAACGAATCGCTGACGTCGGACAAAAATCACAAAACGAATGCTGCAATAAGAAATAGAGGAGATTTTTGATCAGTCTAGAATATTCTCCATAGCGAACTGTGTTTATGAAACAATTTTTTTGTTAGGCAATATCTAAATGTAATTTTCTCCTGCGGATTTTGTATGGATTTCCATAATAAGTTTTGCATAATATTAGTTTAGCAGACCACCTTCCGAGGTGGTTCTCATGGGAATAAATGGTCTTCGGACAAACTTTAACAACCTCATCATAAAATATTTGTAAGCCTTTTTGCCGCGTGATAAAGCTGGATAGAGTAGAGGCATTGTTCCGGTAAGATAGAGTGCCTTGGTTCGATGCCCAATTGCGACCGTTACCATTTTATTTACTGTGTATTTTTCTGTTTCATATTTTTTTTAGTATTATTAGTAGGTTACTTATTTTTCAAAACATGAATGAGAAATTTTTTTTGTTAGAAAAAATCGATATTTAATTATTTTATTACTAGCTGGTTCCCGTCATGAGTTGCAATGCCATATTGAAATAAATACATTGTTTCCCCTAAATTACCTTTTCTGTGCGTCCCCGTTCCCCTCCTGCGTCCCCTTCCTAACTATGTTAATAAATTATAGCCTTTATGTATTTCTAATATATGAGCTACCTTATTGTAAAGTTACATTAAAATCCATTCAGTAGTTTTTGCGTGAAAGAATAATAAACACACATACATCCATACAAACTTTCACGATAATAATATTATATAGTAAGATAGTTTCTACAAATTATTAAAATTTAGCTGGTTTTTTGTAATCCTCATCCCATTGATATATTTTTTAAATTTATTTATCTCTTTACTCGTGAGACCTTTCTTATCGAAGTATGATTATGATTATAGAGGACGTTTAGGACGTCTGCTCACTTGTCATAAACAATAACAGCAATATCTTTGGTAAATTTGAAACTTGAGGAGTTACTTTATACAAACTGTTGACTACATTTGTAATTCTTCTTCTTCTTCGATGGCGCTACAGCCCATATCGAGCCTTGGCCTCCTGCAACAGTCGCCTCCAACTCCTCCTGTCCTCAGCGGCTGACTTCCAGTTTGGTACCTGGAGAAGCTGTGCTGCATCCCCTCTTACCTCGTCTTCCCACCTCAGTCTGGGTCTTCCCACTTTTCTCTTTCCACCTGGGTGTCCAGTCAAAATTCTTTTTGGGACGCGTGTATCCGGCATTCTCTGTACATGCCCAGCCCATCTCAGCCTGAGGAGTCTCATATGTGCTGAGATGCTAGGGGCCTTATATATGTCATACAATTCTGTATTGTGCCGGATGCGCCACTGTTCGCCCTCTTTCACGGGTCCACA
Source organism: Limnephilus lunatus (assembly GCA_917563855.2). Classification (NCBI taxonomy): domain Eukaryota; kingdom Metazoa; phylum Arthropoda; class Insecta; order Trichoptera; family Limnephilidae; genus Limnephilus; species Limnephilus lunatus. The sequence continues at coordinate 94,964,330 of OU830593.1, read as the reverse complement.
TATTCTTCTCAGCACTTTTCTTTCAAAAGTATCCAGCATTTCAGCCATCTTTGCCGTCAGTGTCAGCGCCTCACATCCATATGCCAATACCGTTCTCACAATGGTCTTATATATGGTTATTTACATTTGTAATTACCAACCCAAATTGTCCAAGCACATTTAATCAAGAAATAAGAACCACTCTTCAGCAACAAATATAAAAATGTTCATATTTATTGAATACTAGCTGACCCGCCGAACTTGTTACCGCCTCAGAATCAATAATTGTTCAGTTTTTTTATTAAGGTTAAAATTGCACAATGAAGCAATTATTGATGCGCAACTGTCCGTGTTTTGTTTTTTTCAGTATCAGAGATGGCTTTGTGTACGGATATACAATTTCAATTTTTATGATTTTCTTACTTTTCCACTTACTTACGGGAATTGCGTTTCATTTTCTTTATACGTGCGAGGGAGATATATTATAATTATTGTATTTTTGTTTTGGAGGGATGCTGACATACGTTCACCGTTTGTCCCATTTTCGACTGTTGACATTTAGTATGTAAGAAAGATTGGCAATATTATATATTTAAGAACAAAAGCAAAACAATTAGCGCAATGACATTTGACGTTTTTAATTTTTTTGAATTCACTCAATACTCAATATATACTTATCACAATATTCCTGCAACTCTTTCAAAAGATGATAATTCATTCCATACAAAATGTATGAGGAAAAGAATGTATTTTTTCGTACATATTTCCGATGTTTTAAAAGCTATTCTGCTATTCGGGGTGGAGACAAATCCAACAAATCAAATATCATAAAAATCGGTCCAGCGGTTCTCGAGCTATAAATGGTGTAACTAACCCGACTTTTTTAAATTATGATTTCAAAAGATTAAAATTGTTATGAAAAAATGACTTCAATTAATAATTTGATATATTTTATGTCCGTCGGAGAAACAAGTATGAGGATGTAAGTAGGAGATTACAAGATTCCTAGTGCATTACTCTGTGTCCAAAGGTGGCTGTGATAATTTTTTAAAGTTTGGGTATGAACTGAGTAATTAATAAATAATTTATTCGAAAATGCTATACCATTATCGGCTAAGTCCTCCATCACAACACAAGCAACATTTTCGGCTTTCTGTGGTGGTAGTAGGAGATTTTCAAACATTGTTGGGTTATTCGTAACCCGGGAATGTTTGTCTTTCTTTTAAAAAAAAAAAAAAAAAGTGTTGCGCTGATTTTATCTCCAGCTAAATAAATCAATGTAAAAGTTCCTTTCCAGATTCATAAAAACATTTTATATATTGTTTACATTATACCCACACAGGAGGCCCTGAAAAAAGTATTCATCAGAGCCTATGTCATATTTGGGGATACTGCGTGGAGGATCTTTTTAAGGGAAGGGAAAGAAAGGAAGTTTTGGGAAGGAAAATGATATGAGGGAAAGTAGGATTATGTGGGTTAATGTGTTCAGGAGTGACGAACGTATGAATCCATTCCACTTTACATTAGCTCCACACAGGAGGCCCAGAGGAAAATAATTTCCCTAAGGGCCTATGTCATCTTAGGGGATGATGTGTCGGGGATTTTTTTAAGGAAAGGAAGGAGAGGAAGTTCTAGGAACAGAAATAAGTATTAGGGTTTAGTAGGAATCTTAGGTTCAGTGTATCCAGGCGTAACGGACGTATGAATTCATGCCTCCCACTGCGGTGCTGGAGAGGTCAAAAGATCTCCCTCTACCAGTCTCTCTCGATCCGGACCACCACGCAGTAGATGGACAGGGGCATCAGCCGCCAAGATCCAAACAAACCTCACCCAATAATTTATTGATTAAAATGTTACTGACAAACAACATGACAACAATAATACGGGTTGTTAATAAAATTCAAAAACGACAAAGCAAACAATATAGAAAAACCATATAAATTGAATAAAATCCTTGTATACTACCCCATCCCGCTGTCCCATATGTTACGCATATAAACTGTAGATTAAGAAATATTGTGCCAGTCTGAAGATGGAACAGGCTGAAACCGGTTACGGTCACAAATACAAAGTGAAAATAAGTTTTACGATTGTTTTATTTTGATGGATTTCCACCAAAATTTTTTTCAGTATCAAAAATAGAAATATTTAATGTATCGTTTATTGTTATTTTTTTAAGGATTGGCAAAGCTTCTGCTTTACGGACAGAACGCCACTGGGGATGAAACTGTAAGGCTGTTTAATTAAGGATTCTCCCTGGTGCGGGCTTCCAAATCACGTTCCGATGAAGCAAAGCCTCTAAAGGGTTGATCCCATGCTGTTTGCCAAAGTTCGGGCTAGCAGGGTGTAGATTTCTACCCTTAATTTAAATGCAGGTGGACGATAAATTACTTCTCTTATACGTCATCTGTAGTAATTTAGAAGTTTAGCCAATTGTTCTCTCGATCTGAAGTTGTAAGAAAGCTCTCAAGTTAGTGAGAAACTTTCTTGACATGATCAGACAAGAGCAGAATAAATGTTGTGAGTTGAATGATTTGTTTCTGAGACCTTCATCCTGTTGTTTATTATATTCATTTAGGTTGGTACACAGGTATCACGTAAACAAGACCAACTAGTAGTAGTATTTACAATTTGGGAGGCGGTTATATATACCGTCGCCCCGGGAAGCATTTATGGGTTTACCTATACCCCGACATAGGTCACCCTAAGTGATTCGCTGCGGTTGGTAATTTTACAAGGGTTCCAGGGTTCATAGGGTGAGGTTTGTTTAGGTATAGGTGTCGGATGCATTCACCCACCTTGTGAGCCAGCCGGATCGGGAGAGGCCTGGTGAGAGAGACCTTTTGATCTCTCCAGCCGGACTCTCCCACCGCAGTGGGAAGAATGGATTCATAAGTCCGTCAATCCTCGACACATTGCCCCAGATTACTACCCACCCCTCACACTGTTTTCCTTCCCAGAACTTTCTCGCCTTCCTTTCTTTAAAAAGACAAAGACTTTTCACACAGCATTCCAAAGATAGTACAGGGTCTGAGGGATTATTTTGATCCTAAGGGCCTTCTGTGAGGAGATAATGTTGTAGCGAGCAACGAACAACCATAAAAAAACTGTATTTATCCGATTTTAAACAATGGTATCACTGGCCACCACTCTCTGGCTGGGTGTATAACATTGCACATTCGTTCCGGTTCGAGCGTTCGTTCTTTCTACCTGCTTTTCCTCTAAGCAAGGTAATTATTAAATCTGTACCAATTAATGAAACACAAAGTTTTATTGTAAAATATATTTGACTCGCGTTAAATAAAGAGTTGTTATTGAAAACCTCCACAATACGCACATGCAGTTAACAGACGTAGCAGGCTTTGTAAACGCCAAACCCGCTGGATAAAATATCAAAATATACCAATATTGCCAAAATTTTAAAAAAGTCTGGAGAATATTGAAGTATTGAAGTAAAGAATTCAGTTGTATTGAACTGTTTTTTGGTTCACAAAAATGATGGAGAAGCATTTTAACTGGAACATAACTAATCATTTTTGGTACTTACTACCTATATTTGAAGCGTTATCGTATTTGGAGGCGGGTATGGGAACCGCCGTCCAGGGAAATATTCATTGGATAACCATCACCTCTACGTAGTTTAATCATTCACCGTTCAAAAGGTTCGCCACGATGGTGACTCAGCAGGAGTGCCCGGATTCATCGAATTAGGTCTGTCCAGGTTTTGGGGGGCGGATGCGTCTCTCCATCAACTCGGTAGTGGGCCGGATTGGGAGAGGGACACGTCTCCAGCCGGACTTTTTGAACCCATCGCCTTTTACCGCAGTGAGAGAGATGAATGCATACATCTGTCACTCCTGAACACAATGAACCTCACATTCCTACCCACCCCATAACACCTTTTTTCCTTCAAGAACGTCCTCTTCCTTATTTCCCCGAATTAAATTGCAATCTAGATGGTATGCTAAATAAATCCATTTTTATTTTAATGTGCGCCATCTTTTGACATTTTACAAAGCTGGGCTATATAATTGTATATTCATATGTATAATTGTATATTCATATGTATAATTGTATATTCAATATGTCTATACTAGAACCGCGTATTGATTAGAACTTCAAATTTCAAAATTTAATCTTTGAAGACAAATTTTGAGAAAAATGTGGATCAGAACAGACAAAAAACGACTCAATCGCATCTGGGAATAAAACTCATATGAAAGATTTATTAAGATAGTCCACAATAAAAATTATAATATATATCAACCATCCCGAATAACAATTTCAGATTTGCTAAAAATTTAAAAACAAATCGTATAATTGGCCTATTTATTGGCTTATTTTGTCGATTTAAAAGTCAGTTCTTCCAGAATTTTAGTAGAACGATAGTTAATGCAAGATACAGAAGTCAAAACAGCTCTACTGCAAAACTACAAAATCGTTCATAGGACATTATTCTTGAACCGTCGATATGTTTTACCAAGGATACGTACAATAATGATGTAGTTTATAAATAAGTATAACTACACGTACCTACTTCGGGTTACCATGGCAAAGGTTTTAATGAATGTATCCTCGTGTATGCGGAAGTTTAGAGTTGATTTCCCAAGTTTCAGAGTTTGAGAAGTAGCCCGAGCTTCAGTTCATTCGAAACCAAGTTATTGTGTTTGTCGGTCTACCAACACACACAGTTAACAGAAGCAATTTAATTTGTCTCGGAGTAAACAATCGGGGACTTGATTTTGTTTAAGGCTTAACACGTGTGTGTACGAGAAGATTTCTTTTACGATGTTATTCGGCCATTATTTTTTATCCAGCTTTTTACAGAATGAAAACTAGTGACTAGACCCGTGAAAAATCGATTTTTCATGGGATGTTAAAATTTGATTTTTGTAATAATAGTTAAATGTTATTAAAAAAAATTGTTTTAATTCTACTTCATAGGTAGAGGAAATCACAAATTTCAATTTGGTAACATCTTTTTGAAATTTTCGTCACACATTCTGTTCCAATTTTGAAAATTCAAATCAAATTTGAGTTCCTTAAACTTCATATTTAATTATACGTACCTACTTCAATATATAATCGAAAGGGTACTACGGGGGGAAGGAGGAGAAAGGGCCGCAAATACACCATGTATTATTTTTAAGTGATTATATTTGAAATAACTTAAATCAATCAAATGAAATTTGATGGATTTATTTTACTTCCGGATCGTATGCCTTACCCCTCAACCTCTTCAATTGATAAAGTTGGTGTTGTTAAATTCCTCCAACCATCACATGAGTGGTAGTTTTGATGTTGTTTGAAGTGTTAAGTATAAATTTCAATGTAATTTGCAAGTGCATCAAACACAGCCTTTGAAGTTCCTAAATTATATTTGGTTAATAATTACTGTACTAGACCAATGAATCATTTCAACAAGAAGTTGTGTTAATAGCCATTTAACGGACGAGGGTACAATGTTATGAAATGTTATAATTACTTGCACGGATTACTAGCATGAAATGAATGACTACGAATACAGGTGAAGTAAATTTAGTTCAACTATTTTGAAATGAATATTCATGTGAACTTTCTGCCCATTGGCATCCCTTCACAAAACACAAGAGTTTTGGTTTTAAATTAAAAAGGTGCGTTAAATATTTATTTTACTTTTAAATTTGTCATTTTACTCTGAAATGCCTTGTAGATTCCATAAACTTTTGATTGATACTACTAAAATAAAAAGGAAACGAAGAAAGGTACCGAGAAATTTTCATAATGGGTATTTTGCTACCACTGTTGCTGTTACCCCACACCCGCCTCCCCACGAATACAAAATGAAAGACACAACTGCCTCTCTTGTCCCGAGATTCTCGACTCACAATCCGAAGGTCGCGGATTCGAACCCGGCGCGTTGAAAAATAAATTTTATTTGATTAATTTTGGGTATTTCTCAATTAATTCATTTAAAAATAATATATAGTATATTTGCGGCACTTTCCAGAGTCGAAGATACCACCATTCAGAATTGAAACGTTGCTTGAAATGACTTTAGCCGTGTTTGATGACCAGATCTGAATAGCCAGGTACTTCTCCACCTTCCTCTACCCCATCTCTTTCCCCTCCTCACTACCTTCAGCTTCACAACATACCCCAATTAGAGATGACATAATCTCACTGGCTCCAGACGGGAGCAGTTGGTGACTCTTTTGCGGTAATCTTATAAAGAATAAATAAAAAAAACCGCAGGCTGATTACACCTACATAAATTGAACCGATTTTTTAGTTTTTACCAATTGCATTAGACTAAAATATTCTATGTCGCTGTACATTTAGATTTACATTTGGATTTTAACTTTTGGCGTTCAAACCAAGCAATTTTGACGATTTTTGAAGGGCTTTAAATTCTGTAAGAAATATATTATCAAAAAATCAACGTACGTATGGTAGTGGTTGATGTATATATTATATTAAAAAAAAACAGTTACCCTAGTGTCAAAAGCCAGAGGGAAAATTGGAGCATACGTTTGTACGAACAAAATGCCGCCAGGATTCCTCTTAAAGCTGTATGGTTACTTTTTTGGTTTGGTTTGGTTACTTTTAACGTAACACCCTCCATACAGCATCCCCAGTGTTGACGGTAGGCCATGTGGGAAATTATTTCCTTCTTTAGTAGGGTTGATGTAACAAAGCAGTAATGAGTGATTACATTTTAAGTAAGACTAAACTGAGTAAGCTTTTTAGAAAATGCTCATGGTTTTTATAAGTATGAAGGTTAGCGCAATACAGAATAAAACGCATTTGATGTCAATCGGTAATCAGCGCTATACAAATTTGATGAATTATTTATACTAATAGTAGTTCTGCCCTACACATCACACAAAAGGTTTGGGAAAAAATTCCCGTACTCCGCTTACTTCTTCATAATCTTCATGCCCAAATTATTGAAACAACTGTTGGTATCAACTTAATTACTTCAAGAAACAATTACGTCGGGAGGGATGAAAAAATATCCACAAAAGAACCATAATAAAAAAAAAATGTTTATGTTTTGAAAATAACGTCAGTATGACAAAACGTTTGATAGAAAGCTCTTCAATGGTGACAGACACAATTTATTTATAATCCAAACTATGAACCTAATTACCCGATTTATGCATGTTTTCCATTTTTGCAGATGAAAAGAGTCGTTTCTTATACTAATTAAGTAAAAGAAACTAAGTGTTATTTTCTGAATGCTAAATCGTCGCCTCAGTTCTAAATTGTTCAAACGACCATTTAAGTTTTTGTTCAATCTCGACTTTAAAACTGAAAATAAAGCATAAAAAAGGATAGTTTATCACTTAACTAAGAATTATTTAAACTAATGAGACCTCTACCTTTACGGAAATAGCTTTATCTTAAACACCTATCATAATATTTCATTGAAATAATGAAAGAAAAACTTCTGCTCCTGCATAATTTTCAAATGGTCGTTTGGACAATAAAGAACTGAGGCGACGAAATGTTAAACTAGAAAGTGATTGCTTTCCGCAAAAGTCTAATAAATAATTTATGAGATAGCAAACTGTGTACAAGGATTCATGTACATGGAACATGTTGAGACTTGGCAAAATACTCATCCCTTTATAAAATGTACCGACTTCAGTGTCTGCACTATAATGATTTTTATCGTCGGCATCCTTTCTTCGACCTTCCTGGTAACATTCAGGTTTACCACTCTACCGCCGTCGCCGCCCAGGGAAATAATAAGTACCTAATCTGGACACGACCGAGGCTACGTTGAGTGAAGCCAAATATCGAACGTTAAGACTAAGTTTCCCTTGGTATCAATAAATAGTATGGTGCAAGGCTGCTAAAAGGTTCAAAAATGAAATTTTTAGGTACTTAGTTAAATTTAAAGCACGATCTGTGTGTCCAAATAAAATCTTTCAATCGGTGAGCTCTAGCCAAGTACATTGAAATAAAAAAAGCTCTAGCCTTAACCAAATACGCACAGATTTCTGTATGAATTTATAGAAAATTTTTAAATTCATTTTAAATATAATAAAATGACAATATTAGAGCGAATGTTCAGTATTTTCAACTGGTCAGTCAGAAAAAGAAGAGTGTTGAAATCGATTTAAAATAATATTTTAAAAATACCACACACCGTGTGGAAAAGTGCATTTGTTAAAAAAAGCTTTATTTGGGGACAATGGAGTGCAACTGCAAAAGGTTCTGTTTTTAGGGTTGTATGTCAAAATAAGACAGGCGTGAGTTTCAGGTACGAATATCACAATGCCAGAATTACACCCGGACGGAATTGGGACTGTGCTCGTGGGAGATGTGGCGTGACTTACAAATTGCATTTTTTTCTCATTAGCTTCAGTTTTGGTGCCAATAAAATAATGTGTTGAAATAACAGTTAATCAAGCATTTATTTTTCTTTAATATTATTTTGAAACTATGAAGAAAATTACACCTAATGGAATCTAGTTTTTTTTTGCAAATATAAAATTTGTTCAGTACTCTGAAACACTCACAAAATTTAGACTGTCACTTGAAATTCGCACAAATCTGCGTGATGACTGATACCTATTTTCAGGTAGGTAAGTAGGTACTACTGATAGGTATCATTAGAATTATTTTACAAGATGCCAGAACACATTACCTTACTCAAATCAAATCTTCCACAATTAAAAAAAAACTTCTATCTCAATTTTCCCTTAGGTATGTCATTTTTCCTTATGTTTTATGCGTTAATATTAGAATTATTATTGAAAAATGAACCCACTGACAAACTGCTAATTTTAATAAAGCCAAATAAAAATTAAATAAAAATAAACGAAAACTTACTCAATCGTTTCATATTCGTTGAAAATATTATAGTACTAACAGATAATATATTTTGCACTAAGAATTTGCCTAGCTCTGGTTTAGAGTGTTGTGCCGTATCCACGGATTCAGCAAATATCGCTGATTTTCAAATTTTCCATGCGATTTTATGGTAGCTTGAAATGAGATTGCATTGCGCCACGTACTATCATCAATTTTCCAATTTAGGAGGCAGGTAAAGATACCGTCATCCCGGCAACCTTTTATTGGATAACCAACACCCCTGCCAAACATCACCCCAAGTGGTTGGCTACGTTTTGTGATTTTTTGACTTAGCAGGGGTACATGGGTTCATGGGGTGAGATTTGTCTAGGTCTTAAAGTTTAGGCGAATGCGTTTGCCTACCATGTACGTCCTACACATAGCGTATTGGGCCAGATTGAGGGAGACTGGTTGAGGAGACCTAACCTAGACCAAGGACTCTTTGGACCCGTCTCACCGTAATGGGGGATAGATTTATCCGTCACTTCTGAAACCATTGATCCCCAGATTCTTATCCACCCCTCGTACCTTTTTCCTTCCCAGAACTTCCTTTTCCTCAAAAGACCGAACTAGACACCTAAGACAGCATCCCCGAGGATACATAGGCCGTGAGGGAATTTTATTTCGTCGGGGTCTCCTGTGTGGAGCTAAAGTAATAAAAAAAATTATGCAAAATACCAAAAACTTAACTCATGATCACTTTTGTTGCAAAACCGTTTTTGTGAAAAATAATACAGCTTTTTTTCAAAAAAAAAATCGCGAATTTCTTCAAAACATAAAGTGAATTTTTCCAAAAATATTCGGTGACCCCGCAGTTGGCCAAAAATGTTAAATTATTAAGTAATTTCAAAATTTAAATCGATTTAATAAATACCCTTAATGATACTTTGATAAGAATATCAAACGAATTTATACGTAGTTCGATTTTTTTTAATAATTATGCAGAAATTATTTAAATATAAGCAGATTTTTCCTTGACGCATTTGAATGAAAATATGTTTTAATGGTTTTTATGGATTATTCGGCGGACAACCTCTCTGCACATTCCTTCGGGGTCACTTGGTTGTATTTTTTGAAATTAGGTATACCGTATTTTTGCTAAACCGACTGCACATTGTATATTAGTACGCTGGGGGGCTAATTTTCGGCGAAACAACTGTTATGGAACCAAATATTCATTTCCCTAGTACTTATGTCTTGCTTACATTTAAATATGAATAGTCCACTCTATGCTTTTATCTGTTCACAGAAGGTTTTTGGTATTTTAATTCTTATGTATCATTATATATTCTTATGTAACATGTAACTAAAATTGCACTCATCGTGTGAAACAACTATGTCCTAGTAATACTAGAAGAGGAAACGCCAAAATTTAGATTTTAATTTTATTTTAGATTTTTTTTAGTGCTATCTTTTTCAGTGCTAATGATTTTTTTTCAATTTACTGGAATTTGCATTTTATGAATTTGAAGAAAAAAATATAAACATCTTGTATTCAAGCGTTGCGTCTGTATGACTACCTACTGTGTTCAAATCAACAATCAGTGCGATAGATATCAATTGTGTTTTCAAGCTACAATTTTTGGAAATGCTTGTTTTCAGTAGATTAATGTAGAATAGTCATTGAAAAACATGGTATTTTTTTTGCTGATTTAGGAATTTTTAATACTATAAACTAAATTTATGTGTCGAATTTCGGTTGAATTTTATTTCGAAAAAATATGAATGAAATTACTCAATCCAACCCAAATGTTTCATTATTTTAAATTGCTACATAAATTTTTTTAAATTTAAAAAAAAAGGATTTTTGATTATTTTACGCATTTGTTAATTTTCGTTTTTATTTTTTGTGTTTAATTCGTAGAACTCTATTTAATTTTTATCAAATTTAATTTAAATTTAATAATGTTGGTATTAAGTTCTGCAAGTTTTTTATTATTTTGACAGCTGTTTTGGCTTTCAAGGCCATTTTCAAACTGTGGTTAGACTACTTTGAGACGACTTCTTCATCTGATTTTATATTTGATTTTTTAAGGTGCCTAAAACGGTTTACTTATTACCGGTTAAACCAATTTACTGGGAAAATAATCGCAACAATAGATTCTCTATTTTGCGGATTACTTTGGAACCCGTTTTCTCCACATTAAATGTTAATGTGTTCTTAATTTTTTTAATAATGATCTAACTGCTATTGACTTATTTACATGTGTTATATTGTTTTATATTTGTGAACACACTGAGAAGTAGTGGATGCAGAACTTAAAAATATTATTATAAATTTATTATTATTTTTTATTATGTGGATTGAAGGGTTTATCCAAACCGCAGTCGATATACGGGTACATGATAACTGATAGCATAATAAATGTGCATTCATACAGCCAAAAGGCTCCGTTTATTGACGTTAAAACAGTTGCGTCAACATCAGAGCCTGATGCTTTATAAATGGTGAATTCACCGGACTAGTTTGAGTCAGCGTAAAACTTATAACAGTTAATTGGTGGCTTGTAAACAAAAGTTGCTGGGAGATTGGCCCTTTAAATATAGGTATTAAAAGTACAGTTAGGACAGGATTTGGACAGCCATATAGCTCCATTTAATATGTTATTGTCCAATTTGCATGACACTTGAAGTTTGATCCAATTTGTGGTTCGTCCAAAGTGGCTAGGTAAGTTCCATTATATTTAAAGTGACGTCAGTTCATTTAAGTTCATATCTTTGATTGGTCACGTACTCTGTGGCGGTTGCATTACTTCCGCGATGTTGGAGGACGACGTTATGGCAATGATCGGTTTAGTCGATATAGACTGGCTGCAAAAACAACGTGATTATTCGTGATCTAATATTTGATTCAAATTATTTGAGAATTAACGAAAATAAATTTATTTAAAAATTTTCTCCTTAGTAACTCTATTAATTTAAAAAAAAGTTGATATAACTGACGAACGCCCATACACACGTCCGAGTATTCGTGATGCTTGAAGAGTGATCAAGTCGGTAGGATCGAAAATCCATTCTGTCTTCAAGTACACTTGTCATGCAAATTGACATCCACACACAGTTACGTTTACTTGATCAAGCCCCAAGTATCATGCAAATTGGATAGTAAACTTGATCGTGTATAGTGGCCATAAAAAATCGCGTAACAGATAAAAATGCTTAATACGAGTACTACGAGAGACTTCCTAAAATATTAAACTTACAAGATTCACAAACTAAATGTACATTGTTCATAGTATTGAACTTACAATATTCACAATAATAAATTTAAAATATTCACAAAATTTACAAGATTCATTAAGTTTACAAGATTCACAATATTGAATTTATAATATTCATAGTATTAAATTTCCAATATTAACAATGTTAAATTTAGAATATTCATGGTAATAACTTTACAATATTCATGTCCCAGAGGAAACGTTTTTTTGTTTGCTTGCAAGAGAATAGTCATAATATTTATTTATCTCCTAAAATAAGACAACACCAGCCAAATTACTAATTCCATAATTTCTGAAATTTTGTAGAGAATAAGAGTTTTGTGTTATAAAATAAGCTCTGTACTAGAATAATAATTATAATTTAAAACCAATGAATGTAAAATCCCCGGAAGCTTTTCAACTATTATAAATTAATTGGCTCTCTACATATGTAATAATAATTGATATGATTGCAAAACTCAATGAATTAAAGTGTGAATAAAATAATAATAATTATAAGTTGATTAAATAGCATGAGACTCAATTGATTAATATTTTCTCACAGTCGTGAAAAGCTTTTTATGCAGTATATATGTTAGTTAAAGAATTTCGCATTGCAAAGTATGATTCTAGAATATTCAAAGTGCACATTTAAAAGGTTAATCTAATAACTAAAAACTGTTGGACGCCATCTTATTCATTTTACATCCGTGCGATAAATGATGACTAAAGAAGTTAAAGGTAAAAACATTTTAAATTAAGCTAATAAATAAATTTAAAATTTAAAAAACGAAGTCCATTGTTACGTGGTTCGGCTAATTCACTTGATTCCTGCATCGTGGGAGAGTGTGCGCCTTGTTGCTCGATCCAAAACTAACTGATCGTAGAAATTACGGCGAGCTTCTTTTACCTGTAATGTTTTAAATTGGTGTAGGAATAACTATTCATGAAAACAATAAAAAAACCATCTATCAGCTGTTGGAAATTTACGTAGGACCTCCCAGCTTCAATAGCATTGATTATATAGTCTGTCAAATAATAATAGAAAATATAAAATATGGAACTACAAAATTTTTTAGGCTGGCAACACCAATTTACCTGTCAAATATTATTTTAAAGTGCAACGACACTGAAAATACAGAACACTGTATACACATTTAAGAAAACATTTTTTTGTTCTTGAAAAAAAAATTTTAATCTAAGAAGCACTGTTGGTAAGGTACCTAATTATTTACATAAATTTGATAAAATGGTGTTTTACAAAGTGATGGGCTTTCATTTAATTTAAAATAAATATTAAATTAACAGTAGATAGAAAGGAAGAATCATGAATGGTGAGTTTAGTTATACTACTTTCAGATCTGAATGAGTTAAATATAGTCTGATTTAAAATTAGAGACATGATCTAAAGTTAATTAATATTAAATAAATGTGGGCAATTTCTAAAGTGTGCTTTATATGTTATTACAATATCGTTATTCTTTATTATGTTAACACAAAATTGCAAAGGTATAATAATAATATACCTATATGCAATTCTAATTTTTAGATTAGTAGGTATCTATGTAAAATATGGTTTCACTTTTACGCCTTTTTAATTTTTAATAAAAATGTAGGTTACACAGCTTTACCACCATAATTATATGTTTAGTATTGTCATTTAAACAATATGTCCTCCAATTTTTTCTACTCTTATTTGACAAACTGTACGTTCATGAAATAGCTTCTTTATAAAAAGTGTTCGCTCTATTAATTTCACCTTAAGTAAGAAAAAAAGTCTATATCGTGAAAAGGACACGCCCACAGCACACTTCTGTTGTCGTATCTTTTCTGTGATAAAAGTATACTCAAACAAAAATAACGTGTTTTCCGAACCGCCATAAAAGACGTCGGAATATTTTTTCCATGAAACGTCTATAAAAAGAAGTCGATACTAAAAATACATATTTTCCAAACAAGTGTTCCAATTTGAGGAGAAAGCAACTCCCGTTTTATCTCGTGTAATCCTCTCCCGACACATCTCGCGCAGTGTGACACGCGAGTCTGCATAAAAATACACATCGCAATTCCAGTCTCGGGAAATATAAAATATGAATTTTCCATGGTTTACCGTACTGGTGAGGCCACCTGCGGCCCAGAGCGATCCTTCCCGCACAAAGGAACCAAAAATTGAAAAGCATTATTATTTGTTATGCAAACGTAATACAAGAACAGCCGTAAAAAGGGTGTCATGAAATCCTTCCAAGAAAAAGGGGTCTTTTTCTAAATTCAATAAAATGTGCAATTTCAGAAAAGCTTAGCGTATTTTTATCTTTTTTCCTAAAATAATTATGAGGACATTGATTTTATTGACAAGGGTGTAAGACAAAAAAAAATGTTATGTAAGTGAGTAAGTTTGAATTAAAGAAATACAAACAGTCCAGAATGATTAACCTGTCAAACTTTGAATTTAAAAAAAAAGTCTGAACTGGATGAGGAGTTTGCTAGCAATGGATTGTGTATTTTTTTGTTCATTCGGAAACTATTCGGTTATTGGCGGTTATTTTGTTACTTTTTTAAAAAACATGCAGTAATTTCAATGACTAGTTATACGTTCTAGATACTCACATTGATTGCATCTGAGAGGGTTTTCGGACCAGTATATTATGATTAATAATAAGGGTTTTGAATTAAAGGAAGGAGGAAAGACAGATGCCGGTAGCTCGTTCCATGTACGAGCCGACTGACACAAAAAACAGTCAAATACGAATCGTTCTCATAATGCCAATATCATCTGTGAACGAGTGTTCTGATAATTATATTAATTGTTACGCTTTGTGCTATGTATAAAAATGTTGTCTTAAAAAACGTTAGTTTATCAATTAAAAAATAATACAAATAATAATAAAAAATAATAATTAATCTTTGACACTTTAAAGTATTTCACCAAAAAATGTAGACATAATTTGTCTCGACGCCACCTAGCAAGAGATTTAGTACAAACAATGCCTCTCTCACAAAAATAAAGTTGATTGTTTTCAGGTGGAAAAATGTAATAATCAGTAATTGTTGAATGAAACACTAGTACCTATATATTGAATTATTTGGCGGGTATTAGAAAAGCCGTCATAGCTCAGTTGTAGAGCACCTGACCGGCATTCAGAAGGACATGGGTTCAAGTTCCGCTGGAGGCATGTATCTTTTCTCGGAAGATTTTTTCAATGTAGATAAGTGTTTCAAGCTGACTTTGTTTAAACCACTATATTATAAACAATATCTACATGTTTCGATAACAATGTTGTCTTCATCAGAATGTGTTAATTTAAAGAAAATAAATGATAATTATTGCTTATAATAATAATCAAATATATATTTTTTTTCACTTAAAAAGACGAACGTCAACACGGAGCTGTTACTTGATTTGACTTAATTCCATTTACCACAACCCGTTTTCGGGAAACAAGTTGTCTTTGTCCTCTCGAAATAAGTGGGTCAGTCGAAAACAGTCAACAAACATGACCGGATCATTTGCCAAACTACAGCGATCTGACATCAAACGAAACCACTGCCAAACATGCCAATCCTTCAATGTACCTACGTCTTCTTTTATGTACTTAACGAATATCCACGGATCGATCGGTCAAAATAAGCACAGCATTCGCGTCCATCTGACTATAACAAAATACACGAGGAGACGAGTATAGATAGCTTAAAACAGAATTAATTTCTTCTTTACTTCTTCTCATATTTTGTAAATACTTATGTACCACATTTCTTTTATCATCGAGTATGATCGCACTGCGCGATGGTTGAAACGCCTGCCGTTAATCTGGATTCGTATCTCTTTCTCTCTGAACTCCGTCGTTTTTACCATTATCCGACTTTATACCGGCAACGTTACAATAAAGAAATTATCACTTTATATTAAATTGAATTAATATGAAATTAACATTAACATTTTATTTAATATTAAACTAACATTTTTATTTTTAGGTAAAAAGAGTAGGAAAGGCTATTTATTCCACCAATTTAACTTATTTATTCCATCAACCAATCATTTTTCAATAAGAATTTTGTGTTTGTATTTTAAAAAAAAAATGTGAATGCCTCCTAGCTGCTCCGGTCTTAGCCTGTGAGACTATGGCATCTCTAATTGGTATACGCTGTGAGGATGAGGTAGTAGGGAGGGTTAGGAGATGCAAAAGAGGTAGGTGGGGTCTGCCTATTCAGATCCGGTCACTAAACATGGCTAAAACCATTTTAAGCCATGTTTCAATTCTGAATGGTGGTCTTACCCCAGGGCGATACTGAGAGTACCCCCCCACTTTGGAACGTTCCGCAAAATACAATATATTATTTTTAAATGAATTAATTGTGAAATAAAACAAATTAATCAATTGAAATTTTCTTGCGCACGCCGGGATTGGATCCCGCGACCTTCGGATTGCTAGTCAAGAACCTTACCACTCGACCACGTAGGCCTTCTTACTTTACTGTGATTTGAATATTTTGTTACTTGAGTAAACTTCTAAAAACTGATCTTAATCATAAGCAAAATGAAAGAAATTTAACGACTCACAACGTTGTAAATAGAGGTAATAGATTTACTTTATTATGAATGTTCTACCACTGCATTACAAAATATATTGTAATGCAGTGGTAGAACATTCATATCATTCATTCATGCATTGGAAAAACTTTCCATAATGTACTAGGGTGGGCTGAAAAGTAATGCACACATGCTTGTAAAACACGAACAAAAACAAATAGCAAGATCAGACAAAAAGTACGTTAAAGCATGATTTTTAAGCTTCAAAATAATAAATTTAATTTTTCAACATAGACACCGCTAAGGCTAACGCTTTTCTCCCAACGTGTAACAAGTTTTTCATTAACTGAAAAATTCTTTCAACATTTCTCGAATCCGGGACTTGACAACTGCCTTCACCTCCTCGTCTGAGGTGTAATGATTACCCTTAAAGTGTCTCTGTAGAAAGAGAAAGGAAAAAAATAAAAATCGCAAGACGAAAGATCGGGGGAGTGAGAAGTGTGTGGAATCGGTTCAAACTTCAGGTTTTGCAGAGGATCTAATCGACGTTGTTTGTTCTCGTCTGTAAAACGGAGTGGTACCCATCGTCCACAGATTTTACGGAACCCTAATTATTTTATATTGAAGGCAACGCGTCCTTGGATATTTCAAAATGGTTTGTGATAAGCTTTTGAGTGATTCGTAGGTCATTTTGAATCAAATCGTGAACGAGTTTGGATTATTTATCGTCTGCATCAATGATCGGACGTCCGCTGCATCTTTCATCTACAATAATTGCTTTTTCAGGCTCACAATCATGAAATTTTCTACCCATCGATTTACAGTAGACTTATCAACAGCATCGTCACCATAAACATCCTTTAAACGATGATTAATCTCAGTAGAAGTCACTTTTACAGTAGTTAAAAATTCGATAACAGCACGTTGTTTACCTCGCGTTGACATAACACTAAAGCACGTCTTCATACTTCCGCTTCTCAAAATACACTGGATGAATTTACTGACCTCAAAGTTGCACTAATGTATAGAGGAGGAATGTCACTTCCATATTCCACTTGAAGCTCTTCTGAAAGTCATTTTGTTCGTGCTGTACAAGCATGTGTGCATTACTTTTCAGCCTACCCACGTATTTATTTGCAGACTGCGATGATGGTAAAACCGGTCTAGTTTAAAATACGTATAAAATAAATAAAAAAAAATTTATAATCAAAAATAAGTCAGTAAAATCTCGCAACCAAATTTTAACGTTTTCACAAACAAATATTATTTTCCACAACGTAATGTAA
This sequence comes from Limnephilus lunatus, assembly GCA_917563855.2. Taxonomy (NCBI): domain Eukaryota; kingdom Metazoa; phylum Arthropoda; class Insecta; order Trichoptera; family Limnephilidae; genus Limnephilus; species Limnephilus lunatus. The sequence goes on along the minus strand of OU830593.1, from coordinate 94,946,493 downwards.
TGTTTATTGAGCATACTAGACGAAAGGGTTAAATACATTTCACGCTCAAATATCTCGTTGAAAACAACGTATAATGTTAGTTTGATAACTGTTATTCCATGTTTTTACCTGCAGCATACACATACTGTATTGTTTTTATGAACTTTCTAACACAGCATCCTTTTTAGCGGTGAGCATGCATATTTAAACGATGTATCTTCTACCCCCAGTGGGATTGCGGAATTATATTCCAGTTTTCTACCCGCAGATGAAAATTTCCTTTTTCCCATGCGATTAACCCATCTTTCCAAAACTTTCCGAACACTGAAATAATGAATAAACATAAACATTACATAGGTAACCTCACAATGATATAAAACTCAGGAGGTTGTTCTTTCTTTCCAGCATATTACCTATTATGCATGAAACTAAAATATTGCATTCTTTGCTTTCATTAGTGTTTAAAAAGCAATATATTAAAAAAACTAATTACCATTGCCCTCTGTAGAGTAAAAACTCAAACGCATTAGGTTTGGAGCTTGACTAAAATCTACTGTCATTTATGTTAACTATGGGTTCACTCTCTTCAATATCGCCTGAGAGAGATCTGCGTAATCGTTTAGAATGGGCCAGTTGTTTATAATATAATAACCGAACTTGAATAGAACTTTCACAGAACTTGAAAATTAACTCCACAATTTTATGAAAATTTTTAAATAACTTTCCCTCTCTAAATGATCAAGCTGATCTCTCTCTCTCAGTCGATAATAAAGAGTGTGAGTTTTGGTGTGGTATTATTTTTTAAAACACGTCGTTTTAAATGTAATAGGATTCCTAGAATCCTTCTTCTTTCTAATTCTCCAGCGAGACAAGTTCCTTCATAAAAAAGGGGGGCCGAGCCGTAACTGCTTTAATCCACTGGAGCGACGCCGACGGCGCGTTTTTTATTTTTTTTCCCCGGATTGTTCGTGATATTTTAATGACCGTTTTGAATATTTTCCGCCAACCTTAAAAAAAATCATACCTCCGAATTTTTATATGGAGGCATACAAACTGATCATAGCTCTATGTAGTAAATAAATTCACCTATCTTTGGTTGTTTATCACATATTCCTAAGATTTATGAAAATAATATTATAAAATCGTAAACATTCAAAACGGAACTATTCTCAGTATTGCCTCCCTTTGATCTCGCCTAGTAAGTTCAAATTTCCCTCCAAATTGATTATTTTCTATTAGGTTTCTTTTAAATGGCCTAATTTATAATCACAACGTATATATGTATATAAGAAAACTGATTTTTGATATGTTTTGAACTGTTGAATGTTCCCTTTGAATAATTTTTGACACAAATTTATTCGAAAAATGGTGACACTTTTAATTAGACTAAAATGAAATTCTTAAACGACTCACCAAAAATAACTGTAGTTCATCAAACAGATACATCAATTATCTTAAATCAACAATACCAATTATTTCGATTATTGGTTTAATTATGGAAAATATTACATTTTCAAAAACACACGACGATCGGAAAAACATGTCAAAAACATAACCACAAAACTTTGTATTTCAAATAATCACTGAATTTTTAAGTTTGAAACACGTTGAAATAGTTGAATGAATTAATAATTCAATTATTATAACACTGGTACACGAATTCGTTATAAACATTCACTAAAATACGATGAAAAACCCAAATATTAATTTGGCAGCTTCAGACCGTTTAACATTTACAGAGATCTACCAAATATGAATTTTGAATGGAATATTTAGCGTGCATTACTAGAGTACACTGCCATCTGTTGAATTTTAATAGAAGTAGTTTCTTTCTACCTACGCAAAAACGTCAAAATGGAACCACGGGCTTATTTTTAAATATTTAAAAAAAAATTTAATGCATCTAGGGAGAATTTACTGTAATTCGGCAATTTAGTAAACTTAGGTTTTGTAAATGGTGCCGAAATTCGGCAAAAAGCGTTCCAGTGGATAAAAATTACCCAATCGTATTCTAAACATGTTATTGTAAAATAAAGCCAGAATACTTATCCAAACGGAATGTGTTTTTTTACTGAATGTGTATTAAAACCTTAACACATAGTCTAAACATCCAAAATGGTATGTTTATAATTTTCTCTTATTTAATAAATTACAACCAATGTTTCTTCTAAAATCTTAAGATTTGTAGGTAGGTGCTTGGATATCAACCATTGGATATTTGGCCAAAGAAACTAATTCTTCATTAATTTTCAAGTTAGTCAGGCTTCTTACCGAGGAAATCAACGGTAACCAACTTACTCTCTTTCTCTCGACGGGTAGCAAAAGGTCTGGACTGTAGGCATCAGACGGACGTAATCTACACGGATTTCGCAAAGGCATTTGACCGAGTAGATCACGATGTTCTGTTAAGAAAGATGCACAAAATAGGTTTTAATCAACCCCTACTGATATTTTTGGCATCATATTTAAAAGATAGAAGCCAGTACGTAAATGTAAATGGATACGACTCCCATGAGTTCGTAGCTCTGTCAGGAATTCCTCAGGGATCGAATCTTGGTCCCATGTTATTCCTTATTCTGATAGATGACATTCAGGACTGCATACGTCATAGCACTTGTCTCCTATTCGCGGATGACATGAAACTGATGATGGAAATCGAATCAGATGACGATTATTCCAAACTGCAGGCTGAACTAGATTCAATCATGAAATGGTTGTTAGATAACAAACTTAATTTTAATACAAAAAAATGCGTCGTTATGACTTATAGTCGTTCACAAAATCCGTTATTCTACCAGTATAGAATGAATGGAGAAGTACTAACACGCCTAAATACCATCAAGGATCTTGGGGTGATCTTTGATCCCAGGCTGACATTTTCAAATCATATAGTGCAGCTTACTTCGGTTTGCTACAAAATTCTTGGTTTTGTAATTAGAACTTGCAAACAATTCAATAATATAGAAGCAATGACCGCCATGTTCAACGGAGTGGTCAGAAGCAAGCTGGAGTACGCTAGTACTGTCTGGATACCTTATCAACTTAAATACATAAATATGATTGAACAAATTCAAAAAAAAATCCTAAGGTATGTTTACATACGATCACACGGAATATATCCGAAATTCATGCATCATGTGGAACTGCTAAAGGAGACAAATTATCAAAGCCTGGAGACCAGGCGTTATGCCGGACTCATGGTATTTGAATTAAAGTTAATAAAAAACCTCATCGATTATCCATATCTCCTGTCATGCTGTGGCTTATTCGTTCCTGACAAATACTGTCGAACTCGTAGCCACGCCCTATTCTACATACCGCAGGGGCGGACAGATGTCATGGCTCAACATAGCATGACAAGAGGTATGACATTGCTTAATGCTCTACCAGCGGATATAGATGTGTTTAACATAACTATAACATGTTTTAAAAAAATTATATATTGTTAGTTGTAAGAAAATTGTACCATAATTGGACTTACCTGTCTGTCGTACAATTATATAAATAAAAAAGTGATTATATATGGTGTGCTAGTATTTTATGTTCAGTTCATACCCGTGAAAAACCACGAAATGGCTTATTCTTTGCAAATCAGTTTCATTTTCGATATCACCAAAATTTTCTTCTTGAATCATAATAGCGTCATTTTAATTTCATGAAAATAAAGAACATTGTATTCACCGCCTTTTAATCAAAATAATCAACATGATTGAAAACGAATGTTTTTCAATGGTAACCAGCGATAGTTCTAAAAAGTTTTTGGCATTAATGATAAGTGTTTCTAATTCCCCTAATCTTATTAAGTAAAAAAAAACTATGTCTTCAATCATAAAAATACTGCTGATTTCTGTAAAGAAAGCTATCATCCGAATAACCTGAAAAGTACTTTCGGTCCGTTGCTGTTGTTGTTTTATTATATAGCTTAACAAATTGGCATAATGAACTTCTGTAATATTTTTTTATTACCATTAACCCCTTTCACTACACGTGTTTTGAGCCACGTGTTAAAATGTTACGCGCGTCATATTATTGTTTGTTTCCGCATTCATTTCTGATGATTAACAATACTCCTTGTTTGATTTACGTTCAACATAAAATATCTTTTTCTAAATACTAAGAAGTTTCTGGGTTAACTTGGGTACTGAAATATATAACTTGCATACGTGGGAGTTGAGATAAATAAACGGGATTCTAAGCAAACGCGTAATTAATGCCACGTAAATAAAATTCCACTAATATCACTAAATAATTAGCCTGAGGGGTTAATAATACAGGGTCATCGAAAAATAATGACAAGATGTCGTAAATAACTGTTAGGGGTAATTCAATGGTTTTGATCTTAAAATGTGCGGAAAAAGTTTCATTTTTTTTCGTACCTTAGTATGTTTCGATGTGTGCACTGTTCGTTGTTCTGCAGATGTCTAGTCTGTAGTCGATTTCTTGCCATGCAATCATTTAATATGTAACTGTCAAGATGGCGGCAGGGATTCGCTCCCGCGGGTGATCCAAATCCCGAACGTTTTCTGCGTACACAATGATTTTAATGTACCCCCAGAAAAAGAAATCCAAAGGGGTAAGGTCAGGACTTCTTGGAAGCCAGGCAATGGGGGCTCCTCTACCAACGATACTAAAGGGCAGTCATTAGCGCGCCCGAGGCCGACTTTGGCTTCTGTGCATCTACATAGTGTGGCGTACCCTTGCTATAAGCACACTAAAAAAAACTTTAATTCAGCAGCTGGCGTTCAGTGACAGAATTACATGATTAACATGAAGGGTTTCGGTGCATAAGTTTTAAAATGTTGGCATGCACGCTTGGTGGATTGGTAGAGGCTGGATGTTAAGGAAAAGCGTATAAGGGGTGGGTAGAAATCTTTGGGTCACTGAATTCAGGAGAGATAGATGAGTGAATCCATACCTCCCACTGCAGGTCAAGGCGATAGGGCGAGAGAGTCCAGCCGAAGAGATCGAAGGGTCTCCCTTTATCAGCCTCTCCCCATCTGACCCGCCATGCAGTTGGTGGGCAGAAATATCCGCTGCCAAGAACTGAACAAACCTCTCCCCACGAACCCCTGTTAAGTCATCAAGCAAACCACTTAGGGTGACCTATGCCAGAGGTGCTAGTTTCCCAATACATGGTTACCTGGGCGGCGGTAAATGATTTTGTTTATTGGTTAAGCTGATAAATTAAAATTATCGGGAGCATAATAAATCTCAGATTGCCCGGCTGAAAGAGCAGTAAGTACTTTCTCTTTTTATATTCCTTCAGCTATCCCCGCAAGTTCGGCGTGGTTGGTACTCTTGCGTGGTAAACCAAAAAGGTATTTTGTTTAAATCTAACCTTATATCGCATTGATAACAGTTTTGTAATGCAAACATTTCTTCCAGAAAGGAAAACTTTTAACATTTCTACGAGTTGGGTCAACCTTAGTTTCTACTTCAATGGTACCACATTAGAATTTTAAATTTGAAAATAAACAAAATCCGTTTGGAAATTTCCACGGAGCAGCCATTGATTATGAAATTATGATTTCCATGTTATTGTTCATATTATTTAAATCTTGTTTTTCCCTGCCCGACCAAAGGACTAATTGGGTTTTGATTTTGAACGCTTTGGCTGCCTGTTATGAGTTTTATACTGACAAAGGGTACACAAACAATGGAGAAAATTATTGTGATTGTGTAAGTAATTGAAATTTTATGCTTCATTAAATTGTGGCCAGTGTAAACGTGCCTGCCGAAATTTTAGTCATATTGTAACAATTTCATTAACACCTCGTCTGAAAAATCATATATTTAATTTTTAAATCCAATTAAGGTTTTAAAATATCTTTGCTGCACAGCATAAAACGTTTTTTTTGTCCTACTAAAAACTATCGAACGTTTAAATCTATGGTCAAGATTTTATGAAATGGTTTTTGTCTGAAGTTTATAGTTCAATTTAATTTTTTTTTTTTAATTCTGATAATATTAACGGTTTTCGATGGACGCCCGAAGTCTAAAACGTGTCTCCACCATGAAGGATCTTGGAATCATATTTGATAGTAGGCTGACATTTCATACTCATATTCAGGGCTTGTAACACATCATTGAGAATGCTGAGCTTTGTTCTGCGAACTGCAAGGGACTTTAGAGACACCCGTGTTCTCATAATTTTATTAAATTCCTTAGTAAGGAGTAGACTTGAAAGTGGGTCGGTAATTTGGAGTCCACACCAAGTAAAATATTATCTCATGTTGGAGAGAGTTCAGAAGAAATTTCTGTACATGAGGGAGTACGGCTATTACCCGTGGCTCAATCCTATAAACTTTCTTTTAGGTATGCTCGGAATGAACCATACGCAATTCGTCAGACTGTTTAGCGGATGGTTTGAAAACTCAGCTATCATGGAGAGCATTCATTTCTATGTACCCGATGGGTATCTTCGTCACCGACAGCATAGACTGTTCTATCTTCCGGCCTGCAGGACTAATTTGCCAATACCAATAATGGTCATGCCGGTCGAGAGAGTAATCTTGCTATTAAACAGAATAAATTCGGATATCGACGTATTTCAAATTTGTGAAGCTACCTTTAAAAGGCAAGCTCTATTAATGCTTGTATAGTTTGTGTTCAATGTAGTACAAATGTATTTTAAAAACGCATCAAAATGTTAAATTTTGTAATGTTTTTGAAATAATAAAATTGAATTGAATTTTCAGCTCGCAAAGTCACTATCGTATTGAAATGTGGATATTCGAAATGTTTATTTAACTGAAAAAAATAGGAAAAGCGTAGGTATTATCATTTTTTCTATCCTTCCTGGATAGCTAGCACGATTGATCGATAACGATTTTATCGATAGCTTATAATCGTTCGCGAGCACAATTGCTAATAGCTCAAGTAAGAAAAGCTGATTAAATTCAGACCACTTGGTCGTTGTGAGCTATTGTTTTTTCAAGGGCGACCTGCTTTCATGCTCGCGAACAATGACAAGTTATCGACCTAAACGATAAATCCTTTTTAGATCAACCGTACTAGCTATTCTGTCGTCAATGTGTTAAATGAAATCTTTAAAAAAAATTAAAAAATACCGAGAGTTAAAAAAATTTTGACTGATTGAAATTATAACTTTTTACCATGTTGGAAAAATAATTTTATTGCGTGAAAAGGTACAATTTGGAAGGCGGGTATGCGTACCGCCGCCAGTGCGTCATTTATTAACACATCTGCCATACGTCACCCTAAGTGTTTCGTAAAGTTTGGTGACTTAGCAGGGGTGTCCGGGTTCATGGGGTGAGATTTATCTGAAAAATTTTCCTTTCAGAGAACTTACTCTCCTTCCATTTCTTAAAAGATCCTTCCCATGACAAACCCAAAGATGACGTACCGTACGCCCTGAGGGTAATTATTTTCCTCAGGGCCTCCTGTATGGAGCTAATTTAAAAAAAGGTTTCTTATTTGTGATGAATAAAGTTTTTAAGTTCTTGCAATAAAGTAAGTGATATGTGTATCAAAGGAAATATAAAATATAGGGTGGGCCAAAAACATTTGCACTTTTGAAATAATCATGAAAAAAAACCATATTGTATTTAAATAAATGATTTTATTGATAAGAACAAAAATACGTTGGAAAATCATTTGGTAAAAATAATTTCATCAAAATATGGCCGCCATCTCGCCACTGGCATTCCTCAAATCAGGCCCTCAGATTTTCGAGAATTTTTCTACACAAATCTCGGGATATGTTGACTGACTATTTCTTTGATGGATTTTCTCCTTTAATTAGAGTATAGCCGCTGGTTTATTTACGTAGACTCGGTTTGTAAGATAATATATATATTTATATATATATATATATATATATATATATATATATCCAAACATATCCAATAAAAAAATGCTGGGTTGGATCCGGGCTGCGGGAAGGCCGTGGAATATCTCCTATGCGCGAGATCAGTTTGTTAAGGACAATTTCTTTAACCAATTTCTTTTATTCCATGGCCGCCCTGTTTGTTTGCCTGCCGGTTTCTTCGAAATTAACACTTGTGCGCTGATTACTATTCTGTAAATGGTGATGCGAATAAAATAAGCAGCTTGCTACATTGTTTTGTAAAACAGAATAGTATCAATGTTGAACAGAAAATAACAAAATCATTGTTTTTGTAAAAATGTTTTACCCAGAAAGCGCGTTGCTCTCACGTAAAGCGATCCATTGTGACTAAATTTCCAAAAAGCGAGGAGCCACTCTTAGGTGATCTCCCTCTTCTCTCCCGCCGGGAATCCCCGCGGGCACGATTACAAAAGTGCTAATGCTTATGGCCTACCCCATATAGAGCGCCCTTGAGCTGATTTTCTCACAAACATAACGCTTTTTTTAAAATGAATACCTCACAAGAGTCCCAGCTGCTCCCGTCTGGAGCCAGTGAGTCTATTGCATCCCCAATTGCGTATGTTGTCAAGCTGAAGGTAGTGGGGAAGGGGAGGAGATGGGGAAGAGGAAGGTAGGGAAGTACCTGGCTCTTCAGATATGTTCACCAAACACGGCTAAAGCCATTTTCAAGCAACTTTTCAATTCTGAATGGTGGTCTTACATCAGGGCGTTACTAAGGGTTTATTCCACTCCGGAACCTGCCGCAAATATACCAACTATGTTTTATTTGAAATAAATTAATCAAACAAAATTTATTTGGCCATGCCGGGATTCGATTTCGCCACCTTTGGATTGCGAGTCAAAAGTCTTACCACTATAGAAATCATCCAAACACTACTACGTAAACATCGGGTAAATCTATCATCTTACAAATACTAAACAAGTTCACAAGCAAAACTTTGGGGCACTTAAATATTTTTTTTCCACTCCGTAAAAATTAAGTAAACTCCTTTTTATAAAAATTAAAATTGAATATTAATTTGGGTTTTATTCAACCTCTCAAACAAAATTAATTTCATACCTTAACAAACAAGAAGTAACTTTTAATGGGGTATTTTTTTACTATCTTGGTCGTGGAATCAGTGTTTTTTTTTCATTTTTAACAAACTATCCCCCATTAAAACTTTTTATTCCCTTGTTCCCTAGAAAAGTACTCACATAAACTGACAATGCTTCCTTCTTGAAAATAAACCTCATTTATATTAAAAAGCACTGAAAATGATGCTTTACGTTGAAACTCGTAAGAACATCTCACTAAAGAAAAGTTTTTTTCGCTTTGTTGATTTTTTTTCCTTTGCTTTTGGGTGGTTATTCGTGTTCTTGAAAGTTGCGAGTCAAAACATGCCGTTGCATGTGAATTGCGCATCTAAAAGCATAATCATAATTACATGATGTTATTCTAAAAGACTTCTTTGAATAGATCGATATTCCTCTATGGTGAATAAAAATTCTCTACAATACATATTTTGTTATACTTTATTTGCAGAGTGGTAGCCACCATCATATAACCATTCAGATTTAAAACATTGCTGGAAATGGCAGATGCCGTTTACTTGTTTGTCATTTATTCTCTTTAAATTAACATATCCTGATGAAGATGACATTGTTATCGAAACATGTAGATATTGTTTATAATATAGTTGTTTAAACAAAGTGATCTATTATTCATTAAATTACTACGGTGCTCCAGATTTTATGTCCGGGTTGAATCTTTCCCAAATGAAAGACTAAACCCTTCCACACACTTTTCCACAAATGAATATCTAGTAAATTCACGCAATGTAAGTGCACTATATAAGTATAATAAATACAAAACAATACAATAACAATACGTCAATCCACCAGAAACATAATGGGAAAATATTTCACCGACTCCAGATATTTTCATATCAGAGGGTTCGGCTCTGATGAAATCCTAACTGGTCCGATAAAACCTACTGATCCCTCAATATAAATATTTAAAAAAAAAAAAATGTTATTTTTGATTATTTTTATTTAATAATTTTTTTATAACACTTTTGATGATGGTACGGAGGTACCAAAATCGGTGACAATGTAAATATATCAATAAAGTGACTTGTGAGAATGGTACTTGGTATGCAAGAGCGAGACGGGAGATGAACGTGTATAAAAGAAGATGCTCGCCCTTGCTCTGTCTCCTTTATCACCGATAGCGCCGTAAGCTAGCATTAGCTGTAGAACTCATGATTGTGCAAATATAATTTATACTCGACACGCGCATTATTTTCTAAACTATTCCCTGATCACGTAAAAGATCCCATTGGTAATTAACAGTTTTAACAGTGGCGCAGCCGTTTTAACAGTGGCGCAGCCAATACGGAATCAATAATAACGATTGCGAGAATCGACGCGCAAAATTGCACGCTAAGCACGCGAGTTCAATAGATACGTGTTGTAACATTATTTTCGGGTCGGTAAAAAAGGCCGGACCGAAATTAAAATCTTCACTGGAAGGAGTGAAGAAGAAGGGGAACACTGGAGCCAGCCTAACTTCTCGGAAGGGGGAAGATTGCACGGGAGGGTCCAGGACTTCAAGAGCGGCAGCTGGGTGTCCAGGTCACTAGACGGGTCTGGAAGGAGCCATCGTCATCAAGGGTCAAGAAGCGGTTTCCTGAGAGGGTCAACGGAGCAGTACAGATTGCGGAGGAATATCGTAGGGGAGTGTTTTCTCTTTTTCTTTTCTCGTCTCTTGTTGTATCATCTGGGCAGAGGAAACATGGAGTCAGGAGGATTGGGGTCCTTCAGTTTGCGTGACGGTAACTGGGAGAATTTCAAGGTCCGCCTCGAACAGTATCTCCTTGTGAATGATGACAAATACGCATCAGATGTGAAAAAAGGGCTATTTTTCTTAATGCTTTGCAGGATGATTGTTTCTCACTTTTGGTAAATTTGTGTATTCCTAAAAAAGTAACCGATGTTAAATTAGAAGATTTAATTTCTAAACTCAATGAGTATTGTAGCATGACGAAATTTTTTTTTGAGGAGAGGTCACAGTTTTACACAGCTAAACAGAGGAGTGATGAGACAATTCGTGATTTCGCAGTTAGGTTAAAGGCTCTTTCGGTTTATTGTAAATTCGGGAATAATTTGTCGGAGAAATTAAGAGATTTCTTTGTGCTAGGATGTGAGCCCGGGAAAGTCAGGGAAAAATTATTTCTTGAAAGTGAATCGTATACTTTCGAAAAGTGTGTTCAAGTAGCAGAGTGCATCGAACTCGTAGCTTCAACTCAAGCCCAAGGTCGGGAGTTTAACTTTGTTTTAGCAAATAACAGTGTCAGCAGTGGTCGTGTTTCACCTAGTTCATATGAAAAGAAAAGAGTAAGCAATAGATTCAACCGGATGAGTAGTCCACATAAGTCGCGATCGCCGTCGCCAAAGCGTAAATGTTTCGTTTGTGGAAACGATAATCATATTTCGGTGGATTGTAGATTCAAAGGCTATACATGTAGAATTTGTGGTAAAAAGGGTCATCTAGCAAAACAGTGTAAAAGTTTTTCAGTTCGTAAAAATGTGAATACCTTGTTTTCAGATACAAGTGTCGATAATATAAATAGTGTTGAACCATATTGTGTAGAAGTTTCTGTGGACGGCATTAGAAGTAAATTCATGTTAGATTCGGGTGCATCTTGTAGCGTGATTGGCAAGGATTGTTATTTCAATCAGTTTAATAGTAATAAGTTAGTGCATGAAAACATTAGTCTACGGGGTTTTGACAATACGCTCATCAAAGTAATAGGTGCATTTACTCCGCTGGTAGAGTATAACGGACAAAGCCGCCAGTTAAAGATTATTGTTGTAGGTAGCTCTACGTTATCAATATTAGGACGAGACTTCATGGAACTGTTTAACTTAGGAATTACTGGGATCGTGAATTGTGTTAATCGAAATACATTAAAAGAGCGATTAGTAAAAAAATTTCCAGAAGTTTTTACGGATAAACTAGGCAAGTTTAATAAATATGAAGTTAATTTAAGATTGAAAGATACCGCTGTTCCGGTGTTTCGAAATAATAGAATCATTCCGTTCGCTTTGAAAGAAAAAGTCGAATGAGAGTTAAATACTTTAATCTCAGATGGAATAATAGAGCCGGTTCAGTATAGTGAATTTGCGAGTCCCATCGTACCAGTGATTAAGAAAAATGGTAGTATTAGGTTATGTGGTGATTACAAGTCAACAGTGAATAATCAGCTGTTAATTGACAAGTACCCTTTACCTAGGATTGAAGAACTGTTAACCAAAGTCAATGGTGGGAAAGTTTTTGCAAAGATTGACCTCAAGTCGGCGTATAACCAGTTTGTTTTGAAAAAGGAATGTAGGCGTTTCACAACGATCAACACACATTTAGGGTTATTTCAGTTTAAACGGTTAGTGTATGGGTTAGCTTCTGCACCGGCTATGTTTGCAAAAGCAATGGCAAATTGTTTGTCAGGATTACAGAAGATGACATTCTATTTGGATGACATTATTGTGATCGGTGAAGACGAAGAAGATTTAGAGAAAAACGTGTCTGACGTTTTAGAGAGGTTAAAAAGCTGTAATTTAACGGTGAATAGTGAAAAGTGCGAATTTAATTTAAAAGTTATTGAGTTTTTAGGTTATAAGATAAGTGAACAAGGGATTCAACCGTGTCAACGGAATAAGGAAGCTATTTTAAATGCACCGTCACCTAGTGATTTAAATCATTTGAGAAGTTTGTTAGGCATGATTAGCTATTATCGTAATTTTATCCCAAACATGGCAAATGTATTGTCACCGTTGTACGAGTTACTTAAAAAAGATATCAAATTCCAATGGGGTACAGAACAGGAGAATAGTTTTACTATTATAAATTTTTTTTTAATTTCGGATAGGATTTTAACTCATTTCGACGAAAATACTCCTGTGAAACTTGTCACAGACGGTAGTCTCAATGGTGTTGGAGCGACACTTATACATGTGTTTCAGAATGGGGTTGAAAGGCCAATAGGTTTCGCAAGCAGAACTTTAAGTAAAGCGGAAAAAAATTATTCAATTTTAGATATTGAAGCAACTGCTATTATTTTTGGGATTACAAAGTTTTATCAATATTTGTACGGGAGAGAATTCACCTTAGCTGTGGATAACCAACCCTTAGTGAGAATCTTCGGTCAAAATAGAGAAATTCCTAAAATCGCAGCGTCTAGGTTACAACGTTATGCGGTTATGTTAGGGTCGTTCAATTTTAAGATTGAATATGTAAAGTCGAAAAACAATTGTTCAGACTTTCTGAGCAGGTGTCCGATTGAAAAGGGAAGCTGTGAGGATAAGATAGAGTCTGGTTACATTAATTACTTCGAAAATAACGGGTTTAATTTATCTCTAGACGTGATAAAAAGTGAGACCGAAAAGGACGATATGTTAAGTCAAGTTAAGAAATTTCTTATCGAGGGTTGGCCAGCATCAGTAAAAAAAGTTCAAAATAGTAATTTTAATAGAATTTTCTGGGAAAAAAGGTTAGAATTATCATTGATAAATGGGTGTATTTTATATCAACATAGAGTTGTGGTTCCGGAGTCTTTAAGACAAGAGGTTTTAAAGATGTTACACAGATCTCATTTAGGGGTTTTTAAGACTAAAGGTATTGCGAAAAGTTTCGTTTGGTGGCCAAAAATTAATCAAGATTTAGAGAAAATAACTGAAAATTGTAAGGATTGTTTAGAAATTAAACCAGAATCTCAAAAGAGTTCTCTAGCAGTCTGGCCATATGAACCTGAAGTATGGTTCAGGGAACATATAACTAGTCCAATTAATCACCCTAGCAGCAACGGTCAAGCAGAGAGTGCGGTTAAAATATGTAAAAATTGTCTTAAAAAAATTTGTAAACGTAATAGATTTCCATCAGACTATAAAGAGCAGATTGGTAACTTTTTAACAGATTATAGGAATACCGTGCATGCAACTACAGGGTGTGAGCCATCGTTATTGTTAGTGGGAAGGAAAATTAGGATTGTCTTTGACTCTCTGATCCCTAGGAAAGTGGAGGAAAGAACCAATAATTCAGGTTCTTCTCGACAAAACAAAGTAATTCAAAAGGTTATTCAGAGCCAAGGCAATCAGAAAAGGCAATATAGGGGTAGAACTAAGACAGGTTTTGATGTAGGTCAGAAAGTGATGGCCAGAGATTTCAGATCTCAGGGTAATAGATTATGGGTCCCTGGGGTTGTGGTTGAGAAAAAAGGCAGCAAAGTATGTTTCATTAAAATTAACAATTCTAATATGGTATGGAAAAGACATTTAGACCAGATAAGGAAATTACATGTTTCATGGCGGGAGGAAGATGGTCCTGAATTCATCGCGTCTGACACACTAGAACTGTCGACGGACGAATTAGATCTCTCCGGTATGTTGCGCAGTAGAAGCGACTCTAATTCTGTTTCTCCATGTTTCAGGTCTAAACCGTGGCATGAACGACTTCGCCCAAGATGAGACGGACGAACGAGAGAGAGAGAAGAAACGGAAGGGAAGAGGAGAAATTATACTTAATTTTAAGTTACTTGAATAATGTGTATTAAATTAAGAAAATGAAATATATAGACTTACATTGTATTGTATGAAATGAAATTTATAGCAATAGGAAAATGAAATATGTAGTTAGGGAATTTTCAATTTTAAGTAGGGGAGGATGTGAGAATGGTACTTGGTATGCAAGAGCGAGACGGGAGATGAACGTGTATAAAAGAAGATGCTCGCCCTTGCTCTGTCTCCTTTGTCACCGATAGCGCCGTAAGCTAGCATTAGCTGTAGAACTCATGATTGTGCAAATATAATTTATACTCGACACGCGCATTATTTTCTAAACTATTCCCTGATCACGTAAAAGATCCCATTGGTAATTAACAGTTTTAACATGACTTAAAACCAAGTATTTTCTTTTCATTTATTTAAAATGTCAAGTCACAATGTGTTTGCTTCTTTTGATTTTTTTTTTGATAAAATACGTTTCTTTTTAATGAATGTGAAGTTCCCCTGGGTTTTGAGTATAATTTTTCACAAGCCAGGCCAAAGGAGCAAACCTGTTACAACCGATTACAAGTCCCTTTATCGTAAATTGTAAAAAAAATCTGAAATTACATGAAAAAATTCTATTAAAATGAAGAAAGTTTAAAATAAAATATTCCGTCTCCGTCGAACAGTTGTCGAACTTTTTGCCAAATTCGGTAATGACAAAAAAGTTAAGTTCCATTCCGTCAAAGAAATTCGCCATTCCCAACCATATTGCGTGTTTCCGAATGGCATGATTGAATAATAAACGAAAAAAGTTTCTCCCACTTTATAGTTCTCCGTGATTAACACATTCAGGCCTCACTCCTATTCAACCATAGATACAGAATTCACAAGAAGGGTTCTGTGGTACAAGTTAGTAATTTGTGAAAAAAAATAACAGTAATTATTTTTGTCCTAACTTTGGATGACGCTATATATCAGGACGACCATAACATCAGGTGGGAGAATTGTGTTTGTGCTAAAAAACAATAAAGATAATTAATAATAATAACAATTTAATTTTGGAGGCGGATATGGGAATCATTTATTGGATCACCAACACCCCTGCTATGGGTCACCTTAAGTAGTTCGCTACGTTTAGACTTAGACGGTCTCCACACGGTGCTGCCGCAGCACCAACTGCTGCAGAACTTTAGTTGACTGTAGTCAAAAGCGCCAGCCGTATTGTTATTATAATAACAATACGGCTGGCGCTTTTGACTACAGACTATACGATTTTTAGTCAGTTCTTCGGCAGTTGTTACTGCGGCAGCACCGTGTGGAGACCCCTTTAGCTGGGGTACCCGGGTCCGTGAGGTTTTTTCAGGTCTTGGTGGCGGATGCGACTGCCAAGCAGCGGCAAAGTGGCCGGCCGAACTGGGAGAGGTCGGAAGGAGGAGACCCTTTAACCTCTCAAGTTGAACTCTCGACCCCAAAGCCTTGCGTTGCAGTGAGGGGGATGGATTCATACGTTGCTTCTGAACACACTGACCCCCAGATTCCTATTCACCCCGTCATATATATTTTCCTTCACAGAACTTCCTTTCCTTTTTTTCTTTTACATGACCCTCTTCACAATAATCTCAAAGATGCCATAGGCCAGGTGTGGAGTTAGTGTAAAAAAATCTGATTCTGACCCAATAATAGGTATAATCTAATAAAACATACTATAATACATATCATTTAATCACCCAGACACAAAGCAATACTTCTGAAGGACTTCTTTTCGAGTCATTGTAATGAATTTTTCTTGTAAATAGAAATGTCTTGGTTGTTCAAATAATCGGGGTTTTTTATACTACTAAGGAACTTCGATTATAGAAACTATCGATTGCATAGGTTAGGTATTTCTCCGTTCAGTTAAGTGAAGTAATATTTTTATCACCCCTCATGACATTGTCAAGATATTTCGTGATGACGTACATAAGGACCTCATACGGTAAGGACTTTTGAATGTATGGGGAAAGACGTTTCAGGAGATATAAATGAAAGTGGATTAAAAAAGGATGTCAGAGGTATGGCAAAAAGACAAGATGTGATAGATTGAACCCAAGTTTCAAAGCAAGAATCCTTTTGTCGCGGTCAGTTTCGTCGCGGTCAATAACTAGTCCATTTTATATCATTCAAGTCAACCCTCATACGAGTATATTATAAACACGACGAGATTTATTGGTAAGATTTCAATTATTACATTAGGGTCGTTTTGTAAGTCCTAAAAGAACTTTATTTTCTTTTGTACCAAGTCTATTGTGTTTTTTTGGAGAAGGTGCTATTTGAATTGCTTTTATTTCAATAATCTATATATTTAGTCGTATAAATCAATTTATGTTTATATGTATGAAAGTTGTCTATGCACTGATGTATTAAGCATGGGAACTGTTTGAAACTTTCAAAATACCTTCTTTCCACCCTCGCGAAGGTTTCTGTATTATTACAACCATATAACAATACATCTGAGAAGTTTTTATAATTATAAAAACTCTTACGAAACTTTCAATAATGTAACAATTAGAGAATGACATTTTGCGAACCATCGATTGTTAAATCAAAATTCAATGTTCGAATGAACTCTCAAAATTAATGAATTTAATCGAAGTACTCACCTATGGTACTAACCAAAATCGTATTTTTTAAAAATAGATACCTATGTTAGGTACAAAATTTGATTGATTGTTCTTATAATATACAAATATGAATGAGGAAAAACGAAAATTTGAAAAAAAAAAATTGCATTAGGTGGCACGCCAGCTGTTTGAAAATCTGAGTGTACCGGGACTGAATATATTGATATATTGACTGAATATATTGGTATGAAAAGGCGGGAAAGGTGGAGTGTGAACGCGTGAGGGGAAGAGGATATGGGAGTGCAAGGGAAAGCGGAAGGGGAACGAAAAGAATGGGAAAAGACACGCAGTGAGAAACAATTTATTTATTAGTGGCATTAAACGCATACCGGAAACTCACTAGTCTCTAAATAAATGCTGTTAACATTCTGCGTCTTTTTTACTTAAAGGCTTTTTTTAAGAAATTTTTCATTTTTAAAAAATACAGGAAACAAAACTTTACGAGGAAAGCCCCTTCCTTTTCCTAGGCAGGCACGTAGTTGATTCAAATACAACCCTTGCGCAATGAATGGCTATATAAAATTCATCAGGCCGACCCTTAAAAGGGTTCAAGAAGTGATTATGAATTGTAATTTGTTTGTATCCAAATAAAATTTGCAGACGAGTCTTATTCTGAACAACGTGGAAAGACTGGCGCTACAGTTAGAACTAAAAGTCAAAAAAAAAACTTTAAAATTCATATTCCCCAGAATTTCAGTTCCTATGATTATGAGTACAAATGAAATATTAAAATTTGATAACCATTTCCTGAAAACATACAAAAGATTTATTTATCACTTTCAACGTCCACTTGAATCAACATCCAGAAAACCGACGAAAGTTTCTTAGGAATACTAAGATTTATTTATTTGCAAAAACAGCATATAACCAATACATTGCAAGAGCGGTAAGATACATTTACAGTTAAAGTAATACATTTCGTTAAAACATAAGTGCTATTTCACGCTTAAAATCGTTGTAGGAAATGTGGAATATATCCACATTTCCTGCGAGGCAGTTAATTAACCTAGTGAGTCGTCCCAGGGACATCACTATTGGTAAGTTAGTTCTGCACCTAGGAGGAATCAAAAGCCTGTGTTGGCGGCCTCGCGTGAAATTATCCGGGACATAGAATCCTATTTCAGCCAGAATATCTGGTACCGATACAAAACCATTTAGAAGCTTATAAGCCATCAGCAGTAATGCGACATCTCTTCTGGAACTAAGGCTGCAGATGCCCAGCATTCCCGAGATAAATACTGTTGGAAACAGCCATGGGTAAAAACCAAACTCTCTCATATAGAGGTATCGTAAAAATTTCTTTTGTATTTTCTCGACCATTAGTACATAGACGATGTCCTCTGGCCCCCATATCTGAGATCCACTCTCGAGAATGCTACGCACCAGGCTAAAGTAAAGCAGCCTTATAACTGTGAGGTTGGTCAATTCCTTTGAATTGTGTTTGACAAAACCCAACATCTTTGTGGCTGATTTACAGATCTTTTCAATGTGAGCATGAAATGTTAAGTGAGCGTCATACACAATTCGTAAGTCCTTGCAAGTCACCATGTGTTTCAATGACGTGTCTTTCATTTTATAATTAAAATATATGGTCTTTTGTGACCTCGTAAAGCACATAACTGAACATTTTTGGAAGTTGAAATCGAGTTTATTATCGATATTCCAGTCAATAATTGCATTTATATCTTGCTGGAGTTTTCTACAGTCTTCTTAAGATCTTATCTCAAGAAGAGTTTAATGTCATCTGCAAAAAGTAAAAAACGGACGAATTTGATTTTTTCCCGAATATTGTTGATAAAAATTAAAAACAATAAGGGTCCTAAATTGGATCCCTGTGAATTGGAAGATACAGAACAATAACTGAGTATTGTGTTATGGGATTGTTTGTGGGCCCGAAGATAGCTGAAATCGTTCTTACTTCAGCTAAAATTATGGAACATTTTCAAATACCTACATAGAATAAGATTATTATTTAAATACCTAGATTAGATCTTAAACAGACAAGTAATCATGGTCCTGTTTGAGACCCACGCCGAAAAGTGATATCGTTACTGGGCGCGTAATACTTTCAGTGTGAAAAATGAAAATTTTACGACCGAATGTCAATACGGACCGCTTTTATTTTTCTGCGATTGACAGTGGTCCAAAATTGGACCACATTTTTAACCAAAGTTTTTGGATCAAAGCTTACGATTTTATTATATGAATTTTTTTATGAATCCTACAAATATGTTTTGATAACCGACAAAGGATAGATGAATTCATTGGCTGTACAGAACTATAATCAGTTTGAAAGTGTGAATATTAAAATTTGGAGGTGTGATTTTTTTATGTGGGCGGAAAATATTCAAAACTATCTCCAAAAAATCATGAACAAAATTTTTAAATCGCGCTGTCGCTCGAGTGATTGCCGGAAAATAAACGGAGTTTCCGAATTTCTGTTATCAGTTTTTTTTTGCTTAGGAGAAGTTCAATCACCTGTAATTTTTTTCACGTTGGAGCACACCAGATTTTGTAACTTTCACGTTCAAATCGGCATAAATCGCTTTTCTAAAGAATATTTTTCCATTGGCTTATAAATTATGATTTTCTACATTGTGTATGGTGTACGTACGTCAATATCACACAAAATTTCCCAAAAACTAAGTAGACAAGTTTAGAATGGCGCCCCAGGTATGCATATTATTATATCAACGCACATCCCTTTTGTAATTAACCCCGCCCGCGGTGAATTTGGGTTCACAGGACCAACTACTGGATTATTTGTTCTTTAACAATGTTAAGTAACTTCGTTAATGACACTAAATAAAATAGCTAGCCTAGCCACTGTTTATTCCTAGAATGGCTGCGTCCAGATTTCGGGGTTGAGTGTTCGCTAATTGCGTAGATTTGTTTGACCGGGCGTTAAATTAAGGAGGCTGTTCTGATGTAGGTATGCGTGGAACAAAGATAATAGAATACTCTATTTTCTTTGTTATGGAACAATGGAAGGTAATATTGCGTACTTTTTAACTAGGTTGTGAGAAATTTTGAGGTCCTCAATTATTAATAATAATATATCTTTATTAAACAAAATTTGCAAAATTTATAACTAAAAAATAAACGTACATATTCAGTGTTAATATTTACAATGGTTTATATAAGTAAAAAAGATTAACAACAAAAAATAATATAAATATGAACAGTAGGTATCTACTTGAAGAACAGAAAATAGTTATAAATTTAGGTTTTTCGTAATCCGCCTCACTAGGCTAGCCTCTGTTGAGGCAGTAATTTTTAAGTCAATTTATATTACTTATTAACACCTACACTTACATTAAAATATATATTTGTTGCATTAACAATAATTTTGAATAATAAAAATCAGTACATTGGTTTGATTTCGAATTTGGGTGAGCGCGCCGGTAAAGGCCCCATCATTATTTATATCCATTTTTTTATGTTTTTGAAATTTTTTTGTGAATCACATTTTTTTACTCTATATGGAAAAATGTTATAAAGTCTTGTTGCAAGGTATCTGAAGTTTCGTTGACCAAAAGTAGTAAGCATTATGGGAATTTGTAGTAAGTCTCTGTTATTGTTTCGTGTACACTGAATTAAGGGTGTTTGTTTTTTGAAATAAATTTTACCTAACCTTACCAAAATTTACATTTTACTATTTTTTAGGAAAATTTTTTTTATGGGATGTTTGTATAATTTTTGTCCCATTTTACTATTTTTGAACCATAATTTATTGTTTTTACGGGTTGTCTGTATTATTTTAATCCCTTTTTTGTTAGGTTAGGTTGGGTTAGGTTAGGTTAGGTTCGGTTTAGGTTTTTCTGTCAGACCTCACATCACCATTTATGTCCAGGTCAGCCCCCAGCAGCTAAACGTTAATGTTGCGCTTGCGTTCGCATGTTTGTTAAAAGTTTTGTTCCATCGTACTTCTGTTCAAAAGTATTAAGTTTCGGGTAAAGTTCGACTCAAAGAGAGCTGACTGCCTGTTCACCGTCAACATTCAATTAAATACCTAAACTCGAACCTAAGGCTAAGAGATCCGTTTTCATTAACTCCACACAGGAGGTCCCGAGGAAAACAATTTCCCTAGGGACCAATGTCATCTTTGAGGATGATGCGTAGAGGGTATTTTCAGGAAAAGGAAGGTGAGGAAGTTCTAGGAAGGAAAAGGGTATGAAGGAATCTGGGGGTCAACGTGTCCAGGAATGATGGACGTATGAATCCATCCCTCCCATAGCAGTGTAATCCAGTGTATCGAGAGAATCTGGCTGGAGAGATCTAGGTTATGTCTCCCTCAGCCAGTCTCTCTCGATTCGTCCCGCTAAGCAGTGTTACGATACACATTTTAGTATTCAAACATGCCGCCTCAATTGAAATTAGTACCGAAAGAGGGCGCTAACGGCGCGCGTTCCCGCGCACTCCGGCCGCACATCAGGCGACTGGTTCAAAACCCCGCGGCACACCTCGCCCCGCGCTGCAAGCCAAGCGCGGCCCATTCTCTCCCGCAAGCGCTCGAAGTGTAGACATTTCACACGTGTTATGTCCGTGTTAGTACCGACGCCAGCCGCGTCTAACAAACGTTCTGGAAACCGCCATTTTGGCGGGCTCTAAGAATGCCATGAAGCAGGACCCCGACATGGAACTCCAAGAGAGACTCTCCTGACACCGTAAGCCTACTTATTCCCCTATTTTTGTGCTGATTTAACTGTTTTCCTCATCGCGAAAACCGGGATGAAGACAGAGAGAGAGAATTGAGTTTTATGGAATAGAAATACTCATGTGTTCAAGTGTTCTAACCTTGTAATTTGTGATGTTTTGCCGCATTGTTCTGGAGAATAAATGAAGTAAAGGAAATCTCTCTCTTCTTATTTTGCCAGCAAATTAACCTAAAACAATCTAGGCATCCCCATGATGCGTGGTGAATCTCAGCTGGGGCCGGATCCACAACCTGAAGACCATGCACCTGCCGATATGAGCTAGTCGCAGATAGGTTGGCGCTAATTGCAGCTAACACTGACGCTCAACATGGCCAAGCTAACACTGGCGCTCTATCGTGGGACCTAAGCTAACAGCAGTAGGTGTGCCGCCAAGACCTAATAAACAAACCTCACCCCGTGATCTTGGGCACCCCTGCTAAATCACCAAACGCAGCGAACCACTTGGCAGGTTGACTTACGGCAGGGCTGTTGGTTATCCAATAAATGGTTCCCGGAGCGGCGGTACCCATAGCCGTTCCCCATATTATATAATCATAAACTACACATTACATTTTTTAAATTTTACAATATAAAATATTTGTTTCCACTATGTAATCAGATCGAAGATTGAAATATCTCCTTGTCTGTCCAATTTTAACATTATGATTCCTTTATAATATCTACATCATGAGAGAAGATTTTTTAATAATTTATTTAATTTTCCGCTTTTTCCGGAATAAAGTTTGAATAGCTATAAAAAAAACTATTTTATTTTTGCATTAGCATTTTCAAAAATGGTTCACAGTAAAGAAATTATCGAAAAATAGTCAATCTTTTAGGAATCAATAATTGTGACCGGACAGCTCAGAATCATGTAACTTCACTTCCTAGGTATAAAAAATGGTTAAATACGTTACGCTAGGTTATGGACTTTTTCAATTTTGTTTAATAACTTTTAGTTACTTTTCAAGAGGCTGTTGCAAATTGCATGTTTCTGAGTTTTCATGGAACCCCTAACAACACATGATGATACACCGGTGTTATGAATATTGCATGCTTTAACATTTCGGGCGTTTTTTTGCACCATGGAAAAATTGTCAACCAAAGGACAGTGGAAGATTCAACAGAAATATGGTTAACGTACAATTTTACATCCTAGCGTAATTATGTGCTTGTACACACTAATTGTAAGATTTACAATTTGGGAGGCTGGTACGGGTTCCGCTGCCGTGGGAATCGTTTATTGGATAACCAACACCTCTGCCAAAGATCACCCCAAGTATTGTTTTATGTTCACTTAGCAGTAGTGCCCGGGTTCGTGAGGGGGAGTTTTGTCTAGGCGTTGACGGCTGCTGAATTTGCCCACCCAAGGGCCGGATCTGGAAAGACTGGTTAAGGGAGACCTTTGGTTTCTCATCTCGACGCCTTACACCGCAGTTGGAGGGATGGATTCATATGTCCATCACTTCTGGATACATTGACCTCGGTAAAATAAATATTGCATATTCCATTCTTCATGCTCAGTCGTTACACATTATTTTTTTTTCGAGTTGTACTTTGTTCAGCAAAACGGTAATACATTATCGTTATCGATGAGCACATCTACGGCCAAGTGCAATAAAAAATGCTTTTATAAAGGCCATATAGATTCGGGAGCAGTGTATTTTTTTAATGTTACTAACAAATTACAAGTTTTTTGTTTGTTTTTTTTTTACAATTTTTAAATTATTTTTTTTTTTAAATAATGGGTCCGTACTGGAGTACCCCGTTCTTAGGTCACATTTTACATAGTTAATGATTTAAAAGTAAGTAACTATGTTAAATATTACGAATTTTTTTATTTTTTTTTTTATTTACAAAGTGTAAGTTAAAATACACCTTATACAAAAATACACAATAATTCTAAACGTGGGGCTGAAGATAGATAGGTAGCGGAAGAAGATAGGAAAGAGGAAGCTGGTGAAGTACCTGGCTGTTCAGATCTATTCACAAATACGCCTAAACATTATCTACATGTCTTGAAAATTATGGGCCTTGCCACATTAAAAGAAATAAGAATATGTACTGATCTATTTTTTAACTATAAATTTTTAATAACATGTTTGACCCCCCTGAACTCTTTAGGCTGATTAACTTTCATGTGCTTAGTAGAATGGTTTGTCAGAAGGTACCTTACCATAGTAACAATTCAGGTACTAATGCAGAAATAAACTCAGTAATGAACCGACCGCATAGTGCAGGGAATAAATATTACAGGAACACCAACGGTACTGAATATCTATAAGCCTATAAAAACATTGTTATTAAATCTGTATGTCTATCTAGATAGCTTTGAAATGTTTATAAATTTTCCATATGTATCGAATTTTTATTTTTTAATTTTATTATTTTTTTTTTTTTCTTTTTATTTATTGATCTTAAAAAAATTGAACATTTTATAATAATACTTATCTTCCATTAAAAGCATTTGCTTGTGGATGGAAGAAGAGTTTACATTTCACATATATACAGTTAATACAGTCACGTGTGTCACATATATAGGTAGATACAATTAATATATAGTTAATATACAGAAATCACATAATGAAAACCCTTTAACTAAAAAACATAAACATCCAAGTAAAATCCAACATCTCAGTAAAAGAAAAACAGGTATAATTTTATTGTGACATTCATGTGGAAATAGGGGACGCAGCAGTTTTCCCATTGATGATTTCTCTAAAATACTTTTTAATAGAATTCAACAATTGTACCTTGTTATTAATGCTTCTAATTTCTACTGGTAGGTTATTAAAGAAGTATTTTGCTTGGTGTGTATAATGGTGTTGGGCAAAAGAAGTGTTTAGTTTGGGGCATACAAATACATGCTTAAGTCTTGTACGATTTTCAGTTATGAATGAGTATTTATCCTTTTCTTTTATAATTTGTATGATAATTATTTCACAAATAAGTTTTTAAATGTTGGAACTTTGAATTCTTCGAAAATGCGTTAAGTGGGGAAGTCTGGAGGTTTTTTAAGTACAATTTTTATTATGAGTTTTTGAACGCTTTCTATTGGGGTCAGACTAGTTTTGTAAGCTGCTCCCCAACTGATAATGGCATACTGAAAAATAGACTGTACTAATGCGTAGCATATTGAATATAGATTTTTCGTTGATAAGAAGTTTCTAATTCGTAAGAATACATATATAAATTATTATTTTTTATTTTATAACCGTTATGATCTTTCCATTTTAGGTTTTTATCAATAATTATTCCAAGATATTATGTAATTTTATCCGCTATTTTCAGAAATGAACATTTTTGTCGGCAGTGATTAGTATCGTGTTGTGCGAGAGAATGATTATTTAAGAATATTTGAAGATTTGAGGGTAAAATGTTAGTGTTAATTTCTAAGGACTGACATATGTTTTATCACTATTTAACGACCGGAGGTTATTGTCAAACCATATCTTAAGATTATTTATGTCTTCTGTGGCTTTTAAATTAATTTTTTCACATGTTTTTACATTTATTAGAAGAACTGTATCATCGGCGTAAGAGATAATTTAGCCATGTAATGGTTGAATAAATATGTCGTTTACATACAAAATGAACAATATTGGTACGAGCACGGTGTTTGAATGTGCTTCCTATATTTTACTATGTTTGTTGTTTTTAAGTTAAAATTTTGAAATTGGTACTTATTTTAATTGTTATATCTCTTTAATTCTTTGATTATATCAAATGTATTTTTAATTTTATCATTTGTAAAAGCCTTAATTGGGCGTGTAAAAATAAATAAATAAACCATTTCAAGCAATGTTTCAATTATAAATCGTGGTCTTACACAAGGGCGATATAAAGAGCATCTTCCACTCTGGAGATAAATTGATGTTTTACATTTTTTTAATTATGAAATTACACTTTTCAATAAAATAAAAAGCGCACGCTGAAATTGGAATTCGCGACCTCCGGATCAGTAATCGTGAGCCTTACTCCCTTAATCACGGAGGCCGTCAGATAGGTAAGCCATTAGTGCACTGCAAACTTTTCACACTGCATTTCCACCTTTTCAAATCGTTCTGCAGGAATTCTTAATGTCTTCGACTACATAAATTAATTCATGGAATCACGTTACCAACTGGTTTGCCCGAAGCTTTGCAAACCACGTCCAACTTACATATAATAATTCATTACTGGTAGCTTTAAGAGTTAAAGGTACCCTTTTAAAGGTTTAAAAGTTAAGGTTTTAAAGGTACCAGTAATGAATTAATATTATAAAGTCGGCTGATGGCTGGATTCACCAATCACAAGAACGCTATGTTACGTGAAAAATTTCACCATGGCTGGAGGGATAACTCAATTCCTTAATCGAGGGGAAACTCAATTCCTATTCAATACTTTTGTTCGTATTGGGTTGAAAGGGGCTGACGAAAGGGAAATTTGAATTAAATCAAGACCTTGGAAAAAAAAGTTTTCCGTTTCCAAGAAAAAAAAAGATATAATACTTTTTTCGTTTTGGTGATAGTCGACCTCGTTTTTTCAGGAAAACAATAAAATAAAATTATGTTTTAAAAAGGAGGTTCCTTAAATTCTCACCTTGAGTGATTTATTTTTATAATATGTTATGTTTTTATGTGAATACCGTGAGACCTAACTACTCAAAAACCGTTAGAATCCTGGGATATTCTCAGTGGGGGTACTTTGTGTACTGACTAAGAGAGGAAGGTCGGAAAGTACCTGGCTTTTCAGATCTTGTGACCTTTTTTTAACATTAGCTCCCCACAGGAGGCTCTGAGGAAGACAATTTCCCTCGAGGCCTGTGTCATATTTGAGGATGCTGTATGGAGGGTCGTTTTAGGGAAAGAAAGAAGAGGAAGTTTTGGGATGGAAAAAGGGAAGGCGTGGGTAGGAATTTTGGGATCAGTGTTTCCAGGAGTGACGGACGTGTGAATTCATTCCTCCCACTGCGGAGCAAAGCGATAGGTCGAGAAAGTTCGGCTCAGGTTAAAAGGTCGCCCTTAACCAGGCTCTTCCGATCCGACACGACACACATTAGACGGGCAAATGCATCCGCCGCCAAGACCTAAAAAACCTCACCTCGTGATCCCGGGCACCCTTCCAAGGTTACCAAACGTAGTGAAGCACTTGGCGTGACATAATATGGCAGAGGTGTTGGTTATCCAATAAATGGTTCCCGGGCGATTGAACCCATACCCGTCTCCAAAATTGTATGGTTTGTTAATCAAAAACGTATAATTATAATTATATAATTAAAGTGCATAAAATAAAAAAAAGTTTCCATTAATCGTAACCGTATTCATAAATGTAAGAAAAAAAGTTTTTTTTGTAATGTTTATTTTTATGTACGTTGTTCAATGAATGAATGTACATAGAAAAAGCAAATAAATCACACAAATCTGATAGGAGATCACGTCTGTTATCTCATAACGATCCCACAAAATGTATAAAATCGGTCTTCTGAAGATTGTACGGAGGTACCGAAACCGGTAGAGAGTGTATAAACAAAATATATTGATAAAGTGTCTTGAAACCATGTATTTTCTTTTGAATTAGGTATTTAATTTTATTTTCAAGATTTTATATTCGTTATAAAGTTGGTTGGTTGTGTATGGTTATTTGTTTTTAACTAAATTCAAGGAGGTCTTCTTATCGTTTGTCCTGCTATTTTTAATGCAGTCGACGCGAGGCGCGACGTGATGAAATAACTCAAACCAGTATTGCCAACTCAAACCAGTGTTGCCAACTCAGCTCCTTTAAAGCTATACACAGCTCCAAAATGAGGACATCAACTCCAAAAAAGCTCTTAGTTCGTTTTTAGATTTTCTAGCTCCTTTTTTTTTAATTAAACCTATGAAAGAAAAATTACAATAATTGAGAGTTATAATTCTCTACGAACTGTTATTTTCTTATGAAAACTTAGTTTGCTTCCACACCCCCACCCCCCTATGGATGATGAATTTTTGATTCCAATATAGGTTTTTTTTACATCAGCTCCACATGGGAAGCCCTGGAGAAAATAATTTCCCTCGGAGCCTATGTCATCTTAGTGTTGAGGGTTTTTATTTAAGGGAATAACCCGTACCAGCCTCCCAAATTGTAAATCTTACAATCAGTGTGTACAAGCACATAATTACGCTAGGATGTAAAATTGTACGTTAACCATATTTCTGTTGAATCTTCCACTGTCCTTTGGTTGACAATTTTTCCATGGTGCAAAAAAACGCCCGAAATGTTAAAGCATGCAATATTCATAACACCAGTGTATCATCATGTGTTGTTGGGGGTAAGTTCTTGTAAGGAAATAGCTATGAGAGCTAGGTAGGAATCTGGTGGTCAGTGTGTCCAGAAGTGCCAAAAGTATGAAGCTATCCTTTTAACTGCGGTGCAAGGCGATGGATCGTGGAATTTTGGCTGGAAAGGTAAAAAACCTTATCAAATAGTCTATTTCAATCCGGCCTGCTACGCAGAAAGTGGGCAAACACATCGGCCGCCAAAACCTTGACAAACCTCACCCATAAACCCGGCGTTGTCACCAAACGTAGCGAACCATTTGGGGTGACATATGGCAGAAGTGCTTTCAATAAATGGTTCCCAGGGCAGCAGTACTCATAGCCGCCGCCCAAAATGGCAAAATTTTAGCTCTTTTTTTGCTCTTTTTTGGGTGATGACTGGCTTTATAATATTAAAAATCAAGTTGGCAATACTGAATCATAACCATTCTAGAGATTGGTAAGTTCTGCATTTTGCCGGAGGCCTCCGAAAGGTGCTTCCTCTTAAAAGTTCTCGAGTTCTTCTCGAGCAGGTCACGGGAGCCACTCCCGACTCATGAGTGGCTCGAACCGCGACGCACCGGTTTGACCGAAGCCGGACCTCGGAGTCAGAACCCTCAGAAAAACTCAACGCGGGCCCTACTCACTCGCGAGTGGCTTGGACCGAGACGCAAGGGGTTCGAGTAGCTCAAACCACCGAGTTCCGATTTTGGGTGCGAATACTAGACCAGGTTTTTTTTCCAAAATTTTGATACGGTACCAATATTCACATACCGAGGCACCCTGATAACAAATGAGAATGATACCACAGAGGAGATCCAGAGCGCATAGTGAACGCAAATCGCTGTTATTACCGCCTACAAAACCAAATAAAAACCAGACTAGTGTCCCGAAACACCAAGATATTAGTGTAAAAAACACTTATCAGACCAGTAATCACATAGGCAGCTGAGACTTAGGTACTAACTAAGAGGAATAGCGAGCACTGGATGTTTTTAGAAGGAAAATTTTGAGGCGTATCTTCAGACCGGTTTCAGAAAATGGATTTTGGCGAAGACGTTATAACAATGAACTATATACTCGGTTTAAGGATCTAAACGTCACAAAATTTATAAAACTGGGAAGACTTCCGTAGCTGGGTCATGTAGAGAGAATGACCGAGCATCAAGCACCAAAGTCCCTGCTGAACTCAAGACCGACAGTGCGAAGGAGCCTGGAAAGACCATGTTTAAGATGGAGCGACATCGTCCTCAAAGATATATCCACCTTGGAGATTTTTAAACTGGAGAAAGCTGACACAAAACCGTGATGAGTGGAGGAAGACTCTTGATGAGGCCAGGACCCACCAAGGGTTGTAGATCCAAGAGTGATGATGATTATAATACAAGACCGGGTTCACTGGGAGGAGTCGATTTGAAAAAGGAATAGGAGTAGGATCCGCTTCCCGCAAAAAACCCGAGTACAAGAGCCCACTCCAGCTGAACCTGCACATCGCTTACCCATTCATTGTAACGTGGCTATGAGCTACGTTACGTTTCATAAAAATACGTTCAGACATTGCTTACACACTTTTGCATCGCAAATTATTTCACCTTGATATAGCAGATATTATGATGTTTCCACTTTGGTCAAATATTTTTATAAGTTAATGTCGTAAAATCAAAAATATATCGTCGTAAGGATAAATTTAATACTCATCCGTTTGTGAACAACCTCCGATGAACTTTATTTGCAGTAATAATACATAAAATTATATTACAACGCTAAGAGTTTGAATGATTTGAACGAATATTTCTTACCGTCAAAAAATATTGACATTTTTTCAATTCTCATGTTCACGATCAGTTAGGCAGTGGAGATACATTTTTCCTTTTATTGACTAACATTAAAGTAAAACTACAGTTTCCTCATATCAACAATACAACTCTGATGATAGGGAGTTTCAATAATTACTTCGGTTCGTTTAGATCAGGGGTCTCCAAACTTTTCAGCCTTAGGGCCGTACTGATTACTCCAGTAAGTTCCAAGGGCCAAAACCGTTTTAATTTTCCTGCCATTATCATTCGTGGTTAATGGGGTAAGGTTTGTCTAGGTCTTGGCGGCAGATGTGTCCGCCCACCTACTGCGTGGCGGGCCGGATCGAGAGAGACTGGGTGAGGGAGGCCTTTTGACCTTTCCAGCCGGAATATCTCGACCCATCGCCCTGCATCGCAGTTGGAGGGATGGATTCATACGTCCGTCACTCCTGGGCACACTAACCCCCAGATTCCTACCCTCATACCTTTTCATTCCCAGAACTTCCTATTCTTCCCTTCCTTAAAAAGACCATCCACATAGCATCCCCTAAGATGACATAGGCCCTGAGGGAAAATATTTTCCTCTAATAGGGCCTCTTGTGTGGAGTTATTTGTAAAAAAATAAATACCCTTGCCAAATTCTCTAGTTCAATTAATATTGTGTTGTATTGTATTTTCACGTCTACAACACTTGATTACAATTGGTGGTTTTTCGCGGAAATAAGTGGTGATAGTTCCGTCTATCCATCGCCAACGGATAGTGCTTTTTCGCGAATAATCTCGTTGGTTCGATATTACACTTTTGTAATTAAGCTTTACCTAGCAAGTAAATAAAACCGAGTTACATCATTCTGTAATAATAAGTAATTGTCGAATGAAACACTAGTATATATTGAATTATTTGGCGGGTATTAGACAAGCCGCCATAGCTCAGTGGTCAGAGCTCCTGACCGGAAATCAGAGGAACACGGGTTCAATTCCCGTTGGCGGCCAGTAT
This sequence comes from Limnephilus lunatus, assembly GCA_917563855.2. Classification (NCBI taxonomy): domain Eukaryota; kingdom Metazoa; phylum Arthropoda; class Insecta; order Trichoptera; family Limnephilidae; genus Limnephilus; species Limnephilus lunatus. The sequence goes on along the minus strand of OU830593.1, from coordinate 94,915,694 downwards.
CTTTTCTCGGAAGATTTTTTCAATGTAGATGAGTGTTTCAGGCTGATAATTATTGATTATAATATTTGACATCATTCTGTGTTTCTTATCCAACTTATTAAAACAACTAAAGCTATCGCGGGCCTGATTGATGACATTGGTCATTAGCTGTCGCAGGCCGGATTGATGACACTGGCGGGCCGGATGTGGCCCGCGGGCCGTAGTTTGGAGACCTCTGGTTTAGACTATGAGCCTTGTTTATTACCGTCTTATTTACAATAAATTTCTAACTGGACTTTACGTCCGTTCTAACTGGTGCGCTGTGATAATCTAGAGCAAGATAAATTGTCACCGAAGATGCTCACCTGTAGTTCTGATATTTTGTTTATATTTTTTTTATGAATTCCGCACAAGAGTCCCAACTGCTCCCGTATGGAGCCAGTAAGACCATAGCATCCCCAATTTGGGTATGTAGTGAGTTTGAAGGTTGAAGTGGATAAGGGAAGGAGAAAGGCAAGAGGAGGGTGGCGAAGTACCTGGCTATTAAGATCTGGTCACCAAAAGCAGCTTAAACCATTTCAAGCAACGTTTCAATTCTGAATGGTGGTTTTACACCATGGCGAAACTGAGAGTTTCTTCCACTCTGGATATGATCGGCTATCTTCGTAGCGACAAATCTCTCTATTATAAAGTACCACTACTGATCTCTGTTAAAACACCTTATAACTACACAAAACTACTGTTAAGAGGCATTGTAACTTCATACATATTCACATATGCTACAAAAACTATATATGCTTCTTGGAAACAAAATTATTGCATGAAGGTTTTCCTGTATTTTAATGTGTAATAAATTGTAGGTCTAATAAATTTTAAGGGCATCGTTATAAAAACAATTTTGAAAAATATCGTTAATTTTATACGGACACACCCACATTCTTAAATTTTTAAGTAGGTTGGAAAACATTTCATGAAATATACGTATTGCATCAAAATTGCCTAAATACGAAATGTCATCAACGTAATCGTAAGGTACCAGTTAGATTGCATCAAAACAAGAAGCCATTTAAAATTAGCGAAATAATTATGTCAACACATTTTAAAAATGTCATATTGGTACAATAGTTATTGCCGGTATTAGGCAGTAAGTGTTAAAAAATTTGTTTGAAATATGTAATTATAAGTTGTATCGAATATCGTGCGCATTATATTTACGATGTTTATTCATGTTTCAAAGCGGCAGAATCTGTTCAGAAGTGATGCAAAGGTTATTACTGCCATAAATTACGACATAATACTATGGGAATGGGGGCTATTAAGAGCTTCATTACAACGTCGTATTTTGAGAGCAATTTAATATTTTACGGTCTAACATTTTTCATTTTCTAGTTAGAAGAATCACAGTAAGGAATAATTTTTAAACTGTGGTGTGTGACAGATGCCTTGAAGTTTGTATTAACCAAAAAATATCGTAAACAGTCGTAAATAAAACAGTTTTTAGGAGCATATAAATTTAAATCAAACTTTGTCAACCATACTGAATTTAGTTATCTGTGATGTGCGTTATTCCTGCATGAAATTATTTATGTTTAATGAACTCAAATTTGATTTGAATTTAAAGTTAAACGTCACATACGTTACAATCTACGCATTTAAAGATGGCGCCAAACAAATTATTTTAGGTTTTCAATACTTTTTGCACGTTACGCTTAAAAATTAAGGTAAATTAATTGTTTGCTCCCGTACGTATTTAATATATATGAATATAAATAAATAGTTTTGTCCATAAAAAAACCCAAATCTTTAAATAAAGGTTGAAAAATTCAATTTTGTATCGGTGACTCAATCCAATATTGTATTTTTAAGCCATTCTTGAAAGATTTCGGTTTGTTTATGGAAAAAACTATTTATTTATATTCTAATTAAATATGTATGGGCGCGAACAATTAATTTACCTTAATATTTTAAACTGTAACGTGCTAAAAGCATTTAAAATCTAAAATAATTTGATTGGCGCTGCTTGTGTGAAGAATAATTCAGACAAGCGAACAAGTGATATTGAAAAAACAAAAGCCTTTGAGGAGGACTGTGATTAAACTCCTATGCTTTGCATTGTATTTGCTCAATTTGGGAGGCGGATATGCGTACCAGCGCCCCGGGAACCATTTATTGATGACAAACACCCCTACCAAAGGTCACACCAAGTGGTTTACCAGCAACTTAACAGCGGTGACTTAACAGCGGTGCCCGGGTTCACGGGGTAAGATTTGTCTAGGTCTTGACGGCGGATGCGTCTGCTCATTAACTAGGTGGCCGGCCGGATCGGGAGAGACTGATTGAGGGATACCATTTGACCTCTCCAGCAAAACTCTCTCGACCCATCGCCTTGCACCGCAGTGGAGGACACATCTCCACATATCATCCTCAAATATGACATACCTATGCCCTGAGGGAAATTATTTTCCTGTGAGCTTCCTGTGCAACGCTATAATAAAAATTAAAAAGAGGTAAACAAAAAAAAAGCAAATTAACAATAGTGTTTTTCAACATTGGAATTGTAATACCCATCGGATACACTTGGTCGAAGGTAAAAAATACCTCATGATTTTTCACGGGCATATGCTAGTAATATTGATAAATTCTGTTAAATTCGAAAATAAACAGTACAGGTCAGTGTGGTGAACGTATGTCTTAAGGCATAAAAGAGACATGCATGTATGAGTGAGACAGCATGAGTAACGTATAAAAGGGTGTGTTTGTTTTCCATTCGTACTATTTTGAAGTGAAAACTTATTTAGCACCGTTGTGAATTGAAACTCGATGAAACGAGAAACGAAAAAGCGACGCTAAAAAGAAACAAACACATATGTATGTATATCTGTACGATTTATCGTGTGAGAGAATGAGATAGAATAATCGGCATCCTCTTTGTGCAGTGTTTCGTAGCCTCCCCGCTGTTGTATACTTTGGTTTACTGAAGGTTTTACTTCTACCGCGTGTGAACTCTTCACTCTGATATTTTGTTACCCATTTACCCCATTTAGCTGTTGATAATGCAGGGATTGATATGTTAATAAATACTATTGCAAATTCAAGGTCAGGGTTCAGAATAAGTCATACCGCCTGCTAAATAAGCCATCAGAGCTCATCTGTCAAAATTAAAGTCCAAAGTGTTTTGTTGACCCCGAGTTTTATTTAAAAAGAGATGTTAAATATTAAAAATTTATAGAATGCATAGACATATGAATATTAGTAGACCTGCCCTAAGCGATAAAAGCGTATTATTTCCCCCTCCCATTGGAACCGGCTGGGATCGTGTATGGCTTCGCGTTAATCTAAAAAATGTGACGTCATCATTCTTCTGCAAGCCAGCGTCGAGCACTCATCGGTGCATTTTACGAAATAAAACGGTAAACATAGTGGCTTGTGTTTTTAAAACGTGTAAAAATAGAAGTGAAAAAGAGAATAAACAAAATTGTCGTATTACATTCCATAGGCAAGCATTATTTTACACTATTTAAAGCCAATTCAGATCACATAATATGATCATTTTTGTAACATACACTGTCACTCGAGATACATGGCGTGTGCCCGTCCCTGTTTACTGGGGTAAGTAAATTATGAAACATTTATAAAAGTGTCTTCACTTAATACAGCAACAAAATATTGAACTCGACCTTATAGGCGACCTTACTTTGCATATTTGGACTTCGCAAATGTGTTCATTACGCGGCGAACAATTCGCGCTCCCATGTAAAAAGGTATATTCATTCAAAAGCAGAGTTTACTTTTAAGAACGAAAGTGTGATATTATCAGATTGAGTTTTGACGAATCACGTATCACCAAAGCCGTCTTCCTGCCCTTCGTCCCGCTGTAGTTGGTTTCTACCCCTCACCTTTCTGTTCTGGTCTATTAATATTCATATGTCTATGATAGAATGGAAATTATTGATATTGGAAATTGGTCAAAAAGAAATAGCTGCTGAAAAATCCAGGGCGAAGTTGCGAAAGACTTGCAGGATCTTTGCTTTATCCGCTATTCACAGCGAAATTCTGCGATAAAATATTGCGTAAGCACGGCATATGTCTGGTTAAATGCACAGATGGCATTCGTGTGCTGGTTTCGTCGACACGCCGACTGAGGTAAGCAACCTCCGAAGACGATATTGGTAAAAATAACTCTTGACATTTAAGACGAAGGGATCCTGCGAAGTGATACTACCTAATATATTTTGGGTTTCCGCCGAAGACCTTCAGTTGCAAATATCAAGCTCAACCACTAATCTAGAAGGCTTCCTAGAAGAACATATTGTACAGCTCTCGTAATAATCATAGATATGATTCTTCTTCTTCTTTATGTGCCTTATCAGGTCCCCCCGACGTTGGCGATCACTCTTGAAAAGGTCTCTCTGTCTTGCGCTGCCCGGAATAGCTCCTCCATACTTCTAATGCTGGTCCACTCTCGTATGTTTCGCAGCCAAGACATTTGTCTCCTACCAGGCCCTCGGCGACCCTCTATCTTGCCTTTCAATATTAAATGGAGCAAGTGATACTTCTCCCCTCGAAGTATATGACCCAGATATGAAATTTTCTTGATTTTAATTAATGTAAGCAGTTCCCTATCTGCTCTAGCCCGCCTGAGAATTTCTATGTTGGTGATCATGTCGGTCCATGGGACCTTGAGCATTCTCCGGTGAAGCCACATTTCGAAAGCCTCTAACCTGTTCATGGTATTTATTTTCAAGGTCCATGTTTCACAACCATACAGCAAGACCGACCACACATAACATTTTAGCATTCTCTGCCTTAGTTTTAAGCTTACATTGTCATTGCAGAAGAGGGATTTTATTTTTATGAATGCAGTTCTTGCTGCTTCAATTCTGCACCTAATCTCTATATCTGGGTCAAGAGTCTCCGTGAGGATACTGCCGAGGTATCTAAATCTCTCCACCTTTTCGACATTACAACCATTTAACTGAATCATTGATCCAGAGTGATCTAGTCGTCCAAAAGTCATCCATTTAGTTTTATTGACGTTGATTGTTAGGCCCAGTTGCTCACCAGCATTATTAACAAGATCTAATAGGTCTTGGAGGTCACTGATACTGTCAGCTAGTAATACAGTATCATCTGCATATCTTATGTTATTAGTGATAACTCCGTTGATCTTGAGACCCTTCTGGGTATTACTTAGGGCTCTTTTGAAGACATAGTTGGAATAAAGATTGAATAATAGTGGCGACAGGATACATCCCTGTCGTACTCCACGCTGAATGGCGATTGCATTAGTACAGGTTTTTAATTAAATTCTGGTCTTTGGTGTCAACGTTACAATCCGCAAGCATTTTCATTAGGTCAGCATGTTTTACCCTGTCAAATGCCTTTTCGTAGTCAATAAAACAGGCAAAGACTTCCTTTCTAGATATGATTACCTACATCATATTATTTTATTGTTGTGATTTGTGATATAGATACATAAATTTATATTATTATATAAATCATGTCGTGGTAAGTCCCTTGAGAGAGCAGATTTATGATCTAGGTATCATCTCTGTCTCCGGTAGAGAATGTATCAGGCTTTGCAAGTATAACGTCGTGCAGGTTGCACTTTGCGGAGACTGACTTCTCTGTCTGAAGCCCTTTTAATTTCTGACGGACATGACCTTGCTTTTCTTGGCACAGCGACAGGAGCATACTAAAAGGTTAATTGAGTCACGGATTCAGTATGAAGCAATATATATGTATTCAAGCAATAATGGAGAAAGAATCGCACAATTCAAAATAACGTCATCCCAATGTTGAGATACTTAAAAAATTCTAGTTGGGAAATGGAAATAGTCTCAAACTTTGTAAATTGTTTGTTTAATTTGTAAAGCTGTTAAAATAATATCTAGATTAGACATCACAATTATTATTGTAATCTATTATAATGGACTTCCACCACGAATTATCAGTTTCAAAAATAGAAATATTAATTATTATTATACCTATTAAGAAAAACCAAACGAAAGTCGTATTCCTATATGTGATCTATTCAGAATTAGTTCGTATTTATTTCGATGAACATACTCAATACTCACTTTTTAATCAGATTACAAAGGTTGTCTCTATGATGAAAAAAATATGTACAAAAAATAACCTTTTAAATAATTTATTCAAATTTATTATTTAAAAATAGTTTTGCATAAAATTATAGACGCTTATATTGTGTCATTCCAATAAAACGGGTTTAGACTGTAAAACGAAATATACTCATCCTTTCCGTAATCATAAATTATGTTTCATTCAGAAGCGAAATCAATAAATTTACATTTTATTTGTGTTTTACGGATTTTGTAAAAAACGTAAAAAGCCTAAATTATATTAGGTATGCTCTGAAAAATAATCAGGATATATGTACCACATCTCACGAGACCAGGCCGAACATACACGTAATAATATTATTAAACATGATTAGGTAGATTTACATACTTAGTACAAAGATATGAGGGTGTAACAGCACATATCTGAAGGGTTTAAACCACGATCCCTGGCAGTATTTGTAGAAAAAACGTAGATGTCGTTTTGCCGTCCGATTATATATTTTTTAAATTAAATACCAAAAATATATTTTTCTATCACACGTCACCACTGATTAGACTCCTTCTTACTCGCGATCCAATCGGGATCACGTGATACGCGCGTTGTCTCGTATGTTACTGTGCTGCTAGAACGGGACGGAACGCGTATCACATACGAGTATTTAAATATATATATAATCAATCGGTTCACTTGTTTTTCGCTGGCGAATGTGGGTGTTTATCAATTTGTGTTATAAGTAATAGGTAGGTATAATTTTTAAATGTCATTTTCCAGACCGTGTGAAACTCAAATAGTTTTATTAATACAACACAGATGATTTGTATTGTCATTGGTGTTGGCAACGTCAATAAATGGTATAATTTCAGTTTAGATCATTGATGTATTTTTTAGATCATTTGTTGTAATTCCTGTTAAATGGACTCAGCGTTCAACATTTCTCACCTGTGCTTAAGCGATAAACTACATCTGATAGCATTATACTACTATTAATCAAAAGAACTCGCCTCCATTACACAGACTCGAGCACTCTGGGACTAGGTGGCACCAGGTGATAGCAAAATTTAACTGTCAAGCAAGATATAAGTTGAAACTATAACTGGGACAGCAGCTCACCATAAAGGAATCTACTTGGCCAGAAATACTCAGAAATACATAGATGAACTCTCATTTATTATTTGGAGTTTTTTTATTCTCTCCCCAAGGAGGTGGGTGAAGTCTTTTTTTGCAGAGGGTCCTTCATCAAAGTGATAAAACCTAATAAAAGATACTAATTATGTCGCATGATGAAAATGTTTGTTTATCTCACTCAGTCCATTTGTGACCGCTGGCGTGCGTGCAATAAAAAAACTATTTTTTTTTTATTAATCTGGTTTTCTGGGAAACAGTTAAATTCATGTAAATATGAACGTTCTCTATTTAATTGGTTTATCAGATCGATAGTTGCTTCAGTTATTTAAATTAGGTTCCCAGACAGTCAAATAGTGCCGATGTGTTTATTTATTGCTGAAGTTTTTTTAGTATAAAAAATAAGCAAATGAGTTTACTATCTCAACGGCCATGTAGTTACATAAACAACTCCTCGCTATAATAACTCGATTAGCAGAAAAAATAATAAAAAAGATCTTAAAAAAACGTTTATTTGGTCGTCTGGAGAGTGTTTATGGAATCGATTTATCTGCGAAACAAAAAGCCAAGGCCACTGACCGTTTTTGAAGACGTGTTCCATCTGCATTTACAGTATTCGTTCGCAAGAAGGTGAAGGACACTGTAAAGTGATATGTATAAATGGTGCATGATATACTTTTGAAGCAGGTTACCTTCTTACAGGTCGTCTGGAATGATTGTTGAACAAGTTATAAATCAATATATTATTATAAATACTTTAACGGAAATAGTTACGTATTTCATTGTTTTCCCTTAAGGTTGTAATGTATTTTGTTGAAACTATTGTTAAAATCTTTATTCTTTAATTTTTTATTGTTGCATTATTGTTTATTCTTTTGTTCTTTATTGTTATTTTATCTAAACGAGTACCCTAAATTGTTGAATTAGAAAGTTGACTAAAAACGAAAAAAAAGCAATTAAAAAAGTTCTAAGACTAAAAGTTGTAAATCATTCCCATATTTTATTTAATTGCCACCTATTGGAAATAATAAACCTACCTACTCTTAATATATAACCAAGGATTGCCAAAAGATTTATTTCTGATAGTGTAATTTAATTCTGAAACTGAAAGCTTGACTGAACAAGAGCAAAATTCATGCAAGAAAGATAAGAGGAATACCTACTAGAAATTGCCTGAGAAACTTTCCCCAAGACATCCTACTTGTTATATTATATGTCTTAGCACTGAACAAATCCCACGGTACCAAATGACCAGTTGCTATGAGAGCATTATGTTGAGTATCTATAAGCATACGAAATTTAGATTTTGAAAACTTGCCCAATAAACGAGATCGAAGCTTTAGCACGTGACTGAACCGGAGATAGCTAAAGTTTCAGTAGACATCACGAGTCTTAAACGAGGTGCTAATACTACTAAGGAAGCTCTAGAAAAACGGCTTATCGCGGTCACATGCAACCTGCAACAAGTGGTTGATTTCGAAATTGCCGTTGACGGAAGAAGTGGAAGGCCAGATGGGGAAGGTATTACTTGTAAGAGGTTGAGAAATGTACGAATGGACAGCTGTTCAAGATGTGGACGATTGATTGAAGATGTAAACTTATTTTTAAAGGTATCGAGAGTTAAATGACAATGACAATAATGACACAAAAATATTAATGTTTATTTGTTTAATATCAACGATATTTATTTATTTATTTATTTACGCCCTTTTTCGGTGCTTTTACATATGCAATTTAAAAATTACACTTGATTAAATAAAATATAAATACTATATATTTCTTTTACCAATAAATATAAAAGGTATATATTTCTTTTAATAAGAAATGTACAGTATTTATTTTACATAACTGAACTGCCTCAGTAACAGCATTTTGTATTTGTCTAAAGATAAATTGAAGATGTCCACAGACTTGGTAAAATTATTTCCCTCCATTAGTATTCTGGGCAAAGAGGAATACATATGGTAGTTAGTTCCAGAATTTCTGCACTGAAATAAATCCTGACTTCTAGTATTACGTAGAGGAATCCGGAAGCTTATTAATTCAAGCAATAATGGACTATCAACTAAATCATTTAGAATTTTATAAAGAAATACCAAGTCTGTGAAAATTCTTCTGTCTGACAATTTGAGCATATTCATATCATTTAAAATAGTGTTGTAGTTCAACATAATTGCTGGAATACCCATTTTAAAATTTAGAAAACATAAGAATTTATTTTGTATTCTTTCAACAGCTTGTACATGTGTATTATAATATGGGTTCCAGAGGGGAGAATTGTACTCAAGTTGACTTCTAACAAATGCAAAATATAAGAGTTTAATACACTTTATATTTTTAAAATTTCTAGTTAGCCTAGTTATAAATCCCAACATTTTTAAGCCCTTATTAGAAATTTCTGTTATGTGGTTAACAAATGAAAGATTTGATTGAAAAGTGATGTTTATGTCTCAAGAGTATTGTTATCAATGTTGTAATTAAAGATCACTGGATTTTTTATTCGAGAAAATCTAACTACTTGACAGTGGAGTCTATTTTCATTACACCAAATCAACAATTTGTTGATATTATCTTGAAGAATGTTGCAATGGTAAATATTTTTAATAATTCTACTCTAATAAATATACTCGTACCATAAGAAATAATTGCACGTAACAGTTAATACAGACATAAGAAATTACTAGAAATAATTAAACCACAACCATTAATAACCATCACCACGCCGCCGTGTAAAATTCACACACCGTATCCATATGGTGATAAGGTTTAAAGTACCGTCGAACACCAAGCTCAGGGAAAAATATTTAAATGTTTTTTGATTATTTTATACAATTTATTTTACAAAAAACCATAACCGAAAAGGGGTTCGTAAGAAGGCGGTTTTGAACTGTTAAGCAGTGTTTATGGGCCTAATACTTGTTTTTTTTTCTGGGCTCATAAAAAGACTAATAAAAAAAATCTCGATTATTTCAAGGCAAACTTGTGTTCTACACGCTGTATTTACATAATTAAAGCTTCTGAAAAATTTCTAAGCGATCTAATTTTCAAACCGAAATCACATGATTTTGCATTGCTTAGAAGTACATCATCTTAAGATGAAGCCATACTAAATAATGCAAAATCATACGTTTTGGTTTTGAAGATTTGATCGCTTAGAAGTATTATGGATGCTTCAATTAAATACTGTGTGTAGAACATATCTTGGCCCTTAAAAATATTGGTAATTTTTTTATAAGTCTCTTGATAAGCCTAGGAAAATTTAAATTATAAGGTCTATAAAAATATTTTGAAGTCCAAACTCTCCTATTTATAAACCTCTTTTTGGATATGGTTTACTTGTTTAATGTGGCAAAATTAGTTTCTTTTAAGATATTCGCAAAAAAATTTAAATTTACGTCCGAACCTCACAAAATAAAATATAATTTTCATTTTCGCGTTGTTATTTTTGACATCACGGCGACAATACGGCAGTCGACGAATATGGAACACTAAAGTGAACCTTATACCGTCCACCGAAGACGACTGGCAGCCACCCCTATTTTCTGTCACTACTCCTCCAGATGGAGCGGAGAATAGACGTGTTAGGCTCTGCATCGCTTGTTTTCGTGAAATCAATTTTAAAATTCCGTTTTATTACAATAAAAATGCGTAAAAAAGAAATTAATGTTTTTACCGGCCTTTACGAAATCAACATGTAAAAAAAAATTCTCATATATCTTTTCCAACCTTTCCAAAAGCTTTTTCTCAAGTATTTTTAAACTCCTCCCATAAAGAGGCGTGAATTCCAATTTCGATTTTTTCCTGTACTACCTTCAGTGCAGTTGAATAGATCTATTACAACGATGTATAAATAATCAAGGCGTAAGCGAATTTTGAAATGCTCAGTCCTCGTATTGTTACATACAAGATTTTGTGACGAGTAACTCTCTTGTAAATGTAAATGGAATTCAATGAGGTTAAGTAAATCAGTCTGTACTACCATTTACAATTTTTGACATAAATTTTAAGTAGAATCGATCTGAGAGTTTTAATAAATTAAAATCTTTCATCAAGTAATTGTAGGGTGCACTTTCAACTGGAAAACGAAGTTTAAAATTAATGTTGTTCAGAAAATTGAGGTCTTATGTTGATTTTTGTGATGTATTTTAAAATGGGAGGCCGGATTGGAGAATTATATTCGAATTGATTTCGAACTAAAGATATATTCAAACATGTTAAGTTTGAAATATTCCTAAAGCCTCAGGAATTAAAAAAAAAATAAGCCAAGCATATTCATGTCATTTAATCAATGTATAACAATATTATTGAACGAGGATTATAACTCACAGATCTAACGTTTTGTTGGTACCAATTATGCATTCATTTTTATTCTTATTTAACTTTTTTTATCTTTCCATATAAGTAATAATTTATTGTTATACATACGTATTATTATATCTCATGATATGATCGTCATTAAAATATTTCATGAAAGTCAATCGAAGTATTTCACTCTAAATTCAATTAAACTTCCAACTATTAGGCAGGTAGATCAGATGGAAGCTAAACATGGCGTGGGTTCATCAGTGTAAGTATAAATTAAGGTTATGTACCTATTGAGTGTTAACTCTAGAAAGATAATCTACGTCTTTGCGACGTAAGCAAGATATACGTATTGCTGTATTTTTTTATTATTTCGCAACGTAGCGCGTTGTCTATCTGGGGCGGCTCTGATAATTTGTGGCGGCTCATTAACTACGGGGATATACATACTCCATACGTTCGAAAGACGTATGATTATCTTTTGTGTAACTTTCGGATTTAAACGTGATTTAGTGAACTTTTTTTTTCATTTTAAAAGTTTAACGACTGATTATCATTTAACATTTCATGGTATACAAAAAATACGATCTGGACTTAAAATGAAACATTTTTTTTCATTATAAAAAAGACTCAATAGTTTGCAGCTGATTTGTAAGAGGTATACAACAATTTGTTATTTTTTTTTTTACATTATATTTTTTATAATTATTTTGGTTTTATTGAAAGTGCAAAACTCTAAACTAATTATTCAACTACCTTTAAACTGTTTAAGTATGATTATATGTCAAATATATACTTTTAAACCTCAGTACGTCTTCGAAACGTATCATTATCTTTAACGTAGGTTAAAATAGGATTATATTTCTAGGGTTAACTAATGATAAGTTGATACCTACGCGAATCAGTCGATACAGCACCCACTCGTTGATATTGAACTCTATTTTATTAGATGGCTTAATGTCGTAAGATTTAACGAGATGTTGTGATTTAATATGGACGTGCGTCTCCTTTGTATCGAAAACCTTCATCAAATTAATGATTTTATAAATGTTACTAACAATGTTAATCTGTTGTATCGATAAGAGCCTTAATATCAATCAAAACATGTTATTTAATGTGTCAACGCTGAAATGTTATGACCTTTATGAAGGTCATTATAAATGAACTTAGGTAATTGTGCAAATTTAATCCGCTCTCAGTACCTACTTAACCGGTAGCGAGGTTCTCCAGTTAAGTTGGAAGTTGTAAAAATCCATACAAATCGTGAACAGATGCGGCTTTTATACAATGCTTTGAATTATTTATTATGAACGATTTATAACCCTTTTTTGAAACCTGATATAGGAGAAAGTTTATTAACAATTAATAATTTATATATAACTAACTGACCCGGCCACGTGTTGCTGTGGCTAACGAAACACAACGCCATCTACTGGATGGTTATCTAACCTTTATACCCATGACAAATTAACTCACACCGCCATCTGTTAATTTGCATACAAATCAAATCCACACCCCGCTCGTCCACAAAACCTTGACAAATTATATACCTAAACCTTTTTCATGAATAACTCTATATATTGGTGAAAACCGCATGAAAATTCTTTTAGTAGTTTTGAGTTAATCGCGAATAGACAGACACTCGCGGCGGGGGAGTTTAATTTAGAGATTAGATATTATTGTAGAGATTAATTTAAAAAAATTGTGTAAGAACCGTGTTACAACTGGCCAGATAAAATGGGACTGTGGCATATCCAATTAGGGCATTGTGTAAGGCTTAATGGGGTAGGATGAGAAGCAGATGGATAAGAAGAAGATTTGAAAACCACAGGGTATTTTGATCTGGTGATAAAACACAGTTAAAACCATTTTAAACCAATGTTTCAATTCTGAATGGCGGTCTTTGACCAGGACGATACTGATAGCATTTACTACTCTGAATGGTACATTTTAACACATAGGTATATAAAAATTTAATGCATATAGTAATTCAACTTTTTTTAAATGTGGTTTTTAGTTGAAAATACATTTTGAAATACCTTTATGTGGTCTATTTCGCCTAATGGGCGGTTATTTTGATGGTATTAATTTGGTGAATGGTTTCGTGCCATGCCTTTTTACATTTTAATTGAACATCAAATTTCAATTACAGACTCAAATAAAACCCACTTTTTATGTAACGTTTCGATTCTGATGGAGAAAAATATAAGGCATAAATCAAAATAACCCAAATTCGAAATCAGTTTACTGGTTAACCACACATTTTTATTAGTTATGGCAGGTTATGACTATGGGCTAATATTATTTAAACGAAAAACAAACAATAATTAATTAGTGGAATAAAAAAATTAAAAGTGTTTTTGAGATGTGGAAGCAATTTTTATCATTCCTATTTTATTAAAATATTTTGCGTAAATTGCAAAATACATGCTTTGGAATAAAATGAATACGTTTTATACAATTTTAATAAAAGTATACTTTAGGATCGACACTGATATCTCCAACTTTTTTTTTATACGAATACCGCACTAGAGACTGTGATGATCTCGCCTTTGGGCCTACGAAATAATTCTTTTAAAATTGAGAGATCAATTTAGAATTATATTTAATTTTTGTAACATGGGATGGTTTCAGCATACGATTCTCGGTTTCAATTCATGGGGGTGATTTATGGGTCCTTACCACTAAATAACCACATGTGTTTGCGTAGCTCAAGTGCCTGCGAGCCCCGGCAAAGGCCATTCTTCACAAAACTAAGAAGGGACCCAGAATAACATTTAGAGGGATTTTTTCAGGTTCATTATCAAGTCAGGGGCGGCCGATGGATATTTGCCCGAGTGGTGACTGACTTTAACGCGAGCAGATTGGATTTACGAAACAATTATCTGGTGAATTTTCTATGGCAGTAGGAAATGGAAAATTAGTCAATAAGGATTGCTCGTTGGTGCATTTAAATATACTAGCGCGACGCGCCGATTACGGGTTGAAATATTTAACATATTTGTCAAAATAAGATTGCAGAATTCGTTAAATAGTGACGCACGCAGAAAGAACGAAAACGTGTACAGACAATGCTTATATAATGTTATTATATAACCAATAAAGTCGACGCAAGTAATGAGAAAGAGTATTAGATTGAAGTACGCCACTGAGCTCTTCTTTTAAGCGCTATTGGGATAATTTATGACTCCGGCGCAGACAAAATTAGTTTGTATTCTGTTATCTAAAGGTTACACACAAAAAAATAGCAAACATGAAAGTTGCACTGATTTCTTGGAATTTGGGACCTAATGTGACAGAACACTATTAAAACGATTGAAATATGCATATTGGGAGATGTGTTTATCACTTAAGATTTGAAGAAGTGGCTAATATATTATTGAAACCACACAAGTAGATGGGGGGGAGTCAGGGGGCAGAGAGTTGGAATAGATAGTCGGGGCAGGGAAGTGTTAGAGGACAGTGAGGGAAGGAACCTGGAGGCGCGCGGACGGGATAAAAATCATCGAGTTTTGATAAACGGCAGAGTAATAATTTGGTGCGCGTAAACCGGGAATAATTCAGATAGTAATATATAATAATAGACAGTCGGGGCAGGGAAGTGTTAGAGGACAGTGAGGGAAGGAACCTGGAGGCGCGCGGACGGGATAAAAATCATCGAGTTTTGATAAACGGCAGAGTAATAATTTGGTGCGCGTAAACCGGGAATAATTCAGATAGTAATATATAATAATAGACAGTCGGGGCAGGGAAGTGTTAGAGGACAGTCGGGGAGAGATTCTGGAGACGCACGGGCTAGCGAAAAATCATCGAGGTTGAATACACGCTAGAATAATAACTCTGTGCGCGTAAACCGGGAATAATTCATAAAATTAAAGGATAATAGTTCACGCGATTGAGGGGAGTCAAGATTTGGAAGGAGTCCACGCGAATAAGGAAGTCAGAGATTGCGGCTTGAGAGTTCATATCTGTGACGTTAAATTATATAATTTGTAAATTGAAGCGGTCAATTATCAATACGGGACGTGCTTTCTGGGGCGTTTATCAGGGTCAGGAAAAATTTTACAACGAATCGACGCGAGAATTGTGTTTGACGGCTGCATCTTGGAATAAATAACTGCATGACGGGTTGCGGTTTAGAAATGCTTGTTTGAGTTAAATATTAGAGTAGTGAATTGATTTGTGAAATTATTTTGTGCAACATGGCGAATTTGGTAAGTTTGAAAAATTGAATTAATTATTAACAACATTGATGTTTGGATTTCGTACAAAGCAGGGTTAAAACAATAGAATCATCATTACTCCCCGAGTATTTTAATTGTTTATAATTGATCGTCTAGCTTGTAGTTTTCTAGATTTAAACATGTATTATAGGTTATATAGCGCCCTTGAGGTGATTTTCCATAAAAGCGGTGCTATGTGGATCGTTCAAATATTAGTATTATTATTATGGCTACCTTAATGGGGCCTTTAATAAGGAACCATGTCATCTAAGTCGGATGATTTAATCGGAAAATTATAACGGTAACATTTAAAAAGCTATCGGGTAATTATCGGTAATCGTAAAAAAGGAGCGTTCCCTCCGTAAGTCGATCCGGAGCTGCCTGATGTTGACCGGCGACGATTCTTGAGACAATACCGTTGTAAAATAATAATTTGGGGTTCAATGAACTAAAATACTATTTGATGCACAAAAGACACTTTCGGGCAATAAATCTTATACGAGAGACTTCATTTAAAAGACGGGATTTTGAAACCACAAAACAATAATAAAATCCTTTAAAAGTGCTTTGTTGGTGATCTAGAAAACTAGGTTACTGGGTATTCTCCAATACATAACGGGTAACAAAATACATAGGTGTAGAATATAGGTATAAATGAATGTGTAAAGCGCCTTTGAGGTGTTAATTATTATTTACGAGTTTCGTAATAATATTTTTAAACGTAGCTAGGGGACTATATTCAGGAAGGTTTTTTGAAAAAGCATTGGGTAATATAACGGTTTATGAAGGGAGCGTAGCATGGGCATTTTTGATTACTAACAAAATCTGACATAATTGAATTCCCGTTCCAAAAATTTCCCACACCTTATTCCAAATTTTAGGTATCACAACAAGTCTATTACATAGGACTTTGCATAAACTTGGTTCGATATCTTATCATATAATCACCTTTGGTTCACGGTTAGGTATATTTCTTTCGACTTAGCGAAAAACTTTCATATTGTCGGTTGAATGAAGCCGTCGGTAGGTATTCACATTTTAGCGTGATGCGCTATATCCACCTACTTAATTAACAAACTCTTTTTCTTCAAACTTAATTGAGCGGGTGACGACTCGAGAATGAACGGCGGTTGTCGAATGGATTAACGGGTCCGGCTTTCCTATTCCACCATGAGGAAGTATCTCACGCGACTTTATCGGGGGCGATGTGATCGAAATGCAGGTGGGCTTACACTATTTTTCTAATGTGGAGGCGAAGTAAGCGATGGTCGTGTCTGGTCCGAGCAAATTGGAATCCCTTGTGATCACATCTCGGTAACGTGGATCTCGTACCCACTCTAGACTGGATTGGAAGCGTGGCCGGAGCCATTTCATGATGTCGACGTATGTACGTCACTAAGGCATTGGGGGACTTCAGGAGAACAAAGGACGTGCACCCATTTCGCCCTCCCTCTACCGCCGCTCCGAGGTACCAGCGGATAAAAGTTGTCGTCGCGGGAGGCCAGTTTGATGCAGGACGAAGATTACGATCTGGCCGGACTACCTTCGTCATGGGGAAACGAAGTGACGAAATTTGCGTGGGCTTCACTACCTTTTAGGTTACGCTCGTGTGGGGTCTGCCTTGTCGGCGGAACGAAGGGAACATGACATATGGAATCGTTTTGGCAACCGATCGGCGGTTCTTTGTTGGAATCCGGATAAGTTTTCTTAACTCCCTCACACTAGGAATAGGGATCATCCAGCATCAGGGTGGGAATGTACTCTGGACGAAAGGGCAGCCGGGGAAATAGAAGGGAGGGAAGCCAGATTCACGACCTGGTGCCTTTCATTCTTGGACCCAGCACCCTGGACGCCGAGCTTGACCTTCCTTCTTTGAGCTGATATTTGAGTTTGAGCTTGAGGTACGCCTATCGTAGAGCATATGCCCGTAACACATATAGGGGAAGGTCCCAAGTTACGCTTGTGTATGTTATGCGAGAGGACGTATTTTTCATTCAAATCAAATACCGATGACCATCGCGATTGCAGGCTGGCGCATGTTTTGTAGCGTGCCTAGGAAAAACGTAATCATTATTTCTACTGGTTCGAGGCGGCGTGCTGGACGGAGAACGGGACTATTGAGGACATGAGTGACTGCCAAGGCGAGGATCGGTGACATCAAAATCTTCCTTAATTAAATTCATACATCGCCAGATCAGAGGAGAGAGCGGCCCCACCGATCTCCTGACATTGCCGATTGTCTAATCAACTTCGGTTTAATGTTTATGCCGATGCTTTAGGAGTTAATGGAACTCAAGTCATCGGCATGCTGAAGAACTTCAGAATCAACAATATCATCATCAATCCAGAGTAGGATGTCACGTTCCAAAACCTCGTGCCACCCACACATTTCCTGAACAGTTCCTGACATCGGCTATCACCCCATTAATCGGAGCAGACCCTCATATCAAACGGTATGAGATGACCTCTCATCATCATCATCAACATATTTATAATTTGGCGGCTTATTGGTCGATAATATTCCCATTACCACTCTATGATCCAGAAACACACATCAAACCCTTTCCCGACAGAAGGCAAAACATGTCGATTTTCATTCGTCGCTTGCGACCTTAACATTCTCCGGAGGCGTTGGAATTGGAAGCTGATTCGGCGGTCTATGACCATCACCTTATCAGTTGGGCTATGGAGGAGTCCAATTATTTAAACAGCACATGTTCTGTCTCATGTTAATCCAAAATACCTACCCGTAGAATCAAATTAACAAAATAAAACAAGCTAGCTAACTAACAAACTGCATCTAGAACTGTGAGTGTAGAATTATTGCACTCCGTACTGCTTTGAGTGTAAATCTTTTGTTAGAATGTACATAAATGTCAAATTATTTTCATGATAGCATTTTATAGAGCTGCAGAGAGTACGTGACATCGCATCGAAAGGTAGGATCTTCTCAATTCGCCGTTTGAATGTAAATTTATATATTAAATGCTAGGAGGGAAAATGCAGATTACTTCAATAAAAATAGTCGTCGATGAGCGTAGGTGTATAACAGGTGCTAGGGGAGGAAGCTGGTTGAATATAGATAGATAATTAGTTATTTTTCAAGTTAGTCAGACCCAGTCATTGTTATTCGAAGCCTTGCAAATTGTAACACGCCATACCTAAAAGAACAAGGGTTTACCACAAATAAATTATTAATTAAATTGGATTAACTATACCAAACCACTAAAACAAAAAAGTACACAACGTTGTGGGGTTAATTACAATTGATTAATTAAGAGCATCTCGTCACGTTTGCATAAAAGTATTACGTGATGGGGTTGAAAAGGCGCTGCAAAAGAAATGCAGGGGAGAGACGCGAGAACGGGCGAGCTACGAGTTTTTAAAGGCCGGGGTTGCGCCTGTAGGTGTAGCACTGTAGCAGCATTTGGATTCAAAAGTTAGACGTTACTTCGTAGGGGGGGGGGACTTTATCACAAGACCCAACTGCTCCCGTCTGAAGCCAGTGAGACTATGGCATCCCCAATTGGGGTATGTTGTGAGGCTGAAGGTAGTGGGGATGGGAAGGAGATAGGGAGAGGAAGGTGGAGAAGTACCTGGCTATTCAGATCTGGTCACCAAACACGGCTAATGCCATTTCAAGCAACGTTTCAATTCTGAATGGTGGTCTTACACCAGGGCGATACTGAGAGTATCTTCCACTCTGGAACGTGCCGCAACTATACAACATATTATTTCAAATGAATAAATTGTGAAATAACACAAATTAATCAAACATAATTTATTTGCCACGCCGGGATTCGATCCTGCGACCTTCGGTGTGGGAGTCAAGCGCCTTAACACTGGACTATGCCGACCGTCAAGTTAACTGCAGAAAGGGAAAGATAAATTTAAATATCGATTATTTATCTACCTTTAGAGTTTATTACAATATTTTATGGTAGGCGTAGATACTAATAATTGTCCTAAGAAACGCTTAGAAAAATTTATTTTTATATTAACTCTGCACAGGAGGCTCTGAGGATATTTGAATATTTTTTTTATATTTTTATCAGGGTCTATGTCATCTTTGAAATGTTATAAGAGTCATGAGGAAAGGAAAGAGATCTTCAATATTATTATAAGAAAGAGAGTTTTTTTTCTTCTCAGTTCTGAGTAGAAAAAAAAATTATTATTAATTAATCTACCCGTCCCATTGTGGTAAGGCCGGTAAGTACCTTTGTTTTTTTTTATTATAGATACATCCAATGATTTTGCAACGACTAAACAAAATACATTAGGTAAAGACTTCGAACACAGATCCAAATACACACAGAATATTCTGTCCAAACGGTTATACAAAAATGGCGTTACACTCAAATGTTTATTATTCAGTTTATTTGATGAGTAATAAGTATTGGCTTCATTTTAGCCGTCATTTTCGAATAACCGTTCGTACAGAATGTTATATTGGTATGCCAAGTCCTCTTATTATAATGTATTGTGTACTTTATAAAAGTTATTGTCACTGTGTAATAATACGATTTGAGTTGCTTTTCCATTATTCACTTCATCGTAAAATAAATGTCGATCTTTTCGGTAATCAATCTAGGTTCCATGACTGCTCAACAAATTGCATTTTTAACACCCTTTTTGAAAAGATATTAAAATTGATGAAAAAATGTTTCCAAAACATAACTTAACGTCAACCTTTTTTAACTAGATTTTTTTAAATACACTTTTAATGAGTTTTCAAAGGCATGATGAAATGTCACTTTATTGAGTTGTCCAGTCACCGTAAAGCATTAGTCCACCATTATAAAACTTTCAAATTTTATATTTATGTATTTGTTTTGTGAATTTGTAAATGTTCATATACAGACGCATTAGTCAAGGGACATTTATATGTTAATACTAACATTTTTTTTTACCTGCAAGTGTTTTCTGTAAATGTCCTTATTGTGTCTAAAATTAATAAATAAATTTACCAAAACTCCTTTCTACGATGTTCTTGCATTAAAGAGGAAGGCCTTGCTGCCCTGTGACAATCTCCACTAATCTGAGATCATGTTTTCCAATTGGGCTGAGTGCCCCCACAACAAAGCTCTATCGGGTAACCTTGAGTTAATCTGCAGAAAAAGCACTCAATTTTCAGCTGCAAAGTTGTACAACAAATACCCACGTAGTACCAAACATATTATAACAATTATTAAAAACTACACTAAATCCAGCAAATCTTGGCTTAAAATTTTAACTATAAGAAGTTTGTCCATTCTCTGAACAATATTCAAAAACCGCACATTCTTAAGCAAATTCAGACTTTATGGATCATCCGCCTTTGCCTAAAGTTCTAAGTAGGTATTTACATTACGTCCCTGTAATTAAATCAAGCCCTCAAGTTTATAGAACATTGGTTTCTCCGGTTAGATCAATACATTGGTTCAATCATATAGCTGCGGTTAGAACAGGAGGAACGGTTCTAGAGCAAAATAAATTATGAGGATAATTATGAACTTAAGGAGTGTAAGAAGTAACACGATGAAAACGTACTTTAATATTTGGTCAATCCTGTTTGATATTATATGAGATTTTACGGCTAAAAGTATTATAGTGATTATTTTTTGGGCTAATACGCCTTGTTGCTCTTCCTCTTTTATTTTTTCTAGTTTTATTTTTTGTAAGTAAGTGTACCGTATTTTCTCTAAACCGATTGCATATTCTGTATAAGTATGCCGGGATTTCAACAACTGTCGGGGGATCAATGCTCATGAAATCCGATGCCTTAAATCAATGTAAAGTTTTTGATTCATGTGATGTGCATACGTTATTTAACGGTATGTACCGCATATTTATTTATAACATTACATTTGATACATTTGTATAGCAAAAATAACATATCTTTCTCTTTCTCTTTCTCTTATAGTAATAACATTGCAAAATAACTATAGATATTTAAAAGTGTATAAGTGTTATTATGTCTTGTGGGTCGATATTAGTTCCTAGCTAGGCAGATTGCCCGTTCTAAGGAACTAAATGGTGGTGAAAATGCAAAAAAATTATTCTGTAACCAAATTTTGATTTTTTTGTTTAAATATATGTTATTAAAAATGCCAAAAATTTATTCTGTAACAAAAAAAAGGATAGAAAAAGTTTTTTTTTTTTTAAATTTAAATATGTACCTACTAAAATTTTACTAAATGTGCCGTTAACAGGCCATGTAAAATTTTAAGTGACATTATTTAATAGTTTTTCAGATTTCACCCTACCCAAGCCAATCATCCATTTCGTTATTATTGAACTGATGTGGGACATTTTGCAAGCTTCAATATTTAATTCTAGGGGAATTTTATTATTTATTTTTGGTCCAAGATATGTACATGTCTTTTGATACTTTGCCGTATTGCTCCCTGGGACCACGAGATCTTTTCTGGTGTGACTTCTTGTGATATTTATGATAATTTTTTTGAATATTTTCTAGGTTATGTACGTGGATAATAATCCTTTTTATATAGTTTTGACGAACATCAAGTACATAAAAGTTTTTGTAGAGCTGATCGCTAGAATACCTGTAGGGTTTACGCAAAATTACTCTAATTATTGAATCTTACATTACCTTAATGCGCTAAAGATAATTATAATTATTTCATTTACCCTGGGAACACACACGGCATGTAAGTACTTTGATCATGCCACCCTGCCAAGGCAATCAAGGGAAATTATATCGTTTAGTAGCAAGTGAGACGACTGGATAATTAGTATCAGTGAGGTAATGCATTCTGAGTATTCATCGAAGTTCTCGTGCTGAAGGGATCATCTCATTTGCTCTGTACTCAAAAATTGAAAGTTCTAAAACTAACAAGATATAATAAAAAAAATAATTAGATGTGTTGCGTATAACATACCGTCATGAAATGAACTTGGTAGGAGGGTATTTATATCGCTGCCCCAGGAACCATGTAATGGATAATCAACACCTCGACATAGTTCTAAGTGATTCGCTACGTTTGATGACTAAGCAGAGAAATACGGATACATGGGATGGGGTTTGTATAGGTCTTGGCGGCAGACGCGTTTGCTCACCTACTGCTTGGAATCAGGAGAAACTGGTTGAGGGAGATCATTTTGACCTCTCCGGAAGAACTTTATCGATCCTTCATCTTGCAACGCAGCGGGAGGAAAGGATTTATACATCCGTCACTCCTAGTGATACTGAACCCCAGATTTCTTACCTTATTTTTTCCCAGAACTTCATCTCCTTCATTCCTCAAGACACCCTCCACACACATCCCTAAAGAGACCTAATAGGCCCTGAGGGGATTTATTTTCCTCGCAGCCTCCTGTGTGGAGCTAATGTAGATATATATATATTTATATATATATATATATATATATATTTATATATTTTTTTATTTTTTTATTTTTTTTTTAAATATAACAAGGTTACAGTTTTACAACATAATATACACATTAATATTTCAATCACTCTCCTAATAAAGCAGCTGCTTGTGTTTAGGAGAGGACAACTAAAAAAATAAACATTTGTTTAAATTAAAACAAAAAATATTAGTAATTTAACAAAAAATATTAGTGATTTTATGATAAAATACAGATAAAAGTAATAAAAATATAGGTTAGTTAAAATAAATGATTTAAAGTATTGATAAAGCAAAAACATATTTCTAAATATGCAATACATATTTCTAGATATAATTTACAATAATTTAAGTATTGAGGTTGTGATGATCTCGCCTTTGGGCCTACGAAATAATTCTTTTAAAATTGAGAGATCAATTTAGAATTATATTTAATTTTTGTAACATGGAATGGTTTCAGCATACGATTCTCTGAGGGATTTTTTCAGGTTCATTATCAAGTCAGGGGCGGCCGATGGATATTTGCCCGAGTGGTGACTGACTTTAACGCGAGCAAATTGATTTGCGAAACAATTGTCTTGTGCATTTTCTATGGCAGTAGGAAATTGAAAACTAGGCAATAAAGATTAATCGTGGTGCATTTAAATATACTAGAGCGACGCGCCGATTAGGGGTTAAAATATTTAACATATTTGTCAAAATAAGATTGCAGAATTCGTTAAATAGTGACGCACGCAGAAAGAACGAAAACGTGTACAGACAATGCTTATATAATGTTATTATATAACCAATAAAGTCGACGCAAGTAATTAGGATGAGTAGTGAATTGAAGTGCGCCACTGAGCTCTTCTTTTAAGCGCTATTGGGATAATTTATGACTCCGGCGCAGACAAAATTAGTTTGTATTCTGTTATCTAAAGGTTACACACAAAAAAATAGCAAACATGAAAGTTGCACTGATTTCTTGGAATTTGGGATGTAATGTGACAGAACACTATTAAAACGATTGGAATATGCATATTGGGAGATGTGTTTATCACTTAAGATTTGAAGAAGTGGCTAATATATTATTGAAACCACACAAGTAGATGGGTGGGAGTCGGGGGCAGAGAGTTGGAACAGGACAGTCGGGGTAGAGAAGTGTTGGTGGACAGTCGGGGAGAGATTCTGGAGACGCACGGGCGAGCGAAAAATCATCGAGGTTGAATACACGATAGAATAATAACTCTGTGCGCGTAAACCGGGAATAATTCATAAAATTAAAGGAAAATAGTTCACGCGATTGAGGGGAGTCAAGATTTGGTCGTTGGGAAGCAAGGTTTAAATTAAGGGATCGAGGTTCGATAGTCGCGAGGAGACCAGTTTGGTGCGCTTAAATCGGGGATAT
Source organism: Limnephilus lunatus (assembly GCA_917563855.2). Taxonomy (NCBI): domain Eukaryota; kingdom Metazoa; phylum Arthropoda; class Insecta; order Trichoptera; family Limnephilidae; genus Limnephilus; species Limnephilus lunatus. The sequence continues at coordinate 94,891,245 of OU830593.1, read as the reverse complement.
TTCATTTTAATTAAACAAAGGAAATTCCGTTTTATTAAACAAAAAGAGTCTACGCGAATAAGGAAGTCAGAGATTGAGGCTTGCGAGTTCATATCTGTGAAGTTAGATAATATAATTTGTAAATTGAGGCGGTCGGGACGTACTTACGGGGCACTTAGCAGAGTCAGGATAAAACAAATCAACGCGAGAATTGTGTTCGACGGCTGCATCTTGGAATAAATAACTGCATGACGGGTTTGTTTTAGAAGTGCTTGTTTGAATCAAATATTATTGTAGTGAATTGATTTGTGAAATTATTTTGTGCAACAAGGCGAATTTGGTAAGTTTGTATAAAATTATTAACATATTTAGTACGGGCCTTGCAGGAAAGAGTCAATTAGGGTTTATATACAAGCCTTAGGAATCTAGGACCTTTTTTTTGTCGAGCGGAGCTTTGCACGTTTCCGGGTTGACCGGCTAGCAAGTACCTTTGTTGGGTGAAGTTATTCTTGAGACAAGACCGTTGTAAAATAATAATTTAGTTAACTAAATAGCATTTGAAACACAAAGTGCGCTTTCGGGCAATAAATCTTAGACGAGAGACTTCATTTAAAAGACGGGATTTTGAAACCACAAAACAATAATAACATCCTTTAAAAGTGCTTTGTTGGTGATCTAGAAAACTAGGTTACTGGGTATTCTCCAATACATAACGGGTACCAAAATACATAGGTATAGAATGTAGGTATAAATTAATGTGTAAAGCGCCTTTGAGGTGATAATCATTAATTTCGAGTCTCGCAATAATATTTTAAACGTAGCTAGGGGACTATATTTAGGAAAGGGTTTTTTTGAAAAGGCATTAGGTAATATAACAGTTTATGGAAGGTGCGTAGCATGGGCATCTTTGCTTACTAACAAAATCTGACATAATTAAATTCCCACTCCTAAAAATTTCCCATATCTTATTCCAAAATTTAGGTATCACGACAAGTCTATTACATAGGACTATACATAAAATTATCGTATAATCCTCACCTTTTGGTTTACGCTTAGGTAGGTATATTTCATTCGATATTCGATTTAGCAAAAACTTTCACATTGTCGGTTGAATGAAGCCGTCGGTAGGTATTCATATTTTAAGCGTAATGCGTTATATCCACCTACATAAGTAGCAAAGGTTTTCTTAACTCCCTCACACTAGGAATAGGGATCATCCAGCATCAGGGTGGGATTGTACTCTGGACGAAAGAGCAGCGGGGGAAATAGAAGGAAAGGAAGCCAGATTCACGACCTGGTGCCTTTCATTCTTGGACCCGGCACCCTGGAAACCGAGCTTGACATTCCTTCTTTGAGCTGATTTTTGAGCTTGAGGTTGGGGTACGCCTATCGTAGAGCATATGCCCGTAACACATATAGGGGAAGGTCCCAAGTTACGCTTGTGTATGTTATGCGAGAGGACGTATTTTTCATTCAAATCAAATACCGATGATCATCGCGATTGCAGGCTGGCGCATGTTTCTGTAACGTGCTTAGAAAAAACGTAATCAATATTTCTACTGGTTCGACGTTTCTTTGTTGGAATCCAGATAAGTTTTCTTAACTCCCTCACACTAGGAATAGGGATCATCCAGCATCAGGGTGGGAATGTACTCTGGACGAAAGCGCAGCGGGGGAAATAGAAGGGAGGGAAGCCAGATTCACGACCTGGTGCCTTTCATTCTTGGACCCAGCACCCTGGAAACCGAGCTTGACATTCCTTCTTTGAGCTGATTTTTGAGCTTGAGGTTGGGGTACGCCTATCGTAGAGCATATGCCCGTAACACATATAGGGGAAGGTCCCAAGTTACGCTTGTGTATGTTATGCGAGAGGACGTATTTTTCATTCAAATCAAATACCGATGACCATCGCGATTGCAGGCTGGCGCATGTTTGTAGCGTGCCTAGGAAAAACGTAATCATTATTTCTACTGGTTCGAGGCGGCGTGCTGGACGGAGAACGGGACTATTGAGGACATGAGTGACTGCCAAGGCGAGGATCGGTGACATCAAAATCTTCCTTAATTAAATTCATACATCGCCAGATCAGAGGAGAGAGCGGCCCCACCGATCTCCTGACATTGCCGATTGTCTAATCAACTTCGGTTTAATGTTTATGCCGATGCTTTAGGAGTTAATGGAACTCAAGTCATCGGCATGCTGAAGAACTTCAACATCATCATCAATCCAGAGTAGGATGTCACGTTCCAAAACCTCGTGCCACCCACACATTTCCTGAACAGTTCCTGACATCGGCTATCACACCATTAATCGGAGCAGACCCTCATATCAAACGGTATGAGATGACCTCTCATCATCATCATCAACATATTTATAATTTGGCGGCTTATTGGTCGATAATATTCCCATTACCACCCTATGATCCCGAACCACACATCAAACCCTCTCCTGACAGGAGGCAAAACGTGTCGATTTTCATTCGTCGCTTGCGACCTTAACATTCTCCGGAGGAGTTGGAATTGGAAGCTGATTTGGCGGTCTATGACCATCACCTTATCAGTTGGGCTATGGAGGAGTCCAATTATTTAAACAGCACATGTTCTGTCTCATGTTAATCCAAAATACCTACCCGTAGAATCAAATTAACAAAATAAAACAAGCTAGCTAACTAACAAACTGCATCTAGCACTGTAAGTGTAGAATGTTGCACTCCGTACTGCTTGAGTGTAAATCTTTTGTTAGAATGTACATAAATGTCAAATTATTTTCATGATAGCATTTTATAGAGCTGCAGAGAGTACGTGACATCGCATCGAAAGGTAGGATCTTCTCAATTCGCCGTTTGAATGTAAATTTATATATTAGATGCTAGGAGGGAAAATGCAGATTACTTCAATAAAAATAGTCGTCGATGAGCGTAGGTGTATAACAGGTGCTAGGGGAGGAAGCTGAACGAATATAGATAGATAATTAGTAAATTTTCAAGTTAGTCAGACCCAGTCATTGTTATTCGAAGCCTTGCAAATTGTAACACGCCATACCTAAAAGAACAAGGGTTTACCACAAATAAATTATTAATTAAATTGGATTAACTATACCAAACCACTAAAACAAAAAAGTACACAACGTTGTGGGGTTAATTACAATTGATTAATTGAGAGCATCTCGTCACGTTTGCATAAAAGTATTACGTGATGGGGTTGAAAAGGCGCTGCAAAAGAAATGCAGGGGAGAGACGCGAGAACGGGCGAGCTACGAGCTTTTAAAGGCCGACCGGGGTTGCGCCTGTAGCTGTAGCACTGTAGCAGCATTTGGATTCAAAAGTTAGACGTTACTTCGTAGCAGGGGGGGGGGGTTTATCACAAGGTGATACTAGAATATTTTAATTTAATTTTTTTTAAATATTTTTCGTAGCTTTCTTCCGATCGTATATCAGGGGGTAATTTATTAAATAATTTTATCCCCTTGAATACATAGTGATGCTGAGCTGTTGTGGTTCGTACTAGTGGCACGGTAAATCCTCCAACAGATATTATTCTTTTGCTTATATTTAATTGTGGTAAATTATTTTTATTATTGAAATCTTTATGTATTTGTAATAGTGCAATTTTGTCATAGGTTTTTGTAAGTGGGGGAACCGGGAAATCTTGAAAAACATTTATATTTAGATAGTCGTAGGGCTTTTTTAGGATGATTTTTATTAATATTTTTTTAATTGTTTCCAATGGGAGAAGGGTTGCTTTGTATGCACCCCCAAGCCACGATTCCATATTGTAGTACAGAGTGCGCAAGTGCATAAAAAATATATTTTAGTGTTTTTAATGATACAGTATTTCTTAATCTAAAAAATATATAGATCAGTTTTCTCATTCTGTCTACTGTGGAAATTTTTTGACTTTTCCATTTGATGTTCTTATCGATAATTATTCTAAGATATTTTATTTCTTCTTTACTACTAATGTATATACAGTTTGAGTTACATGGTGCGATTCTAAGGAGGCAATTTCTTTCGTGAATTTTTATGTTTAGATTTTTATTTGAGATATTCCCTGTTAGGCTGTAAGGTATAAAATGGGGGTTTTCTCGACATTAAGTGTCAATAAGTTTTCGTCAAACCATACTTTTACGATATTTATTGCATTATTAGCTAATATTTCGACGTCATTCCAAGAATTTCCTTCAATAGTTATCACTGTATCATCTGCGTATGATATAATTTTTCCAATGATTGGGAGTTCAAAAAGTTCATTTACATATAATATGAATAGTAAAGGTCCTAAAACCGTTCCTTGTGGAATTCCAAAATCTATATTTTCTATTTCACTTAGTTCGTTGTTTACTTTTACCTGTTGAGTTCTTTGATAGAGATAGCTTTTTAACCATGGTTTAGCTTTGCCAGTTATTCCTTTACTATTTAGTTTATTAATTAATTTTGAATGTGAGACACTATCAAAAGCTTTACGGAGGTCAATGAATATACTTAAGCATTTTTTGCCTCTATCTATTGTTTTGTAAATAAGCTTAGTTAATTCTGCAATTGCGTCTTGTGTGCTAAGTTTATCTCTGAAACCGTATTGACTAGGGTTAAAACACTTTTGGTTATCTGCATAATCAGTAATTTGTTTTTTTTTTTACTTTTTCGTGTATTTTTGCAATGTTGGATAATAAGGGCGGTAATTGTTTACTTTTTTTGAATTTCATCATCATCATATATGCGTTAACAACGTTTTTAACCAAAAATTAATTTTTTTTAACAATGTTTATTGAACCATACTCGGCGTGTAAACCTACAGGTGAATCATTTTAAAGAAATAACATTTCAATGTATTTGTTCACACCAAATAGAATACATTCAAAAAAGTTTTTTTTTAACTATTTTGGAATTCAAATTCCCTTAGTTACTGAGTACGTAGAGACTGTATTATTATTATTTTTTGGTTTAATCCATCCAGTACACTACTTCTCAGTACTCCTCGCGCTTGGTGCTCAAGAATCAAATTCCGAGAATCAAATTCAACATTAACTCTCTTAATATCTCATTCAAAATTCATTCTCTTCTGTGACTAAGAGGATGGGAAGTTATTTGATAAATGTAGATACCGAGTATTTAGTCCGTGAATCGAGTGATTATTGCTTTGGGAATTTAAGCGAAATAGTAAATATTATACGTTATCTGCCAAGGAAAGCATTTCGTCCTTATGTTGCCCTCAATTTGATACAATATTTTCCATTTTTACCTAACTGGGTGGCTTACCCGTGCTATTCTGTCATTTTGTTGTTATATCTATCAACTTGTTTACGAATACGAAAAAGAGGGCATCGAATATTCGCTTTTACGTTGCATCAATTTTTGATATATTTTTCTAACTAAATCCTCTTTCTGTCCCATAAACCCACTTTCTCTGAAGAAAAATAAACAAATTTCGCTAAATTTAAGCAAAACGTTTTGTTATGTTTGAACAACTTGCTAGTGGTTTTATGAAAATAGAAACACAACATCGAGAGAATGTAACGTCCTCAAGAGAAAACTCCATTAGGAACTTTCGCGACATGGATTTTATGGTAATATGTGCGATATATTTAAATTCAAACTTCATTTTTTAATTTTTTATCGGTCAATATAAAATAATTATAATTATTACTGTCATGAAAAATAGCAAAACAGGAGGCATGAAAGATTCGCACAGATGATTTCCCGGGTCAACAATACTTTACTCCGGATATTGAAAAGCAAATAAATTTTTGTCAATTTTTTTTATTTTATTATCGTTTTCCTAAGTATTTACGTTTTTATTAAGCCTCACAATATTTCCTAGTCAGCAGTCCGATAGGACGTTTTTAAAAATATAATATTAGATAATAGGTACCGTTATTTCATCCATACAAAAAAAAATTTTCAAAGATAATATTTTTAAACGCATTTATTATTTTTTTATGATTCACCGAAGATTCAAGAGTGCTCTGTATGTGTGTCGAAAATACAGGGGAACTATTTTGCTACCGGAAGGGCACGATTGTGAGGCGGGTTAAAGTTAAATTAAAGAATTTTCCTTTTTTCCTATTGGACAAAACCTAATCTCAGATGCCGGTTTTTATCGTGGTTCATACAACATTACGCACCCCATAAAACTACTCTGGAATAAAAATACTAAAATAATTGAAACTTCAAAAAAGCTGGCACGAACGTAATCTACTCAAATCGGTTGGATAAGTCAATAAACATCCAATTTCATATGACCGTAGAACTTGTATCCAATTTTTTTCACGGACCCAGTTTCAGTAAGCATAAAATACCCTTCATCCTAAAAATAGTAAAATAACAACACTACCCTTACACAAGTACTTATCGGCAGCCGAATATTGGCCGTAGCTTTTCAGCCCGCGCAACTGCTTAACATAAACAAACCCCTCGGGAACCTTCCTCGCCCCTAGAAGCCTTCTTCCCAGCAGCCGGAGCGCGATTCCTTAATATATACCAGTTTGCTTATGCTAATTTGGATATATACGGAACGTGACGGCGTGATGGCGAATAGCGGAAGGCTGTATAAGTGTGGAACCTTCTACACAAATAAGCTGTATAAATATCGGCAAAATTTTTATTCACCTTTTATTTGAAGGGTTAAATTAAAGTATTTTATTGATTTCCTATTGGACAAAACTTAATCTCAACAATTTCAACACATACTCATAATAATTAATTACGGCTTCGTTTTATTTAAAAAAAATATTTTGCTGTGTACGATGACAGAGGCCAAGAAACTATTTACACTGTCATAGAGAAAGTTGTGGGACCCCTCAAAAATCCAAAGAGAATAGTTGTATCCGTTCCTGCATTTATGGGTTCATGGAATATCGCAATATCTCCATCATTCACACTTTAAAAATTCAATCATTTTACTTCCCGACCTTCCTCTAGCCCTTTCCGCTTCCTCCCCCTCCCTTTCCTTAGACTTCCATCTAGAATCTAGAATCTTGACCAACATTCCCCCATTAGGGATGCCGTAGGCTCTGGGCAGTTACTTTTTTGCCATGTTCACATTACATATCCAAGTGGTTTTCTGATGACATGAATACTATTTAAGTCAATCTAAAAGTAGCGTAACCACAAATTATTAATGGCTTTGAACGCTGAAAGAGTCACAAGAATAAGAATAAAAATACTCACATTATTAAACAAAAACTATTAAATTTTATGTTTTTGTTTCCGAAAGGTTTATAATGACACAAGGACGAAATTTAAAATATTTAAACTTGCAACTAGTGGAGCCAGAAGGTAAGAAACTTACCACTCACCCACAAACGTTTTTCGGTTGAGATAATATACCTTCAATCTAAGCTTTTATGGAAATGAGCAATAAAGATAAAATAAAAATCGTCACTAGATTACGTTAGAAAAAGCTGGTCTTTACTCGCAACAAGGTGGAGTTTTTTACACACAATCAAAGCTCCTTCAATATATTTTTTAATTATTATTTACTAATCGCCTAAGGTAATGAATGAGTTTCGTTGTGTGATGTCATTGGCGGTTATTGAAATCGACCCGAGGTGTCAAGCTTTAATTAAACCGAGAGAATTTTAGGTTTAGCTCCGCCGCGAGTTTATTTTCCAACGCTCCTGAAAGCCGAAGCTTAAAGCTTCCGAAAAACTAAAGCCGCGCAAAGTTTTAATCCCGCCTGGATTGTATTGCAGTCGTAACTCCGCCTCGCAAAGAGTTAAGCGCTGTCAAACTTTAAAAGCTTCTGGCGTATTGGGCAGTAAAGCACTTGCTGCAATAATGTCGCCGGCTACATTCTCAGTACGTAAACTGTAAACGCTAAACACCCGCAGACAGCGGCAATTACCCACTCTGTGTAGTGCACAAGGTACCGTGCCCCGGTCCCTAGTCTAATGGAAGAATTTAATCAGCAGCTTTGGAGATTGGTAACTTCGCTATGGCAGGTTGTAAAGTGGCACATACACCTTGGGACCATAGTTGCATAATTTTAATATTGTTTTTTGTTTGTCAATGCAGGATTTGGTCGCCGAGACAAAAAGCCTTTCTCGGAGAGGTGCGAAAATGTAATACTAACCATTTTATTTAATTAAGTTAATTACGGTCTTACGTTAGATTTAGAAATCTTTTTTGAAGTTAAACTTCTTTAGCCCCGTTGTGATTTGAAATTCGGATGAAACGGACAAGACGCAGTACAGTACCTACGAAGCGTCTAACTGGCCGCTTTGATTACGAGATTGTTTTCGTGAAGTTTCGCTTCTACCGCGTGTGAACTGCCCTCGATTTTTTTTCTTCATATTCAACAATAGTTTTGATGACGTTCGTGGATGAGCTGTTAGGAACTTTGGCTATTAGCGATGGGGGTCGTATACTCGATCCCGGCGTGCACAATTAAATTTTATTGAATTAATGTATTATTTCACAAGTAATTAAAATCGAACAATCTGAAATATTAGCGCAGACCCGTGAAAAATCACGGGGTATTTTACATAGTTGTAGGAGTTCTGTAGCTGAAAGTATTTATAAAATATTTTCCTAAGGATCATTGCCAGTTAAAAACAATAAATATTGTAATTTTTTCATCAGGTATGTTCAGAAGCTTACATTTAGAAGGAACGCCGTTAGTAAACTTAAAAAATAAAAAAATCCTTAAAAAAACAACAGAAATACAAATTTAAAATATAGAACTGAAAATAAGGGTGCGTACTTTATCTGAATTCAAACAATCCGTTCCATTTATGAAAATTTAAAAAAAAAAATCATGATGATTTCAATCAATGAATATAATAATTTCAGGCAGAAATGTTTCACTTCTAGCAAACAACTAAAATTAATATTTTTGATATATTTTTTTAATATTATAATATATTTGAATTGCGCTGGTGAAATAACATAATTCAGAAATTAGACTTTGCTTGAAATGGTGTTAGTCATGACCTGATCTGAAGAGCTACTTAGGTACTTCATTAATTCTTCCTTTTCCCCATATTCTTCGCTTCCTCGAATTGAGGATGTCGTGGTCCTGGTAGCTCTGGACAGACAAGAGCAGTTGAAGAGCTCTTTAACGGTACTAAAAATATATATTTTTTTTTTTAAATGTGAATATCTTCAAAAAAAGTCCCAACTGCTCCCGTCTGAAGTCAGTGAGACTATGGCATACCCAATTGGGGTATGTTGTGAGGCTGAAGTTGGAGAAGTAGGTGGCTATTCAGATCTGGTCATCAAACACATCTATAGCCATTTCGAACAAAGTTTCAATTCTGAATAGGATCTTATAAATTGATACCATTATAATAATGAATACAGTTTTTAATACAAATTTAATGGCTTTATTAAATTACGTTCTTTAAAAATGTAAATTTTATGACATTTTTTTTCTAAATATTTTATAAATTTTTAAGTGGATGATTTTTTAAAGTATTTTCCTCAAATATGATGTGTATTATTTTTAATTACTCATGCACGATATGTATGTATTCAGGCACGTAGATGCATATATTGTTTATGTGTGTATGGATGTGTGCACCCATGTATGTGCGAATGCACGCACAAAATACCTACTGTTATGTACATTTTCATAAACTAATCCTTACGCACTTCTTTTTCTCCTTTCCATTCTCTGTTTTTTATTATAATTTTACCAATTTTCAGCATCATTACATACTAGTACCATTCAAACTAGACTTCATTCAAAGTCATTATCATTCATTGGTCATCATGAAACAGGGAGCCGCCTATTATCGGGATTTAAAGAATCTTCGATATGGAAATGTTTTAATTAACCCAGGTCCTCTGGATCTTTAGTCAAGAACCACAACGACCACGGAGTCCGTGCTTATTGCACACCTGCATAACTACAACACAAATATTCGGATCCCTATCATCGATTTTATTCATCCAAATCCGAACAATGTGCTGTTTGACGCTTCCAGAAAGGTGTAATGTATGTTGCGGGCTACTGGCAATACTCGATCCTTCGATATTCAATCCATGATCCAACAACCATCTGAAGCATTCCGAACTGTTACATGTCTCGCCGGAATGCGATAAGCGTCAGCAGAAGTTTTATTGGCGTTTTGCTTAGACATGCTGTGACGAAATAAAAGATACCACTAAACCTCAGTCAGATATGGAGATATTTTCAATCTATTCCTTGTCGCCGGTGCTGCGGATGGTGAGATTGAAAAGAGTAACATTTCTGAACAAAATAGGTACAACATACGAACAGGGTGAAGCCGCGGCATACCCCATTTCTAACGATATACTATATACGTACCTTAAAAACTTTAAGTTTGAGCTCTTAAAAACATATATGTTATTCTTGAAAATAATAACTATACATTCACCGCGCCGAAACACAAATTAAATGAAATTCCTTCGATAGAAAAAAGTCGCAAAGTATGCTACGAAAATTATTGTAAACACGTTTGTTTCAGTTAGGAAAAAACTACTGTCACTCAATGACGTTATATTATAAATGTCTTTGCTGTCACTAAATTAATTTTACAAATATCCTTAGTTTTCCATAACATCTTTCTTTTTTTTAAATACACACTATTTTCAAAATAAATACTACAGCACACATATATTTATGTACATTGAATTATTTAAGTACTAACTACTAACAACATTTATGTACACTCCCCTTCCATACACAAACAAATGCTTTCAATGGAAGAGTAGTAAAAAAACCTATAATGTGAAATCATCATTATGTACCATGTAAAACATATAACTAAAAATAAAAAGTAATTTTAAAAAAAGTTTATTTTTCAAGTGTTATGTGTATGAAAAAAGTAACAGCATTTCTTTAAAATCTCTCCATCTTCTTCTTACCGCGCCTTGAAATCTATTCGACTTATTTCAACCATCGATTCCGGTAACTTCTTTTAATGTGTAAAAAAAATTTTTCTTCGAAATCAAAAAATTCTTCCACGTGTCTTCGTTATTTTAAAAAAAAACATCAAATATGTCACCGGGTACCAAAATTTCATTTACATTTTTACTCAAAATAATGTCAGCAATCACTTGCTAAAGAAGTCAAGCACATTATATACTATACTCTATATCTATATGTGGCTTAGTGCAAAAGTAACAATTTCCATGTTTTACACTTTTTTACTGTTGTATCCAAAGTGAAATCTATTTGCTTGCTGCTGGCGAAATTTAGCAATCGGCATCAGTTATAGAATTTAAATTATATAAAAGAAAATCAATTTACTTTATTATCGAAGAAGAAGATAACACTAATTATCTAAACGAAAATATGTAAGAAAACAAGACACAGAAAAATAGAAAAAGATAACGGTCGCAACTAGGACTCGAACGCAAACCCTCTCGTCTAACTGGGATGGGCGGCTTTTAACAATTCGTCCATTGCCACCTTCATTCAAACCATCATAATTGTCAATCTCATATTTCAAATTTTAGATCTAACAACATTATCTTCGACCAATTTTTCCATATTATAGGCAGCTAGATTTTCATTGAAAACAATCGTTCTAAGATGTGGTTTGTAACCTAGATAGCGTCTCGGATAAAAATATTCGATATTATTTTTATATTGAACATATATTGACCTTTTTATAAAAGTCTAAATGAACATTTATTTTTCAATTATTCTCTTTCATATTTTCATTTAGATTATTCGTGTTATCTTCTTCTTCAATAATATATTACATTGATGGGAATAACCTTCATCTTACTAATATTATAAATGTGAAAGTTTGTATGAATGGATGTTGCGTTACTCTTTCACGCAATAAATACCGAATGGAATATAAAAATTCTTTCACTTATCGAAAGCTACATTATTTGCGAGTAACATAGGCAGTAATATGCAAGCTCTGGCGTTATGAATTAGCTGTGGCTTTATGAAATTATTTATTATACGTTTATTGGCAAAGCGTGTTGCTAAGTAAATGTTTGATGTAAGCTGTCATTTGGTTATTTGTTTAGGTTTCTATGGAGATTTCTTTGAAAATTCAAATATGAGTATTCTAATTTGAATATTTAATGTAGGTAGATATTAGTACTGAATCAAAATATAACTAGCCGTTGGAAACAATAGTTATATTGTTTTAACGTACAACGCTGTTGATAATAATAGATAAGTCCAGTCCATTTTTTTTTTTTTTTAATGAATAATGACCATCTTACTTAAATTACTGCATATATTTTTTTTTAGAGTTAGTTTTAATAGTTAAAATAATTTTCAAAGTTCTAATTTTTGGAGATCCCTCGAAAACACCCATATCTATGATGAATTTTGTGACGTCATCTACTAAAATAACGATTCACGTATTTTATTATTTTTATGTTGGTTTTCTTGAATCTCATATAGATTTGCGCAGGCGCGCGGCCATCTTGATTATTATTACGTGTTGATTGGCTTATTTATTGCAAATGGCGAAATCAAATTCTTCGCAAAACGATGAATGACGTTGATGAATTTTACTTGCAGTTTTATGTTTTTGAAGATAATTTTCATTTAAATGACAAATTCACTGTGATATTAGTGTAATTCAGCATAAGTACCAATGCTGCCTTTACTTTTTTTCAGTTTAGTCCTTAAAATAATGTTTGTTGGTGATTTAGTTTCGTTAACGATAGGTTTTTAGGTTACTGACATTACATAATCAAAGGTTACTTCTGAAAAAAAAAATTATGACTTTCCCGCGTGAATTTAATAAAAATCCCATAAAAGTAATATTATTTAATAATGTAAAAGCCTTATGCATGTGTAAATAAATACAAATTCGAGAAATCAACGCATTAATTGCGTAAAACTGAGTCCAAGATGTCGGATTTTTTCAGTTATTTTTTCGGAATTATTATAATATTTTTTTATCCTTTTTTATTGTATGAACGAGATAAAAAGTGAAGTGACAGTTTTATTCCAAATTCATAAAGTAAGAGGATTGTATTTCTTAAATTTTGAATTTTCCTAAATTTTTCAACCATTTAATAGAATTTGTTCACAGTCAGCTGTTTTTTTTTTTTAATTTTTTAATTTTAAATATTAAAATACTGCAATTTTTAAACAGAATCGTATATGTCAGATACAAAATCTAAAAGGCAAATTTATTAAGTTTCTATAAAGGTATATGATTTTACGACATCTTCAAAAATAAGAAGTATGTTGAACATTCGGTTGTTTCGTACCTATTTCGCTGTTTTTTTTTTAATTTTTTCATTTTGAATATTAAAATACTGCAATTTTTAAACAGAATCGTATATGTCAGATACAAAAACTAAAAGGCAAATTTATTAAGTTTCTATAAATGATTTTACGACATCTTCAAAAATAAGAAGTATATAGAACATTCGGTTGTTTTGTACCTAAATTCCCATATAAATGACCCAAATGAATTACAGTGAATCTTCCATCGTGACGTCACCATACAGCATTACACTGCATACCAACTTAACGCTGTGTTTTAACGAGAATATTAAAAATGCACTTTTTAATGTTTTTTTTAAAACTGTACGTTTAATATTGTTAAAAAAAACTTATATATTCAGAATCAGCGTTTATTGGTCTATATGAAAATATTTTTTAAAGCCATAATATTTTTCACTGGAGTTCCTTATTAACGCCAATAGTTGAAATATAATACCTAAATGCGAATATTATTCAACGCAGTGAACGATTCAACTGTCTAATAAATAAAAAAGGTTAAGAGTTTGCACTTCGTGAACAACAGTACTCGATATTTCAAATGGTTTTTTGGTAATGTACGTAACTACTGCACTTTTTTTTTCCATCCCATTCAATACGGCCGATACGCAGCGCCATGGGACAATCAAATTTATCAACGACAAGCAAAAAAATAATCGGCCGCCTAACAGCTATTTTTTTCAACGGTGTTGGAATGTTAAATCAAAAGGGTCGAGAGATCACACTTCGTGAACGATGTTATACCTAATTTGAAATGGTATTTTGGTTATGTACCCACATACTACACTCCTTTTTGGATTTTCTCATCTGAAACGGCCGATCCGCAGCTCCAAGCAAAAAGCAAATTCATCAGTGACAAGCAAAATATATCTTCAACGTCTTTAATATTATTAATTATCAATAGGTTATTTTTTTGCTTGTCGTTGATTGTCCCCTGGCGCCGCGTATCGGCAGTATTGGATGGGGAAATAAAAAAAAACGTGCAGTAGGTACGTACATCACCAAAAGACCATTTGAAATATCGAGTAATGTTGTTCACGAAGTGCAAACTCTTAAACCTTTTTTATTTGAATGTTTTCAACACCGAAACCAACGTCTTCCAACAGTTTCAACTTTCAACGTTCTTTAGGATTATTATTACGTGTGTGGGTGGGGCAAAGAGATAATAATAATACATCAATGATCCGGGGAACCACTCCTTAAAAGGAATTCCCTAATACGATTTTGATCTATTTTTTGTTGTTTTTTTTTACTTAGTATCATCGTATCGTGTCGATCTCCTACACGCTTAGTTTGATGTTTGATTGTACTGGCTTGTCGCGCGTCTATTATATAGTTGCGTCAACGTCGACGTTATTTACAACAGTTATTTTTAACAGTTGAAAATCGCCAACGATAACGACGTTGGCGTTGGATGGAATCATCGTCAACGCCCAGTACTAGTAGATACAAATATAAAATAGGTACTAATCTACATTTTGACCTATGCCAACAGCTGTACTAATATTATGAATGCGAAACGGAGCTTATTTGATTGTTGATTGATTGGTGGAGGGGGTGAGGTAGTTCGGTGGGGTAGGGGGGGGGGGGGGGTGCTCGTGACAAATTAATGTAATTCGGTGACGCTAATGCGGAGATTCAAAATATCAATTAATTTACTATTACAAATTTTAAAGTCATATTTCTTATGGTGTCTTTAACGTTTACATTTTAGGGTGACAGAAATATTATTTAGACAACTCTGCGACCAATTCATAAGTTATATATTTGAATCTTTATTTGACTGGGTCCAAAGGATGATAAGAAAAAAAAAATTCTCTGTAATATAAATTAAATTAAAAGATACCACGAAAAATGATCATGAAAAATTAACTTATCGGGAAGTAAATAAAACTTGGATTCAAATCTTTACTAACATCTTTACTTTAATAACACATAAAACATTAAGAAAAGTAGTTACTTTTTAATTTTAGTTGGAGTGTCAAATTAGACAGACGGAGGACCAGATTTAGAGAGATCTGAGATTATATCGGAAAGAACTTTAATTTTATCAGAAAATGTGAACTTTACCAGCAATGACTAATTGAAATATATAACTTTGTGATGGATTACTTTCTCGGAAGTTTGCCTTAAATAAAGCATCTGTAAGATTTACATTAAAAATTTATTTAGAACAACTATTAAACATATCCCTAGAATTTATTTCAATTTTCTGATCTTCTTACTTTAACTAGGTTGATTTAACCTGTACTTCAAAAAGACCAGTCCATCACAACTTTTAATACCTAGGGAGTCTCCCAATTATGTAGAAAAGTCCATGTTTTATTTTAATTCTACTAGTTCCATTTTCTATCTCAAAGTGGATGATATTAAAATGCATCAGGTGCAGTCATAGCTGTTGTGCATACGTAGTGCACCCATGGAGACTTAAGGACTTTTGCATTGTGTAAAAGTTCAAACCACAGAACACCGGTGTTGAAGAATGTTCAGTCTGCCAGTTCCCCGGGGTCACTTCGACGCTGTACGCTGCAACACGGAATGCTATTGAATGGTTGATAAATCTCAACATTCCGAGTAAGCCACCGTCAAACCTTTAACCATAAAAATAAGACATTTTTAAGCTTATTAAAAATAAAGGTACCTATAATATGTTTTCCGATGATTTAATCACGTTCTGAAGTACCTACAACGTGTTCTATTAATATGCAAGTTTGGATATCGCGCTTTCGGAGTATCAGGGCCAAAGACTTTTAATAAACTTCCCTGGAACTAAGAGTTTTGGTGATTTGCATTGGCCGACCAGATCACCCGATTTAACCGTTCCAGACTTCTTTTTATGGGGTTTTTTGAAGTCGCGGGTTTACGTCAATACGGTGTGAGGCAGAAGGTAGTAAACCAAAACGTCTAAAGTCATTTCAATTCTGAATTGTGTATCTTCCTCTCTGGAACGAACCGCAAATAAAGCATACATTATTTTAAATTATTAAATTGGTAAATTGTTGAATTAATCAAATAGAATTTTGCCAGGATTTTAACCAGGTCCGATTGCTACTCGAGAGCCTTACCAATCGATCCCGGAAGCCGAAAGTTTTAAAACATGTTGATAATATTTATCAAATGAAGTAACACTTTTGGTTATGTCCATAAAATTATTATATTTACTTATGAAATATTATGTTTATTACAAAACTTATTGTATTCAATTATGATATGGCATATTGTATATTGCAACAACCACCCTGTACTGCCGCAGTAAAAGCTCAAGAATGAATAATATTATTATTTATATTACAGAAAGGAAATGGTGGCACCGCAAGCATTTTATTTATAAAGGCAATTAGTTGGACGTTTAGTGCCTTGTTTCTATTATGGAAACACATTAACTAACAATACTCTAACGTGGCTCTAATTGGTGTAAAGGTCACGTTAAGAATTATTTTTTCATTGACATTTCAAACTTTATGTACCTATTTAAATTTTTTAGGATTTAGTATTCAACAAAGTAGCTCCAGTGAACCAAAAATTAAGGAAAATGTTTTGCTCTCAAAGAATTGAGTACTCTGAAACTTCATGAATATTGTAATAAATATTCATGATAGTATGTACCTATGATATACATATCTTTTATTATTATATACGATTCTTCCTATAGTTTACTTAATTTTTTTTGACTCCCATTAATTACTCAATAGGAGGATTACTTTTTATACCTTTTTATATTTAATGCTTTTAGGAATATTATTTTCTTTTTACCTTAGCTCCACACAGGAGATCCTGAGGAAAATAATTCCCCTCAGGGCCTATTTCATCTTTGGGGACGCTGTGTTGAGGGTCTTTTTAGGAAAGAAAAGAGAGCAACTTCTGGGAAAGAAAAGGGTATTAGGGGTGGGTAGGAATCTGGGGTCAGGAGTGATGGGTCGTATGAATTTCTTACCTTTTATTTTTACTTTTTTCTTTTTACTTATTTTTTACTTATCGCTTATTACTTTTATTCTTTACTTTATAACTTTTACTTTTATGATTTCTATAAGCGATGTATCAGTAATCGTAAATCCGATTAAAAAAAATTCCCACAGATTAGCATACTAACACAGAAAATAATTTATTTCAACTCTCAGAATTCAAAAAACATGTGCGATTTTTTTTCATGAGCTCCACGCAGGAGGCCCTGAGGAAAATTTTTTTTTCAGGGCCTATGTCATATTTGGGGATGCTGTGTGGAGGGTTTTTTTTTAAGAAAATGAAGGAGAGGAGAGTTCTGGGAAGGAAAAGGATTTAAGGGGTGGGTAGGAATCTGGGGTTCAGTGTGTCCTGGTCATCCGCCTTTAAGACCTTGAAAAACCTGACCCCGTGAACCCCTGCTAAATCACCAAACGTAGCGAACCACTTGGGGTAACGGGGTAACCTATGGCCGAGGTGAATAATAATTATGTGTTTTCTTACCGTTTGGCATCGTCTTTGACTCTATGGATGTATCCTCTTAATTTATAAAATCATGAGTCCATTTTCGTTCTATGTTTCATGAAAGAGGAATAATAAAATTATTTTTTAATCATTTTCATTATTTACCCGGAAATTGGTCAAGATGAATGTCTACTCCGTATTTTTGGAATACCATTAGAGCTCTTCTGTAGGTCAAATTAAAATAATCACACGTACGGCAAACGAATGCCGACATAATAATTAAATTGTGATTAACTTAACCACAAATATACACACCGCGGCTTATTTCATAAACACCAGCATTATTTTTAAGGCATTTTTTAAGAATACCTTATATGTAGGTACCTCTTTATGGCCTTCGTGGTCGAGGGGTAAGGCTCTCGATATGCGGGTTCGGGTTAATCGATTGATTCATTTGATTCCAGGATGGAAGATACTCACAGTATCGTCCCGGTGTAAGACCACCATTCAGTGTTGAAACGTTGCTTGAAATGGTTTTAGCCGTGTTTGGTAACTAGATCTGAATAGCCAGTTACTTCCCCACCTTCCTCCTCATTTATTTCCCGTCCCTACTATCTTCAGCCTCACAAAGTACCCCAATTGGTGAAGCCATTGTCTCTCTGGCTCCAGTAGGTTGGGAGTAGTTGGGTCTCTTGTGCGGTATTAACAAAAAAAAAATTTCCTCACTCTCAGATTCTTTCACAGTGGTTCTTCTGCGGTTATGAGCTTAATGTCCATATATTTTTATCTAGGTACTTCCAATATATGTTCACGTTTTCATTCTTCAAGAGTATTCTAGGCCATCATTTCAAATTATGGAGATATAAAAGTGAATTTATGTAGGTACAAAATATATAAAAAAAAACATTTTTTTACAGAATAAATTTTTGGCATTTCACCAGCATTTGGTTCCTTACTTAGAACAGTCAATCTGCCTAGTTAGGAACTAATATCGACCTGCAAGACATAATATCCCTTGTACACTTTGAATGTCTATATTTTTGATTTTTTTAAAATATATTCAATAATTTTATTATTAAATTATTGAATATATAAAAGAAATAAACATTAAAATGGAAACATTAAAAAAAAAATAATGTGTATAGTTATTTTGCAATATTATTACTTTTTTTTACCGTATAAATGTATCTAATATAATGAACTAAATAAAATATTAATTATATTCAAATGGGTAAATCTTATGGAAAAATCGAGTCAAGTTCAGACTTAGAAGAGGTGAGATGTTGAATGGCGGAAGTCAATTTTATAGAAGACTTGATAAAAATCAGGATATTTGTTTAGAGAAGGAAAACCAAAAAATATATGATTTAAAATATCGGTTGTGCTACAATATTTTATTACCCTTAGAGTCTCCAAGAAACGACCTTAATCCTCCCCGTCTCTTAACGTCTTTCGACAGTGCTTCAAACCGATTCCGATTCCGGATTCCGCACTACCTACTTCCTGACTACTGACCTTCCTACTTCCTTGCTCATACTACTTGATACAGTTTGGCAAGAAAGTGTAGAAAATAAATTATGGCGCTGCGATCGTTTTTTAGGTTTTAAATGGCAACACCGTACATATTTGTACTTTCAAAAATTGTGCACAAAAAACTGGAATTTAATAGAAGTAAAATAAAACAAAATAAGTTTTAAGTGGGCGTTTATTTCGATATAAAAACGTAGGTACTTAAATTTTTGAGTCTATTAATTTTTGAGTGATTTTTCTACTTCCGTATTTTCATCCTCATCTAAACGTGTTATCAGTTCATCGATATCAACATATTTAGTACTTACTAGTGCTTTATATTCTGCCTCAATTTTCATCACTCTTATTTGCAACAATTTTACCAATAATCAGCACTTTTATGCTATAATATATTATTATTATTATGCTATTTTTCGTTTTCCCGATGTTACAAATTTTCTGCCTTTTCCCCTTCCTTGACGATTCATCTTTCCGTTGATTCAGATTTACCTGTGTGTGGAAAACATCATTAAAATTATTATTCTGTAGAATGGAGTTTAAAAAAGCACACTAGATAATATTCATTTAAAAAGAAAGTTAGAGAAAATTAAGAAAAAAGTAACTTTTCTATGAGTTAAAAGAATTTGCATATTATTTTTTTTTGTTAATTGCGTTATTCCCTTTTTCTTGTGGCGTAATATTAACTATAAAATGAAAATTTCAAATTCGGATTTTTGAACATAACCTCAAATCAGATTGTAATGGTTATGATCGCTCAAAAATTTTCATATATCTTGTAATACTAATGAAATTCATTAAAAGACTATACTACGTACCAGTAATTTCTGTAATTCGTTTGTAAACATCTTATAAATTACATAGGAGCTTCTTCGAGCGATAATTGGCTAGGCAGCATTGAAAAACGCAGTATATAACTTCTCTTGCACCACTACGTATTGGTTTGTACATTTTTATTCAATTCAAACAATGCACACGCAAACAATGAAAAAAAAACATTAAACGAGCGATTTTTAGTGTGTTCTACACGATTTAAGTCAGTAAAGCAGAGAGCCATACAATATGTCATTGACAAAACGAGTATTTTGGTGTTACCATAGTAATGAAAAAAATTAGTTTCAAATTAATAAATTTCTACACTTTCTTGCCAAACTGTACCTTATCCGTCAGACGCCACGTTCTTGTTTTGATTCCTATGATTAATCCTTAAAAATATATATTAACCTTTTGATATTCTTCATGGGATCAAACTTCTATGCAAAAGCTTAGGACTGGTCGAAGTAGTTTAAATATTTGGGATGGAAACACCATAGATTGCTGCCATAAATAGTTTGCTCATCTCTCTATTGGTGCACGGAACGATGGTTCCTAGAACAAACTTCACGATATTATAATTTCCTCGCTCTGCGGTCAGCGTATTTCTATATCTGTACTATGTTGAATATACATAACAAATATTGCTAACTAAACTTCATTGCAAACGAGCAGTGATTTATGAACTACCTACCTACTTCAAAGATTTATTGGATTCTAAATGTTAATCCTAATAATTGAAGTTTTTAATATGAAATATGAGCTCTATTTCTAAACAGACATAAAAAACATTACATCTACAGATTCATAAAACAAATTAATACAAATTTACCCGTCTGATTCGCTTTTTATATTTATGTTAAATGAATCACGAATTTAGCTGATAACTTAAAATAAATGAAACCTTAATACAGATATGAAATAATTTTAACTGTGTTTTTCAATCCTTCAATATTTTCCAGGTAAATAATTCACGTGAGGAATAATTCAAACGTATTTTCATGTAAGGAATAATTCAAACAAATTAAAAATCTAATTTAAAATAAAACAAAAACTTTGTAAATACGACTTTTATTTTTTATACTTTATGCCGACCGCCGGGTTTCGCCACAACCGTAGCTTCTTCAGGGCAGTACAATCTCTACTAAAATTAATTTACATGTGTGTTATAGTTAATACATGATTTAACCAATGGGCTGGACTCCTCAAGTAACGGAGGAAGTAGGTATAGGTGTAGATGGAGAATTGGGAAGGGAACGGGCGTATTCTTAGTCAATAGGGAACAATCTTAGTATGGGACTTTTATTTAAATTTAGTTGGTTATTAACTACCTTACTATTAGTGTTTATGGCTTTCCTTAGTTCAAGTGCTTAATTAGTGTGGCGCCTGTCTTTTTATAAAATTTATGGTCTTTTTCGATCAAGTGGTTTGCAAATTCCGAAAATCCAGAGCTGTGTAAACATCTAAGATGTTCTTTGACACGGGTGTTTATATTGCGTGCTATTTTGCCACCATGTGTTCTGTGTTTGGTTAGGAACTGAGCGACAACTCAATTCCTTCCTGCTACTAATAAACTCCTTCCATAAACAAATTAACTTCACAATAGAAATAGGAACCAATTCTACCTTAAACTTTTTAGATCTTTCATTATCAATCATAAATAATAAAATTGAATTTAAAATCTACCGCAAACCGACGTTCACTGATATACCGATTCACAATTCCTCTAACCATCCCAATTCCCATAAACATTCAGTTTTCCATTCCATGGTACACATATTGGTTACAGTTCCTTTATCAAATACCATCTTTGCATTGGAACTATCTACTATCAAACAAATCGCAATAAATAACGGCTACAATCCAAATATAGTCAACAACATTCTAAATAAAAAAATTATCACTAGTAAATTCTTATTCAACAGTCCACCTCATAATAATAATATACCAAGTAAAAATAATCAACCTTATCAATGACGTAGAGTCTTGTACATAAATAATTTCTATCAAAACAGCGTTAAAAACCTCCCATCAGATATCAAACCAGCATTTTACACTAATAATAGTATAGGTAAGCTTTTAATGAACGGAAAGGACAAAGATAATAGTCTATCTCACTCGGGAATTTATTCACTCCAATGCAGCGATTGTCCCTTTTTTTACACAGGTAAAACAGCACGCAATATAAACACCCGTGTCAAAGAACATCTTAGATGTTAACACAGCTCTGGATTTTCGGAATTTGCAAACCACTTGATCGAAAAAGACCATAAATTTGATAAAAAGACAGGCGCCACACTAATTCTTAAAAACAACATCGGTATTAGGCTAGACAATTTAGAAGCACTTGAACTAAGGAAAGCCATTAACACTAATAGTAAGGTAAATAACCAAGTAAATTTAAATAAAAGTCCCATACTAAGATTGTTCCCTATTGACAAAGAATACGCCCGTTCCCTTCCCAATTCTCCATCTTCACCTATACCTACTTCCTCCATTACTTGAGAAGTCCAGCCCATTTGGTTAAATCATGTATTAGCTATAACACATGTAAATTAATTTTAGTAGAGATTGTACTGCCCTGAAAAAGCTACGGTTGTAGCGAAACCCGGTCGGCATTAAGTATAAAAAATAAAAGTGGTGTTTACAAAGTTATTGTTTTATTTTAAATTATAATGTCACATCACAAAGTAACTGCTTCATATGAACAAAAATTAACAACCAATTTTTTGCTTTCTATAGTTTACCAGTGTGAAGATTCTCTCACTGTCAAACTGATGAAAGAACCCCGATTGAAAAGAAGTCACTCGATAATTACTCGAGCATTGCTTTATGACCATATCTTAACAGCCTTCTTCATCTTCTTTTTAAATTCGTCGATTTGAATTTTGATTTTGGTTTTCTTTATTGAATTAATACAAATCTTTAAAGTGGAAATTAACCCACTTCCTGACATCCGATCGAGCTGAACCTTGGCAGAGAGGTTTATTGTCGGTGACAATGCATTCTATCAAATTTTGGTGGCTCTCACAAATACAAATGAATTTCTCTGAAAATGGCTACTAGCCGGCCTAAGAGATGACCAAAGAAGATCCAAAATTGAAAATAGATGTATTATATAAGTCATTCATATGATTGTTTGACACAAAAAACCAATCCCAGCAGTGTAATTGCCCAAATATAGAAAAAGTGTACCAATATACATACCTTGGTCTTACAATAGATGTCAATTTTAACTGGTCGAATCATATTGAAAATGTATGTAATAGATTAAGATCCATATTATGAAAATTTTACCAACTAAAAAACTTTGTTATTAAAAATATATTATGCTACATATTCAACGCATTAGCAGAATCAATTATAGGATACGGCATTAATAGTTACAGATTAACGCACAAAACGTACTTAAATAAAATAGAACAATTACAAATCCGTTTCCTAAAATTGATATCACACAAATAAAAAGTGCAATTATGTGAAGGCGATTATAAAAAAATTCTCCTTGTGAAATGTCCTCTCTGTACACAGTAAGGTAGATAACCAATTAACGCTAGATGAATTCTGGAATACAGAATTCAAAAAACCTGCTAACCACAACTACCCAACTAGGCATAGAGAAGCAAAAATGTTTATTACTAATAAATCTCAAAATGTATACGGTGATAGAACAAAAAGGCATAAAATTCCGGAAACATTTAACGCATTACCTGAAAATATTTAAAATGAGACGTCTTATTAAAAAATCAAAACAAAAGTTATTTCTTTCTGCCTCCGTAGAACATGAGACCAAATAATATAACTAACTAACTAACTAACTAACCATCACGCCGTTTCCCCGCAGGGGTAGGCAGAGAGGACGGACCGCCAAACAACTCGGTCTTGGCACACACTCTTTGCCTCACTCACATTCATACATCGTCTCATACATTCTCTTCTATTATTCTGACTTTTGACATGGCCCGACTCAAGTATCTGATTCACTTGATCGTGCCATGTCTTCCTCGGACGTCCACGACTTCTTCTACCATTCACATTTGCGTCGTATATTCTTCTTACACTGCTTTCTTCGTTCATTCGCTCTACATGCCCAAACCATCTAAGGGTCCCTTTCTTAATCTTACTCATTATGCATACTTACATTATTTGCGGATATCCACATTTCTCACACGATCATACATTGTTTTACCACACATACGCCTCAGGGATCTCATTTCAACAGCATTCAGTTTACTTTCATCCTTCCTCTGCCAGTTCCATGCCTCACTGCCATACATCAGGGTAGGTACCAGGACTCCATTGTGGACTGCTAGTTTGGCTTCTTTTGACAGTTTTTTATTAGCGCCAACGGCATTCAGTCCTCCATTAATGGAGTTACCAGCATTCACTCTTCTTTCAATATCCCTATCAGCCTTCCCATCTCTCGTAAACATACTACCCAGATACACAAACTCATCCACCTGCTCCAAGTATTCATCATTCACAACTGTATTGCATACTGTTTTCGTACTCTCTCTTTCAAACACCATGACTTTAGACTTACTTACATTCATCATCAAATAATATAGTTCCTTTATTTATGTTTTTCTCACCATATGTTTGTGGCGTGTAAAATATTTTTACTATAACGCAATTCATGAACATTATAATAATTAGTATTTTGTAATAATTAGTATTTTAATATTAAGCATTGTATTTACTTTGTCAAACTGAAAAGTATATAGTATTAATTAATTAGAAAAAATGCGAGTTTGCTTACAATCAAACTGATTGATCAGTTTCGTAAGATTCGTAAGTTAAAATATTGTAAAATTAAAACTGAATAAACACACTTTGCAACAAATATATTAAAACCACTAAACTTTTCTTGTTCTATCTGGATTTCTTTCTGTTTTATTGGCTTCACGCATTTATGAACTTTAAAAAGAAAAAGCAATCGCCATCCCAATAATAAGCATTGGTATCCTAATCATTAAAAAATAATTAGCTGGATTTTCTTGCAACATTCATACACCTACAGGTGTATCATGAAACGTTCACTTGTCATCACTAACAACAATAACCATCAATTTAATCACAGAAAAGAAGCCTCTGACGGGTTTTATATGCATTCTATGTCAGATAAAATTAAACAACCTTGAAACTTTCACTTCAGTCTGTTTATATTATTACCAGACAGTAGTAAAATAAAATATTTTGCATTAATTTAACGACATTGTTGAAAAGGTACACGAAGCTTTAAAACTTTGTCGTGCATTATTTGCCAGTGGCTCGCAGTGACGTTATTTATTCAGTATTAATTATTTTTTTTGTCACAATTATTTTCACTATGAATTGGTTTAAAAGGTAATAAATCAATGTAGACACCTTCAAACTGGAAATTTAAAATCCTATAAATAAGTCATCTCAAAGTGGTGTAATCATAGTTTGAAAATGGCCTTGTAAGCCAAAACAGCGGTCACAATAATAAAAAAACTATAATAGGTAGATACTTTAAATTTAATTTAAATAATTGTTTTACAAAATTAACATTTCTGAGTAACGTATCAAAAAAAGTCTCACGAGTGGATAAGTACGATTGTTGTCCAAGAATTAAATACCTGTACTATTATTAGGTACATACATAACCACACTATTTTTATATCGTCATAGTCCCTATTACGATCGATGCACTTTGTAAGCCATTGATTCCATTGTCGTAGAACTCCACTGCCAAAAATGTTCTCACATTCCTCCGCGTCCTCGTCGGTCTCCAAACGTTTTCCGGGAAATATTGCTTCAGATTAAAATAAGAAGGAAAACGTATAATTGATTGCCTTTTTGATTCTAGTGTCGTATAATTGATTGCCTTTTTGATTCTAGTGTCAGGTGGTGAACCTATGTTTCAACCCAAAAGAGCCTCGCCTCAGTAGGAAAAAAAAAACGGTTCAAAAAGACCCGAGCGCTTTCCACACGGTTTTGTTCGTGTGCTTCCGTTAGATTTTTTTAAACCCAATGAGCACACACTTTGCATACACCAATTTTCCCTCAACATTGCTTCTTTCACGACTTGACATCTGGGATGAAAATTTGCGAGCTTACTAACTTCCTTGGTGAAAAAGTCGGATTTCCTTCTGGTGAAGAAAGTGAATAATTGAACGCACCTCTAGGCAGCAGGATTCGACAGCAGACCTCCCATCTCAAAGAAAGGTCGCAATGAAGCAGCTACCTAGCCGGATCAGCGCTCGTTTTGAAGGAAAAGTCTGCGCTACACACTAGTGCTGTCATATTTAAAAAAATAACGTACGCGCCGCCGTAATTTGTAAAGGTCTTTGACGTCAACCCCTTTTTCCAAATCGGTGGTCTTCCCTCTTCGTCGCCTCAAGTGGTTCCCTATGTTTGGTATTTTAGCAGAGGTGTCCGGGTTCATTCGGTGAGATTTGTCTTGGTCTTAGCGGCAGATGGGTTTGCCCATTAACTGTATCAGGCCGGGTTGTGTGATTCCTACCACCCTTCTTTCTTCCGAAAACTTCCTTTCCATAAAAATATCCACTACACATCATCTCCAAAAGATGACATAGGCCCTAGATTTTTTTTCTAAAGTTTTGTGGAGGTAATGTTTCTTATTTTTATTTTATTTATTTATTTATCTTTATGAAAATATATTTACATTGATTTTATTTGTATGCCTGTCTCACTAGGATATACCTGTGTCGACACGGACGTATAGGTATATAAATGAATATTGTAGTTACAAGAATATTTAAGGTAAAATACATATCACTTTGAATAGAATTTATTTATTTATTTTATTTATTTATGCATCTATACAAAAAAGTTTACATTTTTTTTGGCCTTGCCTGTCTCACTAGGATATACCTGTGTCGACACGGGCGTATAGGTATATAAATGAATATTGTAGTTACAAGAATATTTAAGGTAAAATGCATATCACTTTGAATAGAATTTATTTATTTATTTTATTTATTTATGCATCTATACAAAAAGTTTACATTTTTTTGGCCTTGCCTGTCTCACTAGGAAATCCTGTGTCGAGACAGACTAGCTTACAAATATTTTATAAATATTAAATAAAATACATTTTTCTATAAAGTAAAAATATTTGATAAAAAATTTCAGGTTGGTAGGTAATGGTAACAATAATGGGATAAGAAGATTATATTTGGGTGAGGTGACTTATTATTGCATGAACTTTATCGATGATCCATTGTTTTATCAGAATTTTGTATTTGTTAATATTATTTGATTGTCTTGTTTTGTCAGGTAGGTTATTGAATATTTTAGACGCAATGTATTTGAAATTTCTTTGACCAAATGTTATGTTTGTTTTAGGTGTTTGTTGAGTTGTTTTTTATGAGTTCTTTGGTTTTGTGCCGCGTGTTTACAATATTTTGGGTATTTTCATAAAACGTATGTGTTTTATTTTTAAACAGATGAGTTAAGATTGTTTTTGTGTAAATTTGTCGAATATCTAATACACGGAATTTGTTGAATATATCTACAGTACTTTTTATTATGGGAACTTCAAGAATAGCTTTCATAATTAATTTTGTGCCTTCGATAATGAATCTATAGCGGGTAGTGTTGCACCTCCCCATGCGATTAATAAAAATAGAAAGGTGATTGGAAGGGTGGTAAATCTTTTAAAGAGAGTTATTTTATAAATGTTGGAGATGGAGTAAAGAAGTACATTCTGCCTAATCTATTTAAAGGTTAAATTTGACAGGATTCCATTATTTTCATTTATTTTATATGGGTTAGGTTGAATGTGAATAGTTATTTCTGTCTATGTGTGATTTATTTTACAGATATTTGTAATAGTGTGGCGTTCAATACTTATAATCCATTTTTTTAATATCTTGTTTGAATTTTGTAAAGGAGTCAGTTTGTCTGATGGTACGGGTGTCTGGTGGCAGATTTATATTTTCAAACTTAAATAAAAAACGTAAAAATTGACACAAAGTTTTATTAAGAGCATTGAACGATAGAATAGAAATGCGGATTTCATTTTTTAAAGATTATGTCATCAAAATGTCTTCCGTCGAGTTGCACACACTGTTCAAAACGAAGCCTTGTGTTCTGCGCCACACGCAGCAGTAAACTTGGTTCAATTGAGCTGATTTCTCGACGAATATTTTCCTTTAAAGCCACAAGAGATTGGGGATTGTCATTATAAACCCTTTCTTTGAGGTAGCCCCATAAAAAAAAATCCATGGGAGTTAGATCGGGCGACCTCGGTGGCCATGGGATGTCCCCAAAGCGACTGATCAGTTTTTGGGGGAAATTTTCCCGAAGCAAATTCATCGAAGCTCTGGCTGTGTGTGCAGTCGCCCCATCCTGTTGAAACCACGTGTGTGAAGAGTACGATGGATGAGCTCGCAGGTTTGGCAAAAATAAATCCGTAACCATGCGTCGATAATTTTCACCATTAACATTCGTCGCCTGACCTCGAGAATTTTCGAAAAAAAAGGTCCAATTATCCCATTCGTGGATAAGGCACACCAAACAGTTACCCTGGAGCAATGCAATGGTTTTTGATGTTTCAATCGAGGTTTGCGGGTTCTTGGAGACCAGTAACGGCAGTTTTGCTTGTTGACGTGGCCGTTTAAGTAAAAACGAGCCTCGTCGCTCCAAAAAATGGGATTTAAAGTGCGAAAACGCTCCAACATCGTTTCACAAAATTTTTTGCGGAAATCAAAGTCACTTTCTTTCAGTTCTTGAACGATTTGAATTTTAAAAGGATGGAACTTCAGATCCTTTCTTGAAATTTCATGAATAATCGCTCTTGGAAGTCCCAGTAAGGCTGCTCTTTTCCGTATTGAAAGTCGCGGATTTTCACGTAAACTGCTTTCAACCAGTTTAATGTTTTCGGGAGTCTTTGAAGATCGACTGGGCCCTGGCCATGGGGCATTCATAGCCAAAGCAGTTGCGCAATTACGTAAGAATCATTACTCTTAAAAAATGTCTCTACAGCGAACGCGCGATGCTCACTCGACCACTGCGACATCGTGACTGACAAATCCGCACGATCGGTGATTCCAACGGCGCCACCCTCCCCCCAAACCGATTATTACTTTTTGAAATAATCGTATTTAAAAATATAAATCTGCCACCAGACACCCTGTAGTTGGTAGTGTATTGTATAGTTTGCAAGCTATGAATTTTAAATGTTGTTAAAAAAATCTGGTACAACACAAGAATATGATATTATGTGAGAGTGATTTAATTATTTATTTATCACTATTCAAAGCCATTTGTAAATCGTGGAAAAATAAGCTCCAACCTAAATGATAATCCTTCAAATAGATTTTTACATAAATAATAAATACAAAAAAACTATTAATAAAAGATACTAAGGTATAGTAGGTACCTACTTTTGCTAAGAAAAATACGACAACATAAAGAATAACATTCATAGTTGAATTCATTGCAGTACTCACACAGATACATAACTTACGGCGTGTTTCGTTTAGCCAGGGGTTCCCAAACTTATAAGTATCACGCATCCCTACTGCTTAAAATGAATATGCCCACGCCTCCCCTCGGCCCAGGGCCCAGCAAGTAACAGCAAGTGGGCTCGCCAAGCAATTGTAAAATAAAATAAGGGTAGGTAATAAAGTCCAAAAATACATTTTTAGATGTTTTAGAATAAAAATATTTCTTTTACACACTTGTTATAAGAAACGAAAGATGGGAAGGTTGATAGAGATATTGAAAGAAGGGTGAATGCCGGTAACTCCATTAATGGAGGACTGAATACCGTTGGCGGTAATAAAAAACTGAAAAAACTTACGAAAGATGGGAAGGCTGATAGAGATATTGAAAGAAGGGTGAATGCCGGTAACTCCATTAATGGAGGACTGAATGCCGTTGGCGGTAATAAAAAACTGTCCAAAGACGCGAAACTAGCCGTCCATAATGGAGTGCTGGTACCTACCCTGATGTATGGCAGTGAGGCATGGAACTGGCAGAGGAAGGATGAAAGCAGACTGAATGCTGTAGAAATGAGATCCCTGAGGCGAATGTGTGGTAAAACCATGTACGATCGTGAGAGAAACGTGGATATCCGCAAAGAATGCAAGGCTGACGTAAGCGTGATGTGTAAGATTAAGAAAGGGACTCTCCGATGGTTTGGGCATGTAGAGCGAATGAACGAGGAAAGGAGTGTAAGGAGAATATATGATGCAAATGTGAATGGTAGAAGAAGTCGGGGACGCCCGAGGAAGACATGGCACGACCAAGTGAATCAGATACTTGAGTCGGGCCATGTGAAGAGTCGGAATAATAGAAGAGCATGTATGAGACGATGTATGAATGTGAACGAGGCAAAGAGTGTGTGCCAAGATCGAGTTGTGTGGCGGTCCGTCCTCTCTGCCTACCCCTGCGGGGAAACGGCGTGATGGTTAGTTAGTTAGTTAGTTAGTTATAAGAAAAGTCAATGCGACGGATGAGCTTGCATGTTTTTGACAAGATTTGGAATGAAGAGCGGTGTGGTGACCGCCGCCTACGCCCCCCTCCACATATCTTCGCGCCACCCACTTTGAAAATCAGTGGTTTAGACTGTAGACGAACTGGAACCTTCTTATCAATATTATTTTACAAGCATCGTATACACTTGCTGTCCCTCTTCCACTAGTGAAAATAAGTAGGCATAAACAAAACAAACGGATGGTCCTCGCCGCTGGAAGCGTACACCGATGCAAACATACATTCAATGCTAAGCTTTTTTATTGCTTCCAAAATGTCGGTGCGTTACGTAACACCTATGGTAACGCTATTATTTATATTATTTATAAATTTATTAAACATTATTTACAGGTCAATAAAATTTGGAAATCAATACCATTGACTTCGCCGTGTTAATAAAATAATAATTATAAAATTATTACCGACATTTTATTGCCGCCTGCCGCTATAAATTTTAGATGGTTATGACTTGGAGAAAATGAAGATTTAATTCTCACAATATTAACGATGACTATTACGGTAAGTTCATCTAGCTAATAGCAAACAGATTGAAAATGTGTAAACACTTCAGTGGAATAGAGCAAACTAGGTGAGGCCTTTGATATTCACTTCAATACGACTTATTAGCTGATTGGACGTTAACAACTACTTATAAATGAATGCTGGAAGAAATGTATTTATCCATGACTTATTTGTTTGTGCCTGTTAGCATTTAAAACAAAAATTGGTAGGTAGGTATATTTTGATTTGGATGATCAGAATTTTTTTTAGAGACAAATATTCCTGGTTTTAAAAAATCTGACAATGTTTGATTTGAGATTTTTGCGGCCAAAACTGCTTCTGTGATTTATCTTTATTCATGCTGTGTTGTGCTACCTCCTTTCTTTAGCTAACGTTTTGGAGAGCATTACATTGTACATCATCAGGCCGGAAGTGAAATTAAGTGATAACGTGTTGCCATATCCACTCATCTACGTTCTGGTATTACAGTATAATTCAAAATGGTTTTCTGCGTTTAGCTCTATTAATATTTATGTTTTTTTGTGAACTTAATTACCTCCATAATAAGAGGTGCTTTATGGGTTTCGGGTCTTCCCGGGACTTCAGTAACAAATTCACAGTAATGGCCGGTTTCAATTAAATGCTCGGTAAAGGCGATTGTCGATTTGTCAGGATGGCCGAGTTTACATGCTCGAAAGTGTTCCGATATGCTTTCGTAGATCGTCAGCTCTTTCTAGCCTACAAAAACCTTCTCACAACCAGAACAGCCGAATTTATTCACTCCATCTGTTTTCAGAGGAATCTTAAGATGTCTTGTTTTAAAAGATTTGGACAATAAATAGGTCTATTTTTTAAAGTTAATTTTCACGTTATGTGAAAGTTCTATTCAAGTTCTGAGATTATTTCAGTTTTATGTAGTAATCGGCATCTAATGATATAATAATAAAACTTAAATAGAACTGACACAGAATGTTAACTTCACATATTTGATGAATTAACTTCAAATATTTGATAAATTGATCAAATTTTTTTTAAACAACCTATCCTCAGTCTTTGCAGACATCAGTAGGTCTTGTATTTTTGTCGTGGTTCCGAAGACATTCTTGATGCTTTCTTTGCTCAATAGCCTGGTAATTCTATATGTCACATTGTGAACATAAGACAGGAAAGCGCAGCCTCTTGACACTTGTTCAATTTTGACTTCGTTTGGTGCAGATTTGGCTCTTATGATTCGCCTTGTCTGCTTTGCTGAGTAACCGGTACGCTCCAGCGCATCGGCCAGCTTTGTAAGTTCCGCTCCGATTTTTGGTTCATCACATATTGCAACACCTCAAAAAATAAATAACGATAATAGTTAACAAATGTTGACATGGCATTACATCTTAAAAAATAAATAACGATAACAATTAACAACTTTGAAGGGTTGAGAAAATGCGTGTTTAAAAATGGTAAGGGGCTAAATTCCAAAATAAAATTGATGACGTAGTGCCTAAATTTCGTTATTTGATGGCATCCAACGCACTCTTACAAATTTTCCTCTCCATACATGGAATCAATCAACTTTAATGGAATTTTTTTTTATAAAAGGGTAATATGATCATAGGTTGGCAAGCGAAATTTAAAAGCGATACCTCAACTGACAGATAAAATGAAAATGCACGAACAATATTATAATACGCAAATCTCTTGTTTTTTAATTCATTCAAAAACATTTATAAATTTATACGTTTTATCATTAAAAATTCTGCTTAAAACGAAATAAATGCTTTCCAAGGTTGCAGTTTTATTATTTAGTTTATGACATTTTGACGAAGACGTTTAACCATGTGTTTATTATTTGAATTAAATTAAGACAGCTTAATAACAGAATTCAAAATAATATTTCATGGTAATTTTTTTATTGCTGAAGAAAAATAAAATTTTAAGTTTAGGACGTTTATTTACTTATCATGGCACCGTTTTCAGCAGATATAAGCAGTGAATAATAAATCTCAGAAATTATATCTGTTATAGAATACTCCACCAACTTTATAATGATAACCTACATATGAATATTCATAGAGAGATTTATATCTTTATTGACAGAACACAGAATCATAAATAGGTCAAAATTCGAGCACGACCTGCAGATCAGCAAAAAGCTGGCCTTAAAAACTTTTGAATCAAGAATTTACTGAAAACACAAGAGTGTTTGTTACTTGACACATTCCATCTTGAGTTTGTGAGACAATGGCGAGTCTATATTATAAGGCAGTTGTTTTGTTTAGATCTTCCGATTTTTTTTTTCAATTTAATGACAATATAAAAATACAAGATAAAAGCAGTTTGTTCACAGTCCTCCTCACTAGGAATTCCTGTTCCGAGGCGGGCTGTATGTTTTTGTAAGGGTGCTGATTATGATTTTTATTTATTTCTATTCTTGAACATACATATTATAGATTATTACATTGGTTAACATAGATTTTAAGTTTATTAATAAAGAAAAAAAAAGTAAATGATCCGTAACTGTATGTATATAGAGGTAAGTACCTAGTAGTATTTTGTGAACACCTCACTAGGCGAACCTGTGCTGAGGTGTTCCCATGTTTTGGAATAAATGCTTTTCTGCCGACGTAAGTGGAAACACCTTATCCTCCTTTATATTGTCAAGAAGGACATTGTGGGTCAACCCATGGCGGCAGAATCGAATACGTAAATTAAAGATTAGTTGCAGTTAGAATCTATATAAACTTTTATTCATTGCGTTTATGTATAAGATAAATACTAGTTTTGATAAAATGTAGGTATAGTTTTCTAGGGACCACACGCCACTGGTGTGAATAATATTGTGGTATTATTTTTTGTCTCAAAACAAAACAAATTGCCTCATCTTTTGTTGATTTTTACAAAATAAACAATAAATAAAATAAAAAAAGTATTATTGTTTGTTGTCTGTGTGTTGCGTTGGGGTTACTGCATAATTTTAATTATTTCCTCATCTACATGTTTACTTAGCCATAATTTAATGTCTTTTTAAAACTTTTGTTTCTCCATGGTGTTCTTAATGTATCTATATTTTTTATATTTTCTTCCATCAAACACGTTATTAACTTATAAGTTTTACACGGCAGGCCGAGGAAAAAAGGGCCCTCGTCTTCTTTAGGAATGCTGTGTGGAGGGTTATTTTTAGGAAAGGAAGGAGAGGAAGTTCTGGGATGGAAAAGGGTATGAGGAGTGGGTAAGAATCTGGGGGTCAGCGTGTCCAGGAGTGACAAACGTATGAATCCATCCCTCTCATTGCGGTGCAAGCCGATGTTCCAAGAGATTACGGCTGGAGAAGACAAAGGGAATCCCTCAATCGTAACACTTGTACACATTTCAAAATCTACTGTTATTTGAAATATTTTTATTATGTAATTTTGCTGTATAAATGTAACTAATGTAATAAAATAAATAAATAAAATTCTCTCTCGATCCGGCCTGCCATGCAGACCCTAAATAAACCTCACCCCACGAATCCGGACCCCCTGCTTAGTCACCAAACGTAACGAACCACTTGGGGTGACCTATTTCAGAGGTGTTGGTTATCAAATAAATGGTTATTCGGGCGGTAGTACCCATACCCGCCTCCTAAATTAAAAGAAAGTAAGAACATTATTAACTCATTACAATATATTGCATATAGACAATACAATGCATTACCTAATGAAATAAATCAACCAGTAGCTTACAAAAAAAAAAAATTATTAAAACGCTTAAAGAATATTTCCTGAAAATGTTTTTAAAGCAGTGAATATTCGCTCGCCTTCATACGTTTGTTTTTTATGTTTTATGTGTATGGTTATCTCTCAGTATTTCTAGAATCTCTATTATTGACAATGCATTTTTTGTTTTCTCTTCAAAATGTTGTATTTTTTAAACGTGTAATATCTGTGTAAATGTACTTATATGTGTCTGTCCTTCCCATAATAAGTTTTTTTCTCAATTCATTGGTAATAATGTGTTATTTACCATGTTTTTGTAATACATTATAATTGATGCTACTATACTACTTAACCAAATACTTTTTAACCAAAATATAAGATCAATTAATCATAACTATGACGAACTTGACATACTCTTATACAACTTTAAAACAGATTTCAAAATTATAATCCTAACGGAATGTTGGATATCAACATCTTTTACAAAAAAACAGAAAAATAATTATAATGCATATCACACATTAAAAAATAAAACTCAAAATGATGGGATTGTTCTGTACTTACATGATAGTCTTAACGCCTCTGTTTCAGAAATCGACTTGATAAATAATAACTGCCTACAAATAATCATCGACTCAGACACGTGTGTTCTCGCCATATACAGATCACCATCCACACATAAAATTACACCATTTATAATAGCTCTGGATTCTCACCTAAAAAAACTCACTTCATACAAAAACATCATCATTGCTGGTGATCTAAACATAAACATACTTCCTAATGGCCACCCTCAAAATATTGATTACCAAATGATGCTTCTAGAACATGGCATTATAAGCACCATTAACACTCCTACCAGAGTAACCAAAGACTCGGAATCGTGCATAGATCACGTTATGATTAAAACAAAAAGTCAAATATGTAGTGCAGTATATGAATCCACAATTACAGATCACTACACAACTATGATAGGCCTGACTTCACCAACGAGAAACACAATTTTCCAAAATAGCACTACAAAAAAAAAATTGATTACGTTAACATAAACCATTATTTAGAAAATCAAACATGGTAACATCTTACAAAATTTAACTCGGCGAAAGAGGCCTGGAATTTCTTCTTAACATATCTACAAAATCTCATTACCCAAAACACCAAAACTATACACATATCTATCCCACACCCCAAAGTTAGACTTAAAAAATGGATTACCCAAAGCATCATAAATTGCATTAAAAAAAGGGAAAAACTACACAAACAAGTCAAACTGAGCCCATATGATACTTCACTTTATTTCTTCTACAAAAGGTACAGAAACATCTGTTCTCTAATAATACGTAAAGCCAAAGAATTGTACTATCGTAACAAACTGATAACATCAAACTATGACCCTAAAAGCGTATGGTCAATTTTGAGGGAAAGTTCATATTCACAGAAGAAAAAAGATGATACCATAAAAAATCTACTCATTGATGATAAAGAACTCCTCTTTCACGACAATCCTACACGTATCCTCAATTATATCAACAAACACTACACAAATATTGGAGTTAGCCTAGCTGAAAATATCAAAATTACACAGCCTCTACGAGATATTCAGGAACCCCAAAACAATACATCTATCATCAACAATGAAAATTGTAACAGACACTTCAAATTACAAAAAATTACACTAGACGATACCAATAAAATAATTCAATCACTAAAGAATAACAATACTACGGGACCTGATGGTATAGATTCTAAAACTATCATAACTTTAAGTCAACAACTACTTGAACCGCTCACATATTTAATTAATCGTAGTTTAAAAGAAGGAATTTTCCCGAGCTTACTAAAAAAAGGCCTTATTATTCCAATTTTCAAATCAGTACAAAAAAATAATGTTAACAACTACAGACCCATTACATTACTAAATACCTTTTCAAAAATTCTGGAAAAAACTATTAAAAAACAGCTTCAACACTATCTGGAAAAAAAAACAAATACTGTCGTTGAACCAACACGGTTTCAGGAAAAACATGAGCACAGAACATGCAATAGCTACTGTTACAGACTTCATAACACATAATCTTGACGCTAAGAAAAAAGTTATTTCAATTTATTTAGACCTATGTAAAGCCTTCGACACAATCTCACACGAAAAACTTTTGAAGAAGTTAAAAAACATTGGTATTAATGGAGTAGAATTCGACTTAATTAAAAGCTTCATGTCTGACCGAACTCAACAAGTTAAAATTGACAACAAGATAAGTGAACCACTTCTAATTACATACGGAGTCCCACAGGGGAGTGTACTTGGCCCTTTATTATTCCTCATCTACATAAACGAGTTGTGTAACATTGATATTGAAGGTAAAATCGTGACCTTCGCTGACGATACAGTTCTTCTCTGTCAAGCTGCCACATGGAAAGAGGTATTTATAATAGCAGATAAAAGTTTGTCAATTGTTAAAAAATGGCTAAACAGTAATACTCTTCCCATTAATACAATCAAAACAAAATACATCACACATAGTATTACACAAAGAGGTCAACCTCCATCAAACATAGACCTGTTTCTGCATGACTGTGAACAAACTGTATCCATTTGTCAATGCGAGCATATTGAAAGGGTCAAACAAACAAAGTACCTAGGGGTTATTATTGATACACACTTACGCTGGACTGACCACATAAACTTCATCACGAATAAACTAAAACGAGTCATGCACCTAATAAAATCCATCAAAAACATTTTCCCACTAACAATACTCAGATCCATATACTTCGCACTTTGTCAATCCATTGCCTTATATGGAATACTGGCTTGGGGAAGTGCCACAAATATAGCAATCGACCCAATTCAAAAGATACAAAAAGCGATAATTAAACTAATCCTGCAAGTGCCATTCTACACAGATTCAAGCGAAATTTACAAAACATTAGAAGTCATGTCAATAAAACAACTTTATGCTAAATCTGCTCTGCTACACCTCCTCCAAAACCAACTCCATATTCCAATGCAACCGAAAACAATAAAAAAACAAGGTCCTTAACAAATGTAACCCTAAACATACCGATAACACACACCACACACGGACAAAGACACTGTCAGTATTACGCAACCAAACTTTTTAATTATATGCCCATTACTCTAAAACAACTACTAACTACACATACATATACAAACATTCACAAAAAACATATCACAGCCTGGATCAAAAATCAAGATATTCACTTTATACAAAATTTCCTAATCCCTAACCAAACATAACAAAACTATAAAAAAAGCAAAATAAACAAACATATCTTGCAAGAATTTTACAACTATTCATATATATTTATATATACTTTATATAATATATATTTTTTTTTTCTTCTAAATAATCCATTACCATTAAAATGTAAAAAAAAATAACGAACTTTCTACTACAACACATAAATACCTGTACTTGTCACACTGAATCATAAACACGTAAACACCTCAGCACAGGTTCTCCTAGTGAGGTGTTCACGAAACATACAACATTATAAACCAACAGTTTCACCTTCTCAAACCTACCTTACACCCAACATAATAAAATGTTATATTAATTAGTATGTAAAAATGTTTCCCAAAATATATTATGTTAAAATATTAAATATATAAGGTAAAAACTGTAATATATAGAAATAAATAAATAAATAAAAATAAAATAAAAATAAAAATATACGTAAGAGTTTTTATCAATCCTGTCCTAAATTAACACCAATTGCCTTTATTTTACAACCTACAATAAAGAAATAAATAACTTTACTAGTGACTTAGGTACTGATGTTAATTAGTACTTCTAAGGTGTACTTCTAACTTCGTATTACGCGGCGTACAGATGTATGCTGTTTAGTTATAATTTATAGATCAATCTATTTATATTTCCACTTTCGCTTCCCGCGAGTTAGGCAGTTGGTAATATCATCGATATGAAATTGACAAAGAGTGGTTAGGGGTAGAAGGCTTAGTACACCCATGTACTATTTCACCCCGCAAATCCGTGGTGATAAATTAAAATGGGCACTAATCTGTGTTGTTTAAAGGTGCGACTCGGAGATAGGGCTGGCAATTATTGGGGATGGGGGGTTTCGGAGGGTTGGTACGGAGAAGTACCGGGAAACTTGGGGTAGGCAAGGGTTAGTAAGGGTTGAGGAAGGTTTTGAGAAGGAACGGGAAGGGTTGAGGTACGGTTGGAGAGGTTGGTGATACGGGTTTAAGTCGTCTGTTTCTGGAGCTTTGAGAGACTATTGATAGTTGCCGATAAATACTTATTATTGCCGTCTACTTCGAGGCCATAAGTGATGATCAGAATGGAGAACGATCTTACTAGGGTTTATTTATCACTGGTGATCAAAGTTGGCAAATTAATTTGAGACAATTTATGGGAAATTTTCAACCAAAATATCCATGATAAGCAATTGCAAATTTAGTTAAATGGTAAATTCCTGCATTTATCAGTGTTTTTAATTTTAAACTTCATCAAAGTTGAAAATCAGTACAACAATATAAACAATAACTCAATATTAGTAGCAGTGGTGGGAATGCTGTCCTTGTTCTACCGGTATTTCAATGGAAGACGCTCCGAGGAACATGCGCCCAATATACGTACACGGTAAACATTTGCTACATGAGAACGGGTCATTTCTTCGACTCATTCTTGAGTTCAGCAGCTCGACTATGGACGGATTTGCCGGCATCCATGTTTCCTCCCTCCTACAACATTTATCTCTTCAAGACCTGTGTTCACTCCTAATCCTGTCACAAAAATGACATAGACCCTAAGAGAAATTACTTTTCTCAGGAACTCAGACCGCCTGGAGTTAATGTAAAAAATGGATTCCTACCCACCACTCATACCCTTTTCCTTCGGAGAACTTTCTCTCCTTCCTTTCTCTAAAATGACCATCAACACAGCATTCCCATAGATGACAAAGACCCGGTGGGATTTTTTTCCTCAGGGCCTCCAGTGTGAAACTAATTGAATAAAAATATTATAAATTAACAACTGATATGACCATATATATATATACACAAATGGACGTCTAAACATTGTTTGTGAAAGTGAAATGAAAATCATAATATAGGCTACTCGTTGAACGTTTATCTTGGACGGTAAAATAACCAAAAGTAGATGTGTATAAATGTATCCCACCACCGAAAAAGTATCGGTAAAAGAAAACCAACGATTTCCCAGCCATGATATCAACGAACGCTTATTAGGAATTAACTTTAAACTTTAGACGTTTGTTAAATGGCCTGAAACTTCTAAGAGAGATGGGACGACCTTTAAGGACAGAAAAAATATAGCTGGGAAGAATTTTCGGGGATTTTTCAAGTTAGTTGACCTTAAAGTAAAAAGTTTCAAATATCCAGGTACATTAAGTCACCGGCTGTTTCTTTTCTCGCCAAACTATTTCACATTTATCATGATTAATAGGATAGGTGTATCTTTTATAAGACGGGGGTAGATTATCAAAGAAAACCCGATTTCAATCTAGGGTTAAATACGTAACACAACAAAAATTGTAGCTGAACTTTATAAAAACATTATTAAATTCAATTTATTTTAAAATTAATTAAAACAATACCTCAAGTGTATATCGCCAAATAAATTGTGGTTTCTCAAGCCACTATGACACGTGGTTCGAATATCGGTGAAAAAAGTCATATTTATTGAAGTAAAACTTCTTGACGCACGCCCGACTTGGAGGGTAAGCGGGTGAATGCGTTACGAAAAGTGTGATGCGAACGGTAATCGATGCGAACGGTGATCGATGCGAACATTGATCGGCAAGGCGTACGTACTACACAACTAAGGAAAGGCGTACATACTAACCCAAGGTCGTAGGTCACCCCAAGTTCATAGGTCACCCCAAGGTCGTAGGTCGCCCCATGGTCGTAGGTCACCCCACAGTCGTAGGTCACCTCACATTCATAAGTCACCCAATGGTCATATGTCACCCCGATGTCATATATTCTTTTATAAGTTAGTGAAGTTTTACTTCAGTCGTGTGGTCTAAAGCACACTCTTTTTTTTTACATAAACACTACCCGCCTTACTTATAAAAAACACTTCACGACCGTTAAACGGTGTAGTATTTACTCATTGTATAAAGACTGTACATTTTCTTTTTTGGAACGTAGCTAATAAAAAAATGCCCTTATTATGTTGGCAACATTGAACTTTGGTATGTATACATGTGCGGATCCGCCTTGTATGTTTTCACGCGCGGCGAAATTACGGTTTTTACATGTGATACTATTAATGCCAAAATATCCACTATTAATGCCAAAGTATGCACTATCAATGATTATGTGTCATGTCAATATAAATGCAAAACGTGCATTATAAGATAAAAACAGGAACACGTATTTCGAAAAAAAATCTTTGGGATTTTTGTTCATGGTATGGGTGAGGGAGGGCGAGGAGGTGTCCATCATAATTGGGGAAAATATTTCTTAAAAATTATTTAATCTTTTAATAAATAAACAATTCCCAAAAAAAAACGGTTCCTAAAAAAATAACATTTCTAAATTGAACGACTCATATTTTATGGCTAAAATAGGCATTAATGACGGAAAAAGATTCAAATATGCTATGACGACCAATATGACTCAAATCTGCACTTACAACAAAAATGACTCAAATATGCACTAACAACAAAAAAGGCTCCAATATGCATTAACAACCAAAATGACTCAAATTTGCACTAACAGAAAAGGCTCAGACATGGACTAACAACAAAAAGGCTCAAATATGTACTAAAAACTAAAAAGACTCAAATATTCACTACCAACAAAAAGGCTCAAATATGTACTAAAAACCAAAAAGACTCAAATATGCACTTGTAACCAAAAAGCTCAAATAATATGCTCAAATAAATGCATATAATCCTTTGTCTACCGATTACTATAAAATGACGTGATATTCATAATGTAAATACACATATTTTAAGAGCTCTGACGCTTTAACTCACCTTTAAGTTTACTTAAAAATAATATGAGTGTTTTCACAAATAATTAAGACGCCAAACTTAAAGCTCGTCGTCTAACTCTCTTATTTCCATATTGTCTTCCGTACCCTTTACCCTTTCCACCCCCCTCTTAAGCTTACGACCCACCAGCATCTTGAGGCGTCGGCGTCGCTTCCCCGGGGGTGTAAACGCCGGATCTTGCAGTCGTTTTATCACGCCAGTGGTGACGATGAGACATGGCGAAGCTGATAAACTGGTGTTAGTGCCGTCGTTACGGGTGCTGCCAGCGCTTGTGCCGACATCGTATGCGCTGTGTGGGGCCAAGCAAACAAACTCACCCGCGAATATAATATATTATTACTTACAGACTTTTGTAGCGAGCGTTAGGGGACAAGGAATCTAGGGTAAAACGTACAGTGCTGAGATTATTGTATTTTTGTATATCGATTTTTAAATTCTCTTTAACTGAAAAACAATCATTATGTAGGTACCTACTGATGTAGCAATGCATTAAGCATTTTATTTTGAGTTTTGTTTCACACATGCATTTGTTACTTAATTGTTTTAACCACTCCGATACATCACGAATATGCACTTTTTACGTCTTAAACGACATGTCAGATTTACGAAAACTTTATGTTATTTCCGCTTCACAATTAAAGCTCTATAAATGAAACATTTCCGAACTTAGCCGAATACTAAAAACTTTTTTTGAAAGGATATAAAATAAGCTTTCAAATTGTTATGTTATAGATAAATATTAACATTTGTAAACATTAAAATTTAGAATGCAAACATAAAAAAAATGAAAAAATGACTCACGTGATGTTTTTATGTAAAAACGGTACTAAACTCACGGATTTTATAAAAGACAATTTTATTCTATCTTATAAATGTATAATAAACAATTTGGTCACCTCGCTTTTTTATCATTGCATACAAGAATATTTAATAAAAAAATAACGATGTCGAACAGTGGATAGGCAATTTGGCGGTCTGTCATGTATCTGACAGAAAAGATTTTTTTTATCTATTTCTATGGACATCTCGCATAGTGATGGGAAGCTTGATTTATTATGGAGCTTTTCATTTTTGTTTTAGGGATGTCACTAGAACAATAACGGAGTTATGATGATTTCTGTATTAACATACGCGTTGACGTGTAAACACGCTTATTGTACTTAACTGATGTCGGCATATTAACGTGTATATCTGCTTATGTTGCCGAGTGGTTAAAACTCTTCAAAACGAAATTTCGAAAATTGTTACATGTGTTACAAAAAATTGTATCAACCAACCTGAAAGTAAAAATTGTACTTAGATTTTTTTTTAAATTATTGTAATATCTTTAAAAGGTTATACCCGTTGGTGTGGCGTTTAATCACTGAAGTAGAATATAATATTAGTTAATTCTAACACAACATAAAAATAAATTAAGAAACAAAAAATAAAAAGGTAACGGTTGCAACTGGGGATCTAACCCAGGAACCTAGGTCTTTCCGAGACGACGTTTTTACAAGCCATTAAGAGCTAAACGAGATTTATTTTCCATTAATTTTGTCGATCTCAATTTAAGAATTTCCAATCTTATCCTGAACTAACTCCCATGTTATTAGCTGCTATCTTTCTATGATTATAAAACCCTACCCGGATATATGTATAACCTACCTGATACACTATCTAGATTAAAAATATATTCAAGTATACTTACCTACTTTATTTAATTGACGCTGACATTAGTTGGAGTAATTAATTCAATTCATATTTTCCGTTTTCTAGTAGGTACGTAATTAAAAACAGATAAGTTCCTACTTGGTTAAGGGTATTGTAAAAATATCTTTATGTAATATAAAATTAGAGTCCCTACTTCCGCGAGCAAGTCGCATTATAACATCCCCATTCCTGGGAAGTTATAATCCTCAATTTTATTTTACTCTGCATAATATATCCCTAAAAGCGTATTAGACTTAATATTTTCCAACATGGACAATGAATTTAAGACTTGTGAGTTCAGAGCAAATAAACATACCACTACACTACGGAAGGTTTTCACAGTTGATGGAAAACGTTGTTTTTGAAGTAAAAACTTCTTAAGAGGAATATAAACGCTAGAAATATTTCGATTCTCATACCTGCAAAATTTACAATCGAGCGTCTTTTTTGCGCGAGGCAAGTAAGCGAAAAAGTGTTTTTTATTAATTTTTCGCATAATTTTATATGAGTGAAAAAAAGGTAGAACAAAGAAAACCTTAAAAATAGTCTTAGCCATAAAAGGGTATTTTTTTAGTGGTTTCCGCTTATATTTTTTGTTACGTAAATAAAAATATTATTGATAAATTAAAAAATGTTACTTTGTTTGAACCACTTGTATATTTGTTTGAAGCCGACCGGTTTCGGAACGACCGTTCCTTCCTCAGGGCAAACATATACTGATTTGACAGTTACAAAATAGTGGGTGGGTACAATATATTATTACAAAGTGTGTGCAAATTATTACAAAGGTGGAGGTTGTGGTTAGG
Organism: Limnephilus lunatus; assembly: GCA_917563855.2. Lineage (NCBI taxonomy): Eukaryota > Metazoa > Arthropoda > Insecta > Trichoptera > Limnephilidae > Limnephilus > Limnephilus lunatus. Next base: position 94,847,190 of record OU830593.1, on the reverse strand, counting down.
GATTATTTAAAAGTGGGGGTGGGGGAACATGTTCATGATTGGGTTATAAGATAATTTTTTTTTATTTTTATGAAGGATTATTTTTAAGGGATTTTTTTTATTTCCAAGGCCTCCAAGTTATCTAAGCGTTTTCCTTTATGGTTGATATGAAGAATATTTATTCCCGTATTTTTTTCAAAACTATGGTTATTTTCAATGATGTGGTTAGCGAACTCGGAAAAATTATTATTTATTATAATAATATTATTGTTATTCCAATACATAGAAAACCTAGTAAAAGCTTCAATTTATCCGTAACATATTTTTTGATGTTAATACTGTAAGCCAATTCGTCGTAAAGATGAATCTAACTAGTATCTAATTGCCGTTTATTAGTGATTTGAAATTCGGATGAAACGGAAATGCGTCATAAATTTATAATTTGGCGTGTCCTTGGTTCTAATATAATGCGGTAGATTCGCGCTTTGGCTCGAGCCTTCAATACCGCAGTGGGCAAGGCGCTTGAAAAGTCAGCGGCCAGAGAGACAGACGTCAAGCGAACGGAGGTTCGAATCCTACGAAATCCAAAAAATAAAAAAATTGAGAAATCAATATCCAATCTTCAAACCACTTTTAAATAAACAGGCAAAGATAAGATAGCGACATCTAACGACTTTCTACTTTCACTTCTGCCGCGTGTGAATTACACACTCTAATTTTTTTGGTTTAATTTAAAATATTCTTATTTTAATTTGGTTTTAGAAATAAAAACTTCTTTGTTATTTTTTAAAAACCGTTGTGATTTGAATCTCGATGAGACGAAAAAGAGACAATCCCATAAGTCTACAGGATTTAGCCTATAAGAAAATGAAATAGAATAATCGGTCTCCTCTTGGTGCGGTTCTTCACAACCTTTTCGCTCTTGTCTACTTTAGTTTTCCGAACGTTTCACTTCTACCACGTGTGAACTGCACACTTGTAATTTTTCAAATATTTTTTTAGTTGGAATGATACTTAGATCGTCTAATCTCAACGCCTCCATTGTGTATACATACGAAACTATCTCTTGATTCATGGAATTTTCAGTTTGATATTTTCAAAGAATTTAGAAATCAGAATAAGCAGCTATTCCACGCTTGCCGCTTTCCCCCCCGCTATGAGCTCGTCTTGGGTATGTTTCGTAATAACACCTTATCTCTTTCCCACTCCCTCCCCTCCGCACAACCCGCAAAATAAAATAAATTGTTTGGCGCGGAATATGCTCGGGTAACAAAGTTTATTTACTGCAATAGACGAAATAATATGGTCCGGGATCTCATCGCGTAGACACTTTTCAGAGATGATTTAAGAGATAAAGGAAACTGGTTTTTTTACGTAACGCCATGAGGATACGAGGATATGCGCTATCGCAATTCGGAGCCTTTGAGTCAACTTTACCGTTGACATTTAACAATTTAGAGATGAATAATGCACGAGGCATTCGGTTATTGATTCACTGTATTGTTTTAAATAACATGGAGGAAATCTTATGCAAATATGCGAAAAAATTGAAGTTCGTGAAATATTTTGGACGTTTTGTTAACAAAGTGTGTTTAAGGCTGTCAAAAAAATTTAAGAAGATAAAAAAAAATCATTTGAAAAACAACAACAGCGAGATCGTCATATTAATATTTGGTTATGTAAAATCAATAATGGCATCAAAAGTTCATAAAATAAGTTCTTTACAAATTCAGTACAAATTCAGTTTAATTTTTATTTGTTAAGCCTTAATTTTTTAAACTTATTAATCCTCTATATTTTTATCATAAAAGTTAAGTGCCTAAAAATCCCATAGGGTTTCATTTGTTAAAAAATCTAGAGATATCTTTATTTCAAATAATACTTATTCCAATAAACAAATAATAAATGTCGGTCCTCCGATACTTAAAAAAAATCTAAAATTTAGCCTTACTCACCTTCTTATAGATACAGCAGTTTAATTATGTCGTATGTAACAACAGTTTTTCACAAGAACATCCTTACAAACGATATTTAAAAGCTTAAATTATTGGAAGCAAGTGCAAATCGAATCTCGACAAGTGGATTTACGGTGTAAAAGACATTTAGTTCAAGTTTAAATGATAATGAATAGTCGTAAAACTTTTTTTGTACAGATTTAATAGTTTTCTTTTTTTAAATTGAATAGCTTTGGTTGTAGCCAATTGTAACCAATGAGTTATATATATATTCATAGCGGTCTTCTTAAAGCGTAATATGATCAGAATAAATGGAAATCGTACGGTAAATCTTGATATTATCAGCAAATAAATTAAGAATAACAAAAAACAGATGGCCAAGATTGGACCCTTGTAGTAAGCTTGGGCGGCCGGCGTGGTCGAGGGGAAGACTCTTGACTCGAAATCCGACATTATATTTCACAATTCATTAATTTAAAAATATTATATATCTAGTTTATTTGCGGCAAGTTCCAGAGTGAAAGATACTCTCAGTGTTGCCCTGGTATAAGATCACCATTCAGGATTGAAACGCTTCAAAATTTAATTGAAATTTGCTCGAAATGGCTTTAGCTGTGTTTGGTTACCAGATTTGAATAGCGGGCACTTCCCCACCTTCCCCTCCCCCATCTCCTTCCCCTCCCTACTACCTTCACCTATTGGGGATGCCAAAGTCTCACTGAATCCAGACGGGAGCAGCTGACACTCTTTTGAGGTATTCATATTATAAAAAAATAATTTAAAAAAAACTAAGATTTACAATTTACAATTATGGGACGTGACCCATACCCATTTATAAGTCTAAACTGTGTTTGGTTTTCCAAGTAAGATTTAAGCCATCTTAATATATCATCGTGAATATCGACCAAGCTTCGGTAGTAATATTTAGTTGTTAACATAGGATGTTAAGTAAGAAGAATTACGTATCCATATTAGTTCAGTAGTATTAAAACGAAATCGACCTGCTTTTATAATCTGCTTTGTTTTTTTATAATCTTTTTATGACTTGAATCACAAATACCACAAAATTGTGTAATTTTCTTAGTAATTTTGATACATAATTAATGTGAATTTATGTTTATTGCTTATGGTAAAATTTTAGAAAATTTCAAACTGTTTTATAAGAAGATTATTATATACACTTTTGCTTACGAATGAATAACCTGGTTCTACAGATGTACATTTATCGCAATCGAAATAATAAAACGATTAACAATAAACGTTTAGTTTGTTAAGTAAATCTTTCATACTTTCAGTGCAATGCCGAAAATTCGTACCTAATATAAAACATATATTTAACTTTCATATTTGACATTATAATTTAGGATTTACCAACGTGACTCGTATGCATGGTATTTACATATGTACACTGTAAATAATACTGGACAAACTTGCACTGTGCTGTTTTTGTTCGCTAACGCTGTCCGCTGTCATCGTGTATTTTATAATTGGCTCTGAACTAAAATATTCTAGACCCAGAGAGTGATCGTATCTTCATCGTCGACGGTCGTACTAAAAGCCATCCATGAAAATCTTCATTGTCACACGTCTTATATGAAAATGAATTAGTACTATATTTTTATTCGATTGCAAATGTTACATTCACTTTAGAAGATTGATTAATGTTATCCAATAACATTATAAGAAGCAAGTTTTGATATACGGTACTCCATCATGGCGTTGATGAAGCGAGTTCTGTCCGGGAAGACTTAAGTCATTATTTAGTCACCGGAATGTTTTTTCATTATTTTTTTGTGTAGATACTTCAACTGGGTGAGTCATAGATGACAAAATTTTGATTTTTAATTCTTATTGTTTATTGTAAATAATAAAAATCCAGAAAATATAACATGATATATTAATTAAATGTTTTTTTACACTGCATGTATCACTTCAACCCTCTGTTTATTGCAGTGCATTTCGCACATAGGCTTCTGCTTGTTACTTTAGTTGACAAGGATATTTCATTTTATCATTTGATTATGCCTTTAATTTCAGGTAGGTACTTGACGCAAAATTTGTAAAATAATTTTGTCGATATTTTTTAAAAGGTTTTTATGATTACGTTTGGCCTTGTTTTATTCGAAATTAATGCTGGTTTACCAAAAGAGAATTCATCAATCAATCAATCATTAATCCAATCAATCATTATTTTGTTTTTTCACGCCGTAAAAAAGGAGGTTGGAAAATCCTAAATTGTGGTAAAATGAATAAAGAACGAAGGTATAAAATGCCTACCCACCTGTACTGTTTCACATGAGGTATGTTAACAAGATTTTTAAAAACCCACGTCATCAACCTTCATAATAAGTATTATATGGTAACCAACTACGAATTAATTTTTCACAAAATGTCATTAAAACATGAGTTATTATTGCTTAGCCACAATTTCACAGAATTTGAGAGGCGGCAATGGGAACCGCTGCCCTGCAAACTATTTATTGGATAACGAACACTTCCGCCATGGTTCACTTAGCAGGGGTGACCGAGTCCATGGGGTGAGATTCGTCTAGGTTTTGGTGGCATGACCTGGACACACTGAACCCCAGACTCCTACCCATCTCTCATACCCTTTTCTTCCCAAAACTTCCTCTCCTTTTTTTCTTAAAAAAACCCTCCACACAGCATCCTCTAAGATGTCTTAGAACCTGAAGAAAATAATTTTCCTCAGGGCTTCCTGTTTGGGATACATGTAAAAAAAACATTTTCCAATTTAACCCGTCGAATGGCAGGAGACCATATTTGTCCCAACGCACATAGGTCTCGTATAAAAGGCTGTAACTCCCTTACTATCATAGTGAGAAAAATGTTATAAACGGTGTTAGAAAGGAAAAACACCACGCTTTATATTACAATTTTAAAAAATAGCCACTAAAAAAGTAAAATGTACACTTTTATGTATACAAAGTTTTGAATCGCAAATTAAAAAAAAAATTTGACTTCGGGAATTTAAAAAAAATTATTTTTCCGTGTAGCGGCAAAAAAGTGAGATTAAAATATGTGTTTTTTAAACGTTTTTCTAATAAAATACGGGTGTGTTTTTATTTTTTTTCTATTATCAGTAACTTTAGTTAGAAAAAACGTAAGGTGAGCCATTTTTAAAACTTTTTTATGTTTATTTCGAATTATATAATTTGAAAGCGTATTCATCGCCTTTCTAAAACAGTTTTTAGTTTTAGAAATATTTGCATTTTATTGTAAAGCGAATACATTTTGACCATCTGAAAAAAATGACAATTTTTTGAAGGGTTTAAATTAAATGGTGTGTTGCACGATCAAACGTATCGAGAAAAACATATTTTAATCAAAATAGATTGAAACAGATCTGTCGTTTTTCTTTCCACCAAGTTTACTGCTGGTATTCTATAGAATTTAATAGCTGTTATAAATAAGTAATCTCGTGTCATTTGCTTGTTTTATCAGTGATATTATGCAGTTATATGGACAATTTCTGAAGTAAATAATATTTGTAGATCGAAAAAAATCAGAAAGGGCTGTTTAGTAACTTTCATGTGGTGAAACATTACTTATAGCTGTCATTATTAATCACTTTTTGTATTCGTCCTTGTTCTTAACAGGTATATTCAATTACAACACCTCAGTAGCATATTGATAAATATTATTTAAGGTAAACACCTTAAGAAACTAATCGTCGGAAGCGTAAACAATATATTTTAGCTTCGAGAGGTTTAATTAATTCTTAAATTCCCAATAAATACACTCGAGGAAGGTCGCTTGAACACTGTTTTACGCACCGAAAAACTCGAAGAGGCGATCATAAATTTATTGATCACTATTGTCAATAAGGCGATTCAGTTGCTTAATGATGCTATATTGACTGTTGACATTTCCAACGCCACATGACACACGCAGACAATTTAGCATCTATTATCTTTTGATGCACGTTTAAACATGGCCTCTAACCTCCCTCCATGATTTCTTCGTTAGTATTTGTAAATAATTGATCAATTTATCTAGCGATTTTTTAATGTAAAATACAAAAACATATTTAAGTATTAAAAAATGTTATAAATATCTATTTAAGCGCACACGATGACACAATTTTAGGTGCTCCCATGCGGATCAAACTCCAGACGGGCAACTAACTACTCAATTTGAATGGAAACTTATTGAAGGAGCAAAAGCATTAAGAGAAGAGCTCTGCCACCTCAGGAGACACATACAATTGTGGGAACGGAATGCATAATGTTCAGCGTTGCTGTAAGAAATACAAAGATGTAGAAACCTCAATTTTTAATCATTAATGCCAAAGTCTCAACTGGATCCAGTAACATAATGGTATCCCCAATTGGGGTATATTGTGAGGTTGAAAGTAGTGGGGTGGGGAAGGAGATGGGGTAGAGGAAGGTGGGGGAGTACTTGGCTATTCGGCTATTCTGATCTATTCACCTAACACGACTAGGGCCATTTCAAGAAACGTTTAAATTCTAAATGGTGGTCTTACACCATGTGATACTGAGAGTTCCACTTTGAAACGTTGCTTGCAATGACTTTAGTCATGTTTAATGGCTAGATCTGGAGAGCCAGGCACTTTCCCACCTTTCTATTTTCCATCTCATTTCCATTTCTATTACCTTCAGCCTTACAACATACTCCAATTGGGATGCGGTAGTCTAATTGGCTCCAGGCGTCTGAGAGCATATAGGACTCTGGTGCGGTATTCACATAAAACATAATCTTACAAATATTATAAATGCGAAAGTTTGTATGGATGGTCCTTACTCTTTCACGCAATAAATATCGAATGGAATTTAAAAATTCTTTCACTAATCAAAAGCTACATTATTTGCGAGTAACAACGGCTTTATATATTGGTAAGCTCTGGCGTTATGAATGAGCTGTGACGTTATGAAATTATGTATAATACGTTTTCTGTCCCTAACAAAATCGAGTTATTACAAACGTCAAACAAATTGTTACCTTGGAAACAATGTTTTTTTAATTTTAATTTTAGGCTTAAAAAGAGTGCTTTGTTGTGATTAAAAAGAGTAGGTACTTTTTTGGCGTCGTAGTTAATATCTACATATCTCTTAAAATGTTTATTCTCCGAACAAAAAGCATAACGTTGCTATAAAGCATAGCGTTTGAAGTAGACTGTCATTTTCTTATTTTTTTAGGTAACTCTGGATTCAAATATTAATAAAATACTAATAAAGGGAGTAGGTACTTAAAATAAATTTCTATTTCTATAATTCAAATATTTTCTAAAATAGGATTTTTATTTGCGAAATGTCATTCTCAAATTTTGAAATTTTCTATTCAACAATAATTATTTTCTATTAGACAAAATAGCAAGAATAATAAAAATTATGCCAGTAATTTCCCACTAATACTATGCGAGCGAAGCCGTGGGTAAAAGCTAGTATATTATAATCTGAAGCAACTCATAGTGTTTCCAAGTAGAAGTACATCTTTAATCACTTTTAACGATGAAGTCGGTTATGAAATTATATTAAATTTACAGTAATGCTTTTCTGATGTAAAATAATTTATTCTTTATATAAGTAATAACATGATTCAAGTTTTACCACGAATCAGTATTGTACACTCCAATGAATATATCTAACGAAAATAGAACGCCTTCGAATATTACCTACATTGAATAAATTACGCTCTTCCGTAGTGAATACTGTTATTCTAGAATGTTTCATGGGTCAAGGAAGGAACAAACTTCTCAGAGAATTAGTTCTTGGATCGCAAAGTTTCTTAAAATGCATAGATAACCTGTGATTTTTGACATTATTTGAAGTAAAAAAATTAAACAGAAATTTTGAACTCCGGTGACTTTATTCGTTTTCAAATATTTTTTTCAAAATCAAACAAACAAATTCTTCCTCACGTCATCACTGGTCACTTAGTCCAGTAACCGCCTAACCCCTCTCCCTGACCCTAGCTGTCCAATCCCTACTCATTTTTTTAAAAATGTTTTTGGTTTAAAAAGAAAATATATCACGGGAGATCAACATTTTATTTCCATTTTTTACTCAAAATAATGTCAGGAATCACTGTAGGAATCTCTTAAAGTAAGTCAAGTACTTTCCTTAACACTCTTTAGAGAAATCTTTGTAATGGCAAAATTGTTATAATTAAGAAGGTGTAAAAAGAGTTAATTGCTATGAATATATTTGACTATATATTTGCTTATAGTTTTAAGTTATTATAAAAACTGGCCCGCTCACCGTGTTAAGTTATGAATTATACATCGAAAGCTCATAATAAATTATGTTTTCAGGATAAAACTTTAAATTTTTACGTTGAAATCGAAATTTTCTGATGGACGCGAATTTGAGAATATATTGAAGACATTTTGAAAGCTCATAATAAATTATGTTTTCAGGATAAAACTTTAAATTTTTACGTTGAAATCGAAATTTTCTGATGGACGCGAATTTGAGAATATATTGAAGACATTTTGAACGATTATAAAAGTAGTTTCCAAATGAATTTCTTGTGAAAAATATGAAAAGCTTTTCATTTCCGTAAAAACATTTTTTTTGGTTTTTCATGCCTTGTAGTGAATAAATAATAAAAGTATACCTAATTATGTAAATATATATTTATATAAAACATGCTGACCCGCTCACGCGTCGCTGTGGCTAACGCAACACAACGCCATCTACTGGATGGTTACCCAAACTAGATAACCAAGTGTTGTGTCGATAAATTAACTCAACAACAAATTCCAAATTTAATAATTACAAAGCATTGTCCCATAACAAACATTTAATGAATATTTAATTCGCAATAGCAAATATTGAGATCAAAAATCAAGAAAAAAACTAATCTTTCATTTATGTTGAACCAAATTACACACAGTAAGCCAAATTTAAAATCGGGTAAGTATATTTAGAGTTAATCTCGAACAAACATCATGCCACGAGATATATATAAATATATATTATATAAAGATATTAATTGCAATATCTGCTTTAATAACAACTATCTTTATTTCGATGGAAATAATTTTGAATTTTATTTGAATTTTTTCAGTAACAACATTGAAACATTTTATTTAAAAAAATATAATTTTTTTATATGAAAAATCAATACTCAAGTCATTATTAATTTATTTTGAAAGAACTATTAACCACAAACGTTTATGGTGGTGTCCTTAATTTCATATTGAAATATGCTTAAGTCGTTAAATGCACTGAATTATTCTCTTCTTAGATCAGTTGAAGATAAACAATGCCGCCATATAATGAGATTGGTCTTCTTTAATTGGTGAGGTCCATAAAATGAAACGCATTTATCTGCTTAGCATATTATTATTTTCCGCCAACGTCTTCAAAATGTCAATGATCTAACCAAACGCGTTCCACTCTTTCTGGGTTGCAAATGGCCGTAAATAGATTCTTTCCGCAATAAACGACCACCGACCCACGATAAAAGTTAATTTGTCATCCTTACTGATATCCAAACAATTGTCGTATTTTAAAATTCATGCTTCTTTTAACGTTCATAAGATATTAGTCATTATGTTCAAATCTCTGCAGTTGGACACCACTATGGGAGATGTCCCCGTATACTTGAATAAGGTTTCAAGCTGGAAGCTAACTCCTTAGCATATTGAAGATGATAATTCCAGATAGCTACTTAGCTGGTGGTTAAATATTTAGAGTTGGTTCAGATCCGATAAGGATCGTTACGAATATCTTTGACATATATAATGAATTGGGCCTATCTGCCTATCAAAATTCAAAGATGTCCAGTCCAAAACTGCACTATTGTATTTCGGATTATTTAACCAGTAGACGGTTAAACATATTCCCTGCACAAGGGACTATGCTGCAGCCCACGATATTTTTATTTATTTTATAAGCATTCAAGATACAGAGTGTTTATCGGATGCTAGCTCGTTTTTGTAGCGCTTTGCCCTCGTACTCGCTTCTTTGTAGAACTGTGTTATCTTTATCGCGCGGGAAGGTAGTAATAATAGTCAGAAGTCAACTGGCAACCTTTTGGGACTCCAAAATAGAAGATCAAAGCTCCATCATTGCCATAAATACAAATGTTGTGTAGGTAAAATATTTATAACATTGCTTTTGATAAAGTGTTTACATAGTATATGTCTATGTACATTGTACACATCCATTATCTATGGAGTTTGCTTCCTGTCGTGTCCTGACACTGACATTATCAAACTTATGTCCTGATGCGATAAATACGTAAACGTAAAAATCATCGTAAACGTATTAATAAATCGGCATGGCAAATCGGGTTATCAAATCTATGAATGCCGGTATGTAACTAGCTAAAGTACTAAACTTTAGTACTTTAGTACTAAAGTACTAAAGTACTAAAGTACTAACTAGTAAACTACCACTGTTATCCACATAATATAATACCCACACACAGGCTTCGCCTTCGTGGGATTTTTTTTGTTACTTATATATATTTTTTTTGTTATTATGTATTTACTTGTTAAATGTACCAAAAAAAATTTGCTAATAAAAAAAAAAAAATAAAAAAAAAAAAGACTGAACGAACTTTTGTCAGGTATTTTTATTGCTAAAGTAGATGAATTCCCGGGCGTTTCCTAGACATTACCCAGAGCTTTTTGTATCAGGTGTCTCAGTTACCTTTTCTTTGAACTTTGAAGTGTGCGAAATTTCCTCAAAAAAAAAAGTTGATTTATTTGATAAACATAAACCCATACCGGGATACCCTTCTGGTATATGTACGAGAAATCAAACAATTTGTTCATATAATAATATGTCAAACCATTGTATTAACTAATTAATATTGACGAAAGCATATATTTTAAGCGAACCTTCTTTAGCTTCGTTGTGATTTGAAATTCGGATGAAAGTGCGTCACTAAAATTTATATTTACCGGTCCTCGGTTCTAATATAATGCGGTAAATTCTAGCCTTCCATAGCGCAGCGGCGTAAACAGCCTGTCTCTCTGCGCCCAGAGGGACATCCAGCGAACGGAGGTTCAAATCCTACCAAACCGAAAAAATAAACATTTTTATTTTTGTAAAATCAATATCTAATCTTCAAACCATTTTAAAATAAACATGCAAAAGAAAAGAAAGCGACGTCTAGCGACTTTCTAGTTTCACTACTTCTACCGCGTGTGAATTGCACACTCTGATTTTTTTAGTTCTTATGCTCTAGACTCTAGACTACGATTCTTCTGCATCAAATCTACATCATTTAAACTTTCGAAAATTTGAAAAAAAAATCGATAGATACCTTATCCTCAAAAACTCACAAAGTATGTGAATTTAAAATTCCCAACCAGCCAAGAAAAAAAAACAAAGCCTAACAATTTGTCACCTCACAAACAAAAACTTTTCGCCAGGGCATACCAACTCCACAAAGTTACCGTTTGATTGAAACACAGTTGCTTTGCTACCCCTATATTCAATACCTACGTATAACGTATCGAGCGGTATTAATTTCAGGCAATATTTCAGCTTTCAGCTTAGGGCTGGCCGAGTGTCAACAACCTGACAAATGGCCGATGCAGGAGTTTCCGCTTCCGGTCGAATCAGGCTGTGGCGGTGGTTTGCCGCCTGAACTTTAACTTCCGCTCGCCGCCGTAGCCGTGGCTGACTGGTGGCGCCATTAGGGGTGTTAGTTTTTTGTCAACGTCGGCGAATATTATTAAATTAACCGCTTTGATTAAGTGTCATACATATATTTATATTTTAAACCGTTTTTCAGTAATTGCACAAAATACTTTATTTTAATTTTTAGATTTAGATTTGTGAATAGACTGTTAAAAACTCTTGATCATTAATTCACTATATTAATATCAATATTGATTGTTTACATTATTTTAAATAACGATTAATTAATTTTGGTGATAAATTTGTTAGATACGTGACTCTGTGTACAGGGGTAACACGTTCAAAACCCCGGCAAGTACAATTTAAAAAAAGACTACCCTTTTCTGTTAAATTCATTTTGATTCCTTTATCTTGCTAGATATCTCACAGTTCAGCAGCCTCGTCGTTTTAGTATTGACAATTTTATAAAGTCTTGCAGTATTTTCTGGGTTTATTGTTATCAAGTGTAATTTTTTGAACTCTATTTTAATTTATATTTCTTTTATATATTCAATAATATTATTAACAACAGGAAAGGAGTGTAAGGAGAATATATAACGCAAATGTGAATGGTAGAAGAAGTCGGGGATGCCCGAGAAAGACATGGCACGACCAAGTGAATCAGATACTTGAGTCGGGCCATATCAAGAGTCAGAATAATAGAAGAGCATGTATGAGACGATGTATGAATGTGAAAGAGGCAAGGAGTCTGTGCCAAGACCGAGTTGTTTGGCGATCGGTCCTCTCTGCCTACCCCTGCGGGGAAACGGCGTGATGATTATTAGTTAGTTAGTTAATGACAACAGTTTATTTATAAACAAGTTCTGCTATGTAATTATTATAACGCGTGACAGCTGTTTCGCCTTCTGAAAATCTTCGCAAAATGTCAGTTTGATAATGTCTTCAGAAGGCGAAATGGCTGTCTCGCAGAACTTGTTTATAAATAAACTGTTATAATATTAAGTGTTTTCTGTCTCGTCATAAATTCACTGTATTCAGAGAAATGGATCTTTGTTTGTCGAAATTAAGCATTACGAAAAATAGTGACCTTTATACTGGATAGAAATCGAATTTATAAAAAAAATATTCCTTTTCTAAACAAAAGATCGGAGTTTTTCGTCCATCCCTAGTTGCCTGGTGTTGCCAGGCTCGTAAATAACACCACCCTAATAACGGAAAGGTGGGTGTCAACTCCCAACACCCCACGCCCAGAACTGGCATATCTAAGTTCTTCCACTAACCTACATCTGCATATTATGAAGTGCTGTTTGCATAAATTAAATCTCGAGTCTAGACAGTTTTGCCACCGAATTTGACAATTCCGAATTACGTCGTAAACCTTAACTTGGAAATTAATCTTTGCAGTGACGTGTTACAATACTGTTAACGTAATACACGGTCGTTACAGAAATGAATTATTTAAATCCTATGATTTACTGACTAATGTTTGTTGTACATGTACAAATGACAGTCAAGGATTCTGCTGTCTATAATGGTGTTAACAATTTATACATTAACATCGTGTTAGGTTTAGGAGATCAACTCGTCTAGTTTTGCATAATAATTGGTGATTTGGCAATATTTCGTATCTTGTTTTTTTTTTATTTAATTTTAACAGTAATTTGAAGCAAGTGATCTTGCCTGATAGTGCAAGATGTTTCCAATATGAATCATAAATTTCGTATTTGAATAATTTTGGTGGGTTTAATTCTAAGTTTTAATTAGAAACTACTGAAATTTTTGTGGTCTTTACCGGCAAGAGGATAAATAATTCGTATATGTTCTACGATATTTCTAAAGTGCAAACCAAAATTACAATTCATTTCTAATCTTTCAAAAAAATATCCAACAGAATTTCTCTATTAATGCTAGAAAGCTGGGGTCTTTCTAAGGGCTTAAATATTATTTGTCCATTCCCTTCAGGCCTCGGCCTAATTTTGTCAAATGATTAAAATATTTCCGTTTTGCAATAATACCCAAATAAATGGATTATGTCTGAACGTATTCGAAAACTACAAACTGTTTTTCAAAGCTGATAAAATACATTTACAAATTTTATAATTCGAATTAAACATATATTTATAAAAATTTAAAAAATCTGTTTACAAACATAAAAAAATAAAAAAATTGCTCATCTTGCGTTTTTTTCTAACTAACATAACTGAAAACGAAAAAAAATAAAAAACATATGTACATACTTTATTAGACAAATGTATAAAAAAAGTTACAGTCACCTCACTTTTTGTCGTTCCTGGATTCGCACTGTGTGGGATTCGAAACCGCAAACTACGAAATCGGTGTCAAATGCATAGCATGGCCTGTGCTTCTAAAAAGATTAATAATATTCAATGTCATATTTATACTATATCTTTTCCGTTTTATTTCTGTAAAATATGTTCATGTCTAATTGCTTTATGTTAATGGAATGAAAACATTTTAATTTGTTTATTAACGCCACTTTTGGGGGTTTTACACATGAATACTAAAAAAATTACACATTATTTATTGTACATACAATGTAACTGAACTGCCTCAGTAAAAACTTTTTGAAATTGTTTAGTGATAAATTAATATTTTCATGGAATTTTTTGTAGAATAATAAAAATAATAGAAAGAATATTTATAGAAGATATCGCTGTATTTATTGATAAATTAATTTTGCATAGTGCGTGAATAAACGAATGGATTAGAAGGTTTTATTTTATTTTTAGATTGTGTGTTCCTCTACGATAAGATTTAGAACAGGTTGGTTGAACGTTTGTAAGGTTAAATTAATTTAATGCGATAAAACACTAAAAAGTAATACAGAATAAAATTTTAAATGTATAATACGACAGCAACACAATTAGGTATATATAATTTGTACTAGTATATGGCGTTGTGAAAACTAGTGTCAAACTTAACAACTCGGGCAATTTGCAATAAAATCCAAGTAAATGGAATATTTCTGAACGCATCTGAAAAATAAAAATTGTTTTTCAAAGGTGATGAAATATGCTTTCTAATTTTTGAATACGAAATAAACATACAATTTTTTATATAATTTGTTTTTCAAACATAAAAAGTTTTAAAAATGGTTCACCTTACGTTTTTTCTACATAAAATGACTGATAACGAAAACAAATTAAGACACACATAAATTTTATTGGACAAACAATGTATCATAAACGTTTCCGTTAACTCCCTTTTTGTCATTTCGTGTAAAAATAATTAATTAAATATTTCCTAAGTTTCATTTTTTTTAATTGTGTTCGGAAACTGTGTTTTCATAAAGGTGACAATTTGAATTATTTTGCGTTTAACTTTAAAATATGAATATAAAGAGTTAAGTTTTTTCTTTCTAACACCGTTTAGATCATATATATCATAGATTCCCAACCTTTTTTTGCCCACCGCCCACTTTGACAATATATTTTTTTCTAGCGCCCCCCAATTGCTTTTACGTACCATCTTTGGGGGGGGGGGGGGGATTAACAGCTATTGCCACGATTATATTTGAACGTGTAATTACACTGTAATATTAATACGTAATCGTAAGAAAGGCTAGACTCCTATCCTATTTCTGAGAAGAAGATTGTTTCAATGAGAACAATTAAAACGCATACTTAATTATATAGAGAAGTATTTTTATTAACGTTGAAAAGATATTGAATTTATAACTTATCCAATGAAATGGTTGAATTTGATGCGTTTTAAGAAGGTTGTATATATTAGGCTCGATAATACTTAAAAACAAACGAGGGTCGCCGCGTTCAGTAATATGGAGCCTATTTCTCTTTTTAGTTACCAACGTTGCTACAGCACTGAATCCACGTTCAGCTAAATAGGACGTTAGGAATGCTATTAAAAATCGTTGGACTATATACCATAATCCTGGGTACAGTTGCGAAATCGGCTTCTGCAGCCAAAATTCTTGGTAGCCATTCTTAAATTTAATTTTTAATTCCTCATTTGTCGTCAATTCTATTAGTTATTCTTCTAACTGGGATGATCCTGCTGTGTAGACATTTGAAAAAGGATCCAAAAACCAGCCTGGTATATCCATGTTTAAAATATCCCGGAATCGTTCCTTGCAATCATTGTGGAGGTTTTCCAAGTGTTGACAGTAAACAAGCAAGTCGTTGTTCTTGAATGATACTGCTGATAAATTTGGGAAGTTATTAAATTATCGTCTGCCAATATTTATTTTGTATAATAGCAGTTTGGATACAAAAGCTGCAACGCCATTTTTTGTCTTAATCAAATTTAAGTCGTCACCTTCTTGAAGTTGGAGATTGACATCATTAAACAATTTATACAGGTCTGTCAAGTACGCAATATTGTTCTTCAATGAGGTGAGGTTGTGGCGCAATACTGTGTCTTTGTTTCCTAGGAACTCTATCACAGACTCAAATAGATTGTAAAATCGAATCAAACAAGAACCTTTTGACAGCCAGCGCACCTCTATGTGAAGCAGCAATCGGTTGAAATCTTCATCATTGGCAATGCAAAGCTGACTAAATAATCTGTTATTCAATGAGTTACTTCTGATTTTATTAACTGCTCTGATAACATATTGCAGTGATGTATGGAGGCGTTCACTCAGATTTTTCGCAACCAAATACTGGCGATGAATTACGCAATGTAGAGCAAGCAAGTCAGGAACTTTACTTTTTAAGCACGCTATGAAGCCTTTGTGACGCCCTGTCATAGCTGGGCGCCATCCGTAGCAGCTGACAAAATATTATCAAAAGGAATTTTCTTTTCGTCACAAAACTTTTTCAGTGTATTAAATATGGTTTCTCCTTTTGTATCTGTTTCCAAAATTGTAACAAACAATAGTTCTTGACATATCTTCTCATCTTTGATGAACCTCACGTATGACAATAACAATGCTTCATTGGTTGGTAAAGGGAACTCATCCAGCTGAATTGAAAATCGACAAGACTGCAGATGATTGCACAATGATTCTTCAATGTTTTCAGCCATTTCATCAATTCGTCTTTGCACAGAACTATTGCTCAAAGAATTCGGATAATTTCTGCAGCTGGTTTATGGAACGCAGTGGTTATTACTTCTTTTACTGCTGGTAAAATTAAATCTTCCTCAATAGTTTACGTGGTTTGCCTGTTTTAGCAATCTACAGTGAGATATTGTAGGAAGCTTTGATCAGTTCGTCTTTGCACAGAACTATTGCTCAAAGAAATTCGGATAATTTTTGCAGCTGGTTTATGGAGCGCAGTAGTTATTACTTCTTTTACTGTTGGTAAAATTAAATCTTCCCCAATAGTATGCGTGGTTTGCCTGTTTTAGCAATCTACAATGATATATTGTAGGAAGCTCTATGTCCATAATTGTCTTGCTTAGAAGCTGTTGAAAATTGTTTTGATATAGTTGGCTGAATTTTGTACTTCTTTTTCATGTCTTGAAAATAGGTCATATCTTTGTCTTTCTTATCTGGGTGGATTTTATTAATATGATCTTGAAGCCTAGAAGGCTTCATCGCTTCATTTGAAAATGTTTTTCGACAAATAAGGCACATTGACGATGATGGATTTATGGGGTTTTCGATATATCCGTATTTAATATAATCCACACCATATTGCCGTATCTTTTTTTTTTTACTTACGACATGGGTTTTTAATAACAAAAATTAATCAATAATTAGGTTTACTTTGCTTTATTAGTTCGTGATTAGAGTTTTTTGTTTGTCTTTTTTATACCATATTTTTTTACTTGCGAACGCCCCCCTGTGCCATCTAAACGCCCCCCAATTGTCTCTGGATCTTCTACCGCCCCCTTGAAGGTCTCAAACGCCCCCAAGGGGGCGTTATCGCCCACGTTGAGAACCTATGATATATATTATATCATTTAAAATTTTATCTCTGCAGAATCATAAAATGATTCAATGAATACTAGAACAATAGGAATCAGAATAGATCTCAGTAATGGTGATGTCTGCATCATTTAGGTCAACCTCACTACTACAATAGACACTAAACCTAAGAAGATTGCAGTAAAATCTCGGTTGAGAAATCATGTAGAATGGTCAGGTCAGTATCAAGAGAGAGAATCTTAATCCGGTCAAGTCATTCAGTATCCAACAACATTCTTTTCCACGAATGACTTGCTTTAGCTCTTTGGATGATTGTTTGTGGTCTGGAATAACGGTTGTGACATTTTTAAACACAAGTAATGTTAGCATGACACCAGCACAGACCCGCCAAAAAGCATGGATACTCCGAATTCTCGACAAATCAGTTCGAATTTTGAAAATGTCAATTTAAGTAATTTTCTATAATGTTAAACAATTTTTTTGTATGAAGTGTGATTTCTGCAGTTAATAAGAAAAAACAATCGATAAGCGACAAAAGTCAATTTTTTTTATTTTTCATAGCATGCATAAAACCTGAAAGGGTCTTTCATCCACTGTTATTCATTTGGTAAAGGATAAAAACAGTGAATCTGTTAGATTCATAAATTTCTGACCACAAAAAAAAATTTTCATAGAATAAATACCCGCCAAGACTCCGGCGTGACGCTTGAAACAGCCAACGTCGTGATGCCAACATCACAGGGTGTTTAAAATTGATGGTGTTTTATTCACTTTTTAATGATTATTTATAATTTTTAGGTATAATAATATATATTAATTTTAAAACACATGTATTCAGAATCAGCGTTTGTTGAATTATATGCATTAAGCCATAATATGAGTAAGATTTTATTTCTCTTAAATGTTTTGGATTAGGTTAGAATTGTTTTTTTTTTCATGGTGATAATTTTAAATTTGAAATACATTGAATTTGTTTACGGTGAATATGTTATATATGAATTTACGAGGGTCATTAAAAAACTTAAGTAAAAAGTACTTAAATAAAGATAGTCAAGTGAAAATTTTGAATTTGGCGGTATTCCTCAAAACTTCTACAATCTACCGTAGTAGTAACTTTTTGCGTCAACAAGTGGCAACACTGCAGTCGCTTGCAAAATGGTCGACATCGATGTTCGTATTGGACAGAGTTCTGTGATTGATTCTTGGATGTATAAGGTGAAACGCCCATTCGCATTCATGAAAGACTGAAAAACCATAAGATTTGTAATGGCATTTTTTATTTCTTGACAATTAAAGAAGAAGAAACAAACAGAAGGCATTACTCTTTGACTAACGCTAGCTTTTGTTTTATGAATCAATCGAACTGTTTGATATTTGTGAATATAATTATTCAATCACGTCTAATATAACTTTCAACAAATTTTTTTTTTATTGGAAGCGTGGACAGTTTACTCTTAGTTCCCATGAACACTACTGCCATAGGCCCATTGTGCTACAAACGAACTAACTGATTATTTTTTTCGAATTATGACACAAACAAAAAAAATACAGTGAAAATAAACTTAAGCTGCAATACAGGAAACAAAGGAGATACGCAAAGTAAGTTTTATGTTAAAAATACGAACTGGAATTGGATTCAAAGGAAACTGACTGGAAATTTTGTATTCCGTGGATAAAACTACTTGAATTTGTACACGAAAGGGGTGGAAGAGAGGTTAATGATTTTCCCCATCTAATATGGAAAGATAGAAAAGTTAAGTGGAAAATGATTACCTACTCTGCACGGGAATAACGGCATCTTTACAGAAAAGGGTTCTCTATGAAAGTCAATGAAGGTAAAAAAGGGCACTTTCCTGGCAGATGCGACATCTTCTTGAAATATTTATGATAAGAATGCAAAGTTGTTTCGGAATCCCTCATAACGGTGTTTCATCATTTGGAATCGCATGGCTTTATTTACATATTTAAAATAAACAATTACAATTTAAGAGTCGGGTACGGGTGCCGCCACCCGGGAACCATTTATTGGATAACCAACACTCCTGACGTATGTAGGTTTATTGACTTAGCAGGGGTGCCCGGGTTGCGTATTTCCAAAACCTACACCGGTTCAGTCACAGTAACGACAATTTACATTTTAAATACACCACCATATTGGTTACTTTTTTATCACTTTGGAAAAAAAATAGTTCTAAAATCTAGATAAAGTAACCTTTCCAATGTTTATATTAGAAATTAATTATTTTATTTCAAAATATTTAAATTTTGATATTATTACCATATATTGTAAATTCACCTATATATTGGTTATTTTTTATTACTTTGCAAAAATAAAAAATTGTTTCTTCAATCTTTGCAAAATAACTTTGTGGCATTACTAAATAAAAAATTGTTCTTAAATCTAGATAAAAAATATTATTTCCAATGAGTATATCAGAAATTAATAATTTATTTCTAAATATTAAAAAAAATTATATTGAAAATGTAAATGAACCAGTATATGTTTTGGAAATACACGCCCGGGTTCGTGTGATGGGGTTTATCAAGATATTGGCGGTGGTATTGGTATTGGCACTCAGAGTAACAATATATCTACTCTGAGTATTGGCATTTGCCTAACTGCTGCTTGGCAGGCCTGATTGGGAGAGACTGATTTGGGGAGCCCTTTTGACCTGTTTAGCCGGACTCTCTCGATCCATCGCCTTGCAACTCATTGGGAGGGGTGGATTCATACGTCCGTTATTCCTTGACAGATTAACCCACAGATTCTTATCCAACCCTCTTATCTTTTTCCATCCTACTCCTTCCTTTCCCTAAAAAGACACTTCACACAGCACCCACAAATATAACAGGCCTCCTGTGTAGAGCTAATCCAAAAAAACTGCGTAGAAATATTAGTTTCGTGTAGCTTGTAAATTGTACCATATTTGATTTGCCACCAAAACGACACGTTCGTTTTTATTCGAGAATTTGGCGGCTTTGACGTCGCGCCGGGTAACTGGTGATAGCCGTCTTACCAGATATTGGCGTTTTCTATTTCATAATGACGTTGAAGCCAGTTGGAACCATTTTGCAACGCAGTTTTTTCAAATCAATAGTTATGAATGAAAATTACACATTTTTAATATAATGATCAGAATCAGAAAAATAAACTTTATATATTCCACATATTTTGAACGATATTTATAGTTTGTGAACATACTCCTTTGCATACTAAAAAGGGTTAAAAAAATAGAAAGATTTATACCAACGAGGACGAATAACAAAACTAGAATACAATAGAGAAAAAAAACACATCTGTTATTTGTATTTATTACACCTGGTTGTTCATCCGTTCGAGGGTTTTTTACATTTTTAATAGATACATAAACAAAATAAGTAAAAAAAAAATCACCGCCGAAAAGCATTTAGCACTCAAAAACTACTGCATTCATTTTTTTCAAAGGCTAGCAAGCTACCGCTGGCTTATTCAGTAATCAGTGTCCACTAACTCAAAAAATTTCATGCTTGATTAATATTTGAAACAAAAAAAAAAAAAATCACAGTTTCAAAAAAAATCGTTTACCATTTGAATTGGTAATAAATTTAACAAACATTGATGTAACTTCGCTAATATTCTGGTACATGAAAACTAAATAAAATTAATATTATGGTTTCATGGCTACTTGTTATTCGCAACATTGCAATAATGCATGTATCTTGCTAATGACGGTGATTTTATTGACCTCCATTGCAGAATGGAAGGATGGTTGTCTCGGAATCCAGAGGTCACGAGTTCAAAACCCGGCCCGTCATCAATTAAAATGATATTTGTTTATCAACATGCAAACATGTTACTGAAATGAAAATATAGCAATAAAAGCGATATAAATGTTTGATTAATTTCATTCTGCAAGGGATCAAATATTTTGGATAATAAAAACGTGGTGTGAATTTTCACAAAATAATAAAGGAAAGTAATATAAAAAATTAAAAAAACTATGGTGTAAATTCTACGTTGAATTACTTAATAAGAAAAAAATTTAATAGAAATCATTTTCGTAAATACTTTGTATTTACGAAAATGGTTTCTTACAGAAATTAATAAACATTATTTTGTATTACAATCCGAAAATTCAGCTAATAGTTAAAACGGGCTGATTGCCAATAAGTTAGAAGTCTGATTTACAGACACAAAATTTAAAAAAAAGCTTTTTGAATGAATCATTGAAAATAATACAGATGAATAATTTATTGACCTCTAAAAGACATTTGAAGGAATCGTGAAGCAGGTGACTAAATAAAAGAATAAGTATATTATTAATTCTTAAGAGAATTTATTGTTCGTTAATCTCATCAGATGACATCAACCTGTTAGAATTTTATGTATATTATATTTCTTTTGAAAACGATGAGAAATTGCAAGATGATTAATAACCGTCTTTAAATAGTTTCTATCGTACACATGAGACTGTTTCTTATTTCTATGGTTTTTAAGCATATTTTTTTAAATAATTACAATGGTAAGGTAATGGTATAACCAAGGGCAACGGTTGTTCTGCCATTTTCATGCAAAACTTAAATTTGGATAGCGGGACAAAATACTTGGCGAACTGAAATATTCTTATTTTTAACCACTCGGACCCATAACCTATTTTCACGATAATAAAACATTACCAGACATATGTATGACGTATGAGGCGTGCCTGACGTATTAACCAAAGGTAATACCAAATATCTAGTTCTGATACTTGTAACTTAATTTATTTGTGTTTTAAATGATAAGATATCGGCCAATATAAACCAATTTTTCTCAATTTTGGAGGCAACTTTGACATTTTTCTGCGTGTGGTAATAATTAAAAAAATAATCTTCAATGTACATATGTATAATGGAAAAAAAAAATGGTGTTTCCTGGTTGAATTTTTTAATTTACCTGTGAAAATTTTGTGTTGCAATGTCAATCATTTTAATTTTTATTTCTTTAATATATTCAATAATTTTATTATTATATTAATAAAAACAGTTTATTTATAAACAATCAAGTCGATCATTTTATTTTATATTTCATTATATTTTAATTGTAGTGTTTTTAAAATAAAGTCACAAATAATTTCCAATGTTATTTAAAATCGTGGAAAATAGATTTCTTTAATGGACTATATTTTATAATTTAAAATATAAATAAATAATCTAGCATTTATCCGCATTAGACATTCGTTATACCTTATGATAAAAATTTAAGTTATTCAATTTGGTTAAGTATTTTGGCTACAAATCTAAATTTAAGTATTGCCTGAAAATACCGAGCAACTATTCATCTTATAGAACAGTGGTTTTCAACCTGCGGTACGCGTACCCCTGGGGGTACGCGAAGCCAGATTGGGCGTACGCGGCTCGATATAGGATTTAAAACTCGGCCAAACGTTTTCAAATTTCGGCGGTTTACTCTTGGTGATTTGGCAGCCTGCCGCGACGCGTCGGTCAGTCAGACAGTTCATATGTGACTGACATATTTCAACAAAATTATAAATTACATTTGTCTCTTCAAGGAGACACCATCACAGTATTTGATGTTAGAGATCGTATTGAGGCAATGCTGAAAAAGATAGATTTACGGATATTTTCCATTCAAAACAAAAAATTTGAAGTATTTGAATGCCTTCAGAATTTTCTCAGAGATTGTGACTTGGAAATTGATGAAAATGTTCAAATAAATATCATTAAACATTTGGCATCTCTTAAATTATTATCGGCAAATTGAGTAATCTGGAAGAATGTTGCCTATTGTATGCTGATGATGCGGTGCTAATTTCTAACAGTATGGAAGATCTACAGTCTCTCGTGTCTAGGATGAACGAAGTATGTATGAGGAATGAGTTAATGATGAATGTAAGTAAGTCTAAAGTCATGGTGTTTGAAAGAGAGAGTACGAAAACAGTATGCAATATAGTTGTGAATGATGAATACTCGGAGCAGGTGGATGAATTTGTGTATCTAGTTTGTAATAAAAAACTGTCAAAAGACGCGAAACTAGCCGTCCATAATGGAGTGCTGGTACCTACCCTGATGTATGGCAGTGAGGCATGGAAGTGGCAGAGGATGGATGAAAGTAGACTGAATGCTGTAGAAATGGGATCCCTGAGGCGAATGTGTGATAAAACCATGTACGATCGTGAGAGAAACGTGGATATCCGCAAAGAATGCAAGGCTGATGTAAGCGTGATGTGTAAGATTAAGAAAGGGACTCTCCGATGGTTTGGGCATGTAGAGCGAATGAACGAGGAAAGGAGTGTAAGGAGAATATATGAAACAAATGTGAATGGTAGAAGAAGTCGGGGACGCCCGAGGAAGACATGGCACGACCAAGTGAATCAGATACTTGAGTCGGGCCATGTGAAGAGTCGGAATAATAGAAGAGCATGTATGAGACGATTTATGAATGTGAACGAGGCAAAGAGTGTGTGCCAAGATCGAGTTGTGTGGCGGTCCGTCCTCTCTGCCTACCCCTGCGGTGAAACGGCGTGATGGTTAGTTAGGTAGTTAGTTAGTTAGCTCTAAAATTATTAATACCGTTCACAAGCACGTATTTGTGTGAAAAGGCATTTTCTTCGTACGCGTTTATTAGAAATAAATATCGCAATCGCCTCAATGCTGAACCAGACTTGAGGCCCTACCTATGTGAAATTGAGACAAATTTTTTAAAACCTTGCCCTGCAAAGCAAGCTCAAGGGTCACGTTTACGGTGCTCCAGATTTTATGTCCGGGTTAAATCTTTCCCAAATGAAAGACTAAACCCTTCCACACACTTTTCCACAAATGATTTATCTAGTAAATTCACGCAATTCCACTATATAAGTATAATAAATACAAAACAATACAAAAACAATACGTCAATCCACCAGAAACATATTGTGAAAATATTTCACCGAGTCCAGATATTTTCATAACTGATCCGATAAATCCTACTGATCCCTCAATATAAATATTTAAAAAATCTTTCGTAATCCTACATGTATTTAAAATGACTGCCTTTTGCATTTTTATATATAAATTAAAAGAGAGAGCTAGGTATAATTCCAGTAGCCGAAATTACAAATGGTAATATTTTTATAGTCTGAGAATGCCAAATTCTTTTAATCTCATTTCCTAAATCTGTATATTTTCTTATTTTTTCAGAAACAGTTTTCTGAATATTACAAGAATTTGGAATAGCGGCATCAATGAAATAAGTTATTTTTTTAAATTTTATTATGTAAAACTATATCGGGTCTATTATGACTAATTGTCTGTTAAAATAGTTTTATCATAATAAAATTTATAAAATTCATTTTCTAAAAATGAATTTGGTTCATATTCATAATATGGTACATTACGGCAGTCAATCAAGTTATATTTGAGGGAGCGGACGCGCGGATCGGCAGAGAAGGGGGACGAGTAAATGAAAGGCGTCAGTCGATGTATTAAGTCAGTCGTTTATTGCTGCTACTTAACGATGGTAAATTTAGTGTGGAGTAACAGGGTGCAGACAGGAGCGATGTTGATGAGTCACTAAGGTGATGCAGTGATGAAGGTCGGTGATGCGTGGTGGAGCAGACCAGGGGTCTGCATGTCGCCAGCATGTAGTTCCGCACCGTGGTGGTGGAGAAGACCTTATTGTCCAGGATGGATGCTCAACGCGATGAGTCGCGGAGATGGGCCGCGGTGAACCTCCTGAGGAGAAGTGACAAGAAGATACGTCGGGCCTTATTTTTGCGGGCAATTGAGTCTCTTGAGCTGATGGTGCGATGGACCATGTTAGCTGCAAGATGTTGCGTCCTCGAAGGTTATTGATGCACCGGCACAGTCGGCAGTGAGTCGCCGAGAGTCTGGCCGGTTACGGCACTGGAAACGTTATCACATGATGCACTGTTGTCTGTGTGTGTTGGTGAACTGTTACTGAACTAGAGACTGGAGCTGACTGACTGACAAGCGTTGTGTCGCTGCGCTTAAATAGCTGACCGTGTGAGTAGCTTCCCGTAGCGCCAAGTAATATTGTTGCGTGCCCGCGCAAAAGGGAGAAGCCTCTCGAACCTTCCGCGGCCGTAACTATGCAACGGCTGTTGAGTCGAGGCCTTTCGATGTGCTTCCCGAAATGGGTAGCCGTGTGTGGCGTGAAACACAAAAAAAACTTGATTGTGCCTAAATGTATTCTCGGACGGCGCTAATACAGAACATCCCGATATAATATGTTCTATATTTTCCGGAAAAGCCAAACATTTTCTACATAAATCATCAATTTAATTTGTATCTTTGATGATACGCTTCCTATAATTTTTAGTATTAATGACTTGTTTTGACATTGTTTGATTTATTATACAGGGTGTAACAGGAAATCGGGCTTTTATTGCAATTACCAAAACATGACAAACTTTTTTTCTACAAAACTTTTTGTCGTTAAAAAAATTCATCCTCTCAATAATTTTATTAGTTTAATCATTTAAATAATTTATTTTTAAATTTTTTTTATTTTTTATATTTTAATTAAGAATTTTAAAAATAAAAAATTTTCTGTTTAATTTAGGTTTCATTTAATTTCAGTTTTATGCTTAATTGTTTTTTTATTTATCTGACGAATTTTAATTTCATTTTATGTTTTAATTAGGTACCTATCTAATATGTAATCACATTTTATTTCTTTTATTTTTCTTTTATACTTTATAGTTGTTTATGAATATGACAGACTGGGATTGCACTATCTTCCCAGTTCTGCTGGAATAATAACTTAAATAAAATAAATAATACATTTTGAGAGCTGAAGTTCTATATGGAGAACGTTAATTTTTTTTCGTTGAAATAAAAAGACGTAGAAAAAAATTGTTCAATTTCGCATGTAGAATTGCTGGTTAAAAATGCTCGAAGTCAAATTACACTCTGTATTAATTATACTTGTGTGACATTATTGTTAAATTCGTGTAATAATTAGATTATTAAAAAAATTCAAACGAAACATGTATTTCATTACACGTGTGCACAAGGTAGGTAGAGGGTAAGGGGTACAACAAATTTGCAGTAAGATTCAAGGGGTACGCAGACTCAAAAAGGTTGAAAACCGCTGTTATGGAATATTAAATCCTAATATTTGTCTTAGTTCTCATCAGGGATTCTTGTGCTGATGATAGGTTTTAATCAAAGAGTCACTGATTGTATAAGCTCCTATAATGTTTTTTTTTATCAAAATGTTGAATAATCTTTTCTTTGAGCCCGGTTTTTGCCGATGGAAATGATTTACAGAGCTTAGTGGAGAGGTATCTGAAGTTCGTTTGACAAAAAATAGTTTTGAATTTGGATACCTATATTCATAATAGTAGTCTGCTTAGATCTTGTCTTGAGGTTCTTTTTCTTTGATTTTTCAGATTTAAAATGTTTGATCAAAACATTTTTAGCGTGGATATTTTGTTTGCTTGGGACTACAAAGGACTTGAAGATTTGTTTGGTTGGCGACCTTGTAGGAGCTTTAAGGGTTGTGTTTATAAGATTCCCTTGGGTTTTAGATAGGTGTTTCATATGATTTGTGGTCGCAGATCTCCATCATATATACACTATAATATTTGAGATATAAGTGGCATAGCGCGAAGTATTAAAGTAGTGGCATAACGATTTTAATGTCATCTGGACAAAAAATATTTCTAACACGTGATTTTGAAAAAATATGTGTATTTTGAAAGACTTCTTGTTATTTACTTATTTATTTACCATTTATGCGAGCGTTTCACCGAAGTTATTTGATTATTTTATATTTTGCGACTAGGTCTGAAGCGCCAGTTACTTTCAATCTTCTTTATCCCTTATCCTTAACTCCTTTGTTTTCATCCGCTCCCAAACATTTCCCAATCGGGAGTTACATAGTCCCACAGGCTTTAGGTAGTATGGCTGTAATGTGGATTTCACATAAAAATAAAACACACGCGAGTACAATAAAATAAAATAAATAATTCATTATTACAATTTATAATTTATAATTTATTTATTTATACTGGGTTTTACAGATGTTTACACTTACATGAGAACAATCCAGTTATAAAACTCAGTTATTACACAATTATAAAAATCTACAATTACATACAATTAAATACAAATAAATACATTTAGAAAAACAAAAACATCACAAATAAAAATACAGAATTATATACAAGGTCACTCAAGTAACACATTGCAATGAGTGGTAAAAGACATATGAAATACGCGAGCATGCATAGAAAGACAATTCACACAACATAATTAGTTAGTACTTTTTAACAGCGCTAGAACTTTTTTTTAAATCCGTACAAATTGTCAACGAAAATATCCACATCAGCGCACTCTATCTTGTTATACAGTCGACACATCTGGTGATCATCAACAATGATGAACAACTAGCAAAAGCGGCTTTCGAAATAAACGCAGTGGTACCGCAATTTATTTAGAAGTTACAAGTTCAATAATAGAAAGATAATTTGTACAGCACTTTTGATCTCTCCAGCAAGACTTTCTCGGAATATCGCCTTGCACCTCAGTGGTAACATTTAATTTATACGTTCATCACTCCTCGACACACTGTCCCCCAGATTCCTTCCCACCCAACATACCTTTTTCTATCCCAGAACTTCCTCTCCCTCCTTTTCTAAAAATACCCTCTACACAGCACCCCCAAATATTACATGGGCCCTGAAAGGAATTATTTTCCTCAGGCCTTCGTTTATGGAGCTAATGAAAAAAAGCACTGCTTTCTCACAAATCACCTCAAGCATGCTGTTCAAAAATTCTTATATTATAATTAGTATATCTCCACCATCTAACTTCACTACCATTTGCATATTTATAGCTCACGCTAATTAAATGGCTGTACAAAAATACATTGTTCTATAATTATATCAAAATTATAATGTCAAAAATTATTTTCTTAACACTACGATGCATCTAATGCGAGTTTCTTGCAAACACAAGAGCCAGAATAAATATAAAGGAAGAAGTTAGCGTCAGCTTTATTCTGACAAAATCAAAAGCCAGAACAGTCTACATTATTCTCTCGAATAACAGCATAGCGTGTTTCGTCCAAACTTGCATTCAATCGTTGCCTTTCCATTATTCGCGAATGCACATTGCACATTGCACATCTGTATACGTAGTTGAATCCGAAATCAGTCACGAATATTTGAACATATTATATAGGAACATGCTTGGATCATTGAATGCTACTTGCCGTAATAAATATACCTATTATGAAAACATGGTGATCAATGAATTTTTATTCAAGTCTCCAAAGATAACTGCTCTAACCACTGTACTTATTTGAACCTGTCCCCTTCAGTCATATTTAACTGAATCATATTTCGAGTAAGAACTACCATCAGTGTCTTCATTTTCTTAACGCATATTTTTATTGCCTGCTATCTTCATGTATGATTTCAAGAGTCTTCCCGAACTAAATGTTATCCAGATAGAGTCTCATATAAATATATCGATTTTTTAATACTATAACCCAGAGGTTCCCAAAGTGGGTGCCGCGACACCCTGGGGTGCCGCGGACAGAGATCAGGGGTGCCGCGAGGCGCCCCTGATGTCTCTGCTAAAAATCAAAATTGACATGAACGAATACAAATATTTTATGGAATGGAAAATCACCCGTGTGGCCGGTCCGCGCTCTGGGAATGGATTGGGTGGGAGGCACAGGAGTGGGGATACGGTTGTGGTGCTGCGCTTGCAGCGGCCGCGTGCCGCATTCACTCGTAGTTTTTTCATTCAAGATGTCATCATTCAGGAAAAAACTACAAGTGTGGAAGAGAAAAATGGGTGAAGATGGAAGCAAAGATTGTTTTCCAATATTGCAACAGTACATGGCCTATAGCGGAGTTAAGGTTTCAAATAACTTGCTGACCCTTTTCACAGTTAACTGACTGTTTTACCAAGTACTTCGCAGAAGACCAAGTGGAGAAGTTTGTATGGATCCAAGATCCATTCCGTGCTCAAGCTCCCCAAGATTTTACTACGCAGGAAGAAGAAGATTTAATTGACCTCTCGACCGACAGCAGCCTAAAAATGAAATACGCGGATTTGACGGAGTTTTGGATATCTGTCAGAAATCAGTTTCCGATTCAAAGTGGAAAAGCTGATATCGCTCAAAAATAAATGAAGAGTAGCTGTATCAAGCCTTATTTCCCGGTTTGAAAAATTGTTCAGCGAGCTGCAGGCTCACCCGCCGCACTACTCGCACTAAACGGTTTTTGTACTTGTATTATATTTGCATTTTCTTTGTAAGTTTTCCTATCAATGCACTTATTCATTTTATGAGTTGTAATATTCAGTGGAGTAGGTAAAAAATTGATCCTCTCCGTCCTGGGGGGGGGGGGGTTGCTAGAGAATCGTGCTCTTGGGGCGGTCCCGAGGCTACCACAGATAGACATTATATGACAGGGGTGCCGTGAGAAAATTCAAATTTTCTAAGGGTGCCGCGACTTGGAAAAGTTTGGGAACCCCTGCTATAACCTATAAAAACTTGTTGCCGTTTAATACTATAACCTGTAAAAACTTGCAACCGTTTTCTGTTTATGTATCTTGCATTTTGTCATGTATTTACACATCACAATTAATCAGTCACCTGTAAATTTTGTAATTACTTACATACGAGTACCAAATAGTTTATTTTCTATGCTATTTACAACTTAGAAACTTTATATTTATTGTTATGCATTATTTTTCCTTAAATTAATCTGCATATTCATATGACGTGTACTAGTTATCTTTTTATAGTTTATCTATTGTTTAAAAAAAACTGTCTCTGTTTTATAAACTTGTAATGTAAAAGCCCATCAGGGCGTTGAAAATTAATAAATAAAATAAAATAAAAAATAAATATAATATCTACTATAAACTCTATACGCCCGAAGAGGATAGTGTTGAATTAGCTTAGTGGATAGAGCAGAGTCTCGGCAAGGTTATTTGTTCAATTCCTAGATGCGACCGTGTCGTTTCTGATTTTTATTTTTAAGTAAAACTTTTTTACTCACGCTCTATACATGGGGGTAAAATGATGAATGCGTTACGAAAAAGAACCATGTATTTAATATGAAACGCTATGAAACGCATGAAACGCTATAAAACGCATATATTTAATGTGAAACGCCATATATTTAATGTGAAGTTTTACTTCAGTATTGTAAAGCATACTCGTTTTTTTCCAATTTTCTTTTGAGTGTCGCTAATATTGTCTCAAATGATTAACTTTGAATTTTCTTCATTCAAATGATCCAACTCAGTTATGAAGTTATATTTTAATAATACTGTTATTCCCTTAAAAATACAAAAGAATGCATTTTATCATTCTCTCGTAGTAATTAATGGTGATCCTTTTCAAAATTATTAAATAAAAGAAAAGTTAATGGACATGATTTACATGAAACTGTCTCAAGACTCAAAGGCTTTTGTTCCAGCCGACAGTTGATAAATACACTAGTGTGAAATTTGGTGCGACAGTGATCCTACTTCTAAGTTATAAGACCCGGTTCATAATCCAATTTTGGAATTACCTCCGTGACAACTACTACTGCTGGGACTTATTAAAACTTTTTGGCATGCGAGTGTTATTATGACGGGAACATGAAACGTATTATTACAAACTGACAGTTCGTAATTATTATTCTCGTACAGTTTTAGATTACTTGGGTTGGGACAAAAAACACTAGATTATCCTAGCCAGTAACAAAAATATGCAATTTTTATTCTTAACCTAATGAGTAAAACCTCAAATTGTAATATTTTAATGAAATGAAGATAATATTAGCGAAACTATATCAAAAATTTGAAAACAAAAAAATCAGAAAAAGGCACGGTCACAGGTCCTGGGTTCGAGTCCTAGACGAGACCGTATATTTTTCTGATCTTTATGTTTTTGGATTTTCGATTGAGTTTTTCTTATATTGTCTTCATTTAATAAAAATAAAAACATCATTGAATAAGAAGTTATACTAACAGATCTAAAAGAAACAGAAAAATTTGAGAGTAACGGTCACATCTGCGAATCGAACCCAGGATCTCTTAACCAGCATGGTAATTGTGGCCTATTAATTTTAGGTCATCTTAGTCGATCTCATATTTCAAATTCAGAAATAAAAATATGATCCTCAACTAGTTTTTTTTTCGGTTCCCGGTTACCCAGAGCGTTACATTTTTTTCAGTATATTTTTCTGTTTCATGTTTTATTAGCATAATCTTCTTCTTCAATGAATTGAATATAGTTATTAGAAAAAAATATTCCAATAAAAATTGTTCAAAATTCACAAATTCACTATGTGGCGTCATTTTTATTATGTAAAAACAAATCACTTTAACACAGCGAGTTTACAATTAGATAACTTAGAAATTAGAGAAAGTTTAGAAATTAGAAAAAGTTTTAATAGACAGTTAAATATGTTTAAAAAACAATAATTTTTAAAAATAGCCACCTCTTAAATTTATTTTAATACTAAAACGTACTAATATTGGTAATAATTTTTTTTTTATTTGGACAACTTGATTATTTTGCGTAAAATTATAAAAGTTTTAAAATATTTTATTTTATTTTATTTTTAAAAGAAAGACAAACATTCCCGGGTTAAGAATAACCCAACAACGTTTTAAAATCTCCTACTAACACAACAGAAAGCCGAAAATGTTGCTTGTGTTGTGATGGAGAACTTAGCCAGCCGAGGAATCGAACATGCGACGCCCGGGTCGGACCCAAGAGCTATGCCCACTCAACCACTGACCGGTCAATATAAATGTAAATTTTATTTATATGCCAATTCTATTTTGGATTCAAGAAAATAATGACGCGTTAGTCTAGACTTGCCTCTTACAGAACCCTTGAGGTTATTTTTGTCCAGTTATTATTATTATTTGCCAGACCTTTGCCATCAAGACCAATCTCTTTAATGTTAATTCAGTGATTATACGCTACTTATACGAAAGTTGTTTGAAGTTTTATAAGAATATCGCTCATGATATAATAACGTTTGACTTTACATAAATTCTAAGTTGGGAGCGTTACAAGAAGCTTGCCAAGTTTCAGCGATAGGAACTTTATACTTCGGTGAAATACAAGGCTTGATGTAGTTGGAATAATTTGAAGTATATTTTTAATGTTTTTGTAAAGTTCTCTAGTTTGAGCGTCGTACATAACTACACTGCATTTTTACTACACTACTTTCATTTCATGAACTAGACTGAATTTTCATATAGGGATTTCTAAGGCACTATGGGGTTATTTTACCATTCTCTTGGAGGAGAAGGTATATTTTAGATTTAAGTTTTATTTATTTATTAAGTCGGAGTTTACTGTTCGGCACTGGAATCTATAAATACTGACTTTATATCGGATAAGTTGGCTGAGTTTTCTAACTATTAAATATTTTATTTTTATTTCATTAATATTCGTTATATTAAAGATAAGCTACCGAGGGGATGGTGAAATACCCCCTAGATGATTTCGACCGGTCAGTGGTTGAGTGGGCATAGGGCTTGGGTCCCACTTGGGCGTCGCGTATTCGATTCCTCGGCTGGCTAAGTCCTCCATCACAACTCAAGCAACATTTTCGGCTTTCTGTGGTGGTAGTAGAAGATTTACAAACATTGTTGGGTTCTTTTTTTTTTTTTTACATGAATACCTCACAAGAGTCCCAACTGCTCCCGTCTGAAGCCAGTGAGACTATGGCATCCCCAATTGGGGTATGTTGTGAGGCTGAGGGTAGTGGGGAGGGGAAGAAGATAGGGAAGAGGAAGGTGGGGAAGTACCTGGCTATTCAGATCTGGTCACCAAACACGGCTAATGCCATTTCAAGCAACGTTTCAATTCTGAATGGTGGTCTTACACCAGGGCGATACAGAGAGTATCTTCCACTCTGGAACGTGCCGCAAATATACTATTTATTATTTTAAATGAATAAATTGTGAAATGATACAAATTAATCCATAAAATTTATTTGGCACGCCGGGATTCGATCCCGCGACCTTCGGTGCGCGAGTCAAGCGTCTTACCGCTGCTCTACGGCCGGCCGTCAACCTTAACGGCCGTTACCTATTCGTAACCCGGGAATGTTTGTCTTTCATTAAAAAAAAAGTTACAACTCAAACTAAATATTTCATATTGGAGTCTATTTAATAAATTTATAACCTGCAAGATAATAACACCTTTTTTAATTCAACAATGTTGTGCAAAATATTCAAACACGTAGGGAAAGGTATTTTTTTACTTTTGGCACATTAACCGTGTATCTATTATTATCAAGTTTAATTTGTGGAACTCCATCTTACTTATTTCTTTTATATATTCAATAATATTATTATTCAATTCATAAAGGAAGTTTATTTATAAAAAAGTTCTGCAGCTTAATTATTATTATACTTGACAACTGTTTCCTGTGGTATTGCCTTCAGAAAGCGAAACAGCTGATGCGCGTAATAACAATTAAGAAGCAGAATTTGTTTTTAAATAAACTGTTTTTTTTTTTAAAGTAAATAGTTATATTAAAAGAAAAAAAAAACTATTATTGAGTGTGCGTGCAAAGCTCCCTACGCGAGAAAGATACAATGTTATAATATGACTGCTTTCCGCTAGAGACTAATACAAGTACAAATAAGAAAATGGTTTGTCAAAATGTTGATCAGCATAGAAAAGGTTTATCAGCGCTTATTTCATACGAATAACCTGTATTATATATAATAACCAACGGAGTATTTAGCTATCAGAGGAGTAAATCCATTAAGCCGGTTATGCTTTATTAATACGCTATCACAATTTAAAAATTATTTTAAGGAAATCAAGATTACGACTCTCAAATTTTTTGAGCATGCTCTCCAACGAAAATATCGCCTGCTACTTACTCTACGCTTGTTTAGTGCCAAGAAAAAAATATAACCTATAATATTCTCACAATTTCACATTTACTGACCTGAGTTGGTATAGCGTCGGGTTTCCACCCAGGCGTCGTGGGTTCAGTTCTTCGGCTGGCTGAGTCCTCCATCACGACATAAGCAACATTTTCCGTATAATGGGATAGTAGTAGGAGATTTTTAAATACTTATGGTCAGGTTATTCGTAACCCGGGAATGTTTGAGTTCTAAAATAAATACACCTATGGAAAATACTTCACTTTGATTTTCTACTGCAGAAAATTGTATGAAAGTAACATATTCAAGAGAAAAATTGAAATTGAAAACTTTCAAGAAGCAAAAATTTAATATTTTGCTTGATTCAAAAACTTTTGAGAAGTCCTGGGAATGTTATGTCAGCGATTTCCATACACTTTGGATTGCAATGGGAAGTTTTCTTTTATTTTATAAAATATGGCAAACATTATTCAGAATATCCGCCCATTCTTTGAACTATTCGAACTTTAAAACGGAGATTTATCTATTTTCTTATTGTAGACACAACCATCGAGTTTCATTTTTGCATGATTTATGTCAAGACTTTAAAAAGCGCAGAACGGCATTATTTTAACAAAAAGACTTAGGGGCACAAGATGTATAAAATATTGATATTTACATTGAGATGTAATATTAATAGACGATAAAACTTATATTTTATTATAATTAAAGACACAAACGGATGAGTGAAAGAAAGATTAGAACGTACCACATATACATATCAAGAAACTAATCTAGCTAAATCTTAGTACAAATGTCCAAATCCGGGATTATGCCCCACAATGCCTTCATATATTATATTTCTGTGGCTTGCTTCTAAAACGAAAAATTTCAATTTTCTATATAAATATATGAACATATTATGATTTTGCCTCGAAATTAGGTAATCTTCCAAATTCTAAAAGAAGATCCATTCTCGGAGACCAAAGATATTCAAATATAAAAGTGATATGCTATGATGTCCGCGCGACTGTCGCCGAACTACGACCTAATGCGCGTAGTTTGCATACAAAAAGAATTTGTTCATTTTCTTGATTTTTTGAAGATGTGCATTATTATTGGTTAACAATATAGTTTGAATACGGATAGAATTTGTTCATTTAGTTTAGCGTTCGTTTGGTTTATTCGTTGATTATTCGTTCTTTTATTTTATTCGTTAATTGGTAAACAACACCGGCGACACCCGGAAGCGCAGTCTCACCTAATAAAAACGGCGGATAGCACATCTCCTTATATTTCAATATCTTTGTTGGGGACCAATGTCACATTAGAAATCATATCCTCATGAAATTTAAAAAAAATACGTTGGCACTTTTAGGAACCAGCCACAAAATGTATAGAAACATATGACGTTTGCCGGATTTCCTTTTTTTTCATTTTAAATAAATACAAATTAAATGATATAACATAGATAAGATTTGAGATTTTCACGGGCAAAAGTGTTATATTGATCTATTTTGGGATATTATGTCGTGTTGCGCTATCTCCTTCTTTAAGCAACACAGCTTCGCATCTACAAACATACATAAGCACACACTTCACCACGATCTTAGATTACACATCTGCTCTGAAAATGGACACTGTGATGCTAACCGAAAAATTGGCTAATAAAGGAGGTAGCTTAACGTAAAAAAAAATCATCATAATAATATTATAAGGAATAAATTGATAATGCTTGTCATTGCTCTGTAAGACTAAGAAACTAGCTACATCTCATCTATACGAGAATCGATGAATGTTGGCATTTCTTTCATCATTTTTACACAATATACTTTCTGATATTAAGCCAAAATTGTTTCTGGAATTTTTTTATGTATCTTTGAGCCTTGTAATGAAAGTTCTATAAAACTCACGTAAAAATAACCGTTAAAAATAAAAATAAAACAACATTTAAAATCCCTTTTAAATTCAGTGTACTGCTTCTCAATTATACTCTCAGTGTTTCCCACTTTAGAACGAGTTCCAAATTTAGAATATTTAGCACCTACCTACATTTCAACGAACCTTGTAAGAAAAAACCCACCCATGTGACATTCATGGTCATTAGGTCATTTTTATTTATTTATTTATTTATAAACAGAAACAAACAGTACATTATATTAACCATTGGTGAAAAAAAAACAATTAATAAATTTAATTCATGGTGGGTACATATTATGTGTTTCATTGTAGTTTCTTCTTTATGGTATGCATATTAAGTAATTACCGAATGATATGTGTAGTGGGAAGATATGTGTGTGTGTGTGTGTGTTTGAGTATGCGTGTATGTATGTATGTATGCGCATTGAACAATTTATATTATTGAAATGATACTCTTTTTAAATTTGGGCAGTGAATCGGAGAAAATGTAGATGTTAGAATCTAGATTAATATTATTGAACATATGAAGAGCACGATTGATTGGCGAATTAGCTTCATTACTTTCAATTTAATTTTTTGATTTTTGACCTCTGGGAATTCAGCAAAAGTATGAAGGACTTATACTCTTCCACAGACGTTTATTTCTGAGAAGCAGATAATTAATAATATATTTATGATGAATTAAATATTTTGCGTTGTTTGCATTCTGACCGCAATTTATGACAAGTAGCTACTCTAAATGCCTTTTAAAGTTTTCGTTCAAAGGCTTAGAACCACCAGACCTGTCTGCCTTTCTATGTTCTGTATTTCCCCTAACGCGGACCTTACCACAGTCCACAGTTAGTAGATACACACAGGTCAGCTGATGTACAAAGCATTATCATACTGGATCCCTCGCGGCAGCTTGTGGCGGACAAATGTTTTGGACATGTCTTTATTTATCTGAGTTTCGTGTATCGTTTCCCTAAATTGAATAATCTAGTCTACGTTGTTCTTTTTCAGTTATAATGCACCGATAACCACTGGAGCGCTTTTTTCCACAATATGGCACCATTTAAAATACCTCGCTTTGCTTTGCTGCCAGTTTTAGGCAAATTTTCCCTAGAGCGAAAAAAAGACGCTGTGATAATTGGATAAAATGAAAATTTCAATGTTTTAGATTTTTATTTATTTAATTACTTATTTTTTCTCTTAGAACACTTTATTAGATTTTTAATGCCACCCTCCCTACACACCCTAAATTAACAAAATAACTTATAATACCTTAAACTAACAAAAAAGAATCATTCATTATATATAGACAATGTTGTGTACCCCTGCCTAAGTTTGTATAAAATCAATAGCATAAGAGTTTCAACTACCAGTCTGAAAATGTCCGTAGTAGGATGAAACCGGTCCTGCTAATAATAAATAAGTGGAACAAAGTGAAAAAGTTTTTTAATTTCAATTCTATTTCTTGAATGGCATTGCGACGCATGCTGGGTACCAGCTAGTTTATTTTGTATATACAAATAAATAGGTAGTATGTTGGTAATCTATCGAACTCAGCCAATACGACTGCTAACCGTGCCTACAAATGATGCTTCTTTTCTATGAACCACATACAATTAAAAATCATGTGTTTTAGCCCTGTAGGTAAGAAAATATTTCCAACCGTATAATTATATTTTTTTTGAATTTATGAATGAAAAAGAATGTATACACTTCATATCATTATTTTTTTTTCAAATAAAGGCTGGCTTGGCCCACTATTGAACATTCTTCTGAAAGTCAAATTGTAAGACGCACAAAAAATATCTAACGTCATTAAATTTCGTAAAAAAAAACTTTGGTCTTTTTGGTTGAATTTTTGAAATGTTGAAGAACTGCGAGTGATCTCTGAAATACCTGAAAGTTGAAGCGGCTCAAACGTCTTCACGTTCATTATCTCCTGCCGCTTAACTTCATTAACATCCGGTCTTGACGTGGCATTGTTAGGGACTCCGGGGGAACAATTATGCGTGGTTAACAAAAGGAGTCGCAAACACAGAGGACTTCTGGCTAATGTGCTTTCAAACTTGACTGACTCAGAAATAATAATGAAATTTATATATTTTTACCTTCGAATTTATTGATATTACTGAATCTCTAATATTATATCGGAGTTTGCATTTCATCCCGGCAATTTTCATCATTAAATATTCAGTCCAGATTCACTTTTACCAGTCATGTTGGTTTCGAGGCCATGAGATGTTATATTTAGTATTTCAGCCTCTTTTTCTTCTTCTTCGTTTTGGATTTAGTTCTTACTTTCGTTTTCAGGTTTTACCGGAATCTATATTTTTCTTAAACTACCTGATTTTTTTTTTAAATTTAATAATTGATTTTCGTTCAACCTCTTTCAAGTTTCTCACAAAAATAGTTGGTTTATCTTGTGTTTATTGCTCCTCTTAAACATGTGTAAATGATAAAGTTTTTTTTCTTTTTCTTTTTCTTTTTATAATTTTTTTATATCTTGTATTAAAATGGTTAAACTCTATACTTACTCCCACGCGCTTTTGCCCTGCGAGTGCTCCAGAGTTCTAAATATTATAGGAGGCATAGGGCTATTAAGAGACGTACTTAACTTACTTTAAGCAGTGATTTCTGACATTATATGGAGTAAAAAATGTATCTAAACGAAATTTTGGTCTCCGGTGACATTTTTTATGCCTTTTTTTCAACTTAAAACATAAGAGAGCAGTAGGTAGGGGCGGGGTGAGGGGTAGCTCAGCTGAGTGACCAGTGAAAAGAGGTGGCAGATTTTTTTTAACAAGTCACCGGGGAATAAAATTTTATTTTTGATTTTTACTCCAAATAATGTCAGGAATCACTGATTAAAGTAAGTCTAGTACGTCCCTGAACGCCCTATGTACAGGTATACACATATAAAGGTACTTCCCTACCTTCTTCTCTTTTCAACATCCTTTAGCCTCACAATACGCCAAATATAGAATTCAGCATATTGTAGTTGCTCTGGCTCAGGAGAGTTGTGCTTTTGCTTTTGTGCGGTAGTAACAAAATCGTATAATATTATATAAAAATATCCCAATAAGTATTAAGAATTAAATTACATTTTTACATCTTCCAGAAGTGCACTGGATTTGGTTACATCGTGAAATAAATGGAAAGTTCGTTATTCACCTTTGTCATTTCTTTGTATGACCCTAAAGCCGGAAAATACTTCTCCAAAAGAAGTTATCATCCAGTGGTCGTAATAATTAGTTGCTTCATGAATGGGCTTTAACAATGAAAATTCTAAAAAATAAATGAAAATAATTTTTTTGCTGTAAGAAGTCTTTTATTACAAAATCCTAAAGTTTATAAATATCAGGTTATACGTAATTATGTACAAAGTTCGTTTCATAACAGTCATATTACAGTTTTTTTATTGATTGTCTCATTTTTATACACAGTTTCAATATAACATTGCTTAAACAGAAAGGCGTATTTTTTTAATTGAAGAAAGGTATTATTTTTGTGTTTCAAAACATTACATTTTTAAAGAAATTTCACAGAAATTACTTATGTAGGTTTCACAAAAACTATAGTCTTTTTACAGTAAAACAGACCGTGAGATTCGATTTACTTCTCTGATAGTTTTTTTTATGAAGCGTTCAAACTATTTTCATCCTTCAAAACCTTGTTTAAATGGTAATAATGGTGTTGATTCAGAAAATGATTTTTGATTAAAATTAGATCACAATCCGTGCACGACCCTTATGAATGTTAAAAAAACTATCAGGAAAGAGTCAAATCCTTATTTTGGCAAAGATCTACATAAATTACCCTCTTGCACTTTGAACCTCTTCATTGTTGAAAATCAGGGAAGGTTGATCGTATACATATCCTACCGGTTTTGGAGTTGTGGTGGTAATCGTAAGAGGCCTCATTGTAGATGGGGGTGTGGGGTAGGTACCTGTGTAGGTATACTTATAAGTTGAAGTCTTGTATGTTGGGTAGGTACCTGTGTAGATAGGGAAGGTTCCGAGAGGTCTGTAGGTCGTGCTGACGGTTGTGTAGGTTACACGCTTAGGGGTAAGATATTTGGGTCCAGGGGTTGATGCGGGCTTGGTAGTAGTAGGAGGTAGATAGGTGTTGGGGGCGGTGGAGGGTGTGTCGTAGTTGTATCCGGTGACTTTGGATCCTTTACTGAATGACTGGATCTGGTTTTGGCGAGCGGGGATCTTGGCGCTCTTGTAGCCGGAGTTGAAGTCGATTGTGTCGAAGATCTGGCGCTTCAGCTTGTTGGAGAGGCTGGCCTCCTGGCTGCTGACCACACAGGCCAGGGCCAGCATTAGGAATGCTAAGGTTACCTGTAAATAATTAAAAAATATTTCACATATAATGTTACATGCATACTTTTAATTATCTTATTTTATGACTATTTTTAAAGATGCTTTTTTAGTTCATTTTTGTGACTCATATAAAAGTGTGTAGTGTAAAGTCAGGGGAACTATTTCACCACCAGATTTGAGAGCATTGTTAAGGGCCAGGTATCAAACCGCGCTAACGCTGCAGTTAGGTATTTCTTGTACTTGTAGACAAACACGGCCGCAGCTGGCCGCCTGCGTCTGACTAGAGGAGATGTGGGTATACTAGACACTACGGACTTACGAAATAAAAATATACTTGCCTTATAAAATTAAAATTTAGTTTCTACTATAATGGATACAGCTTAACATACTAAGAATCATATTGTGGAATAGCGTGGATAGCTCATAGAGACATTTGCGCCTGGGTCAAACTGCCCATTCACTGCAGTTAGGTATTTTTGGTAGTTGCAAACAAGCTCGGCCGCCGCGAGCCGCGTGCCAGCCGCTCGATCTACTGTGTATTTCGGTTAGATTCAGGCACAAATGGTCAGCATTTAGATAAAATACGGAATAAAAATACACTTGCTTTATAAAAAAATTAATTTATTTGCAACATAATTGATACAGATCGACAGACTATAAATCATATTATGCAAGGTCAAGGATACATAGACTTTTTTTAGCCCCTGGACCTTTACAGACGTCTTAGTTTTTGACTCAATGTGACATAGAATCTCATGGTGTTTTGATGTGGAAAAAATTTCTGGTTCATATATGGTTTGTTTTCAATTGCAGTCAACACTTTCCTAAAAAAACATTTAAAATAAATTTATTTGTAATAATACAACCCAGAATTTACCCAACATCGAAATTCATTCGATTTATCAATGGATCTGACAGCCGTTGTTTCCAATAAAACTTAGTGACTATTTGAACGGAATCGGTAGAGAACTCAAAATGGTCGTCGAAATTATGCATTTTGACATTAAATTCGAGTTCGGTGAACCTCAAACTCCTCAAACCTGATTTTGAACCAAATCGTCAAAGTACTTAAGATATTCAAGATGGATGCCGAAATTTTGCATTTTGACATTAGATCCGAGTTCAGTGCACTTCCAAACGCCCGAATCCTGATATTGAACCAAATCGGTAGATAACTAGAGAAATTCAAGATGGATGCCGAAATTTTCCATTTTGACATTAGATCCGAGTTCAGTGCACGTCCAAACGCCCTAATCCTGATTTTGAACCAAATAGGTAGATAACTAGAGAAATTTAAGATGGATGCCGAAATGTTGCATTTTGACATTAGATCCGAGTTCAGTGCACCTCCAAACGCCCTTATCCTGATTTTGAACCAAATAGGCAGATAACTTGAGAAATTCAAGATGAATGCCGAAATTTTACATTTGGACATTAGATCCGAGTTCAGTGCTCGCCAATACTCCCTAATACTGATTTTGAACCAGATCGGTAGAGAACACGAGAAATTCAAGATGGATGCCGAAATTTTGCATTTTGACATTAGATTCGAGTTCAGTGCACTTCTAAACGCCAGAATTCTGATATTGAACCAAATCGGTAGATAACTAGAGAAATTCAAGATGGATGCCGAAATTTTTAGATGTCAAAATGCAAAATGACTTCAGTCCACCTTCAAACTACCTTTGATAGAAATCAGTAAAAATTTAAATGTTGACATTATTAACTTATTCTCCTTTTCTTCCAGTGGGTGGGTCTATTTTTATGGCACGGTAAGCAAGGCTTCCTTTATTTTTACCCATTTTGAAGGTACCTGAAGTTTAAAAAAAATAATAATAAATAAAATCTGTAAAACTGTAAATCAAGTTAAAAATAATTTATTAGATAATAATAAATATATTTTATTTCTACTTACCCGGTTTCTGTAACACCTATCTCCTCAATGATTCCTTCAAAAATCAAAGACACAGCGAACAAAATTGCCGCGAAAAAAATATGCGTGCTCCCGCCGTGACCGCTTTCTCACAACTGAATGAATTCTGTGAAATTCAATAGACATTTAGACATCATCGCGCGGCAAAAATGTATGGCGGAGGATAGTTGAAAAATTCAGAAAGTTTAGGCGAATTACAATAAAAATCTAGAAACACTGAAGTGCTTTAAATTTAATAGCGTGTTTTAACATAATGTTTACTCTGAGATTACGGAAGGATTTTTGTTAAAAACGTTTACAACAGGTTCAGGAGAGATAATCGCGAAGGCCTTTTTCAACGTTTTAACTAAAGTTGCAGCATGTATAACTTATAGAATTTGTAAGATTACAGTAAAAAAAGTTTAATCACTAGTAACTTTACACATTTTTCTAACTACCCCTATATAATTTTCTAGTATTGCTGCTACTAGATGCGGATGCTACTGATAATGCGGAGCGATGTTTTCCAAACCCTACCCTTAAACTGTTCAATGCGGGTCTTGAAGAGGCCAGATGTCGGTCACTCGTTCCACATATGAGCCGACTTGCACAAAACAAGTCGAAGAAACGACCCATTTTCATGAAATCAACATCAACTGTGATCCGCCTGTGTCCCTCAAGTTTCACGCACATGCACCGGGGATCAATGCTGTTGCGAGCCTCCTCGAGCAGGCTACTTTAAAATACCTTTACAATGCTCAGCATACCTACGTTGCGTCTGTGAATTAAATATTGTCAGTAAGCAATCGGTATTGTCAGTCAGACGGACCACCCTCTTTTGCACAGACTCAATTAGGTTTCTCAAGTATTTTGGGACTCCAGCCCAGAGGTGGCTAACAAAGTCAATTGTTGAACATATATGAGTTTTGTACAAGGTTAGTAGTTGGTTGTCTTTATACTTATCATCGACAACAAAACCGTATCTGTGAAATGCGCCCATAAATTAGAAGTAGTTCCCAGAAAAACCATCACCAGGGCCTAGCAGCAGAAGAATATCGCAATAATTATACACTCAGTTCACTGGCAAATGCCAAAGTCATTACATTGTCTACTGCAATGTTACTTTATGCAACTTTCGCATTCCTCGATACCATAACATAATACTCACTGCATTGTTTTGTCCGATCGATAATTATTATATGTACGTGATTATTTATAAACATGTTATTACTGGTCGTAAAGGAAACATGCTTTATTATGTGGATAACGTTTGTAACAATTCTCATATTTCTATTTCAAATTGTTGGCAGCGGACTTTGCAACTTTATGCAACCGCAATAAACTAACATAAAGCGTGGTCACTAAATTAAAGCGACAATCGTAGTAGTCAAAGT
The DNA here is from genome assembly GCA_917563855.2 of Limnephilus lunatus. Classification (NCBI taxonomy): domain Eukaryota; kingdom Metazoa; phylum Arthropoda; class Insecta; order Trichoptera; family Limnephilidae; genus Limnephilus; species Limnephilus lunatus. Next base: position 94,803,440 of record OU830593.1, on the reverse strand, counting down.
TGGAAAGGGAGACGATAAAATTTCATGCATTAAAATATTGAGTTCCGATGATTAAACAGATTTTCAACATTCGAGTTTCTACTATACCTATTTAAAAAAGTTTCTACTGTACCTATCGACAGGTTTGGTGTATCAGTGAGAAACGGAGCAGAACACTGCTCACTCATAGTAAAGTTGATGTCAACATTAGTTTTTTCTTCGACTCTTCTTAATAGCTACCGGCATTCCGCAATTCTCCCTTATTTCTCCGCTAGCTAAGAGGTTCCGCGACCTTTCATCCTCCTCCAACAAAATATCCTATGGATAAAAAAATCCCCTTAAAATATCTACTTAAACCTAAACCAGCCTAACCTAACCTAATCTAACAAAAAAATGAGACAAAATAATATAGACATCCTGTTAAGACAATAAATTACTTTTATCTGTTTTATTTTTGTCCCATTTTACTATTCTTGAACAATAATTTTATTTTTTTATTTTTATTTTTGACTTTATGAGTAAAATCTCAAAATATAATATTTAATTAAATGAATACCATATTAGCGAAACTCAATCGAAAATCTGGAGACAGAAAAATCAGAAAGAGATTTGTCTTCATAATATTGTCTTGTCTTCGCTAATATTGTCTTCATTGTATTCTTTTTCTTATTTCTCTGTCTCCAGATTTTCGATTGAGTTTCGCTGATATTGTCTTCATTTAATTAAATATTATAATTTGAGATTTTACTCAAAAAGTTAAAAATAAAAATTATCATCCTTGACTTGCAGAAAAAGTCAATAGATGTAACGTATTGAAAATAAAATGGATAAATATTTATCCAGACACTATCTAGATAGCATTTAGTTCGGGTTGAATCTTGCAATCATATATAAAGATAGCAGCCAATAATATGTGCGTTAAGAAAATGAAGATAGTTTTGGTAGTTCTTAGTCGAAGTATGATACAGTTAAAAGTGACCGAAATAGAAATTGGTTCCATAACTCAGTTGGTAGAGCTCTTGTCATGTCAACAAAGGACCTTGGGTTCGAGTCCCAGTGGAACCAATATCTTTTTCTGAGTTTTCTGTCTCCAGATTTTCGATTGAGTTTCGCTAATATTGTCTTCATTTAATTAAATATAATATTTTTTTCTTCTTTTTTTACATTAAGTCCACACAAGAGGCCCTGAGGAAAATAATTTCTCTAAGGACCTATGTCATCTGAGATGCTATGTGGAAGATCTTTGAGAAGAGAGGAAGGAATGAACATTCGTCTCGAAGAAGTCCGTGTTGTAGGAAGGAGGAATCAAAGAGGTCGGCAAATCGTTCCACAGCCTAACTGTTTATTTATTTATTGTCTTTACAGGATAGCTGTATTATGTTTGTCCAATTTTTTATTAGGTGACGTTAGGACAGGTTAGGTTAAGTTATAGAAGCTATTTTGTTGTGGGATATTTTGTCTGTAGGATATTTTGTCGGGAATATTTTGTCACGGGATGAAAACGCCCATTATCTATTTAAGATATATCATTTAACTCACTTCACATCTTCAACCAAACAGTTGGCAGAGGAATTCTTGTGCGATGTCCCACAAAAACATCTGATTTATTTCCAAATAACAGATTCGGTGTATAAATTATCTTTATTACGAACCCCTTTCTCGAAAACTCTAGTGAGTTTAGTGAAATAAATGTAAATGATCTCAATAAAATAAATCCGGTCCGGTCAAAGCCAAGTAATTCTAAGTGAAAATAGGTTCAGAGCAGAAACATTACATTGATCTCAACAACAGGGCCTTGCAAACCTCTTTTTATTCACTTTATTATTTCTTCATATTTATCCCTTACTTTTAAAATTTCTTTATTTCGTTTCCACTTTAAATTTTTCATTCCATTTCTATATTTCCTGCATTTCCTTAATCTAAAAGCATGCTAGAATTTCGGGGTTGACATAATCTCTCAGTGAGCTCCTAGTATCATATTTGTAGCTAATAAAATTATTCTCAATCATTAAAATCATCAAATGAAAATGTATTTTCAAATGCATCTATTTGAATTTCACTTTTGATGTCTTGATTGAATAAATGTATGAATGCAGTATTAATCTTAGAAGTGGAAATTAACCCACTTCATCGGATCTAGCTGAAACTCGGCAGATAGACTCACTTTCGATGACAATGCATTCTTTTCAACTTTTGACATCAATTACCGACACGCACGCGAATATGAAGGCATTTCTCTGTTTTTCGAACAGCACTTAATACCTACACGAAATATGTAAATGCTGATCTTGTGAACTTGAGATTTGGCCCGGTCAGTAGGGAGGTTGATTCCGATCACTGGGTAGAAAGGTTTAATCCTCACTCAAACAAAAAAAAAACACATTTTAAAAGACATTTGAATGTAGATGTGATTAATGATAAAAAAAAACTTTGCAGGTTGATATTCTTTTCAAGATCACCAGCCATAAATCATTGAATGCAAGTCATGTACTTTTTCTGTGGTTATCCATCTGTTAGTGTTATGAAACCAAAAATCTAGTTAATTTCTCATTGAGAAATACAATCAAGTTTAACAAACGAGGTGTTCAATATGATGGCCATAATAACATCATCTACCATCGTTTGCACTAACGTACCTGAGTTTCCAATATAAAACCAAGGATTTACCCTTGGGTAAGAACTGAGGGGCTGGCGTAATCAAATGTATAAAAAGTTCCCACGAAAAAGACCTTAATATTTATTATATTGCGCGTCTCTCAGATCAGTTTCCAATGACAACATTAAACATGGTACAAACAATTAAGGCTAACGTGAAGTTTTCATTTTACATGACTTAAACCAACACACGTAGTACAAACAATAAATATTTGATCACTCTGAGATATGCATCTGGCGATATAACGTCAACAGATTTCCAATTATTATTCACCGGGCAGTTGTGAATTCCGGACAGATATTGAATGGGCATACTGCAAATAATAAAATTAGTTTTGAAAAGGACAACATAATTAAAATGTTCAGCTAAAATATGATTTTAATTTAGTAAGAAATGTTTCATTATGAAATGCCTAAATTCGTTTTTGCACGTAGTATTTCTAAACATTTTTTTTGGCATTACAGATTGATGTAATTCTTTACAATATACATAACATATACTTAAATTTAAATGATTTTTTTAAAAATAAAATATAGATATTTTAGAGTTCTTGCCTAAAATGACTCTTGAAATTTTCAAGGCCAATGTTGAAAATGTCAAGGAACTAGAGGTATCATTTGCTCGTGGCAACGATCCTGGCGGTAGTTCCAAGGGGTAAGGGCTGTCAATGTAATAGTTTATGGTTTTAAAATTTGTTACTGTAAGGGTACCATTCCTCCTAGATTGGAGACTTTAGTAACGCGTTTCCAAGAGCAAATCAGAGAGAGAATTTCAAAGAGCAAAATAATATACTACATTCTATTAATAAGATTCGATTCACTTGTTCTTATTGTAATCCGAATATTTATTTTATTTTTGACTTCATGGCGCTTTATGTAGTGCAGTTTTATCTGTATGTAAACCAAACAAATTAATTTACAATAAATTCTTCTGTATTCAACACTCAATGATTTTTATGTTTACGGTTCAACGCATAAACATTACATGTAGTTTTGAGTATAGGTGTATTTAAAAGTGTATCTTTGAAGATTTGTGTACAAAGAGCAGTATTTTTGATGAATAAATAGGGTGGTGGTGTAATAAATTCAAAACCTAAAAATATTTTTAATTTACTTGATTTTAATTTTATTTGATTTTGTCTTCCCTTCCATTTTTCTTGATCATGACCTCAAGGCAAGCTAGTAGTTGGCAATATGCTGGTTACATTTATCGTTAATCGCAATAGGTAGATAAATCCTTTGTTTCACCAGATGCAAAACATTACCATACATGGAAGGACACCTCACTAGCTGTCGCCCGGGGAATTGTTCGAAAAAACGAAAGGATTAAAAATGCTGTTTTTTTCTTTCTTGGTTCTTCATTTTCTGTTGTTAAAAATTAAAACGTTAACAAAATAACTTATTATCACTACAATGACATCAAAAATGTTAAACAAAATCAAGAGCAACGGTTAGAAACCAAGAACGCTGCGATTTATTATATGCTATCCATCGATATATTTTTCAAATTTATCTATAGCAATTTACCTATTCTAGTAAAATGCTTTCTTTTAAAATCTCTTGCCTGCGTTTGCTCAAAACAAACATAACATAGAACAAAATATGTTCGCTGGAAATCGCCATTGGTTTCGCCATTCGGAATGTTAACATTGTATGCAGGAAGAGAAATAGATGGAGACATAGAATAAATTATATCCAGTACCTAATAATAATATTTGTAATCACTGAAGAACTTAAAACCATCAATGAAAATATGTAAGCAATAAACGCAGAGAAATAAAAAGGTAACGGTCGCAACACCGAGATCCTCTATTCTTAAAGTAATTGTTACCTAATTACACTATTAGATTTTATCTATCTCATTCTTCAATATGTAGGTACCAAATTTATCCTATATATTTTTTTATGGAAAAGTTTAACAAAAATAATTTCACCGAAAAACTAGTGTTAATATTTTTTATAACGTAATTCTCAGGAAAACAAATGGCAAACGTACTCAAGAGTTATTAAATCAGATTTTGCATTAACTTTTTTATATTTTGTACGTAGTTACGATTAAAGCATATCGTATTTTTCGTTCGAATTACTCTTTAATTAATTAATATTTAATTCCGCATAAGAGGGTCACCACAATTTCATAATTATTTCGTATCAATGCGTGGTTTTTCCTGTCAAGTTTAGAGGCTGTTGTCCCCGATGTTGAGAAACAAGTTGGAATGGGTGTTACACGAGACGATGCTCCATTCATTAAACACCTTAAAGTATATTTTATTACTCCTAGCGGCTATGCAATAGTTAACTCCATATTATTAAATACCTTACAACTATATGTAATTTATATTATTATTTTCAATGATTCGCTCTCAGGTTTATCACTGTGTTGTAACTATATCTGGTAGTATTAATACGCTAGCGTCTCTACGGTTAAAATTTAAGAACGTGACTTCGAGTACATCTCTGACGCCACCCCTTACGCAAAACCATCTTCGTACGTGAAATTTGTTACAAATCTACTGTCGTGTCGCCTGTTATTCGACTATCGTCGTACTATAATTGTCTGAGACATGCTATGAAACCACTAAAAGCATTTCAACAACAACTATTAGCTGATCAAAAATAAATCACAGAAATTATTGATTCATCAAAAACCAAAAAACCCCCTTCTTACAACTAATACAAGTTGGTTTTGGGTGATTTTTTTCATTCAATAGGTTTTTGCTCTAATTTTTTTTTGTTATGTGTGTATCTCATACGGGTCCCAATATCTCCACTAGAGGTACTTTGTTAGGTTGAAGAAAGTGGGGAAGGGAAATAGATGAGAAGATGAAGGACGGAATTTCGGTTACTATTATTTTTAAGGTATCACAGCATGAGTAGCAGCTGTGAGACCTTTGTCACAATGTTCTACAAACAAATAACATTGAACATTGGATCGTAAATCATTAAAAATACTAAAATTATAAATTCATTAAATAATTTCTAAAAAATATGTCTAATTATTATGTACGACCTCGATGGCGTAATGTTTCATGCTTTAGACTTTGATTTGGAGGTAAAGGTTTTAATTTCAGCAGTAACTGGAAAAAATTATCAATATAAATTTGTTTTTTATAAGAAAAACTCTCTTTTTATTACTTTTGAAGGTTTTAATGTAATATATCATTGAAGAAGAAGATTACAAGAATAATTTACAAGAAAATATGAAAGAGAACAACACACAGAAAAATGGAAAAAGATAATGGTCGCAACCGGGACGTGTGCGTTTACCAATTCCGCCACTGTCACCTTAATAATAATAACAATATTTGAATGACTTGTATAGCGCCGTTTTTGTGAAAAATCACCTCAATGGTGCTGCACATACTTATGATACATTTCTACAATCTTACTTCTAACTACAAACTAGACAAACAACTATGACAACTTATGGCTAAAAATAGTATCCACCGGTTCATCGATCTCAGATACGAAACTATCTGTTCAATGATTTGACCAATGAACGCGATGCTGCTTTAAAAATGTACTGTACAGGAGGAAAATATATACAGGACCATACTCACCTGGGAGGTAGATAGAGATTAACAATATTATTGTTTATTTAGGGAAATTTAGGCACAATTCCTTTAGATACCTTCTGTCCCAGTTGCGACCATTATCTTTTTCTATTTTTCTGTGTTTTGTTTTCTTTCATATTTTCGTTCAAATTACTATTAAGTCACGTAGTCAGACAATATAACAAATGTAAGAGAAGATGTATGAACGTGAATCAAGTAAAATATACGCCAAGACAGAGTTGGTTACCCGGTCATGAACATGAGCGTGTTAGCTAGTTAGACAGAAAAGTGTATTAGGTAATTGTATGAATTAAATATAACAAAAAATGCTTTTTAAAATATTATCGTTAAGTATGATTAATAAATATGTAATTTGAGAGTCATAAACGCAGAGAAGACTTTGCCTACTTTCGTTGACCAAAAATGTCGCAAACCCAACAAATTTAAGAATAATTTATTCAAATCGTGTCATAAAGTCTATAAACTGGATAAAAATCACCGCCAAGAGCCATGCCGGCAAAGGCTTGTCCTTGAAACGATTCGTAACCAATTTTGAAGAAACAGGTTGATTCTCGATGTGGCCAGGTTAACACTGAAAGTTGTTGTGGGCTGGATTTGTAAAGGTGATGAATCTTACGTTAAATGTCAAACGTCAGATATTACGTGTCTTCTCATAATATCTCGATTGGACAAAAAGAAAAATATTTTTATATATTGGACTATTTTATTTGCCTTTGGTCAAAGTGCTCGGGTACTTATGACAGTTCACGATAAAAATATTATTTTAGACTTTTCTTTGTTACCCAACACTTGTATTTCAAAACTACAAAGCATTGAAATTACAAGTGACACTAAAAAGAGATAAACACACTACTGCTAGTTCTGCTGGCCTTTTAAAATGCCTTAAAGTCACTTACAATGATGCATACCGCCAACTATTCCGCCTACTGAAATACTTCTGCGTTACAGAAATGTTCCAGGAGGAACGAGTAAATTTCTCCGCCACCGCAAAGGAAGATTGTGGTGCAGACTACGCTAATCAAATAATACAATATAATGAATAACAGATCACTTTGGATAAACCACTATATTATAAACAATATCTACATGTTTCGATAACAATGTTATCTTCATCAGGATAAGTTAATATAAAGAAAATTAAATGACAAACAAGTAAATACAAATTAGAATAAACTATAACATAGATAAAATATTAAAAAGTAGAGATGATTAATTGCTTAAAAATCAGAAAAATAGTTATACAAAATTAAATATAAAAATTATTTAAGGAAAAATAAAATTGCATTTAAATTTATTTTCTTATTAGCACGCGATTTAAAGAATATTTTAGGTAATTTTTTTACACCCTGGGTTACATTATTGAAGTTTTAGTAAGGATGCCTATTTTTTTTTTAAATATAATATAGCATATGTCACCCAGAGATAGAGTAGCTTCCCAACAGCGAAAGAATTTTTCAAATCGGTTCAGTAGTTTCGGAGCCTATTCGATGCAAACAAACACACAAACAAACAAACAAACAAATATTACCTCTTTATATAGTGCATTAGAAGTAGATGATGCCACAAAGTAATTTTGCGAAGTTTGAAGAATTAAATAATACAATCATCACTGCAACGATTGCTTGGATGGAGTCCCCCCTGACGGTCCTATAGAGACTTGAGACGGTCAAATATCCTCCATAAACGTTTACTTGTATACATTTTTATGTTTAACATATTTCACTTATTTACGGCATTATTTTTATTTTATTTTATGAACTCATAGTATTGCTACTTTGTCCAATATCTTTATCTTTAAATTTTAATAATTTTTTTCCCTGCTTATGTTTTGGATTAAACTATTATTATTATTTAAAGAAAAGGTGCTTCGAAGAACTAGCGTCATTGGTCAATATATTAATTTTATATATGATTTTATGTTTCAAAGCTCGCAAGGCCTTGGGATATAAAGTGAATCTTTTAAAAGTCCATATCAAGATGACGATCTGGAGTGCTAATCTTCTAGAAAAGCTTTTGTTATTAATTTTAGTTTTTACCATCAGAACCAGAGAGGAGCTCTAACTACTGTGCTGCTTCACGATTGATGAAGATTAAATATGTATACATTTATGTAAGTATGTATTTGTCACTGCATTGACCAGGAAATACTAGAGTGCTTATTATAATAAAATTTATTAACATGTTTGCATTCACTGATTGTGATCATTATTTTTGCAAACCTGTCGTATGGAAATATACTTTTAACATTATCACCATGAACTACAGTCAGAAATAAAACTTTCCTGATTGTTTATTATAGAATCACTGGCGCTGTTTGTTACCTGCCAATATTATTTATTAAAAATTAAAAGACAATTTTATTGTAAAATGACAATGATATGATTTCTTTAGCAGAAGCACGCTTACATTGTCTACTTTCTTATATTGGGCAGTTTTATTTTCAGCTGTTTGTATGAAGGAGTGATTTATGTCTCTCGTTTATTATCATTGAGTACCTATATTTTAAATTTGAGTTCGTTACCAAATTTTAATTGCTTTGGAAACTAGTTCATTTTTCATACGCGCCGCGCCACAAATAACATCTGTGTACGTGAAATTCTACACAAAGCTACTGTTATAATTCGGTTTCGAATCAAGAATTCGACACAAGATGTCGCTACTTCGATATGACTGCTACGAATTTGTGAATATATGGTATACGAAAAGGTTGACAGTAATACATGTTGTATAAAGTGGCTATATATTACAAATGACGTCATTGCTCTGTCTCGGTTTCTTTGTCCCGGTGACTAGCTTCAGTGGATCCGAAGAACGGGCTGTTTTTGGAATCAGTTCATATTGTATCTATAAAATGGTCACCAACACTAACTGGGTGCAGCCGAACCAAAATCCGCCCGCAGGGCCTAGCAGTAAAAACTTGCGAAGCGGGATTTTAACAGCTAGTTTATACGAGGGTAGGCTGTAAAGTAATGCACACGTGCCTGTACAGCGCAAAAAAAATGACAATCAGAAGCGCGCCAGGTGTAATATGGAAGTGACATACCTCCTCTACACGTTCGCGTAAGTTTGAGGTCATTGAATTCATCCAGTGTATTTTGAGAAGCGGAAGTATGGAGATGTGTTTTAGCGTTATGTCAACGCAATGTAAACAGCGTGCTCTTATCGAATTTTTAAATACTGAAAAATTGACTCCTACTGAGATTCATCGTCGTCGTTTATAGAATATTTATGGTAACGACGCTGTTATTAGGTTTACTGTAAATCTCTGGTTAATAAAATGTCATGATTGTGAACCCGCAAAAGCAACAATTGTTGATTTAACACGCAGTGTACGTCCGATCATTGATACAGACGAAATCCAAAATCGAAATTTATCCACGATTTGATTCAAAATGACTGACGAATCACTCAAAAGCATACCACAAACCATTTTGAAATAATCAAGGAATGTGTCGGCCTAATTTTTGAACAATTAGGATAACGTAAAATCCGTGGACGATGGGTACCATGCCGTTTCTCAGACGAGAATAAATAGCGTCGATTAGAGCCTCTACAAAACCTGAAGATTGAACCGATTCCACACCCTTCTTACTCCCACGATCTTTCACTCTATTCAAGAGACACCTCAAGGATAATCATTACACCCCGGTCGATGAGATGAAAGCAGCTGTCAAGTCCTGGATTCGAAAATGTCAGAAGAATTTTTCAGTTACCTAGGGAAAAAACTTGTTACACGTTGGGATAAATGCGTTAGCCTTATCGGTAATTATGTTGAAAAATAAATATATGATTTTGAAGCGAATTGTACTTTAATGTACTTTTGGCCCGGTCTTACTTTTTGTTTTTGTTCGTGTTTTACAATCATGTCTGCATTACTTTTCAGCCTACTCTAGTATAATTACGTTCGCATGAATCGAAATGTATGCACTTATTTTGAAATAGATAGCTATTGTAGACACTTACTTGGAATATCGATGTTAAGTTGAAATGCTGTGTTTATTCTGCCGACGCGACCGCGACGTTTTAATGGAAAGTGTTATTGATATTTAGCATCATTAACCTCTTTGAAAACGGTAGTTCGAAAATAGTTTAATGTATAAGTACGCTTTTGAGATGAGAAAGGGCTATTTTTAACTTTTTCATATACTCAATTACTTTTTTTATAACAATACCTCACAAGAGTCCCAGCTGCTCCTGTCTGGAGCCAGTGACACTATGGCATCCCAAATTGGGGTATGTTGGTATGAAGTGAGGAGGGTAAGGAGATAGGGTGGAGAAAAGTGGGGAAGTATCTGGCTATTCAGATCTGGTCACCAAACACGGATAAAGCCATTTTAAGCAACGTTTCAATTCTGAATGGTTCCACTCTGGAACATGCCACAAATATACTTTATATTATTTTTAAAGAATTATTTGTTAAATGACACAAAACATCAAATAAAATTTATTTGCGCACGCCGGGATTCGATCTTCGCCGGATTTTTTTCTCAGATTAGCTTCACACAGGAGGCCCTGGGGAAAATAATTCCCTCGGGGCCTACGTCATCTTTAGGGATGCTGTGTGGAGGGTTATTTTAGGGAAAACTTCTACACTTTTTTCAATTGTATTTTTTTAAATTTATATTTTAGTGTTTTTGATAGACTACGTGTACATGAATATGAAAAAATCGACGTTGTTTAAACGAAGATTCGCTCTTTTTGACTTAATACCAAACGAATTAATATTTTTTTAACTAATTTTTCACCTTTGCATTTTGTGTCTCACAATTTAAATACATTTTTTTGGTTTGGATTTCCCTGTCAAGGTACCTGTAGGTTTATGTAAATATTTCTTTAACGATTGAGTAAGTTTTCAATATAAACGGTAATCATTTCGACTGTTTTGCATTATACCTTGTAATTTTATATATACATTAAAATTTATCTAAGACATTGATCTTTACCTAACAACCATAAATCGATGTCCTAACAAATAGGCAGCTGTTTACAGAGTAAATCTACAAATTTTCACTCTTATCTTAAGGCAAGGTGTCACATATAATATGGTCAAAAAAATTGTATTGCATAACACGAATTCAATGACATCAATGTAGGTAACATATTATAATTTACACATTAAATTAATGGATAGCATTGAAAGAAGGACGCTCTCGTCTCGAAACATGTTTGAGAATTTCATTACCATTTCATTATGCGTTGGCACACTGTGAAATAAATATTTTTTTGGAATTTTTAAATAATTTTTTTAGTAATTAAAAATGTCTTCTTGTAATAACGTCATTTCAGTTTTGGAATTAATTTTAGAAAAATAGTTACTTATTTAATTTGTGAAGATAAGGAAATCAAAAAAGGAAAGAGATATTTCTTTAGAATAAATTAATATTCTAATGAAGAAGTCCCATTAGTAATTACAGTGAGCAAACGGGTTGGGTATCCACCCAGGCATCGCTGGTTCAATACTCTGTTACATAAGTCTTCCGTATTCATTATATTCCGTATTTGTTTCAGCTTATAATGGCGGAACTATGAGTAATTAAAACATTGTCATGTTTAATAATTGAAGACAATATTCAAGACTAAACGAAGATACGGTCGCATCTCAAAATTGCACTCAGAACCTATTTCTTATAACCAGTGGCGGCTCGAGCACTTCTTTAGTGGTGGGGATCGACTTTTTTACGTACCGGAATCTCATCACCCGTAAAATATTATTATTATTATTATATATTATTAAATTTCTCAAAAAAAAAATTTGATGGTCTAATCATGCTAGTCGGATATATTTAACACAAAATAATATAAAATGTCTGTAAAAATATGCCAATTTACAATGAAATATAATAAAAATAAAGCTTTACCTTGCGAGATTATTATCAAACTAATTTGAACGCGAGCGATTCCCGCCCGTAACTTCGCAAACAAATGGTTCTATGGGGATCCAAAGGATTGTCCCCGCAGATGCTTGAACTCACATACTACTGCGCATGCGCAGTTGCATACGATCGCGAAACAACGCAAGGAAAGTATGGGGATAGTTCGGATTGTCCCCCAAGTGCGCAGTAATTCTGCGCACTGAGAAATAGACCTGCTTTTTTTTGCGCCGTACATTGTTCGCTGTACGCGCGTAGGGTCTTATCAAAATCATCCGGAATAATTGTTTGTATTTTATTTCTGCTAATGTTAATTACTTTTATGTTTAAAGAATTCATTCGTTTTGGCGGCATCGAATGTTATTTCCTTTAGTAGGTTTTGAGGGTAACTGGTGGGGACTGTCCCCATTGTCCCCCTGTAAAGAACCGCCACTGCTTATAACTGAGAAAATGAAGATAATGTTTGTAGCTCCCGCTCGAAGTGTGATACAGTTAAAAATTGATGTAAGTTTATTTGATCGAAATCATCATAACACTTCATCTTGACAAGAAGTCCTGGGTGAAATTCTTAGATGGAAAAGATTATTTTCCTGTCTTTTCTGTTTCAGATTTTTCATTTGAGAGTCTTAAATATTGTCTCCAAGGATTTAGATTTTAAGTTATTCTACTACAAACATATTGAACTGTCAGGTTGTTCGTTATTTTTATTATAAAATAAAATGAAATTACAGTTGCAATTTACCTTTTTTAGTTTTCATCGTCGCCATTTGGTGTAAGATTCTGATCTCCGGGCGCATTTTAAATTAAAATAGCAACACTAATTATTTTGAAAATATATTTAGAGAAGAAGCTGCAGCACATTTTATATCTTATGCACCGATGTCGATGTACTACTACACTACTTAACATAAACTTCTCAAAATATCTAACATACTTAAAAAGTAAAATTCGTTTAATTATTTTTATTTTTATTTTATTTTTATATATTTTTTTTTTAGTTTTCTAGTTTCGTCCCTACGTGGCGTCACCACAGTTTGAAAATGACCTTACAAGTCGAAACAGCTGTAACTAAAATACATTCATAAATACTTGCAGAACTCGATAATTACATATCAAATTTATTTAATTAAATTTCTAAAAAATTGAAATGGAGTTCTACGAATTAAACACAAAAACAATTAACAATCGTTTAATTATGTTTCTTACTAATTTTTATTTAATTTTTTTTTTGCTATCAGTAGTTTGAATTAAATACAACACATTTTTAAATGCACACCGTGCATTTCTTCATTTAACTACATCCTTTAATAACATTTGTTCTACAAGTTTTCTTCTGAATATTATGAAAGGAATGAACTTAAATGAGGGTTATTTTATTTAAAGCGCTCTACGCTCATGTTAATCTTTTTAAAACTTATTTTATTATTGTTGCTGATTTCTTTGCAACAAAATCGGATAGAAATTAATTCAAAACTATGTGAATGTTTTATAATTTTTTTTTTCTTATATTAAACACACATTTTTTTTTAAATAAAGACAAACATTCCCGGATTTCGAATAACTAAACAAGATTTGAAAATCCTCCTACTACGGATAGAATAGATAAAATATATAGATATAATGTTGCTTGTGTTTTGATGGAGGTCTTAGCTAGGAGGAAATAAAAGTTTAAAAATCAATGTAAAAACGCGTTAAATTCATAGAAAAACTGACTATTTAGTGTAATGAAGTAAATGGTTTTTGAGCAAATTACCTAGCAAGGATTATTAAAAAATTAAAATTTACAAAACAATTCGGTAATTTTTTTAATGAACGATGAACGGCTTTTGAAAGAAACGTTTTACAATTGAATCATCTGTTTGGCTATTATGTTTTAGCGTGTTATGAATGTGAGTGCATAAGCAAAACGAAACAAAAGTCAATACAGATAATAAGACGAAGCGTTTGTGCATAAATACCATCTCTAGTTACTTTACGTTTATTTGACTTGCCAAGTTATTTAACTCTAGTCCTTCGTATAAAATATACTGTAAAATATTAACCACACCTTGTATTCGATTTGTAAGAACGCATACTGATACATAATAATGTTTCGTGTTTCCCATTATAGGATATTACATTATTGCAAATGCAATTCGATTGCTTGTTTTAAAAGGAAACGTGTTCAAATTTAAAAAAAAAATTGATCATAAATATACATACTTTTTTACGAGGTTTTAGCCATCAATAGGTGTAGTCAGAAAGTATTCTAAAATAGCACCCAAAACCCAATGCCTTACATTCAGAGTAAGTTTTTGAATAACCGGAAATTAAAATATATAAAAAATGTAATAACAGATGAGTTCTCATATCATAATATGATATCAAAATAAGTTATTATATTATGACAACTTACAATGAAATATCCTAAATTATTTTTTTCAATGTTCAAATTTATTAACACCTACACAACCAACTCTATCAGACAATTTCACTAAACAATAGGATTCATAATCTGGGTAACACGTTACGGGGCAATATTGAAGTATTTATTAACTCCATTTATAGAATTAATATTAGTTTAGTAAAAAAACTACTTCAAAATTCGCAGAATATCTTGTAGTGAATAATCGCGTTCCGCTTAAAAATAACAAGCCAAAATCATTACATATGGAAAGAAAGGGTCTTAGATTAAATGAACAATTATAAATCAATAAACTAACGAACGACTCCAATGTAACGCTAATTAATAAAGAATGGAAACAAAAGATAAAATATGGGATGTGCAAGGTGCTTTTATGAGTGGAAGGGGGTGCATGGACCAGATTTTCTCATTGCGTATGCTCACTGAGAAGTTTCTTGCAAAAAACCAGAAACTCTTCTGTGCCTTTGTAGATCTACAAAAAGCGTACGACCGAGTTGACAGGAAAAAGCTATGGAAGGTGTTGTCCAAGTACGGAGTGAATACGAAGCTCATTCAGGCAATTGCGTCGCTATATAAGGGAAGCGTTGCATGTGTTAGGGTGAACGGCGATTTTACGGAGTGGTTTGACATCACAAAAGGTGTTAAACAAGGCTGCGTAATGTCACCGTGGTTATTCAATCTATACATGGATAATTGTATGCAAGAATTGAAAGAGATGGAATTGGGCGCAAAATTGAGTAATCTGGAAGTATGTTGCCTTTTGTATGCTGATGATGCGGTGCTAATTTCTAGCAGTATGGAAGATCTACAGTCTCTCGTGTCTAGGATGAACGAAGTATGTATGAAGAATGAGTTAATGATGAATGTAAGTAAGTCTAAAGTCATGGTGTTTGAAAGAGAGAGTACGAAAACAGTATGCAATATAGTTGTGAATGATGAATACTTGGAGCAGGTGGATGAGTTTGTGTATCTGGGTAGTATGTTTACGAAAGATGGGAAGGCTGATAGAGATATTGAAAGAAGGGTGAATGCCGGTAACTCCATTAATGGAGGACTGAATGCCGTTGGCGGTAATAAAAAACTGTCCAAAGACGCGAAACTAGCCGTCCATAATGGAGTGCTGGTACCTACCCTGATGTATGGCAGTGAGGCATGGAACTGGCAGAGGAAGGATGAAAGCAGACTGAATGCTGTAGAAATGAGATCCCTGAGGCGAATGTGTGGTAAAACCATGTACGATCGTGAGAGAAACGTGGATATCCGCAAAGAATGCAAGGCTGACGTAAGCGTGATGTGTAAGATTAAGAAAGGGACTCTCCGATGGTTTGGGCATGTAGAGCGAATGAACGAGGAAAGGAGTGTAAGGAGAATATATGATGCAAATGTGAATGGTAGAAGAAGTCGGGGACGCCCGAGGAAGACATGGCACGACCAAGTGAATCAGATACTTGAGTCGGGCCATGTGAAGAGTCGGAATAATAGAAGAGCATGTATGAGACGATGTATGAATGTGAACGAGGCAAAGAGTGTGTGCCAAGATCGAATTGTGTGGCGGTCCGTCCTCTCTGCCTACCCCTGCGGGGAAACGGCGTGATGGTTAGTTAGTTAGTTAGTTAGTTAGGAAAATTATTTATTTCCCACTCTTTAGTATGTTCACTAAACTTGAACAATATAATGCACTTAAATAAGTCACAGCAGTAACGTCATTATTAAACAATTAAGAAAACATTAACATTTAGTGCGGGGGAAAACCGATTTCGAGGTACCCCACATAATAGATTATCTACAGTCTCAATTATTTTCACAGCTAATTGGTTTAACTCGCAACAAATCAATTTATCGTATAAATAAGTCGATCTAAACATTGTACCGCTGTTATTCTTCATAGAAAAATCGCAACTGAGGTGGCTTGGACACGTATTAAGAATGTCTGATGACCGGATTCATAGAAAAATACTGAGTGAGATTCCAGATTGGATCTCGCCCCAGACACTGTTGGGCGAGGCAACTACAGAAACTGTGGGAGGAGTGGATGGGACTGCCATGGATAGAGGCTGAAATTCAGCGCAAGACAGGGGCATATGGAGGCGCCTTATCGATGTAGTGGGTCCCCGACCCGAATAGGATAAAGGGAAGAAGATGACGAAGATAAATAAGTCTTCCCAAAGTGGTTTAACCACATTTTTGAAATGGCATTGTTAGCCGAAACAGCTGTATAAAACCAAAAACTAAAATATTGCATAACTTAATAATAACATTATTAAATTTAATTTTAAAAATATATATAGAATTAAGCGTAATTAATTTCAGCTCTACTGAATCTTACAGTCTTTAGTAGGGTTGGTAATAAACTTTAAGTGATTTATCTTATGGTATCGTTTTAGTTTCAATTTTATTTTATGTTACTGTTACTCGTGAAAATAAAATTGTTTCATTTAAGTTTATCAGTTTTACCTTACTGCTTGTTACAAAATAAGATAAACATAGCGTTACTAATAAACATTTTACACAACTGATTTACAACTAACATGGTGTGGTTACCATACATAATTATATGGCCATATATACCATACATAAGTATATGATACACTATGTTGTGTAATTTTTTTATAAGTAAGGCTGTCATATTTAGGAAGGTTTTATTTTTTATTTAATCACCACAACTTAAAAGTCTCAGAAATAGTTGTGATTGTTATTAATTTTTTTTTCATATAATTACTTACAAACTCTCTTTTATAAATATATGCTTCAAATCTTTCGATCACGATAAAGATTTCTATTGATAACTTTACTCACATATTTATATTACAATATGTATGCAGGCGTTAGTGTTTATTGACATCGTGTATTTTATGTAGTTGCATAATCTTCTGAGAATTTATTTTTAGAAATGTCAAGTCTTGCTTTGCCAATATTTTCAGAATCGTTAAGGAAGAAGTTGCAATAATATTCACATTAAAGGCAGAAGATAGAATTTTATAAAAGCACTAATATATGTTTATTAATATTTTTATTTTTTAATACTTTTCACAATCCTTGAAACGAGTGATAAGTTCTCGGGTGGATCTATGAGAAATATACCGAAAATATTATAAATTTAATATTATTAAATAGTTATTTCGTTAGTTAAATTTTGTTGAAGTTTCAAATTACCAATCAAAATAAATCAGTGCAAGCTGATTTAAATACTGAAAAACACCTGTTTATTAAATTAATGCTTTTTACTATGCAAGTTGTCAATTTATTTAAAAATAAAACTAAATATCTGCCGACAAAGTGATGCAAATTTGAATAAATTAAGAATGATTGACAATATCATTATTGATTCATTAAACAAAGCATTTTAATTTTAACTACAAAATACACACACCATTAAATATGTTAAAAAAATCGCAGGCTGCCGCATTTTCCCTAATGTGAAATTTTTCTTTGTACTTTGGAGGAGTTGCAATTTTTCGCCTCAAATTGAACTGTATAAATGTTCTGTCTGTTTAAAACAATGCAGTATTTGGAAAATAATTACTATGTACACATTAACATAGTGTATGCAGCAACTGACCTTTTGCATGGTGGTTTTAAAACACTGATATCCCACAGAATAAGGCACTAGCACAGAAGTAGTTCGTTCACTCTCGAGAGGTCCACCCGACTGAATCTTCAAGCTCACTTCGTATTGAACTAACGCGCGTAAAGGCTAACGATCTTTGGTTGTAGGAGGAGTATAGGACCTTTATATATACGTACGGTTAAGGTTACCTGGCCAGCCTTCCACGGTGGTAGTAGACAAACTAGTACGGGGCTTGCGTTGCCTGTTTATTTCAATACCGTCCTCCAGTTATCACGGTCTCCTGATTATTATTGAAACAAGTTATCTGTTTAATGTAATATAGAGATTAATAGATTAACACTGTTGTTTGTGGAATATGAGGAGTTACAGGCATTCCCATTCATTATGTTACACTCCCGTACTCTCATCACGCCAATAGAGTTGTTGGCTTAAGGCAAAAAAAGTCAAATTGAAAAAATGGACTTTGTATACACTTTGAATACACAACCATTTAGATAAATTTTAATTATGTTTTTGCTTAATGCCCACTGTTTTGTTTTTCCTAGGTACAACAAAATATATTTAACTATATTACCCATGCACAGGCTGCGCCTTAGTGGGTCCCATTACTGTTATGATTTTCAAAAAATGTGTACATAAATGTAAAATTGCGAAAAATAAAGGATTACAAAAAATTAATAAATGAATAAAAGTAATTTTGGATGCAATTTTTGTATTTTTTTACATTCTGCTAATCTATTATCGTGCACAAATATTTAGAATTCTAAATACAAGGTAACAATTTATTTTCATACTATAAAATTTAAATATGTAGGTACACATTACGCGTATCAAATTTGTGATTTTACAGTTATTTAGAGCTCTAATCACTAGATAACATTATTATTAATTATTTTTTTACATTAGATCCACAAATGAGACCCTGAGGAAAATAATGTCCCTCTTCACATATATCATCTTAGGTGATGGTATATGGAGAGTTTTTAAAGGAAAGGAAGGAGGGGAAGTTCTGGAAAGTAAAAGGTATGTTGGTGAGGAATTTGTGGGTCAGTGTGTAACGGAGTATGCAGAGTTGCAGAGGTCAAAAGGCCTTCCCTCAACCAGTCTCCCGCGTTTCGGACCGCCATGCAATAGGTGAAGACCTAGACGAACCTTATCCCATAAACCCTGGCACCCCTACTTAGTCATCAAACGTAGAGAACCACTTGAGCAAATCTATGGCAGAAATAAATAATATGGTAAAAGAAAATGATTGAAGTACACATTTCAAAATACAAAGTAAAGTTTATAAACATAGTTAAGATGCAAAACATCTTGATTCATTTGATTCATTAATTTACTGAAGTATAAAATAGTTTAGGTTGTACAATATTAGAAATGTGCGGAAACATTAAAAAAAAAATAATTTGATACATTTAAACGCTGGTAATAATTAATTAATGAGAACACTGATAATTAGTGAGCAAATATTTTGCGAACATTGTCTGGAGTTAGAGTACGACTGGATCCATTTCAGAAGGCACTCTCACATGTACTAAGTCTACTTACCTATAATATGTTTATCATTTATGCCATCCTCCTTCTTATAAGTTCCACAAAGTCGATTATTCGTCCTTGGTCAATATGGAAGAAATGCTTCTATATCAAGGAGAGTAAAGTTTAATTTCGTGTAAAAGCCATTTACTTGAAGTCAAGTCACGATCCACTTTATTCAAGTTTACTAAAAAATCTCACACGAATATGGCGTGGCACAGAAAGCACTCACATTTTGTATGCACTCGTACCTTTGTCGAACGTGGATACACTTTTTTAAAATGCATTCGATTAATTTTATCACCGGTAATTATAGATAATATAATCTGTAGTGCTTAATTGTTAGTAGTCACGAGAAAATGTTTTAATAACAATTGCAATAATTTTATCGAACTTTCATGTTTTTAAAATTTTTAATTTGTTTTAAACTAATATTTCACGGATTTTTTTCTCTTTCACATAGAAATGTTTTATAATAAAGTAATATTTAATTATATACCAACTTGCTGTAACTACATTCACAATAAAATAAATACATCTTTTTGGCAAAAAAGATATTGTATAATTAGGCAAAACTTTTTTAAAATTATTAATTTTATTTATTTTTTTACTGTAAAAATATTAAGTAGGTTGTAAGTGGGAAGACTAGACAGTCCTCCTCACTAAAGATTTCTTTTCCGAGGTAAACCTTAGTAATTGTGTTGTTATTATATCATGATTTCCTCAACTTCTTGTTTGTTGATTTCTTGATCTTACACTAACTTACAAATGATAGGCATTGCAATTTCCGATGCAGCTTTTTTATCAATGGGGTTTTATGAAATTTCCTCCAATAGTCCTGTAAAATTTCAAATTTTCTGATTTTTTATCACTTGCTCGGTATACACATTATCTATGACTCTTCCTGGTACTAAAAACCGTCTCATATATTTTTTTTAAATCTCTGTTTCCCTTTTGTTATTCAATCCTGAAATATCAAATTCGGTAGGGTGAAACATCTACGTTTGACTTATGTTATCCCAACGAATATTCAAAATAACAATCTGCTAATAATCTTTTTTTAAACTGCACGTTATCACTAGGAGAATTGAGGTCTGGAAAACGTTTGCCAATTATAGGAATTGATTTCACAATGAGTGTAGTGCAGTTCATAATGAAAGCATTTCTAGACTATCTAATACAATGTTAATATGTCGATTCACATATGTATAATATATAGTGGGCTATCAAAACTATCCCCATATAAAACCAGAGAGCTCGCACAATCTTACATGTAGAATTACAAAAAAATCTCACAAATATTATTCAAGTTGTTTGCTTATTCAAGTGGACGATAGGCATACAAGAAAGATAATGGTGGAAATAATACAATCGATATTTTTTGTATGGCAATTCTGTTATCTTGAATAAAGACCTAACCGTCACTCCCTAAAATGTACATAAAACATAAGGCCTTTTATTTTTATAGCTTTATTTATCTATACATAAAATAATATTCATAATAATATAAGCATACTGAGATGAACAACACAAAAAATAGTAGAATAATTAATATTGTCACATTATTAATAATTTATCAAATGTCATGAAAGAGTTTCAAATTTTTCATTATTTTGGTACATTACTCACGCCACTATTAAACAAAATTATAAAGGAAAGGGGTATTAACCAAAATATTTGGCTTCCTCGTCGAGGAATTTTAGTGCAGGGTCCTCATAGACGTATCCCTTTTTTACAACGGGAGGGACACTAATGGGTGGTAGCGGTGATGGTGGGGGATAAACGGGGTAGATGTTAGGCGTTATATATTCGTAGGGTTTATAAACGTATGTGATATTAGGAGCAGGAAAAGGTTTAAATGGTGGTAATGTTGGGTATGTAACTGGTGATCCTGTCACTTTTGGAATTAAGTACTTATTCCCAGGAGTAGATGGAGGCAAATAAGTGTTTGGTTGTTTCGTGGGCGGCAAGTAACTAGAAGGCGTATTTGTCGTTGAATCGGTTTTTATTATTATAGGAGGCAAGTAAGTAGATGGTTGTTTTTTTGGAGGTGGAGTTATTTTTGGTATTATGGGAGGCAAGTAAGTAGATGGCTGTTTTTTTGGAGGTGGCGTTATTTTTGGTATTATGGGAGGCAAGTAAGTAGATGGTTGTTTTTTTGGAGGTGGAGTTATTTTTGGTATTATGGGAGGCAAGTAACTAGATAGTTGTTTTTTTGGAGGTGGAGTTATTTTTGGTATTATTGGAGGCAAGTAAGTAGATGGTTGTTTTTTTGGAGGTGGAGTTACTTTTGGTATTATGGGAGGCAAGTAAGTAGATGGTTGTTTTTTTGGAGGTGGAGTTATTTTTGGATTTATGGGAGGCAAGTAAGTAGATGGTTGTTTTTGTGGAGGTGGAGTGATTTTTGGTATTATGGGAGGCAAGTAATTAGATGGTTGTTTTTGTGGAGGTAGAGTTATTTTTGGTACTATGGGAGGCAAATAAGTTGATGGTTGTTTTTTTGGAGGTGGAGTTATTTTTGGTTTTATGGGAGGCAAGTAAGTAGATGGTTGTTTTTTTGGCGGTAGAGTAACTACTTTTGTTATTATTGGAGGCAAGTAAGTAGGCGCTGTATATTCATAACCATTGTTGTTTTTAATAACAACTGGCGGAAATGTGACGGGAGGTTTATATTCGTAAGTGGGTGGTTTGTATTGATAAGAGTTATTTTTAATGTCGATGGGCGGCAAAGGCACGGGTGGTTTATAATCGTAAGTTTTTTTTGCAACTACAGGCGGTAGATTCGGTGATTTGTAATCGTAAGTAATTCGCTTTGCAAACGGAATGGTTGTTGGAATCCTAGTGGTTATTTGTCCAAGGTTTTGTTTGTAGTTTTTTCCTCCGACCACCAAACGAGTGTCCTCCAATCTTTTGGTTAAGTCAATTGTGTTGAAAATTTCCCTCTTTTCTTTTTTCTCGCATTGCGCTATTGTAGCTAACGCCAGAAAAAGAATTCCGATCCTTATCTGAAAGAGAAAAGAGTATTCGATAAAATATTGTGTTCATAATAGCATTCTTTATTTTTATGTTGTGTGAAAAAGAATGGTTCATGCACGGGCGCTATTTTGTCAATTGCAATTGACCATACGCACTTTTGAGAAAAGTTACGCAACTTGATATGTTCATTTATTTGGGACCGTTATTGTTAAGTTGGTAAAAGTATTCATATTTGGAAAGAAGGATGTGAGACGAATATTTTGATAATATGTTTTGTGGGTGTAAGTAGTTTGACAAATGTTTTCAATGAAGTGGATTACGCACAGCTTTGATAAGTTGTTAAAATAGTAAAGTATATATAGTGTAAAACCATGCGCATGCTAAATTTGGCAAATACATTTTGAGCTCGTGCCAGATTCGTAGATACTTTCAGTATCTCCCAGGTGAAAGATTTCCATAATCTAAGCTTCAAATAGAAACAGCCGTGTTTTTTAACAAGATTATAATAGCTAGGTTTAATAACAAATAACCCTAAGATTATCTGTCAAATAATGAAACAAATTACTTAAATTAAAAAAAATTTGGAGAAACCAGCACAGATACCGGTTAACTCTAGCTCAACAAAAACATAATTCAACTGCAACTACACTTAAAACTTTTTCCAAAAGTAGGCTTCGATTTAGACTCTAAAATAACCCAACCACAATTCTTTTACCTCAACATAAATTTACAAATGACACTAAAATCAAATACTATCAAACTCTAAGTTCATCTGGTATATAATAATTGAATCACTGTGAAAACCAAAACTACTAACAGGGAATAGAAATAGGGAGCATTACACCAATTGTTATATCACAATTCTAAATACTTTACCCAAAAACTTTGAAACAACTATCAAAAATTAACTCAAGAATCTAACTAATAATTATTACAGACATATTTTGGATTCGGGAAAAATAAGGAACAACAGAAATTGAAAAAAATATTTAAATAATTCTAGACTCGCATAAAGACGTATTGGCATATTCCTCTACTTATCTGAAGCCATCAACACCACAAATTGTTCATGTGTTTTTCACAAACTCTAAAATTTAAGGATTACTGACAATGAACTGATGTTACACAAAAGTAGGCTCTGGCTATTTCGGGTTTCGTTCTTCACCGAGCGTCGGAAAATAGTCTTTACATGATTTTGATTCTAGTCCATTTCAGAATAAAGATTATTTGAAGATAAACATTGATAAACTGCATCTTTAGTATGACATAATGTGGTAAATTATGCTAAAAAGTGCTTCACAAACTTAGTATCATGAAAATAAAATACTTTGTATACACCAATCTTATATCAAAATAATCGACATGTTTCAAAAGCAATGATTAATTAATAAAATGTTAAACCATACGATCTTTAAAGTAATGCAGAATTAAAGAATTGATTTCTTGATTCGTGACAAAAGTAAAAAAAAACAATAAATATTATACATTAGCAATACTAACCTCGCCGTACAGTATTTTATAATAATAAAAACAAGTTTTGTTTTGACCCAAAGCACTTCTATTATTCCTAAATATTATTGTTTCTGACGCCATTCGATTTTCTGTTCACGGTTTCGCGGTTGGATAGCGGACATTGAGAGAGATTTTTTATTTATTTTTTATTCTATTTGGATGTTTTTTACAATAAGTATACATTTTTATACTGTGTACAGTGTTATAAAGGAATATGAAGTTTTTTTTTGTATTTGGTGAGGTTATTCATGCTCAATTATGTGAAATCACGTAAGTAAGTAAATAATAAAAAAATTCAAATAATAACAAAAAGATAAGTAAGAAAAATTCAAGATTTATCAATAAAATATTTCAAGATTTAAAAGAAATAATAATAATTACCTAACACTCTTACAGTAATTTTCCAATTTAAGTTGAATTTTTTTTTAATGTTCTTTATTCAGTAAAGTTTATATATTACAGTAAATGGGTAATTTTTGGCCATCACACTAGGCACATGCCCGTGTTGTAGTGGCCAAATTTCATGATTATTTTCGATGATTTTTAAATTTAATGGGAGATTGTTGAAATAAGTTGTAGCTAGATAGAGACAGGTATTTTAAATGTGTTTGGTTTTAAATTTTGGGATTATTATTCTAATATCTTGCTGATATATTGAAATTTAAGTTATTTAGTTGTATTTCTTTGAAAGTTTGTAGTTTTGATTTTTTTTATATTTTCAGCCTAACAAATATCGTGAAAATTTTATTCAATTGATAAACGAGCGTGGATGTGAAAACATTTCTAATTAAAAAAATCACAAGTAATTGTTCCTGGAAAGATACATACATTGCTTATTAAGCTAGAGGGGTTGTACTCGCATATGTTTATCTATTGTATATGCTTGTTATATTAATAATTTCTGAACGAATTTTGAAATTTTTCCAAAGTATTTTAAATGTCTTGTATATTTCTTATTTTTGAAGATGTCTTAAAAACAAGTAGGTATATTTTATAAACTAGATAAAATTACTTTTTAGATTTTTGTGTCTGAAGAAATATACTTTCATGTTTAAAAATTGTCATATTTTCACACATGAAAAAAAGGTGAAGAATAAAAGATAACCGTAAACATATTCTTTTAAAACGTCGCATAATTTCGTAAATTCAAAATGAAAAAAACAGTCATTCTATTTAATAAATTTGGACGAATACTGTAACTCCTTTTTTCTCGTTCATACAATTAAAAATTATAAAACAATTGTTCCAAGAGAGTAACTGAAAAAAATCTGACATTTTGAATTTATTTTGGAACAACTCGAATTTGGTATTTATTTACACACGCACAAGCCTTTTATGTTATTGAAAAACATTACTTTTATGGAAGCTTTTTTTAATTTAAGCGGATAAAAAATAATTTTCCGGAATAACTTTTATTTTATGTTAACAAAATTAAAGTAACAACAGATATATTATGAAAGCACTGAATCTGACAAAAATAACGCAAATAATAGAAATTATGTTCAATGGGGTATTTCCACAAACGAGGGATTCTGTTGAAAATGTACGGAATATTTAAAAATCATTTTTCTGATTTTAATCATCCTACTAAAAATCTTTGCTTTTTATGTTTTCAGTCAATATTATTGATTTTAAAAACGCTCGAAAACTGACAAAATCAAAACGGCCCGTTTTTTCAAATGGGTTTGTGACGTCACAAGCTACGCCCGGCTAAACCAGCACAAATAAGCACTGTCAGGGAGCGTCCGCACTCACGACGTCACACGATAGCCACGCCCCAAAATATCGTTTTAGCGGTAACCCAAAAATGGGAAACTTTAACTCGCTGTAGAAAATTTATTCGTCAACATAAAAATAAAATAATAATGCCATAATCATCGTAATTTTTTGCCTTATTTTTTTAAGTAATAAAAAAATACGTGGAAATACCCCATTATACAAATATGTGAATTGATCATTACAACGCAAATTCTGTTTAGAAACATTTAATCAGCTGTGCATTAAATCCCATACGTCTATTATATTCCTTACCACTCATTTAATCTTTTTTGCAAACATTTGTAGACCAACAGTAAAATTTATGCGTAAATGAAATTAGGTTTTGTATTAAATAAAATCTTCACAAATACAATATAACATAATTCACAACATCGAATTCAAAAAAAATTATAAATCAGGGACGTTATATCAGGTACGGAGAAGCCAATTAATAAATAAAACTCGTTATTTGCTCCTGTATTCGTTTTCACTATATCTTTCTTCTTTCATTGCTATTTCGCATTCCACTAATTAAATATTCTAAAATTTCTTTCATAATTTGTTTGCAGAAATAGTCTAGGCGTGTGCATGTTTTACAACATATTAGTAATGAAATTATACGAGAATGCAAATTTAATTCAATAATTATGACTTGCGAAAACTTACAAATAGTTTTGGGGAGAAGGTCTGGTGGCGGAAAAAGAAAAAAAATTACAATACTTAAAACCACCAAAAGTATGATGTTATTCTGTTATGAGAAATTGTAACACGGTTTTATGTAAATATTTAATTTTGGTATCTCCTTTTTTTATCACCCTTTTCGCCCTAAAGTCCGGAATCATTGGGAATATTATTACATCGGTATAATACGGTACATCATTAATCGGATCGGAAAATTTTGCTAAACAATGCCCGAGCAACACGAGGCTACTATTTTAAGCCAGGATAGTAAGCTATCGTGCAAGCGTACTATCCTGGCCAGATTCTGGTTTACTTTCCTGGGTTGGCGTAAGCTAGAACGATTAACACTATTATATATCTAGATTTAACTAGAAAAATTAAGCCAGTATCGTTTCAGTGACTAAAATAACAGTAAAAACAAACTAATATAGCTGTAATTTACTATCTTTGCTGTCACCTGAAGCCAAACATAAAGCCAGGATAGTAACTACGGTGGTAGGGTGCACTACTAAATAATAGAAAAGGGGTCAAATTGGACTACTAGAAGGTAAAAAAGTGAAATCAATTTGTCTCACATAAATATAATACATCAATGGGGATAGTCTAAATTTCTGTCAAACAAGCACAAATTTTAAAATGGCAATTAAAATAACCTCCTGTTAAAATAATTATTTTAATACAGGTGAATAATGTATCCCTTGTTTGGAGAATCCAAATAGACACCTTAATTTTTATTTTAAATAAGCGTAAATGTTAAGCAAATTCATTGAATCGGAACTACAGATATACATACGACCGAAATTAGTAATTTAAATAATTCAAATCCATCTTTTCTCTGATACAATCCATAACCAAAACCTCAAAAACTGCCGATGGAAGAAAACTTATCCAAGAAGTATTTTAAAACCAGTATAATCGTGATTTTATATTTTTATTAGGTTTTAAAAAAAATACAATTCTGCACTGACGAAACACAACTCTCTTGGTCTATTAACAATACACACACAAAATTAACAAAGACACAACACTGATGAAATTAGGTAGCGCGGATTGTATTATTATACTGACCTTAGGCATTTTAATAAAATTTTAACACTTTGAAGCTTTTACAGATGCTACAGTTCACTCGATCACGTCTTTTTCATAACTAAATACTGAAATCCTAAGATTGGGTTATATACAGTTTTTTCTAGATGAATGCATCTAAAATTTATACAAGGATTATGGATTATTT
Source organism: Limnephilus lunatus (assembly GCA_917563855.2). Taxonomy (NCBI): domain Eukaryota; kingdom Metazoa; phylum Arthropoda; class Insecta; order Trichoptera; family Limnephilidae; genus Limnephilus; species Limnephilus lunatus. The sequence goes on along the minus strand of OU830593.1, from coordinate 94,775,695 downwards.
CGATACATGATAGTTTATAAAATATTCATTAGACTTTCCTTGTTTGTCTCGTTTCCTATAAACTCATGGTTACATCAGAAACCGCGGCATGACCCGGGGTGGTTCAATGTAAAAAAATAATAATAAAATAAAATAATTGGTAACAAAACGGAATTTTTTAAAATAAAAATAACACCATAAGTAGAGAGGTAGTAAAATTATAATTGTAACCAATAAATAAAATTCATAAACTACCTCATAGTTCAAAATTAATGTGTAATTACGCTTTTTTCGCCGATGATCTTTAAAGTTTTAAAATTAGGTTTCTTTCCGATCTATAAGTGTTTGAAAATGGCTTCGACACACTCAACAACCAATGTCAATGATTTGCATTTAAATGTTAAAATGTTACATTTTAAACTTCACTTGAAATAGAAGTATTAAGGATTTTTCCTAACATTAATAATTCCATTCTTAAAAAAGTGTCTTTCATAAGTGACCTAGGAATCACTCTGGATTCTAAATACATATTTAATGTATATATAAACGACATTAAGTGCAAATAACCTAAAATTTTGGGATTTATTCACAGAATGAGTAAATTTTTTAAAAACCCTAAATCAATCTTAGCACTTTACAATACCTTCATAAGAAGTAAACTTGAATATGGAAGCACCTTTTGAAATCCACATTACTGCAAAAATGAAAGCATTGTAGAATCGAATAAAAAATGGTAAGACTTTTATCTTTCAAATATTGTATATGAGACCATCTTAGAACTTTGACAATATTTGCGACTATCAAAGAAAATTTTGTACAGAAAAATCCGAAAAGTAGGTAGCATCTAGGAATTAAACCTTAGATAGCAGAGGGTTCAATAAATTCAATATTACAATTTGAAGTTTTCCTTCCTAGAACTTCCTCTTCTTCCGTTCCTAAAAGGACCTTTCACACCGCATCTCCAAAGATGACATCAGCCCAGAGAGGAATTATTTTCCTCAGGGCCTCGGGTGTGTACAAAAAACATTTAAAATGGAAAATTAAGACCCTCGTTTTTGCCTTTATAATATAAAAATGCGATCGAAAAAATCTCGTTAGTTAAAATAACGGTTTTTTATTGAAATACTAAACCAACATTTATTCTCCTTTAAAATCCACTTTATTCGTTTTTCTTCATAATATATGTGGACTTATTTCTAATATGAAGTTATAACTCTACATCAATAATAATTTTTTTGATTAAAAAAAATTGAACTACCTTATTATTTGACTATGAAACGTAAATATTGCAAAATATTAAAATGTCTATTTATAAATTATAATACCTAGTCAATGTGTTTAAAAATGTATGTGATGACCAAGTATTGTGTATACAGCGATATTATTAAAACAAAGAAAAAATCATCATCAAAATAACTTATATAATTACCGGTTTTCGAGAAATCTGTCTAATTTTCATTTTCCTATGTAGGTAATTAAAAATATAATCATTACATTTAACCTGAATATGGGGGGCAGTTGCACAGAGAAAGGAGTTTCACAAGAATATAGGGCGCCAAACTGAATGAAGACATTGCATTACCTACAATAATAATAATGCTTTATTGCAGGATATGAGAAGGATAGTATAATTCTACATGTCTCATATAGTTATACACATTCACACAACAGATTTTAAGTAAATAAACAAGCACAAAAAATAGAAAAAACATAGTTTTTTTTTTTTTTAAATCAATTAATAAATGGGGTAAGCTCACCAGGAGTGGAGCTGGGTGCTGGAAGGCTGCGGTCACCATTATGTTGTCGGATGCCATTCGCCGCATCCTAGCTCCAGTGACCCGGTGTCTCATCAGACCGGCGAATCCATGCAGTCCGTAAACATTGTTATGCGAGTCAAATACTTGGCTCGGGTTATGTCAATTAGTTACAAGAGAAGAGTGAGAGCCGGGAAATAACGCAATGGTTAGTTAGTTATTAAATTTTCGCTATATCGAGGAAAACGCTGTAAAAGAATTCGTCATTCGAATGTTCAAAAGATCCACTTGAACCCGGCCTACGAATGTGGGTTGCACAAAACTTAAATTTGATTTCACGAACAAATTAACACCCACCAATGTAAATATATGCATAATATAATCTAACGTGATTTTGATGTAAAAATATTATTATGAATACATAATAGGTAATATCAAGGCTTGCCCCAAATAGTTCGGCAGCATTAGATAAGCGGCGTCATTTTTTTCAGAAATAATCACTGTTAAATCAATACGGTGAACATAACGAAAAATTACATAGATTAAATTAAATTATTACATAGATAAAAATTACATTTTGGTATTAACTTGTTTATATTTGGATTGAATAATTACTCTTTCGTCGTTCTCATATCGATTCGGTGTGCAACTCTGCCAAGCGAATGCAAGATTTGCTATCCGCAACGCATATTTTTTTCCAATGCACAGTGATAAAAATGCTTTACTTTAGTCTGGTTCTCAGCGTTCTCGAGAATGGCACCGTAATATAGAGACCTGAAAATGCGTAGTCACCAAAATGAAATATTGCATAAAATATGCACAAAAGTTTAAGCGACATCTTTGGTTTGGGTACTGTTGTTTCCATCGGATTTTCTCGCTGGAATACTAGGACTGTAGATCGTTTAGATTCTATATTTCAGTAACCTCCGTAACGGTAATGTAACAAGTAATGGCATCCACGGTCGAGAGGTAAGAGATAAGTCTCGACTAGCAATCCGGAGATCAATGGTTAAATTCCGGCGTGTGCAAGTAAATTTTATATGATCAATATTATAAAGGTCAATTACAAATAATATGTAGTATTATGTTACTATATGTACTTGCGGTAGGTTTCAGAGTGGAAAATGCTCTTAGTATCGCCCTCATGTATGATCACCACTCAGACTTGAAACATTGGTTAAAATGGTTAATATAGTCTTTAACCGCGTTTAGTGACGAGGTCAGAATAGCCAAGTACTTCCTCACCTTCCCTTTACTGGCTCCAGATGGTTGGGACTTTATTGTTTATGTTGTTTACAAAAAATAAAAAAAAGTAAAACACAAGCTGCTCAATGGGCACATTGTTCTAGATAACTTTTCACTATCCCCGATAACTTTACTTAACTTAGCGTAAAGTTTTTTTATTTTATTTTAACAAGCGGCAGGGCCAGCCTATGATCAAGTCTTTGGGGAGAATGACTACACTGACAAATCATATATAGTTTTAAAATAGAATCTCAGAAATCTTCATTCATCAAGCCCAATGTTTTGATAGGTACCTACTTTTGTGTTTTTCTACAGCGTGTGAGAGCCCCGACCATCTGAAGCTAGAATAACTATGATATCTCCAAAGAGGTTGTATGGTGAGGATAAAAGGACTGGGTAGAGAAATGAGATGTGAAAAAAGGATGGGAAATCAAAAATGTTTACAGATCTGTATTCTTATAATAATAATAATAATAATATTTGGCTAATTTATATGGCGCCGTTTTCGTGAAAAATCTTTTCAAGGGCGCTGTACAAATAAATATATAAAATACTGGCTTACATCTAAGATTTACAATTATTACTAGTGACTTACATCTAAGACTTATAGCTAGTGACTTATGACTAAGACATATAAATGCTGACCTAAAACTGCACTCAATTAAATACATATTTACAATTATGACTTAAAGTTAGAGATTTATAATTAATATATGTGTTTAAAAATACTTCTACACATTTTATACACCAGAAGAAGTAGGAAGTTTTTATATAATACTACTATTTAAAGACATAGATGCAAAAATTATCGGATTTACGAAAACGTATGGATATCTAAAATAAATTATTGAAATTATTCGCCGATCTTTACCGTATTAAGATGATTTATCGCTCAACATTAAACATATTGAGGTGTTAGGTTACCACTGACAGCCCATTGGTGGGTAGATCAGTAGCATTTTGACTTTTTCATGAGTAGTTGTAGGGAATAGCAAATAAAATAGTATATATTCGTAGACATCAACAGTTATTAGAGTATAATTAAATTACAAAATTTTAATTAAATGACGAATATATGGAAATGAGTATTTGAAAAAGTGAGTTTTTAATTTGGATCTAAATTCCGCTGGGTTGGTTATGCATCTCGATTCCATGGGAAGTTTATTTCAAGCCTCGGGGCCGGATACTCCAAACGCACGATCACCAAAATTAGTGTTCGAATTTCAGTTGGGTTCTTTCAACCTTCCAATTGCAGACATGTCGCTGATCTAAGAGATGACTGCCTTAGACCTATATTTTCCAGAATGCGTTTTCAGATATATAGGGTGGAGCCATTTAATTGATAGCATCACACCATCCAGCATAGCTTATACTGGATTCTTTCAGGACACTTCAACCTGTGAAGATTTCTGAGGTGTTCCGAAATATGCGAAAACTTAGGTACCCCCGTGATTAGTCGTGCTGCGGCGTTGAACACTGATTGTAGTTTATCAGTTTGACATTTAGGAAGACTTGCATAGATACCATTGCAGTAATCAAGACGTGATACTATATATGAATTCATAAGAAGCTTATTTGCTTCTATTGAAAGGTTCTTACGAACCGACTTAAGTTGTCTCAAGTAAATCCTGAGCTAACGGTCCAATTCACCTGACTTTTCAATGAAATGTCTGAATCCAGATAAACTCCCAGAAGTTTGACGGTTGTTTTCGCAATTACGTCATTGCCGGAAATGGCAATTGGTGAGTTGTCTATTAGATATTGACGACTACTTGTGGCTGCCCACAGAAATTCGGTCTTTGATGGATTGGGCTTCAGTTTTTTTGAGGACATCCAGAGACTAATTTCTTCTAAACACTCAACTGTGCGAATTTTGAGGCCGGTGATCTCATTTGTTGTGCAGTAAAAGTAGACTTGCTGATCGTCGGCATAACAGTGAGAAAGGAGACCAAATGACTCGATAATTCTTGCGACATCATTTGTGAAGAGGATGAAGAAAAGTGGACCCAAAACGGATCCCTGAGGTACCCCTGAAGAGAATTTTGTGAAGTTAGATTGTTTATTTACCACATTCACTACTTGTGAGCGATTCTTTAGATAGGATTGTAGCAATTTTTTACATTAGAATGTAAACCAAATGTTACTTCAAGTCTCTTAATGAGAAAGTCGTCCTTATCCTTTAGTCATAATAATATTTATGAGATAATCAGACACATTCCATTTTGTGGATGATTTATGCAGTGTATGTCAATTCATTCATTCACTCACTGTTTCACGGTGTCATAAAAAGACGTATTTATTTTTAAAATGTTTAACATCTTAATCTAAGACGTCCTTGATCTATGGCAGTGTTTGAAATTCAAGGGAGATAATAATATCTGGATTGACCTCACAATATTATGAGCGTTTATTTTTAAATGCTTAATCATTTTCCTTGTGCGATGTTTGACCTAGGACCTATTTTAAAATGAGTAATTTTTTAAAACATTTTAAAAACATGTTTTGATGTCAAGATTCCTTAATGCATAATGATAATACCAAAAAACTTTTTAATAAAAACTACTAATTTTTAATAACAAAATACACCTCCATCAACTTCAGCAGAAGTCACTTGCGGAACGCCGAATAGAAAATTGTGACCTACGACCCACCCCTCAATGGATTGAGTAATTTATACTGAATGAAAATGTGTTTTTATGCAGAATTTAAGATATTTCTCATTTCTTATTCTAATTATTCAAATTTCAAAAAGGTTTATTTTTTAAACAAGTTCTGGTATTAAATTATTTTTACGCGTGACAGTTATTTTGTCTTCAATCTGAGGGCATTCTCAAACCGTATTTTAAGGTTAGCTGAGTATAACTCTGAAGAAGTGTTAGTTTTTCAAGTTTCGAGTTTAGCAAAAATAAGCATATTGTAACTAGTAGATGACTATGGAATTTGTCGTAGAGGTTTAAGTGATGTTTTGGGTTCCAGAGTACATTTTAAAGTTTTTCTTGGGCTCTTGGGATCTTGGAATACGAATTTTGAAACGCTTGCGCAATTTGTTTTGTATATTTGTTTACACTTCAGGATAACAGTTTCACTCGGTAATCTTTGAGGATGCTATACGCACTATCTTTTTGAGGAAAGTAAAGAGAGATCCTTGTTAACTCTCACCAAATGAAGAAATTGTTGTGGTGAGATTAGTCTGTGCTAATTTCAAGAAATTTAACGAGCTTATCACTAATTTTAGAAAGAATACTTAATAGAGAGGTTGGTTTGTAATTACTCGCAGAAGAGTAACTCCTCCTTTGAATATTGGACAAATAATTGTCTTTTTTATACAATTTGGGAATACTCCAGTTTGCACGCTTGGATTACGAATGTGGTTAAGATGTATCATTATACCTTATTTGCATTTATTTTTGACATATGTATGCAGTGATTCTAACCATTCCAGATGCTGATTTGGATTTTAAGTTCAGAGATAATCCTATTAATTTCTTCTTTATTTAAATTTGTGAGATGTCTGTACTTTTATTGTATTATCAATTTCTTTAAGAACGTTCCAAATTTTCTTTGAGTATATATATATATATATAGGTCCCACTACACTTATTGCGTCCGTACGTAAATCCGTCTTTGGGCGTCCATCAGTTCTAGTTCGTTTTTTCAGATTTTTTTTGTGAATATTGCGTTATGTACTGCTCATACTAATCGCTGATATCATACTTTTTTAATATTGTAAAAAATACAGGATTTGATGTTTAGTATACTTTCATACACTTCTTGCGTCACGTACATACTCTCGTCCGGGAGTATATTTTTTGTATATTGTAGGTTCCTTTTAATATAGGTTTCACGTCCTTTCACCCTAATATAATTTTTACGTCTTCTGTATATTGATAACTGCTTTAATGAAGTTTTCGCGTCCGTACCGAATATATTATTTTGGCGTCCGAATGCATATACATTGAATGTTGTAAACAGATATTTATATAGTTTCTTAACCTTCCGCTCTTTTTAAATTTTACGTCTTTTGAATATTGCTAACTTACTTAATCTTCTGATAGGTACAGATATCAAACATTTCCATGCTAAATAATTTATTTTACCATGCGATATGTGTAGTTTTTATATCTTATAGGTGTGTCATTATTGCTGAAGATGAATAGTAAGGATAATAAAAAGGAATAACCTTTAAAAGTTATTATAATTGAGAATTATTCTAACAAAAATCATTATCTTTCAATTTATATAAATAAGAGCGTATGTGGTGGGCGGCGATACCCATACCCACCTTCCATTTTAGGAGGTGGGTATGGGTACCGCAGCCCCGGTAACCATTTATTGGATAATCAACTCCTCTGCTATAGGTCACCACAAGTAGTTCGCTACGTTTGATGACTTGGAAGGGCTACCGGTGCGGTTTGTTCAGGTCTTGGCGGCCAATGTGTCTGGCCGATATGCCTGTTGTGCAGCGGGTTGGATCGAGAGAGACAGGTTGAGGGAGGTCTTTTAACCTCTCCAGACAGAAATTCTAGAATATCCATCGCCAGTTGGAGGGATGGATTCATACGTCCATTACTCCTGAGCACACTGAATCCCAGATTTGTACCCATCCCTCATACCTATTTTCTTCCTAGAATGTCTTATTTTCTTTCATCGTAATTTAATTTTTACGTCTTCTGTATATTGCTAACTCTTCTAATAAAGTTTTCATTTCCATACTGAATTAATAATATTAGCGTTCGAATGCGTTTTCATTATATGTTAGAAACAGTTACTTTCTCTTTCTAATTCTTCTACTATGTTAAAGTTAATTTCGTCCAATGATTTTCCTTTATAGTCATCGGTTTTCCCATCTTCCGATAATAATGGCAATTTAGATAATATGTTGATGTATGCTGTCAGATGTACGTTATCTGGTAGTCTATATTTTTTTCGGTGTACCCCGCTTGTATGCCCCATGAAGTTTGAAATCTGTTTAAAATACCTCCACTTCACCTGACAAAGAACTGTATTTTGATAGTAAGAAATCGAAATAAATCATTTGTATACTTTACGTACCTGCTTGGCACAGGCGTGCAACAGTTTTTTTACAGCGATGCCCTTACTCAAAATGTATCGTTTCATAACGCACCGCTTTGCGCCCTCGTAGTGTGTGGTTAGACATTTTTAGGCCAGGACATTATTCCACCGTCCACTGTAAAAAAATCTTATAAAAATGTCCACTTCTTATAAGATTTCTTGTAAGTGGCACGCGGCATCGTTGTAAATAAACCCACTGTTGCCAAATCCATCGATTTACTTGACCAAGAGCTCAAATAATAATTAACAATATTTACTACCTACTCGTGAATGGCCACGAGGACGCAATACTATCGTTGTTATGCACTAAAAGTAATATGAATGTGTAGACGCAGACCATCGTTATGTCTTAAAAATAATATTGCTGCATGGACGCAAGAAGGTCCAACTGTGTAGATACAGAACGACCGTCGTTATTTCTTAAAAATAATATTGCTGCGTGATAATAGCGTGATGATAGCGTGATAACGGCGTGATAATGGGGTGGACGCAAGAAGGACCAACTGTGTAGACGCAGCACGACGGTTGTTATGTCTTAAAATAATACTGCTGCGTGTACGCCAAAAGGACCAAATATGTAGACGCAGCACGACCGTTGTTAAGTCTTAAAAATAATATTGCTGCGTGGACGCAAGAAGGACCAACTGTGTAGACGCAAAACTACCGTCCTTATGTCTTAAAAATAATATTTCTGCGTGATAATAGCATGGACGCAAGAAGGATCAACTGTGTAGACGCAACATGACCGTCGTTATGTCTTAAAAATAATATTGCTGCGTGATAATAGCGTGGACGCAAGAAGGACCAACTGTGTAGACGCAGAACGACCGTCGTTATGTCTTAAAAATAATATTGCTGCGTGATAATATCGTGGACGCAAGAAAGACCAACTGTGTAGACGCAACACGACCGTTGTTATGTCTTAAAAATAATATAGCTGCGTGATAATATCGTGGACGCAAGAAAGACCAACTGTGTAGACGCAACACGACCGTTGTTATGTCTTAAAAATAATATTTTTGCGTGATAATAGCGTGGACGCAAGAATGACCAACTATGTAGACGCAACACGACCGTCGTTATGTCGTAAAAATAATGTTGCTGCGTGGACGCCAGAATTCCCGTACACTTGTAGCATTGCACTAATGTACCGATGTCTACACGGCTGAGAATTTTTTAAGCACTGTCGACTATTATCGACACTGTCGCCACTGTCCACTATGTTCCTTATTTTTCGTTTCGGTTTTGTTGTGGTTTTCAGACAGTCTTCTGGTTTACGGCCGTGGATTGTTTTGAAGAAGTTGCTAATTGGACAAAAATAATGATAATAATAATTTATAGAGCGCCGTTTTTGTGAAAAATCACCTCAAGGGCGTGGAAAATCACCTCAATGAAGATTTCATTATTTTTGTCCAATTAGCAACTTCTTTGAAAATCATCTTGACTTCTTTAACTTTTAGCTCCAGTTTGAAATTTCTGTTAGTATTTTCATGGCATCTGTCTTTCTGCGGCAAAAAAATGGCCTTTTTATTTTTGCATAGTTATTATACAACTTTATAACCCCTTGCCCACTGGACCTTCAATAAATTCAGCAAAAATTAAATATCACTTTGTACTATCCGATTAATTGGCTACTTACTTGTTTGTTAGTATTCATCTAACCACGCCCCTTTTATCAGTTAAGTTATCCCCCTTCCTTCCTTCTGCCCTTTATATATATATATTTTATATAACTATTAATTGGGATAGAGTTTTTGGTATATTTTGATTACTTTCGGAGTCTTCAATTTACTGCAAAAGATTTGTGTGTATTTTTTCGCTGCAGTACTTCATTTGCAGAGTTAGGACTCATCGATGTAGAAAAAATGTAAGTTTTCTCGGAAAGTCTAAGTGATGCAATAAGTCCAACTAAGAAAACTTCGGAAATAAATGTTCCTACCCATAACTTTCAGAAGCGACGGTGTTTTAAAAAGTTCACTGCAGATGTTGTCGTAAGTTCGGAAGTGAGTGATGAACTTTGCGTTTTTGTTTGCATAGAGTTTAAATGATATTTTAGATACAAAATTAATGTCGATGTGTAATTTTAATTAGAACGCGTGTTTAACACGGGTAAACAATTTTAGTACTATTTAAGAATAATTGTATATAAACAATATCTATAAATGGGATTTCTTTAAGATGTTATTATTATCTTTAGACCACTCAAACAAAAAAATGTTGTAGAAAATTTGAATACCTATTAATTTTCATTTATTTTACAAACGTTGGCCATTAATTTTATTAATTTGAAAAGTTTTATCTAAAAATTTGTAAATAATAAATTATTATTACCATCCATCTTTCAATTCGTATACAGAAGAGTGTAGCGGGCAGACGAAGCAGCGTGATTTTGGCATTTATACAAAATTATGTATGATTTCGAGATGTGCTTGGTAATATATAATATCCTGGTACTTCATTATTCTCCATCTCCTTCCTCTTCCTACTAACTTCATCCTTACAACTTACCCCAATTAGGGACGCCATAGTTTCACTGGCTCCAGACGGGAGCAGTTAGGACTCTCGTGCGGTATTTATATACAATAAAAATGATAAAAATCATTTGATTTCTACAAACTCTTTTTAAAGGCCATCGCCGGTGGCTTTAGCTATTAAAAGTATAATAATTATTGTTAGGTTATTTTTATTTCCAGGAAATGCAATAATGAGTTATAAATTATTTTCGGAACACGAAAATATTGTGTATGTGTGTTTATGGTAACAATACATTAAAATCAAGGTTTTCTCCTATTGAAATCCATTATAATACAAAATTTAAATTCAAACTAAACGTAAAAAAGACAATAAATTTTGTAAAAATTTTAATGCTTATATTTCAAGTGATTATAAGATCATCATCTTTTAATATTTAATGAACGTGTTTTCCTTTGCTACCCACACCGACTTTCAGCTTTATTAGATGATTTACTGCAATGGATTACCCTGAATGATAAAACGTAATTTATACTGAGTGTAAATCAACACACACGAAAACAAAAAAATACTATTATTTTTAGTATGTCAAAATTGCATAATTATAGACGATGCATTAAGTTTAACGATTTGTCCACAAAAGAAGAACATACAATTAATTTAAATTATTTAAGTCAAATCAATTTGTTGGTCTATTTAACAGCTATAATGATGTCAATAGAAAAGGAATCAAAGAATATAACTTCATTTTGCGTCCGCACAAGTATGACAGTTTTCAAATTGGAACTGATTTAGGTCTTGTGTGTTGTGAAAATTATCAAATTGTGAAAATAATCTTTAGGTCACCTATTTTTTTATTTGTCCATAAAATTTTATTACATAGTAATATATTTTTTTCTTAAGAGCGCATAACCAGCCAGCGGACGAAAATCCACATTTCGTCGAAAGATGTTCTTACGATCATACAAGGCGGTTCCAATGAGAAAGATAAGGTATTCTCCGTACCAGCTTTTTAAAATTATAACTCAATGTCGATTTTACTTCATTCCAAAGTTGCTTTAATTTATACCTGCATCCAAAAATGCTGAAAGGCGTGACGATAAAACTATTAAAATTATGTACTTTTTGTAATTATTTTTTGATCATAAGTATTTATCATTTTTCAATAATGTCTTAGCAAAATTAGAATGTAAAAAAAATCTGAAATATATTAGTCTGTAAGTGCGCAAATAAATGCACAAACGGACCAATTTTCGTCTAGAAACACATGTACTTATATATTTTTTAATAATTTTATTTAAACTAAAATTAAAATTCTGTTACAATCGTTTACCAGATAATATATTGATTTATTTTACTGCATGATTATATGATTTGAAATGGGTGTTGTATAATACATGTACTTTTTTGAAAATTTAACAAATCCGCCAACGACCTATGGTATAACTTTATTATACTAAAAATTATGATTTTTTCTGAAAATTTAAAACATACGTTTACTAGATTAAAGAACAATCTTTCAAAACCAATTTATATTTTTATGTGGAAAAGAGTCAATACGTCTAAACACTGATTTAAAAATGACATATTTCTGGTGTTCTCTGGTAATACACTCTTAATATTTCAATTACGAGTATGACATCGCGCCATCATATACATATAGCTCAACGCCGAGCGCGAGCCGCCACGTACCTACCTAAGTATACCTGCCAAAATGCAAGTGTCCTTAGCCTGAGTGCACACCGTAGTAAGGACTCGAACGTTCAACGGTCTGAATGATCCGTTCCATACATTGTATGAAAATCTTTTACATATACGCTTGCCAGATGCGTTTCAAATTACCAAAACAAAAATATTGGTCCAACGGAAGGGCTGTCACAACCAACGATAATATTAAAATACATTTGTATTAATAATTAAATTTATAACATAACATAATACACTTTATATACACAAAAATCAAAAACATATGTAAAGGAATAGGTACCTACCTAGAAATGCATAGGATTCCTTTATGTTCGAATTTTAAATAGGTGTTGTCATGGAGACAGAAAATGAGAGATGTTTTTTGTTTTGTTGTCTAGCTGGGTAGCACAGATTGACGTAATAAGAAGATTGAAAAATAAGTTTATAATTACAAAGTGATATAATATTTTGAAGACGGACAAATAACTTTAATTGTAGTTTCTTTGTCAGCAAAGCAACTCATGATATTTGTATGTCACATTATTAATAAAAAATTACAACCAATAGACAAATTGTCTTATAAAACTAAAATTTTAGTGAAGAGAAACAATAACCTTGGAAATGGAAAAATTAAGATTCACATTTACAGTGTCAGCAGCATCGGATGGAAAAAGCAATGTGATCTGCGTAACCTCAATCGAGACACCCGATGGACATATATTTGATATTCCCGATGATTTAAAACATGCAAGCAAACATACCGCCATAACGACTACGGATGTTTATAACAAAATTAAGAATTCTCTAAAGAAAAGATAGCAAACACGGAAAATATGGTTTCCCTTAACCCAAGATTTGAGGAAAATTTACTTAGATGAAGGTGAGAATATACAATTTGGTGACCAATACCTGGAAGAAATTAAATATGACACGAAACTTTCTGACAATAATATTAGTACTGAAAATAAAAATCTAGGAAAAATAGCAGAAAGATTTTTACTCGAGAAGTTTTCAGGAAAAACATCAAATGTACACCAATGGATCAATGATTTTGAAAATGAATGTAAACGTTTCGAGATATTAAAGGAGGCAGAAAAAATTGAGACTTTCAAATATTTACTTGAAAAGCAGTGCCTAGATTGGTACACTAGTATGTTAATAAAATATACAGTAAACGCAGAATGGGCAATATGGAAAACAATTTTTTGTGAAACATACGGAAACAAAGGTTGGTCACAAGTTAAATTTGCATTTGCCTTTAAATTTCAAGGAGGTTCATTACGAGAATATGCAACAAAGAAAGAAAGATTGTTATTAGAGATAAATAAAAATATTGACACACAGACATTGATTCATCTTATTGTTATGGGTCTACCAGATTATATAATGTACAAAATGAATAAGGAATCAATAACATCGACTGCAAATCTATTCAATGAAATTGGTAAACATGAACAAACAGTCAAGAAAAATAATTATGATAAATTCAAGAGAAATACATTTTTTAATAAAGTAAGAGTTGATAAAATTAAGCCCTGCAAAACTTGTGAAAAATTAAATAAAGGTAGCCGTTTCCACTCTGAAGAGAAATGCTGGTTTAAACAAACTGATGATTATGAGAACAAGAGAAAATATAATAAGAATGTAAACAACACTGTATTAGATGTTGAACTGAATGATAATGAGTAAAAAAACGAATAATTACACCATTAATTAAAGTAAAACTATCATTAGAAGGAAAATTTGACATATTTGGTATATATGATTCTGGCTCTAATGTTTCCTTAATAAATTCTAAATTATTAAGAATAAAGGAAGAAGGAAAAAATATACATAACAATACAAACTTACTAACGATTAATGGTGTAAAAAAGACAAAAGGCTTAACAACAACAAAAATTAAGATATTTAATATAGAGAAGAAAATTGATGTTTATATTGTAGATGGAAAAGAATTCAAATACAAATTTCTAATTGGACTTGATACTATAAAAAAGTTTAATTTGATTCAGAATGAAAAATTGGAAATTGTTCAGAAATCTGAAGAAAGCTTTAAAAAAGAGGAAATACATTGTAAAAACAATCCTAATGAAAATGAAGATATAAAGAACTTGAACTTTATAAACTTTAATGAACATACAAAAGAAAAAGAATTTAAAATGGATCTGAGTCATTTAAATATACAAAAAAAATCTGAAATAAATAAACTTATTGATAAATATAAATCAAGCTTTGCAAAGGATAAATATGATATTGGAACAGTAAAGGATTATGAAGCACGCATTGATCTACGTGTGGACAAATACTGCAGTAAAAGACCCTACAGATGTTCAATAGAAGATAAGTTAGAGATAGAAGAACAAGTAAGAAAATTGCTTGAAAGAAATCTTATAGAGGAATCATACAGCCCTTTTGCAGCACCAGTAACCTTAGCTTTCAAAAAAGAAGACAATAGAAAAACAAGATTGTGTATTAATTTTAGAGAATTAAATAAAATGGTGGTACCTCAGGCTCAACCATTTCCTTTGATTGAGGACTTAGTAACAAAAACCAGAAACTGTAAATACTTTTCAACATTAGATATAAATTCTGCATTCTGGTCTATTCCCCTGCGAATTGAAGATAGAAAAAAAACTGCTTTTGTAACCCAGGAAGGCCACTACCAATGGACATGTATACCCTTCGGTTTAAAAACTTCTCCAGCCATATTTCAAAGAATACTAAGCAACATATTGAGAAAGTACAAGTTAACGGATTTTGCTGTAAATTTTATTGACGACATTTTAATATTTTCAAAAAGCTATACCGAGCACATAAATCATTTATCACAGATTTTAAAGGCGATAGAAAAAGAAGGTTTCCGACTTAAGCTCACAAAATGTCGATTTGCAACAAATTGGGTAAAATACCTTGGACATATAATACAAGATAATACAGTAAAACTAGTGAGAGATAACTTATTTCAATAAGAGATTTCCCAACACCAAAGAATCAGAAAAATATTAGACAACTTCTAGGAAAAATCAATTTCTACCACGAGTACATACCTAACAGTTCAATAATTTTAGAACCATTACATAATTTACTAAGGAAGCACCAAAAATTCATATGGTCAATAGACTGCCAAGAAGCTTTTGAAAAGATTAAACAACTAATGTGTTCACAACCAATCTTAGAAATTTTTGATAAAGACTTATCAATAAACATATATACGGATGCATCATTGGAAGGTATTGGAGCAGTGCTGAAACAAACTCAACAAGACGGAAAAGAAAAACCTGTAGCATATTTTTCAAAAAAATTACATGAAGTCCAAAAGAAAAAAAAGGGTATATATTTATAATGCTTAGCTATTAAAGAGGCCATAAGATATTGGCAGTACTGGCTAATAGGCAAACCTTTCACAGTATATTCCGACCACAAACCATTGGAAAATTTAAATATTAAATCTAGAACGGACGAAGAGTTAGGAGATTTATCCTATTACCTATCACAATATGACTTCGAAATAAAATATAAACCAGGAAAAAATAATTTATAGACAGATTGCTTGAGCAGAAACCCAGTATTAGAAGCTAATAAAGATGTACATGAACAATTAAAAATAATAAACTTAGTAACATTGAATGATTTATTAAAAGATCTAGAGAAAAATGAGGATATAAAAAAAAATACAATAACAAGTTAATATATAAAAACAATATATATTATAAGAGGGTAAGAAAGCAAGAAAAAATACTAATGTCAGAGGAACTCAGTATAAAATTTATAAAACTGATACATGAAAATATGTGTCATATAGGTATAAAACAAATGCAAAAGAAAATAGGAAACATTTATACAGCAAAGAATTTAACTAGAAATATCACCGATTTATGCAAACAATGTGAAATATGTATAAAAAATAAGACAAGAGGACAGGCTAAATATGGTGTAATGTCACACTTAGGCCCTGCCACAAAACTACTTGATATTGTCTCAATAGATACAATTGGGGGATTTGGTGGCTCTCGATCAACCAAAAAATACTTGCACCTTTTAGTCGACCATTTTACTCGATATGTTTATATAGTAACCTCAAAGACACAGAGTGCAAAGGACTTTATAAAACTTATAAATATTGTACCAAATTGTAATGAAATTGGCATGGTTCTCACCGACCAATATCCTGGAATTAACTCAAAAGAGTTTAAAACTTTTTTAAATGAAAGATCAATCACGCTAATTTTCACTGCAGTAAATTCGCCGTTTTCTAATGGACTGAACGAAAGGCTAAACCAAACACTCGTAAATAAAATAAGGTGTAAGATAAATGAAAATCTAAATACTAAAGCATGGAC